>OX392463.1:139539861-140739861 GCA_947623515.1 Neoascia interrupta
AAGATCTGTAGTGAAGTGAAAAATTGTGTTAACCTTAGTTCAACACGTGACGTTACAAGAGATGCGACACGTGTAACAATCTCATCATTGTCACTGTCGACGCGCCATCGATAACGCAAATACACGCACTTCATGACTCTTCGAATCTTGTCATTTCGATGAAGTGCCTACATTAATACCAAAACCAACATTTTCAGTGTGACAAAGAATTTCCCACCCTTTTTTCGATTGTTCAAGCCACGACTGAGGGGGTGTAGAGTATTGCACTCAAACGACGCGACAACACGTCCATTCGATGTTCATTTCCAAGTGTATTTCAATTCTTTTCCAACCCGCATGTTACACGTATTACACGAATGTGTTCTACAAGTTCGCATACAAGCATTGTCATCACATCCCAGATATAAACAAATTAATGCATCCCTTGACAAATTGGCCACCTCCCGCCTAGCGCATAGGGGTGATTTTGAATTTAAAATTATTTCAAACAGTGTGGGAATAAAGTTTGGCACAAAACAACAAAGTCAAAGTGCCTTATTGTACTGCGAGTGTCCTTGTATTTCCTCACAAGTAATGATTAGATTTGAAACAGCCAATCTAAGACTTGAAGAATGGGCAGCAAATAACTATTACAATTTCCAAATTTCCTCTTATACCAGATAGACTATACAGCGATTTGCGATTTAATCAAGAAGGAACACTCTGACAAAGGAATTGCAATGCAATCGACTCAAGGAGCAACATCTTAACGATGGGTAATTCTATTTTAGTGTTATTTCCTCGCCAATTGTTTTACATCCGGTCGTTTGAGTGACAATTCCAGGAGAGTTGCATTCATTATGATGAAAAAATAACACACATACACTTTTCTATTTGTTATTATATCCTTCGACGGAAATTGTCAAGAAAACAGTAACAGGGAGGAATATTTTCTTTACTTCCGGAATCTCGGTATTTATTGAGCAAAAGCTTACTTGCCGTCCCTTCTTTGTCGCTGTTGCTGATATCGACTGGTGAGTTTTCTTACATAAGCGCACTCCACCGAAATACGCAGTTTATAATCCGGCAGAGTATTGAAACAACATCGCCTTTTGTCAAGAGACTACTTTGGAAATGACGGAAAATCATAAAATTTTATTTTATCTCAGGAACGGCGAGTTAATACTTGTTCGTTATTTCAGTTATTTGCTGTGCTTATACGTTCGGCGACTATTATTGTTAATCCGTCAGGAAGATCGAATAACGTGAAAAGGACCATTGACGTTAAATTTTAGTACCTACTTCCTATCCTGCTAGGCTTGGTGTATAAACTTGAGCGTCGTAGACAGCATTATAGCTGCGAGCACAGTGCTTTGTTTTAATTATCCATCTTTAAACCACTCTTTTCCATGTTTTGAGAATTTAATTTGGGGTTTAGGTAAACGACTTAAAGTTAAAAGTTTGGAAACGTCATTGGTTTTTTGGTTTTCCGTCCGGATGTCTTACATGATTATACCGCACAGATTAAACAAATTAATTAAAATAAAAACGATTTAAAAATACCAATCCTACTATTCAAATCAAACGAAAAATTGGCATTCTTGATTTCATCAATTGAAGCGAAAGATCATAAAAACTACTGACCTGTGCCGGTCTTAGCTGTCTTAGAAGAGATCATTTTTAAAAATCCAATTTTCGCATTTGCGCCTAATTAATTTTAAGACAGCCTAAGACTGCAGTAACACGCCTGACCTATAAAGAGCCATGAGTCTTGGGTACTTTAACAAAACTCGTTAGTGTAAGGAACGACTTGGCGACTACTTGGCGCTAAAGAAAGCAATCCGGAGCATTTAGAGTGAGGCTCCATCCCATTTTAGAGTATAAATTAAACAAAACGTGAATATGGATATGGATGTGACTCAGAGTGCAAAATAAACTTTTTTTATGTTCACGATGATGAGGCGTTACTTGTTGGAAAAAGCGGGAAAATGTTTTCACTGCGATTTTCACTAATTTTCCTCGAAACGTTTTTTTGTTTATAAATGGCGGGTTAGGAGAGCTAGGATAAAAAAAAACAAAAGGGCGTTTTTATGGGATGAAGGAGCTACAAAACTGACTTCTAACCACAAAATTCTTAACTTCTTAATGCTAAGGATTTTTTTACTAAAATCGCTATAAATCGAGGAAAAATTGTTGGATTTTCATGTAAACTAAAGGGGTTCAACATTGATGCCAGAAAAGCATGGTTTCAAGGAAATAAGAAAAATGTAATTTTTGAAGTTTACCGCCAAAATCGGGATCTTTCGAGAAAAATTTAAAATGTTTTTTTAAATTGTAAAATGTTGTAAAAGCACTTTAGCTACCTATTTTTTGGCTTGTTTACGATTAATTTCTGTACTCTACTTCAAGTGTAGATTTTAGGGGGAAATAAACGAAATAATCTCAATTCTAACGTTTTTGCCATTACTTTCTGTCGAAAACTTTTTTTTTTTTGCTGTACGAAATTACATTTTTTTTTGCTGTACGTTTTGTGCTCCAACTTAATAAGAACAAGATTGCTGTAACCGTCAAAATACTACAAGATTTTAAAAAAAAAACTTTTTTGTAAATGGTTTTTTCGAGTTACAGAAGTTTTGAAACTAAAATTCGCTATAGTTTTCCTTAAAAATTTGGATAATTTCTGACACATGTGATTTTTGTCATATGATTTCTAAACAAAACTAGTGGGTGGGTTACAATTCGATTAGGCAAATCGTTGGACACCCCATCTTAATTGACCTCTGTCAAACTCTAAATTGCGTTATAAATCTCGGTTTTTCAAAATTTTAGTCTTATTAACTTAAAATGTCTTCTTCTTTTCATAACCTCTCGCAGGTTATGATCTGAATTGATGGATCATAACCCTCATACTCTACTGCTTTCCTAATGGTCCGATTGTGGGGTACGTCGATTTAACTAATATATATTAACCAATATTAACTGAAATTGTATTCAGAAATTTTCAGTTAAGAATCGCCTTCAAAAAAAAAGTTGCGTGGCATCACTTTTTGTTCAAATATTTGATCAGATGACCACATCGGATACACGTGTTGATAGCATTTTTATATTAAAAATTTTGGTTTACACTTAAAACGCCCCAAAAGTGGGTGTGGCAAAAATTTATTCTTTTAAGTTGATAAAGTTTATAGTAGAAGTTTTCTAGATTGAAAGTAAATATGTTGAATAAAAACCGTTTATTAGAATTCAAATGTAGTATGACCCCGCCCACATGCAGGCGTTTTTCATTTTTTTAAATGCTTATGACAATACACTGTGACTGTGGCAAGGATATCATCATCATCATTATCATCATCATCATCACCATTTTCGCTGACCACTTATCCTTAGAAGAGTCGCGGACCGAGGGTGGCTAAATGGTCCTTCCATCGTTCCCGATCCTCCGCCACCATCTCAAGAGACACAGGCGCGATCCCAAGACGGGTCTCGGAGATGTTCTTTACCTGATGCCACCACCTGTTTCTTGGCCTACCAGACGGGCGACGGACTCGCATCTCGGCTAATATACTCTGTCTAAGTAGTCTATTATGTGCAAGGATATTGCATACCAAATTTCAGCATCCTACGACAACTCTGATTTTCATTCTAATAAGTGGGCGTCTCAATGGGCAGTTTTCAAAATGTTTTACACTTGTACTGCTTCGAGACCTAGAAAGAACGGGTTTCAAGTTTTAAGTTCCTAGCTCAACATTTAAGTCCTTAAAACTACCGACAAAAAACCCTTTATCTCTTCCAATACCCAAATAGAATGCCAACAACTAGATGCATGCCAGATGGTTTTATGAAATATTCTGTTGGAAAAGCAGTTGACTACTGCTTTTCTTCGTAAAGGCATAACACTTACGGGGGTAAGCTTTGGTGTTTTTGTGCAGAGGTTTCATGTTTGTGCTCATCAGCGTTTGTGTTGGATCGAGAATAAATTTCTACTTCTATCTTTCCGCTCGCGATTTGCTATGCATTTAAGGGGTAGTTATAACCTCGTGATCACGAGCATACATATTAAAAAAAAATACAATTGACAATTCGGTCTCAATCATATGCCCTTAAGATCTTGCGGGTTTACGGTGATTATTTCTCTATGTTACAAACTATGAATTAAACTTCATATACAGAGTGTTTCAGTTAAGGTGTGACAAAAAGCTAGGGGGTATAGGTCGGGTCAAGAAAAGAAAAATATTGCATAGGAGAGGGTTCTATTCTCCACCCGTTAAACCGGGAATTGGAGAGCGATTTTCTAAAAATATGACTTAAAACAGAAAAAATAAATATTAAAAAATATGGTAATTTTTTTAAATTTTATGCTCTTATAAGTAAGTTATTAAAAACAGAAAACAGCATGCGGTTTACTTAACTTATTTATAAGAGCATTAAATTTTGAGAAAAAAAATGAACTTAATAACACAAAAATTAGAAAAAAAAAGTTACTTCAAATTTTTTTTTATTTTTTTTTTTCTAAATTTTGAGTTTTAAAATTAATTTTTCAAAAACTGTCCAATAATACCCTTTTCTCACCAAATAAGAATCTAGATTCAGAGTAAAAAGCTCCAAATCTAATTGAAATCTAGTAGAAATCCATACATTTGTAGAATTCAGAATCTAGATTATCACAAAATCGAATACAAATGTAGATTGCATTCGATTTTGTGGGAATCAGAGGAAAATAGAAGCAAACACACTTTTTTTAATTCAAACAAAAGAAGACATGACAGCCGATGAAATTTGTTTTTAAAATAAAAGGGAGAAATATTTTCGTTTTTTTATACTATTTAATTGTGTGGTGATTTTTATGTATTTTCCAGTGCTTCTTTAGGTGTCTACAATTGTTTTTTACTAATTTGAAGCTGTTTAACTTGTGACAACTGAGAAAAATTGGACAGTTGGTGTTCAACTGATCGAAAAGTCAACAAAATCTAGATTATTTTCGCAGTGTGAAAGGGTCAATTCGATTTTGAAATCGAATAGCTCAGAATCTAGATTCTGGCTTCTGTGTGAAAATAGTATAAAACAGATTTATCTAAAAGCAAAATAAAAGAAGAGATTTCTGGCTTTACATAAAGGTATATCTTGAAAATATCAGTGTAATTTATCTTTACTTATTTAAATGAAGTTATTACAATTACACAAAAAAAATCATTGCAAGGAGTGAGCCAGATAGATATACATGCCTTAAAAATTCAAGATCTCTTTTTTAAAAAGTTTAATGAATTTCCAACCAAACCTGATTGCTTTAATTGTACTTAAGGGTATCCATAATAAAAACCTAAAGCAAATTTATTTAACTGTCAAATTGTTTGCCCAAAATTAAAAATGGCCAATTCCGAAAATAGTTTTTTTATTACAAGATCCACATAAGTTGTCACCCTTTGCAGGGGTGCATATCACAACATTGTTGCATATCCAACGCAAAAACATAACAAAAGTTTCCTATTAAATTATTAACAACCCAGATCGACCACTTTTTTACCCACTTTTACTGTGGAATTTTTTGCCATATTTTTTAGTTTCTTTTTTTTTACATTTCGCCTATAAAGGGAATTAACGATTTCAAGCATTTATATGCAATAAAATACATTTGCCGTATTTCAAGCATCTGAAGGATTTCTTTTCGGGGGTTTTTAATCGCAACGCGTGATAAGAAAAGAAAATAAGAGATTTGCTCTTTATGGCAACTAAAATTGTGTGCAACTTCTTCTTCTTCTGTTGTCGCTAGATTGAAATGAATCACCCTCTTTGGTTTTCATCCTATCCCCTGCACGTAGAATGAAATAACTTAAATGAAGAAAAATATTTTTTATGAATCCGAATTGTGAAAGACGAAGTTGCGCGCGGTTTTTATTTTTGTCTTTTACATCCTTTACTTAAAGGAACAGTCAGTTACAGTCATAATATTAAAACCAATCAATCGATGCAACCAGCAGCAGCAGCAGCAGCCGAAAGGAGGGATTTCAGAACCATCCCGGCATCGACAAAAGCACAAAGTTACAGTTTATGATTATGACCGCAATATTTATGGCCCAGACACAATGTTCCATTTAATTTTAATGTCAGTGGTTACATTTAAGTATAAAATTTGTGTACAACTATGGGTGTTTAATTTAACATTGTTAACGACGAGTTATGACGATACTTTTGTCATAAATAATGAGCCCTGATTTATTTGAACTGCGTTTTATTGGCGTGAGTAATTAAAATGATTATTGGAGTTCACATTAACGGGAAATGCAAGTTCTAGCGCGTTGTGCTAATAAATTGGTTACAATCACGACTAATTGAAAATGCGGGTCAGCCAGATACTTGACAAAGTGAGAACAACTTATGAAATCACAAACTTTAGTTTTAAAATGCTTGAAATACATTTTTAACACTGGCCAAAAGTTTATCCTCAGATTGTTTTGTGTTGCAACAGAGTTTCAGTTCAGTTTCAATATTCGGCAAAATTTTTAGGTTTCTTTTTAAAAATGGACGTGTCCCGAAACTTTGCATAAACAATGTCAAGAATGGGCTGCGTAGGTTGTATTAGACTTGCGTCTGATGTCAGAATCTTCATACTATATTTCCATCGGCCATAAAACTCGGATTATCGGGATGCAATTAAAAATAAGTCCCGAATCGTTATACGTAAACATTCTAAGCAGCCTTTTTCTAGTCTTAAACTGTTATAAAGGTGTTCAAAAAGGGTTAAAAGCAACATACAAAAAACGAGAAATCCAGCAGGACCACGGATGCGAATTCTAGTCATTGTTGTCCATGACATGTTCACCATGGTAGAGGGAAATAACATCGCAGGCAATAACTTCCACATGGCGAATAATTTCACCACTAGTGGGAAATAAGTTCCCTTTTTCCGTTTTTTCTCACCACCAATGGGCAATAACGAAGTTATTAGTTAAAATTTATTTTCTGCAAAATAAGAAGGTTTCAATGTTCAAAAAGTGGAAACTAACAGGAAGGTAAAGGAAGCAGAGGGATTGCGAAATCCCCATACATATCACACTGTTTCAAAATAATGTTATTCCTTTTGGGCATGGAAAACATATTTTTAGTGGCCCGTCCAAAAATGGAATAAGGACCTCTTATAATATTACTACGTTGTCCGTCCAATCGCTTTATAACTTCTAAACAGTAAGTCGTACGTAGAAAGACAAATTTTGGTGAAGTATTAAACTCCGAAAAAAATCAGAGAGCCAACGCAATTTAATGACAGTTTGAAGTTCTATGGGCAAATGGATTAAATGTTTTTCAATACTTTTTTAAAAGTATAAAGTAAAAGTAAAAGTAAAAAGGCTTAGTAGGCAAGAACTAGAAAAACAAAACTTAAGTAAATATGTACTAAACTTTACCGAAAACATCCAATTTTTGAAAATATAAAGTTTTTTGAGACATGAAGAGATAAAAAAGGATAACGTTTAAGAGGCGGCCATAAAGTTTTTACCGCTTAGTGCGCAAAGCCAGTATTGAACACATGTGTAAGGCAACTCACAGTTAACGAAGTGTTTAAGTCATATTTTTCAGAAAAACTTTAAGTACTGCCGTTTTGACGTATTTTCGAAAAAAATCGCAAAACTGCATTAAAAAAGCGTTTGTCTGTCCTTTTATCACCGGTGTTAATAAGAGAAATCATTATGGAAAAAACCATACGTAACGGAAATTGTCCATAATTAAAAGGAAAATTTAAATGAATTTTAAAGTTCCAAAACCTTCTGAGACTTAACCCAAAAAGATAAAAGCATTTTCAAAAACAGTTTTTTCAATCTGGGTAAAAACATTTTTGTTCAGATTTGGTTATAGTGCAAAACGTACAAAAAGAAAGCAAACTGCGTTAAATATTTTAAATTGCCGTTTTTAATCTAAGGTTGTCGGAGCCTATTTTAAATTAAATGGAGTAAAAAAGGAGCTTGTATACCGTTTTTGCAAAAACCGGTGGCCTCTATAGCCACCCATTTAAAAAAAAACATCCAATGCTAGCTAAATGATGCTTTGTTTGTGAAGAAATCAAGTTGGCCCTGGTTCACCTCGAGCTGTTGCACCACTCTATTCTATACTATTTTTCTGTGACAAACTTCTATATACCCGACCCTGCTATATACCATGTAGCACCAAATCTTAAAGTTTCTTGGCCCGAATTCATATATTATTTGTTAAGATTAAAATCAATTAATTGTAATTTCGTTAGAATCATGGGAAAATACGGTAAAAGCGAAAAATATTTTAGAAAAAAACTGTTTTTTCCTAAAAACGCCCCTAAAAAGTGGGCGGAGCTCAAAACTTTTTATGGAGCAAACTTAGCAAATAATAATATTAGTGTCATATAATATATATTATTGTCATATAATTTTTTTTTTTGATTTGGAGTCAACTTTCCGAGAAATCGGGGTTTTAAAAATCGTAACATGTTGGGCATGGTCGATATTATGGGCGGTCCAATTTTGCCTTGTTCAAGGCCTTAGGCCAATATTGCTCAGTACCAAAATTTATGTTCCTGTGCCTTGTCTGACTTGACCAAAAGCCATTTTAAAAAAAATATAAAATAGAGGTTGTCTCACATTGAAGCCAGTAGTGGCCGTGGCCGTTGACGGATTGAGCCAATTTTAACATTTTGTCTGTGTAACAAAAGAACCAAGTCGTGTACCAAGTTTTAGCTCTCTAGCTTGATTTTGAAGACCTAAAACCTTCAAACATACAGACGGACGGACGGAAGGACATGGCTTAATCGATTCACCTGTCGGTCTCGATCATATCTCTAAAAGGTCTAAAGGTTCTACGGTGATTATTTTACTGTGTTACAAACTATACATTAAAATTAATATACCCTCGGTGGGTGTAAGCAGCATGTTTTACCGTTTTCTGAAAAATCCATGTCCGCATAATCAAGGCCGTAACCAGGGGGGGGAACACAGGGATTTGATCCCTCGCCAAAATTCTTAACAAGTGCACATTTTACAACGAGAAGAGACCAATAAGTAGGCTACACTATATTGCATAAAGAACTTTGGCATTGATTTTTAGTTAAACTTGTACTGCTTAAGCATTTTGTTTCCATTCCGCTTTTGCCCTGGTGCCAGCCTTCGACCACGTAAGGGTACATAATTTTTAATAAGCTTCGAATAATTTCCTGTTTACTTTTTAAATAATAAAAATGAATCTGAAAATTGAAAACACCACCACACATGATTCCCCTTTTGTACAACTTCATGACTCAGCTCAAGTCGCGGTTTGAAAACCATTAAACCGTTCTATCATTATTATACATATATTTTGATCCCGTCAATAACTGAGTTGCTACTGTGGAAGACAAAATGTCATGAACAACCAGAACACAGCGTCAAAAGAACGCCATAACGGCTTTAGGTAAGATCTTTTCCATCATTGATTTTAAAAAAATTTGGGAAGCTTATCATTAGATGACAAAAACGTTAATAAGCCTTTTTAAAAAACTCTACAGGTGAAGAACAATTTTCAGGATTGGCCTTAATGTCAATTTCTCGAGATATAATAAATACTGACAAAATAATTGATGAATTTGCAGAAAAAAGGCCAGGCAATTAAATTAAGTTTTAAAAATTCACTTTGTCACTTTAAGTTTAAAAATTTACTTGACACTTTATTTAAGTTCGTACCACAGATGTTCAATGAGATTAAGGGCTGAGCTACTCGCTGGTATTCTCAGGTTCTGTATGTACTGGAAAGCTACGGCGGTAACATTTGGTCGATCGAGGGCGTTGTATCCAGCATCCTGAATCCTTTGCCAACGATACCAGCAGATGGTATGCTACTTAAACCCCCCCTGAATATACATACAGGTCGGCAGTCAGAGTGCCTAGGCGTGTCCCGGATATGAGCTTTAGAACAATTTTTTTTCCAGCCCTTCGGCACACTCTTCTCCGTTTGTTGTTTCAATGGAGATTCATTTAAGACTCATCCGAGAATAGTACGAACTTCGATTGTTCCAAATAATTGTTTTCTAAATGTACCCTAACGGGATGGGCGGACCTTTTTGCACCTCCGCACTTTATTTCGCACTTTAGAATTTTAGGTACATAATACCCCTTCATAGCATAACACCAAAACTGAAATTTTTTAGCGTAATATTCCCAGTGCCTTAAAAGTACACAATAAGTTCTGGGCAAACGACAACTTTTTGAATCATTTAATTGAAATTGGATTTTTTTAACGTTTTTAGTGCATGAAATATGATGAAAACGATTTAGAAACGTTTTTTAAAAACGTGTACAAGTACTAACACGTGTATATGTAAATACATAAATAAAAATAAATATAATATTGTATAGTATTTACACGTTATATAATAAATAATAAATATAATATTATATAACGTGTAAACACAAATACACATGTTCATGCACGAACATTTTAATTACACGTGTAGCACGGACATTCGGGTAGGTGCAATTGGGGGCTGTAGTATAAAATACCGTTTACAAGCTCTTCAAAAACTGTTATTAGCTGATCACGCCCGATAACTCGAATGCTAAGCTTGTGCTCTACACGAGTGCTCCCGGCCGAGTGAAAAAACGACTCCAATATGTGGCCAAATATATTTCAAGATATTTAAGACAAATTTCTCACTGACAGATCCGACAATATTGTCAAAGCTATGGACTTAGCAGCTGCTCTAGAAAAGTTGTTTCAGCTTCTCCGCGTTGATATTTTTGCGAATATGTTGGCCGTTTAGGTACGTATTCCTAACACTAACAAGTTTCCTTTCAACTTTAAATTCCTTGAGATTCAATTCATAAATGGTTTTAAATTTTATTTTAAGTATTTTTTTTAGTGAGGACGCCACTCTGGACGCCAATTGACGAGGTAATTAAGTCCTATGAAAAGAAAATATGTAGGTAACTTATGACACTTAACTTAAGTTCAAAAACACCTTCTATATTTTGTGGGTAGCTGTGACATGGTTCAAATATCTTCAAGTTGACATAAAAGCCGTCCTTGATATCCCAGTTAAGTTTAAGGAAGGAATTAGGCTGGGAATCAATGATCTAACAGGTTACACAAAACAATAATTATACCTACCTGAACAAACCTTTATCTTGCTAGTTCTGATTCGAAGATCCATTTGTAGGACACGCTTGCCTTAAACTAGAACAAACTGCAAAAACCCATATGTACTTCGTGAGCTGAGGCCATTAGTGGATCTTTTGTATAACCACTAAGCTCGGGAATCCATGTAGTTGAAAATCAAATCAATGAACAACGGGGTCGATGCAAGGAAATTGATATTTAAGGTTTTAGGCTAATAATTTCAACGGCTTCGGGTGTTGAGAAGTTGGCATTTGGACATATGAATTGTTAAACAACTATGAATGCATGTAATTACTTTATTTAATTGTTTTTGTAAAAGTTACATTACGTACACCCAACCCCGAGTACTGGCAAAACAAAGTGCAATTCCAACTCCCAACTGATTAATTGAAATCGAGAGAATTGCAGATAAATTGCAATCAATCCATTAAGCCTTTCAGTTTACCACCGATCGCTGGAATTCAATTTACTCGATTATTTTGCTAAATAACATCGAACAAATTAAATCAATTAAATAAATTAATTTCTGTCCCAGCAGGGCTTCCCGACCAAAAAGTGCAATGAAGGTAGGTCTATACCGGCCAAGTACAGTCGGGATATCAATTAATCGATGCACCATACAGACCATGACATTGCAACGAAAACGTCACCGCTTCAACTGACAACACTCACTGGACTGGAGTCCATCTCTTTGAGCCGAATCATTGGAATAAATCTATCCCCATGTTTTCACATTCGCCATGAAAGCATGCAACAAGGACATACAGGACACACTCATCCATCAATGCCATCCCGATAATCGTGGAGTCTATCGGTTTCCCATTGCTAGGCCTTTTTTCCTCCTCCGATGCGATTCACGAACAAATAAATGTATGCACGCATGTAATATCTTCCAGGAAACAAAGGGTGGCGTCGGCGTCGCTGCCAGAACACTTATCCCCGAGTTACAAACACCATCCCCCACAATGCCGCATTATCGATGACCAGGCCCAGGATCACAGGAACAATGGTCAGGCCAAGTTTGTTGATTTCTGTGTTTCATTGTGCGGCTACGTTGTGTGGTGGTGGTGGTCATTAGATTGGCACACGTGCACCGCTGTCTGTCCAACACACGGCACATAATTGCGATAAATAGAAAGTGTCCTGGTATAATGTAGTTTGACAACCCTTATCACGCAGTTGCCGCCGGTAAATCGTCACAGTCACAGTTCATAGTGTTTAATCGCAACTAACTAATGTGCACACTAATGAAAACGGGACTTCTCTGTCCGTCCAGGGTCGTTCATTTTGAGAAAAAGGCAAAAGCTAGATACCTCCTCTTGTGATGTTATTAATTTGACCGCATTTCGATTTTCATTAATCAGTCCTCATCCTCATTGAGGCTGAAAGGATTCTTCGGGTGCACCCAGTTTGGGAAACCATTCAGGCGTTGTTTCCAATCGGAAGTGGACTGGGTGTGGGAGTGAGCGTCAAATCAAAAGTATAGTCCCTGATGATGTTGGTTTTTGAATAAACACAAGGAGCTTATTAATACACTGTAATTTGATTTGAAGTGAACAACACGTGTCGCCTCTTTGAAAGGATACTGTGTAAACAAATGGACTGATAGCAGGGAGTGTGGCCTGAAAAGAGGATGATGGACAGGCCACAATCATTAATAAACGAAGTGGGTTCGTGGACTTGTTTATCTTGACACATTTTGTAAAGGCGAATGCTTTTCTTTAATTACGGGTTTGATTTCCTAACAATTTGGAAGAATGCCGTCCCTGGCAAGTTACAAGTTTCCTGTTCTTTTCCTCTTTATTCTACATTTCGAAACATTCGATCTGTCTTTTATAGTTTTAAAATGTAAAGAGTGTCCTAAATTTAATGTCTACGTACCTAACTTGAAAGATTTGTTTTTTCCCGTATCCTTCTTTGGAGGATTGGCTGGCATGCGATCTGGATGCATAGCAACAGTCACTGACCTCGATTGTTGACATTTCTACGAAGTTTCCGAGTTTTTTTTTGCACTAAAACAGTGAGTAGTACACTTATTTCAAATAAGTTGCACATTTTCTTACGTTCTTTGCCTGAATTTCATCCTTTATCGCGGTTTATCCGAATTTTAAAATCACAAGCAAAAAGAATTTCGCACAACCGAACCGATCAATCTGAAGTCACGAACTTGAAAGAAATAAAAGTTTCCATTCCGCAATGCCTTTTCGGGAGTAAGGAGATCGGCTATACGTTCTTTCTTTGTAAATGCAAAGCCAACAAACTTCTAAATTTGTAAGCGATCCAGCTGACTCTTTCTATCCGACAGAGGAATTGCCTTGAGGGCACCCCCACATGCAGATACTACATTCAGCGGGTAAAAGCTTTCCTTCCGGAACGGACACTGCAAATGCAAACAATGAAACAGTGATGCCACTTTGTTTACTAGGCGTTTAATATTATCAATATCTTCGTTAATACAAATTTAATATTATTAATATCTTCATTATGTTATTAAAAATGATGATGGTTAGTTTCGAAGAAATTTATAAAAAACTTCATAATTTATAACAATAATCAAGACCTTATTGTTCACTTGAAATATACGATTTGTGCAATGTTTTTTATCCAGTCCTTAATAACGTAAATTTTTCCTACGTCAATGTAGTTTGTGCTTAAGTCAGTGATGGGCGTGGTCAGCTAAAAACCGTGGTCAGCTAAAAACCGAGTTTTAATCTTCGCTCTGATCGATTACCTGCAGGTTTTTTTTATAAATTGTGCTGCTCTTAAGCAGTTGATCATAAGCAACGTAAAAATGGAACAGAAACAAAATCCCATACATTACAACTGAAACCTCAATTCGCTGAATGATTTTTGCATTTCAAATGTATGAAATTCTGTTTCTGTTCCTATTTCTGTTCGTTGTGACAACGCGGTTTCACACAAAATCGTATTCTTTATATTAAATTTGTCCTTTAAAACTTGCACGTTCCAGCTATCTGGAAATTTTTTTTTTTATAGCCCTTATTCTTAAATCTGGAATAAAAACCAAAATTAAATTAATTTGTAAACAATCTTGTATACATAATATGCTTGTCACTAAACGTCTTTATCTACTTCCATTGTAAATTAAGGATATGTAAATTATAACCCGGCTTTGTAAAGAAACGGTCGACTCTAACTTATATTCTTTTGATTTCAATTCGTTTTAAATAAAAACGGTAAAACTGAAGGTGTTGTGTAATATGAATACAAAGCAACCAACGTTTCCTCTTTCCTATATGGAATTCATGTCACTAAAAAATCTTCAGGTTGTGTAAGACAGGCAACGGGCTAACAACAACAATTAAGATTGTCTGTTTGCGCTGAACATCGCGTCAAATCCTAATTTAATCCTAATAAAATCCTATTTTAGGCTAATTAGGTAAAATAATGCAGCATCGCCAATATGGGCAATAGATGCAAATGCAATACGCAATCTCTGGACATCAAGCAGCCATCAAACATTTGAAACATGTTTAAAAATGCTTTTTCTAGTAGGGCCCATTCATTAATCCAGCAAAAGGGCCGGTTAAAGAATTCGAATCCCTTCTGTATTTTTTCTTGTATAATATGGGAAAAGGGTTGTTTCTGAATTGCAAAAATAAAGAATTAAAAACAAAAGCATTGCATCATTATATTTCTTTACTGCCCTCTGGTGTGCACTTGGCGTCATGTAAAAATATTTCTCAAACACATAAAATCAAGTACATGCCCGTTCAAACATGTTTTAGCAATATGAACGCAGTAACCAAACTTAAGTTCCATTTAGGGAAAAGATTACTTAACAAGCGGGAATTCATCGCTTTTGGGCACTTGCCGCAAGATCTAGGCCTACAAGTAAATTTGTAAAGTTGTAAAACAGGTGTCTAATTATACTTTATTTCTAATATAAATTTTTAAGCATATTTGGCGGTGAGTTGGAATAAAACTTATTAGTCATATGATCTCTTTATAGTCTTATGATGACTGGAGAGTACACAAAAGAGCACAAAGCATGTATCCTTGGACTTGCTTTCAAGGTCACTTCTCAAGTCGAAAACCTCATACATAATGTTTTGAAAACCATGTTTTAACAATTGAGACCAATTACCGGAAAAGCCTTGTTAAGCCGCGTTGTCACAAGCAACGTAAAACAGGAACAGAAACAGAATCTTATACCTAAAGCCGCGGTGTCACAAGGAACAGGAACAGAAACAGAATTTCATACATTAGCAGCGCAAAAAGCACTCAGCGAATTTAGGTTTCAGTTGCTAATGTATGAGATTCTGTTTCTGTTCCTGTTTTACGTTGCTTGTGACAACGCGGCTTAAGCAACTGAAACCCAAATCCACTGAATGCTTTTTGCGTTGCTAATGTATGAAATTCTGTTTCTGTTCCTGTTCCTTGTGACAACACGGCCTTAGGCATTATTGTATATATGCATTCTGAATGCAAAAAATTTATAAATTCATCCAACCCGCATTTGGAAACAGTATTTTAAAACGTAATTAAGACAAAAATGATGTATTTTTCTGTGGGAAGAGGCACTATAAAATGGCAAAGTACTTCAAAAACTGAAAACTTTGAGTCTTAGTGCCGCTTGAAAGATCCGCTTTTGAGCATTGTAGACATTTTTTCCCCTTCCCCCATTAAAAACTGTACCAATTATTAACATTGTTGGCTTGGTTGAAATACGGATTGTCAGGAAAGCTTCTGCAAAAATCCGAAGCCAACCTTATGAAGAAGAGCAATGCCCTTTTTCTAATAATGTTTTGAAAGGAATGGAGAAATTTATTCCTAAAACTCTCCGTACATTTAAGAACTGTTTTTTTTTTACCCTGTCATAGGAGATATAATATCGAACTAATATCGGAATACCGGTTTAATATCGATCCCATCTGCACAGATGGATAGTGGAGGAGAATATAAAATATCGAACTGAACGGCCTGTGGCACTGACCTGGCCAACGTAGTCAGAGTATAACAGCTCTAGGAAGGGTAATGTAGATTAGATGGATTCCCAAGCCTCATCCTAAAAAACCTTCCAATATTCCCCTCAGGGATGGCTTAGTTGACGAGTGCCGAGACTCAGCCAAAGTGTGTAAGTGGAAGGGGACCTTAGCCAACTTTGCCTGCAGAGCATAAGATGCCTAGCTAGAAGAGGCTTAGGTCTACTACGGAATGTATACTTAGGCGAGGCATACAAACATGTATTCCCTGTAAATATAAATGCCTGATACAACAACATTCAGTTTATTTAAGTATTGAATCTCTTCAACTGATCTTAATGCATAAACCAAGTTTCCCAGTTCTTATGTCTTTACCAAATGCGACTAAAAACCTACCCTTGCGAATGTCAACAAGCAACTGACGAAACGTTGGGGAAAATATGAAGTTACGTTCTTAATTTAAGCTTATTTGTATACTTAAGAATCGATCAAAAAGTCCAAAAAGTTAGTCTAATTAATCCAAGTACTTTAGTAGCATATGAGTGATATTTGAGAAGCTTGTCTGCCACAAGGCACGATAGGTAAGATGTGGATTCATAGAACTTTTAAACACTCATCCATGGGCGAATTTTATTTTACATTATGAAAGAAAAGATTTGAATTCATAGAACTTTTTCCAAATGCGAATTGGTTGGACCTTTCCCGAAAAAATTGTGGATCAATTGGAGAAAATATTGAACATTTACAAAACATTACAAGCGGACAAGGGATGGATTAAGGAGAAGAAGTTGATCCCAACCTTTTTGTCGCTCCCTAAGATCATCTACCAAGTAATAAAAAAAACCACGAATGCCGTCACATCTCTCCAACTCCCAATAGAAAAAAATACCTCTTTGGAGAAAAAATGGGCCGAACTTGACGAAGCAGCCCTAACAGACGAAATTGTTGTGTTAAGCCCCATTAGGCTTTTAGATGTTAAATGGCCTCCATAGATCTTTTGTGTAGCATGAGATCTATGGATCTATGGATGGGATGTGTAAGCATAAGATTGCAAAATGAAGTACCTACGGAGTTAAAGGCAGCTACTTCCACTGAGGGATTCCGTTTACAGAGTTCAATGCTCCTGCCACGTTTTTAAATGGTCCGCGTATGAGTAAAGTGTTGTCGGTAAGAACTAAAAAATATTCGTAATATCTCTGACCTTAAGCCCGATTAATATGGGGCAATTATATTACAAATTTGCATAAACAAAAGAGGAGGTCAACACAAATCACACATAAAAAACTATTCTTTCACTGCTTCACTGAATTATAAAATCCTGACTTGAAAACAGGCTTAAGCTTATAGGCTTAAATTAAGAATCAAAAATATTATTAAAGGCGGGGGCTTTATACTAAGGTTGTCGCCTTTTTACAACCCTAGTATAAAAGCAAGGATAAGACTATACTACCCACTTAACAAAGAACGGAACTATTGAGAAGTTATATTTGCTGGTTTTGCCTGACACACTAACGTCAAAAGTAAATGGCAGAATGTAATATGGTATGGAGTCCGGGCGTAAGACCGGCAGAAATTAAATGTATACCAACTGAAAGGTTGTTTAGTGTACGTAATTTTTTACTACAAGGACGAATCCCAAAACCACCTTAGAACAGAGATAGAGCCAATTGAATGACCCAAAATTATGTGCTTATGCAAGGCTTAAGCTTCAATTACATGGGTTTTTTGCTACCTTAAAAGCTGACACTTTGGTGACAGAAAGAAAGTCAGGAAGTTCTTGGGCTTTGTCCCCAAATGACGTACACAAAACAATCTTTCATTTGATATATATTTGATTTCTGTTGGTCTTGTGCCCAATTTGTCCATCCCCTTTTGATCAATGATTCAGTAATTAACGAACTTGGTGGTTGCTTTCAAAATGCCCATTGCTTTTAAATAAAAAATAAAAATTCGCTTACGAATTCGGGAAGTGCCTAGTAGTGGACTTTAGATATTTTTGAATTTTAACTTAAAACCATAAATTACAGAATAACATGATTAGTCAATCAGTAATTTATGCTTAAAACGCAAAAGACTTTGCACAACTGTCACTCCCTTATGACCCAATGTTTATCGAGCTTATGTCAACTATCACCGATACGTGTAAAAAAAATAATAAATCTATTTAGATAAATAAATTATAAATCTAAAATTCTAAAAATATTTACATATATGTTTATGTTAATAGTATATACTTATAAATTTCTGACAACAAATTTCTGTGCAAAATGTCAAAGTGGGAGCACTGTTTTAACGATGGTGCTTTTTACTATCTCCTTTCGTAGCTTTCGCATCAATCTGGAAATCTACCGTTAGAAAATGCAACTGTTGTTGTTTTGCCTAGTGGAACATCACGCCACTTCACGACACGATACATATCTTCTTTTTATAATTAGTTCAGTTCATCGGGATATCAATTAGAAAGTGGTTTGTGTTCGGAAAGTTCGTCTCTGATCGTGTTGTGCTAGATAAATTTGTTATTGATTTATTAATTAAGAACAGGCAAGTACATTTCATTGTACCGTTTCATTGTAACGTTTTTTGTCGACATTAATGTCTGAAAAGGTGATGTGTAATCGTTTTACCAATCTTGATTTTTCATTCACAAAGTGTATCTCTCTGAGAATATTCGGGAAAACCTTTTTCAAGATGGCGGCTAATTCTTGCATTAAGAAATTTGCTGTTTTGCAAACAGGTGTCGGTCGATTGTTCCTACTAAATTATTGTTTTTCAGTGTGTGCGTGAGTAAAAATTAAAAACATTCAGTTAAAGTGGGTAAAATAAACAGATATGTAGATGCTTTTAACTATGCAAATAGAACTGCTGTGCAGTGCAATGCCGCCATTGCTCTGTAATTGGTCAAGTGATAGAGTAACGTCCAATTCCTATTGCAGTCATTAATGCAAAAAGCAAGGTAAGTGAATTTTTGAGTTGCATTTTTAAATCCTGATCTATGCGCACAAATCTTTATCCACGCAAATGTAAAATCAAGTGGAATCAAGTCAACTTATTGAGTGACGCCATATTGGTTGAGTGTGAAAATCATCAACCTATTCAGCGGAACCGAGAAAAGTGCTGAATTTGCTGAAAGTAGGTCAGTCGGTCAAAACCGAAGGGCGTTTGGGCATACTACCTTACCTTAGTGAGGTCATGAATCGTGAGGGCATAACAGAAATACTTTTTATTTTGCGCAATACATACCTATGAATAAATTAATAGAAGAATGAAAGCATTGGGCCCTATTCATAGATGTTTGATAAGCTTTTGCTATGCTGTTTCTAAGCTAAACTGGAGTTTGAGCTATTCATAGACGTATTAAACCCATTTCTAAATGAAAAACTCGGGTCCAACGTTAGTCACGGCAAGAGGTATGTTTAAGCTGTGTTTTGCTCTGCCAAATACCAAGAAAAACATAAACATTAACAAATATTCAGCATTCTCGGATAAAGAAGTGTTTCGAAAATTTTTGTAACATAAGCACAAATCCATATCAAGAAATCGCAACATGGACGTACCAAAAATATTTCTTTCTGTTTTTTAGTCACTCAGCCTTTTGACGATGCTTTACTGAAGAAAGGAGGCGAGCATATGAAAATTTGATAAAAATTTTATTTTTAGACAGAATTCTCTCAGAGAATAACTCATTTAAGAGTATTTCTAGGTACAGAGCTTCCAAAACTGTGCTTAGACTCGGGTCTAAATAAACACAGTTAGAAAATTGTTTATGAATATGAGCCGTGTCTAAAGACGCGTTGTCACAAGAAACGGGAACAGAAACAGAATTTCATTCAGCGAATTTAGGTTTCAGTTGCTAATAGGTATCTTGGATTCTGTTTCTGTTCCTGTTTGACGTTGCTTGTGACCACGCGACTTAAGCTGTATGATAACTTTAAACCTAAATTTATTAAGACTCGGGCTTAAAGCACGACATTGAATATGGACCATTGTATATAACAACTTTCCAAGCTACACTTTTCTATATATGTATGTAGGTAGGTAGCTAGCTTTCAATAGCTCTCTCGTCGGAGTTAGGTACTGCACTAAAAAACCCATAGCTGGCCTAACTCCAGATTAGCCTCAGAATGATGGGGGCAAATATTTTCCAATGTTTTTATTATGAATCAGAAAAAGAGTATCTAGGTTAGGTAAGTATCACAATTTTGCGACTTAAAAGCTACTAAAAAAAAAAAATTAAAGAGCAAACCGCAAACTGTGCGATCCGCAAATGTGCGATAAATCCGCGATAAAGGCAAATCTTCCTTAAATCAACCTCCTCTAAACCACAAGATCTACCGTACGAATTTTATAGGGCGTTTCCACCGGAGACTTAATTCCCTAAAGACATTAAATCCCATCTAAATCACGAGATTAACCATATGAATTTTAATTTCCTCACGAAGAGATTAAAAATTAATCGCGTAATTAATCTCTTCCACTCATGAATTGTAGATTCAAACGGTATATAATTCTACGTGTTCTGTGCGTTTTCTGACGAAACAAATCAAACAAAACTTTGTTTGACAGCTTTTTATCATCAAATCAGCTATGTTTGCTGCATTCTATTAAGGGATGCGCAGGACGGTTGAAGTTGCTGTAGATGTGGATGTGATTGGAGCTGTCAAAATGGTTAAATACACTGAGGAGGGCACATTGCAACAGAATTTTGGATGTTAATGGTGATACTGCAGGTTGATGTTGATCATGTTGGTCTATTATCGAATTTGTGAACCAAAGTCTCTTCAACATATTTGACGTTTTATTTTTCCTTTTTTTTCGTAGATTCAACATTGTTTTGTAGATTCAAAAAGCGATGCCAATAATGTAAGAATTTAATTATTTTTAATCTGAGTTTCCCAAAAAAAACTCACCTTCAAGGAGATACGCAGAGGACATGACGACTAGACATTGACATTTAACACCACAGGATGTCATTGAGAAATTTTAAAAATGAAAGCATGCGTCAAGTTAATCTCCTCGATTCCGATGGAAACACTTTGGGATTAACTTTTAATCGTTAATCTCTATCTTATGTGCGGTGAAAACACCCTATTAATCTCTTCACGTTAAGATTAGACGTAAGAATCACTCTGACGCATGAACTCTCATCAAACCGTTCAGAATTCTGAGTGTGCTGTATTCGCTTTCTGAGGAAACAAATCAACCAGACCTTCTATTGACATCTAGTCGTCATCAACTCAGCTGTGTTTATTGTGTTGTGTAAAGAGATTGAGACAACGTTTTTTATTGCTGTTGCTGAAGCTATCAAAAAGATAAATACACTGAGTTGTGCACACTGACATAGTATGGTGGACGCAAATACGTTAATGTTTTACTGCAGGTTTATGTTGATCAAGTTGGTCTACTACCGACTTTGTGAACTGCAGTACATGTCTATATGACGTTATTATTATTTCTTTTAAGGTAATTTCGTTTCGTAGAACTAAAAAATCAATGGCAATAAAATATATATTAGCTTATTTTTGAATCTGACAGATTTTCGTGCTGCAAATAAACTCACGTTTACAAGAATATGTGAAGAGAACCTTACGACCAGACATTGCCATTTTACACCACAGAATGTTATTGAGAAATGTCAAAGCGTAAAGTGTATCTCCTTTTTCCGGTGAAACACTTTGGGACTAACTTTTAATATTCCTACCTTAACCTGTTTTTTATTTGCGGTGGAAACACACTTTTACTATTGCTCTCTACAATGAAGTCAAATAAGTATGATTCGCTTTTAAACTCGACTAACATATATTCATAAGCTGAGGCGGTGAGATTAAACACCGCAACCGCATTGGATTATGATATACATCGCAAACAGCGTAAATAAATGGCGTTTAGATGGTTTTCTCATCGTATTAGAGTGATTGCTGCACATTTTAATTTTGTTTAATATCTCTTGTTTTTGGGTAATTTGTCCGAATGAGCAGTGCTTGCGGTGTTTTCGTTATTCAAATGCGGTGGCGGTGTGAATATACTTAAACACCGCAGAGTGCTTGAGCTTATATGACCGCGTGAATCTCAACTCAATACATGTCACTTACCCACATGTTATTTCTATCATGCATAAAAAAATTTCCAATATTGGGCACGCCCACTTTTGGAGGCGCAATTTATTTTCTTTAATTGAATTAAACGGAAGGACTGAGATGGGAGTATTAAAGTTATTATTTACACAGCCACTTGTTCTGTGGCATAATAGGATATAGTTACATATTTACACCCCTGTTTTGCTAGCCTTTTATTTGTTGCATGAGATACGTTAAAGACCAATTGATATGGGCGCGATAGTGTGTATGTGTAAAGTTTTTAGGTCTTTAAAATTGATCTAGAAGCCGGCACCTTGGATTGTTAGTGAATTCTTATTTTTGTCCAATATGTGAAACTTGTTTTAATCCGGTTACATACATGCTTAGATTTGTCTTGGGTTTATAAGAAAATCTCAAATTTAATTTTTTTTTTTAACTTTTACTACTTTTTGATCAAGTTAGACAATTCGTACGGAACACTATGTCCAATTTAAATGTTTTTGAAACACCTATCCCCATCATCCCAAACACTCTATAACGACTTCCCAACCAGATCCGCCCCAAAGTTAATGCCATGAATTTGATTAAACCAACATGCGGTCAACGAGTCCTTCATAAAATTTCTGCCGAGTAAAGAACTGAAAGTGTCGTTCCAGGTAATCACTTAGTCAAACAACACCGAAATTGTATTTCGTTAATCGAATTGTGAAACACCTTGTTAGCCAAAGGGTTAATCTATTGTTGTACAGCCAGTTCGTATTTTATAAAGCAAACATTTGAAATTAATGAATAACAATAAGCCTTTCATCCTTTTTGCCTTTCTGCCATTTTCCATTCGCCCCACTTGATGGGTGGATTGGATGTTGTTGTTAAATGATGAGAGTTTGCGATGGCACGCAATTCCAAGTGGAAGGAAGAAGTATAAAATCTTTTTGTGTGAAGCACCAAGCCTTGAGCACGGCATGTCCTTGTGTCGTTATATGGACTTCGAGTCCAGCAACATTGTCATCCTCCAGTCAGTGTTGTGGACAAACCATCAACTCGATCTTCTGGCTATAGCTAATTTGCATTTGAAGTAAATTTTGAGTTTCATTTAATTTAGTCGAATTGTCGCCGTTCAGAGTTTGTGTCCACGTCATCTACAGTCATTGTCATCTTTAGTAGCATCCTTGTCGCAAGTGGAATCGACTGGAGCGACCCAAACTGGACAACATTGACAAAGCGAAACGAAATCACCTTCTTGCCATGCGATAACGAAACTTTTCCATTCCACATTTATGTGAAGAAGTATTGTATTGTCCTTTCGACACTTTATCTTCACACTATCCGTACAAAAGTTAAATTACCTTACCATATCCTTGCATATATGACTTTGCATCGTGAATGTGTAATGTATGTGTATTAAGGGACGTTGATGTAGAATTGAGGGTTATTTTGAAGTGAAGTTAAGTTAGCCTTTCAGTCGTAATGGCATACTGTTCCCTTGTGGCAGGGCAGTGAATTCAAATTGTTGCATGGGGGAGTCGCATCAATCATTTTTGTAAATCTATGGTCAACGAATTTAAGATAGAATCATAGATTATTATCTATGCTCTGCGCTGAAAAAAAAATCTATAAGAAAGTGATATGTTGACACCTTCGAAAAGCTTGCAACCGAAACTTAAACTATTTTCATAAAAAAAAATTAAAAAAAATTTAACACGTTTTGGTCAATTGCTTGAACATTCTCTTGACCCAAAACTTCTGATTTTCAAAGATATTTTGTACTATACTCTTATCTATATACTTTATCAAGACCGCTCTAAACTATAAACACGTCTAAATTGAATTTTATTACGTTTTTTAAGGCCCAAAGAAGTTTCAACTCAATTTTAATTCATTCCTCCACCTCTTGCCCACTTCCCTCAGAATTCTTTGGGTTTATCGGAGTTACTAATCTGGTAGTACCGAAAAATTACATTCTTAGCCTACAAGTATCAAAAAGTGATATGCTGCACCTTTTTAAATGATTCCTATAGCTCCTGCCCACTTCCTCTAAAATTCCTTGGGTTCATTACAGTTTCTAAACTGCGTAGTGCCGAAAAATAACGTGCGTCTGCTTTACCCACTTTCTTCAGAATTCATTAGCCTCTGTTGCGGAATCTCATTCGAAGGATACTAAAAGCAATAAGGAACTGGGCTATACCAAACCATTGAAAACGGGCGAAGGCAGTGTTTCTTCAGAAAATAGGAAAGAATGACCCAAATCCAACGAAGTCCGTAAAAACAATCAGCCTAATACCTTTCCTTTTGAATAAAGATGAACCATGGTTTCTTTCTTTCCTCTCTAGAACTTCTGCAGAAATCGTTGAAAGGAGCACCAAGTTTTCTGGCATGTCTCTCTATCTCTATACCCTACCATGGCTCGTAAAGGCCCCAACTATCGTTTAGATTAAACCTACGAAAAGAAATAAGTCTCCGTGGCTTCCTACAATCGAGTAGGTTTGTTTGGAAAATGCTCTGTTTAAAGTATTCGCAAAGGTGTTGGAAGCGCGTTTCAGAGCTGTCATAGAGCCTTGTTGTGGGAAGAGCAATGCGGCTTTCGGCCTGGCAGAGGCACAACCGACGGGCTTTTTACTCTGAACGTTATTCTTGAGAAGGCCTGGGAATATGCCGGTCTACGCGTGTTTTGTAGATTAGACTGAATGGTGAAGACCTGTCTTGGTGAGGAATCTTTCGAAATGGCTGGCGTCAGGATAAGCCATCTGCTTTTTGCAGATTATTTAGCTATCCTGGCATCGTCCGAGCGAGCACTGGATGGGCTGTGGTGAGGCTGGGATGAAGGTAAACGTGAGCAAATCCGAAGTGATGGTTGTTTCTCGAACTCCTGTGGTGTACCCCGCACATAAATGGAGTCCCATTGAAACAGGTAGAGAAGTTTGAGTATCTCGCGGATTTTTTTCAAGAAAGTTAGAAGAAGTGGTACTGAGATCTTCTGTAGGATTGGCCATGCTGGAGCAATAGTAAAGGAACTGCGCCAGCCAGTCATCAGGAAAGCTGAGCTTGGAGTGAAATCAAAGATCTAAATTTTAAATCAGTGATCGTTCCAACCCTCTTCTATGGTCATGAAATTTGGGTAATGACCGAAAGAATTAGATCGCGGGTACAAGTTGCCGTGGTCAAAAGATAGACATGTGCACTCAAGAGGATACAAGCATCCACAGGTTTTCTAAACCCACCTCTGTCTATCAACTCCTACTCTCACCTCCCCGTGGTGAACACCGGGTGCCTAGTACCTCAACTGGAGATTGGGTTCCAACGCCTTTGGAAGGTTGTTGGGGGTAGCAGACGAGAGAGGGGGGGAGGAGTGTTCCCACTAAGGCACTTCTCCTTGCATCCGGACGGCAGCGGAGGAATTCCCCAGATGGAATCAACGGTGGCGTCCATAGTTCCAGTCAGGCCGAACTACTACTTAGTGAACACCTTATATGGGCTACTACGACGTATTCGGAGCTCAGGCCTATAAGGAGCGGGCTATCCGGCTCTCCGTCCTTAGAGCTAAGCAAAGGATCTGGTCCTCCAGGTTAGGGGTCGTGCCGTCGGCTTGACTTCCCGGCCACGTAAAGAAACACCAGTCACGAAGCAGAAACAAGCCTCGGATTCGGACGGATTTACTGTTGACGACCAATGCAAACGAGAAAAGGACAACGAGCTCCGGATCTGCACGTGGAATGTTAGGTCCCTTAACAGACCACGTGCAGCCGAGCAACTAGCGGAGGCCCTTACTGACAGACATTACTGCCATCCAAGAAACGCGGTGGGACGGGCCGGGCAAAAGAAGGATGAAAAACTGCGACATCGACTACGGCGACTGCTATCGGCATCAAAGACAGCGCCTATTTGGATGTGGTTTCGTTGTTGTAGGCAGACTTAGGCAAAAAGCCTTGAGCTTCAACCCTGTAAGCGAGCGCCTCGCGACGATCCGCATCAAGGCTAAATTCGCCAACATTAGCCTGATATGCGCACATGCCCCCACAGAGGAGAAAGATGACGAGACCAAAGATATGTTCTACGAGCTCCTGGACAAAACTTATGAGCAGTGCCCTAGCTACGACATTAAGATAGTCCTAGGCGATTTTAATGCCAAGCTAGGAAGGGAGGGCATCTTTGGTCGTATTGTCGGAAAGCATAGCCTGCACGACACGACCTCCGATAACGGATTCAGGCTGATCGACTTTGCTGCGGGGCGACACGTTGTGGTAGCTAGTACACAGTTCCCGCATCTCAATATCCACAAAGGGACATGGAGATCTCCCGATCAATCAACCGTCAACCAGATTGCGATCGACGCAAGGCACTCCTCCAATATCATGGATGTCCGAACTTTCCGAGGGGCCAACATTGACTCGGATCAGTACCTTGTTGTAGCCAAGGTACGGCTGCGGATATCCCGACCAGCGCCAAGTAATGGAAATACTGTGAGGAAGTTTGACGTCGGCCGACTACAATCGCAAGAGATCGCCAGGTCCTTCTCCAACCGAGTCTCTCAAAACCTTCTACGAAGTCCTATGCAACCAGCATCAAGTATTGATAGCCAGTGGCAACACTGCCAAAATGCCATCAGAGACGCCGCCTCTGAAGTGCTGGGTTTCACACGGCGACCACAACGAAACCCCTGGTTTGACGATGAATGCCGGCAAGCAAATGCAGCTAAACAGGAAGCATACAAAGCGGCGCTGCACAGAAGGACTAGAGCTGCTCGCGAGCTCTACGAGCAGAGGAGGAGAGAGGAGCACCGGCTTCTCCGAAGGAAAAAGAGAGAGCACGAGAAGCGCGCGGTTGAAGAGATAGAGAGATGTTACAACAGGAATGAGGTTAGAAAGTTTTACCAAAGGATCAAAAGGTCCTGCCAAGGGTATAAACTTCGAACTGAAGCCTGTAAGGATCATCAAGGGAACATCGTTGTAGAATCGCAGTCGGTGCTGAGGATTTGGAAAGACCACTTCTGCAGACTGTATAACGGCGAGGACGATCCAAATACCGCTGTCAGGCAGAACGAACCATTCAACCCGGGCGAAGACGTTACCGACGAAGCATACGAACGATACCGCCCACCCGACCTGGAGGAGGTGAAAGTAGCTGCGTCTAAGCTCAAGTGCAACAAAGCAGCCGGAGCAGACGGCCTAGCTGCCGAACTTTTTAAATCCGCTGGCGATGAGCTGGTTAGGAGCATGCACCAGCTCATCTGCAAGATATGGTCGGAAGAAAGCATGCCCGACGAATGGAACCTCAGCATTGTTTGCCCGATCCTGAAGAAAGGAGACCCTCTGAGTTGTGCCAACTACAGAGGCATAAGTCTTCTTAACATCGCATACAAGATCTTTTATGCTGTACTGTGTGAACGCCTGAAGCCGTTTGTCAACAATCTGATAGGCACATATCAGTGTGGCTTTAGGCCAGGAAAGTCCACCATCGATCAAATATTCACACTGCGGCAGATCTTGGAGAAAACCCAGGAATTCCAAATCGATACACACCACCTCTTCATCGATTTCAAGGCCGCGTATGACAGCATCTATAGAGACGAGCTATATAGCGCAATGTCTAGTTTTGACATCCCTGCCAAACTCGTCAGTCTGTGCAGGATGACGATGGAAAAATCACGCTGTTCCGTCAAGGTCGGCAAAGACCTCACCGACCCCTTTGATGTCAAAAAAGGATTTAGACAAGGCGACGCGCTGTCATGCGACTTCTTTAACATCATACTTGAGAGAATTGTGCAGAACTCTCGCGCCAACACCAGAGGTACAATCTTTCAAAAGTCCGTTCAACTACTTGCATACGCAGACGACATTGACATAATCGGTAGAACAAAGCGTGATGTCAGTGAAGCCTTCGTGAGTATTGGGACGGAAGCGGCGAATATGGGTTTAGCAGTCAATGAGGGCAAAACCAAGTATATGCTGTCATCAAGAAAAGACACCCAACACCGACGTCTTGGACAAAACATCACCATCGACAGCTATAACTTTGAGGTAGTTAGGGACTTTGTCTACCTGGGTTCCGCTATCAATTCAGACAATGACACCAGCGCTGAAATCAAACGAAGGATAACTCTTGCCAATCGCTGTTTCTTTGGGCTAAGAAGGCAATTGAGTAGCAAAGCCCTCTCTCGAGCAACTAAAGTGTCCATGTATAAGACCCTCATCATCCCAGTCCTGCTTTACGGTGCAGAAGCATGGACCCTGTCAAAGGCGGATGAAAACACTTTAGGCTGCTTCGAGAGGAAAATTCTTCATAAGATTTACGGTCCCGTCTGCATAGACGGAGAGTGGAGGAGGAGATATAACATCGAACTGTACGGGCTGTACAGCGATACCGACCTAGCCAAAAGAGTCAAAACACAACGTCTACGATGGCTGGGTCATCTAGAGCGGATGGACACCAACGCCCCGGCCCGGAAAATCTTCGAATCCACACCGCAGGGACGACGCGGTAGAGGAGCACCGAGACTCAGGTGGCGCACGCAAGTGGAAGGGGACCTCAGCCAACTTCGCGTGCAAAACTGGAGACGGC
This sequence comes from Neoascia interrupta, assembly GCA_947623515.1. Classification (NCBI taxonomy): domain Eukaryota; kingdom Metazoa; phylum Arthropoda; class Insecta; order Diptera; family Syrphidae; genus Neoascia; species Neoascia interrupta. Next base: position 139,568,522 of record OX392463.1, read on the forward strand.
TAGCTAGAGACAGAGCTGGCTGGCGAAGCTTGTTGGCTGAGGCCCAGGTCCACCCCGGACTGTAGCGCCACCTTAAGTAAGTAAGTAAGTACAAGTTGCCGAGAATCGTCAGTATTCGAAGAAATCTTATTGTTGAGCAGCTACTTTTCCTAGTGGAACGTTCAGTTCTTCGATGACTTGGACACGTTGTTCGCATGCCCCCCGACAAACTATATATACAGGTCATGTTAGCCGACAAGCGAGCGCGTCACCCCCTGGTAGGCCAAGAAACAGGTGGTGGGATCAGGCTAAGAACATCTCCGAGACCCATCTGGGGACTGCGCCTGTGTCTCTTGAGTTGGTGGCGGTGAGAGAATCGGGAACGATGAAAGGATCGGTTACCGATATATAAGATATATAAGAAAAAAAAAACTGTCAATTTTACTTTCAATTTCAGGTGCAAAAGTCAGACAAGGTGCGAAGTAGACAATTGCATTCCAGCCCTTAAGATTCATCCGTAATATTCGCCAATGATCGAATGCACATCAGTCCACCCTTGAGTGGACGTACAGTAAAGTTCAGAGGATTTTTCATAAGTCGTACAACGCGAATATGAAATATCCTTCCACAATCAGGCTTTCCTTCTCATAACCCCTTAATCAACTGTTTAAAACAAGAGTGCACTTCACCTCTTTGTCCTCTTCTTCTAATTTTTTCTACTCCCGAGATGTCTAAAAAAATCACTTTTTTGCGAGTTTATTATAAGAAAAAATCTCTTTCTTGGTCCCTCATACTCGCTTAAGCTTCAATTCGGTTATAAAGCCTGAAAATATATATCAAGCCAACAAGCTTCTCCAGCAAGCTCTGTTTCTACCTATAGCTGTTTACACTTTTGCACGGGAAGAAAAAAAATTAAATTAAAAATTAAACATGAGCACCTGCCTTGGTGGATTCATCTCGCGGTGGACAATTCCACATAGATGGTAAAGATAAGCGAGATTTACCCGTCCAGGATCAATCTTTCTGCTATTCCAGCAAAAAAAATCATCCAGCGCATGAAGTTACGTAAGGCGTGAGCTTCCTCCTTGATAGAGCAAGGTCTACCCAATGGCGCTAGGAAATAAGGCCCCAATTAAATAAAGCCCCAAATTAAAAATGAAATAAGGTCCCAATATTGTCTAAAACAAAAAGCAGGCAGGGGGATTGCAAGAGGCAGCACGACCCCCATACATATTCAAAACTCGCATATACACAACCTTGCACCCCTCCGAATTTTAAGAAAGGGCCGTTGGCCAGTCCTGCTTTCATAGTGAACAGTACAATGAAGAGTTCCTTTTATATGAGATGAGGAAAAAATACGAAAATTAAATAAAGTTTTCCACTTTTTGGCTGGTATAGTCTACTTTTTGGCTGGTATCTAAGATGGCTTTTTTCTCCTTGTCAGCTTGTTATATATGATGTTTAGGCTATCACAGTCAGACCGTCTGTTGATTTAACATTTAATAACTCATTTATTAACACCGAAAATGCAATCAACAGACGGCCTAATATAACCAGCAGATAAGGAGAAAAAAGCCATCGTAGAGACAGCACTATACCAGCCAAAAAGTAGAAAACGCGGAGAGGAAGGAATCATTTCTTGAATGTCTTTTGATTTGTTTTTGAAAATGTTGTGTAAATAAGTCTGTTGATTATTTCTTTTTTTGTTGTAAGTGTAATTGACAAATGCGTAATTCATTATACGTGAATTTACTAATGTAACTTTTTAATAGTAAAGTCTTGAGAAAGAGCGTACTCATGCTCGAAACGTTGCAAACGGAGCCCACTACAAAAATCAACAACTAGTAATAACTGGAGAGGTCACAAAAAAAAAAAATTCCTACAATTAGAAACTAGACCAGCAAATGTTTCCACGATTTTGGGCAATGACAGCCGCTATGAAGCTCCCACTAGGGGGTCAACCTATTTTAGGCAGAAATAAGCCAGGTCACCGAATAATCAAAAACGACCTGGCTCATGTTCATGCGGGCACTCTGTGTACCATAGTACCAGAGTATAGCCTCCGGTCGAGCTTCGTAACCTGAAGGCCACTTCCAGATAGACAACCTTAACTGCCCGTGGTCTAGCAGCCGCTCGAACGCCCTCTAGAATTGCAGAAAAGAAGCGGAACTGCAATTCCAATTGTAATGGAGTCGTCTGTAAACACCATCGTCTATGCTCCTGCACCATAAAGCAGGACTGGGACTGTTAGGGTCTTATAAGTAGCTCTATTTTCTCGAGAGAAGCCTTTGCCACTCAATTGATTTGTTAGCACAAAGAAGCAGCGATTAGTAAGAGTTAACCTTTGTTTGACTTCAGCGCTGGTGTCCTTGTCTAAGTTTATAGCGGAAGGCAGGTATAGACCCTAACTAACTCAAAGTCATAGCTGTCTATGGCGATGTTTTGTCGAAAACCTTCAAAAATTGTTGGGTGTCTTTTTTTGATGACTTGGTTTTGCCCACACTACGTTCATCCGATTATGTCAATTTCGACTCCGTTTGCGAGTTTTTGTACGGGCTTTTGAAAGATCGTGCTTCCAGTGTTGGCGCGGGAGTTTTCCATCGTCATCCTGCCCGAACTGACAAGTTTCTATTGTCTCTGTCATACTCGGTGTCGATATCATTGGTGGTGGGTATCAATTATTTATAATTCCTGCTTTTATACCCTATCCCATAGGATCATAGTCATATAATTTGTAACACGGTGAAATAATATTGGTATGCCTGTATGTCACATGTTTTTTAGGCCTTAAATTATGAGCAAGGGAGCTGAAATTTCGTAAATAACCTCCATGCAAGGCGGAGTAGTACAAGTGCTAAAATTTCTTAAATCCGTCTACTGACATGCTCACAATTAGTTCATATGTGGAACTACCTCCATTGCTCTCAAAACTTTAAGACATCATAAAAGGCTAAAATTTGACATTTGGCCTCTTCTAATTATTGTTAGACATATACAAACCTCCTCTACGAGGCGGAAAAAATTTTAATATATTATGTAGAAGACATTTAGTTATAAATTTTTTTAATAGAAAATTATGGGTCAAACCCACAATTTTGGACCCAGAATTAAAGAAAAATCTCTAAACTTCCAAAAAAACGTAATAGGTTAGGAAAGAATAAAGTCCAATGAATCCGTTGCGTCTGTCAGGTTGAAGTATACAACTGACTATTTAGACAAATACACATGTTGTCTTAGGCAGTGACGTACGCTTACGCTACGCACTTCTTCTATGGGCTGCTTTCCATAAAACGTGTGTATTTAACTGAGTTGTCAGTTGTGTACTTGCGACATGACAGACGCAACGGATTCTTTGGGTTGAAGGTATAAGAAATACTCATCGGGTTTTTGCATGATCTTCTCGCAGTGCGAATATTTGATCGATGGTGGTCTTTTCTGGCCACATTGATATGACTCACTGATATCAGAATGTTGACAAATGGCTGTAGGCGTTCATGGTACAGACTTTTTTTCAGGATCAGGCTAACAATCTCGAGATTTCATTCATCGGGCATGCTTTCCTCCCGCCATTTAATCGATGATCTTGCAGATGAGCTTATGCATGCTGCTTGCCAGATCATCGCCATCAGATTTAAAAAGTTTGGAAGCTGGACCGTCCGGCGCTTTGCTGCACTTAAAGCTTAACTTCTTTCATTTCATACCTATACAGGTCGGTGGTATCGTTCATTTCGGGGTCCATTTCGCCTGGTTTGAATGGTTTATTTTGACATTCGCCGTTGAACAATCTGGTTATACAGAAATGATTTTTCTAAATCCTTAGCGACGACTGCAATTCCACCACTACGTTACCTTAATCGTCCTCAAAGGCTTCAGTTCCAATTCATCATCAGAGTGTGTGAGCTTAAGTGAGAGACGTGTTTTCAAAGCAATCTGTAATTCATCAGTTTTTTCCACAGTTTAATATTTTCAAATATCCCCAAGTGTATAAAAACAATTAATAAGACAGTGACTTTTTAGAAATTTCCAATAAAGTGAGACAAAGCCCATATCATTACAGTCTATTCTTCCTTTTTCACCTTGAAAGTTTATTTATAATTTGATTTCTATTAACCCCATGAATATGAATGTGTGTGGCCACTGTAGCGATAAACTCCCATACGATGGCGATTTTGCGGTGTGTACGATGTGCACACGCAAGCTTCACTTTGAGTGCACCACAATCTCCGAAAGAACTTGGAGAAACATGGGGATTGGGAGGAAAGAAGTGTGGAAGTGTCAGTTTTGCAGAAACTCTGGAGATGTCCAAGGTTCTACGGCTAACAGCAATGTTGGAGCGTCCGTGTCATTACAACAAGCACAAGATGTACAAGCATCGAAGAGAGTACAGCCACCTAACAGTCCAGAGTCTGGCCAAGACAACACACAAAGAGACGGTGACAACAACAATTCAGTGGTTCTTACTGAAATTCGCCTTTTGCGAGATCAAATGAAAGAAATAACTGCAAGCTGCGATTTTCTAGGTGCAAAGTATGATGAAATAAATGCAAACCTTGTAAAAAACAACAACATCATGGAAAACTTTACCAAAGAAATAAACGAACTAAAAGAAAACAATAGAATCAAAGATGAGATCATAGAAAACATGCAATCACAAATAAATAATATGGAACAACAAATGCTCAAAAACAACATCGACATCAAAAATATACCGCCTACTGCACAAGAAAATTTAGTAGAAATTGTGAAAGGAATAGGCAAAGTTATTGGTCACGAAATAAATGACAATGATATCACTGACATTTACAGAACAAAAACTAAAAACCCTGAAAAATCAATTATAATTGCTTCGTTTTCTTCAACCGCATGCAAAACCAAATTCGTTAAACAAGCGCGCGCAACTCGTCCCATCAGACTGTGTGCAGTAATGCAAGCTACCAACAAAGTCTCAAGCACTGGTGCACCTTCAGCCGCATCATCTCTGGCCGATAATACGATATATGTAAACAACCAGTTGACAAAGCTTAATAGACAGCTGTTATGGATGGCAAAGGAAAAAGCAAAACAAGAAAACTTGAGATTTGTGTGGGAGAGTGCGGGGAAAATAATGGCACGTAGGGATGAGAGCACAGAATACATAATGATAACCACCGCTAATGACGTGAAGAAAATCACACGCACATAATTATTGTGTGTGTGGGAAAATGAGTACGCGAAAACGATTTATCTAAAATGGATGATACAAATGAAAACGAAAATTAATTAATTGTCAACGTAGATTGTAGGGTAATACAAGGCTTTAGCGTCGTAAATGCAAGTGAATTTAAATATAATAATTGCGCTTTCCTATGTTTTAACATCAGGTCATTGCGTTTGCATTGGAGTAACTTTTGCTTAAGTATAAGTCGCTTTTTAAGTGCACTAAAAATAATTATTCTTGTCGAAACAAACATAGAAGATGAGGAGAAGGATCTTTATAAAATAGATGATTTCGAGCCTGAATTTCTTAATAGAAACCAGAAGAGAGGTGGAGGAATTGTGATGTTTATCAGGAAAAATTTAGGACACAAAAGAATACCCTCAGAAACTAGATCATACGAAAATATAAAAATTTGCTTCACAGAAGGTAAAAGTACGACGTACGTTGTTGGAGTTTATAGACCACCAGGCTTTAGTAAAAAAACATTTATTGAGGAACTTCCAATTAATTTAGGACAAATTGGTAGAAATGATGAAATGATTGTGATGGGGGATATGAACATAAATGTCCGTGACTCAAAATCAAATATCGTTAAAGATTATTTGGAGATGTTAGCATCACTAAGACTGCTAAATGTGATAAATCAATATACCAGAGTAGATCAGTAACGGCAAAAAATCAGTAATTGATCACATACTTGTAAGCAGAGCAAACAAAAAAATTAATTCTGCTGTGATTGAGAGTGGTATCACCGATCACTACCCAACTCTATACATAATGGAGTCGCTAACAAGATCGGATAACATAAGAGACAGGACCTCGTTTATATGTGATGCGAGAGTTAACGAGCTTATAGTTGAAGCAAACTGGAATGAAGTCATCAATGAAGAAGATGCTGATACACTATACAATAAGTTAGCCTGCAAACTAAATGAATTCTACAAAAATGCAAACGTCACAAGAACAACACAGAAGAAAAGAAAAAACAACCCCTGGATAACCGCTAATCTTATAGCTGAATGCAAAAAAAGGGATGAGATGTACCGTAGGTGGAAAAATAATACAGGTAACATTAGCTATGAATTGGAGTATAAAAGTTTCCGGAATAAAACTAACAAAATGATAGCAGCTCAAAAATCCAACTTTTATAAAAACAAATTTATGGAGTTTAAGACAAATCCTCGAAAAACATGGGGATTAATCAATGAAATATTAGGAAGGAAAAAGTCGAATATTGATGAAACCCTGATTAGAAATTTTTCTACTGATATAACGGTGCTATCCAACGAATGTGCACAACTTTTCTCAACACAAGCGTCACATATTATTCATAAGTGTAGATTTACTACATCAAATCATATAAATACTCATTTGGGAAACTCTATCTTTGCTGAAGCAACAGATACACAGGAGATGCGAAAAATAATAAGTTTTCTTGGAGGAAATAAATCGCCCGGAATTGATGGCATTAGAGCAATTGATATCAAAAGACACTCGGACATCTTTGCACCTATTCTGTCTAAACTTACCAACCTCAGCCTGACCCAGGGAAAAATTCCCTCAACTCTAAAAACTGCCATTGTTCGGCCGATATATAAGGGTGGTGTTAAAAATCAGCTAGGCAACTATAGGCCAATATCGATACTTCCAGTTGTAGAAAAGTGCTTGGAAGGCGTTGTTTCGAGAAGGCTACAAAGTTTTATTGACAAACACTCACTGATACATAAAAGTCAATATGGATTCCAAAAAAACAAAAATACAGGGAAACTGCTAGGTGAATTCGCTAACTGTGTGAATGAAAGCTTAAATAAATGCCATCATGTCCTAGTACTGTTCATGGACTTCAGTAAAGCTTTCGATACACTAAACCATGATAGCTTAGTAGAAGCGCTACGGCGGATTGGCATTAGAGGTGTAATGGCTGATTGGCTTAGCGATTACCTGCACAACAGGTGGTTCAGTGTAAAGATCAAGGGAGTAATAAGCGACAAAAAGGAAGTGAAGTATGGAGTTCCACAGGGATCAAAACTAGGCCCCCTTCTTTTCATCCTTTACACCAACGAGCTTCTTCGGGTTTTTAAGGACAGCATCCCATTTTCATTTGCTGATGATACGGCGATTGTGGTCTCACACAGGTGTCTGGATACGGGGATAAGGATGCTACAAAAAGAGTTCAATGCTGCAATAAAATGGTGTCACGATAATGGATTGGTCATCAATGCTTCCAAAACTAAAATGATGCACATTCGAAGTCCACAATTTAAGCCTATGCAGAGTAGAATATATCTAAACAATGATGCCTGTCCTAACACTGCGAATGAGGCTATTGAATTGGTAGAAAGTCACAAATATCTCGGAGTAATTATTGACTGCCACTTGATATGGGACAAACACGTCGATAAACTACGCATGGAGTTAAAGAAAGCATTATATGCATTATCTCATTTGCGATACCATGCCAATGAACCTGTCCTAAGGCAAGCTTATTTTGCATTAGTGGAATCAAAACTAAGATATGGCATTCTTGCTTGGGGAAACGCAGCTGCAACACACATTCAAAAGCTTCAGAGACTTCAAAACGCAGTACTTAAACAAGTTAAAAACAATAATCAACGAAGTCATGGCAACGACTTTAAAGTTCTTCGAGTCGACCACATTTTCAAGATGACATTAATTCTGGAGTACTACGATGATGGGCGCTTCATTCGACCAGTTGATCATCTAATAAACACCAGACGAGCCCAGGGTATGCTTCAAGTACCTAGAAACCACAACAATTATGGTAGACGACAACTTAAATACAGCGTTCCTTCAATAATTAATGAATTACCTAGAGATCTTGTAAATATTGAAAATTTTAAAACTAGGAAAAAACAAATAAAAAGCTTCTTTTTGAATTCTTAAAATTAAAAATAAATTAAAGCTAAAATTTTCTCAAACGAAACACAAACGTAAAGTAAACACACATTTTAAATAAAAAAATAAAAGTGCACTTAAGCTTACTGTAACTTTTTTAAATGTAAAAACACAATCTCCTGCAGAAAAGCCAAGGCTTCGCAGGTACTTATAAAAATTGTTAAGACTTTTTATGAATAAACACCTTCAAAATCAAAAAAATCAAAATTTTATACCCTTGGCAGAGCTTTTAACCCTTTGGTAGACCTTCGAACCTTATTTATGTTGTAGTTCTCTCTATTTCCTTTTAGTGATCTTCCTTCGACCTTTCCTTTCGATCTTCTTTCGAGCTGCTCTAGTCCTTTTGTGCATAAGTAATTTATTTTCCTCCTATTTAGGTTTTCAGGATCCTGTTGGCATTAATCTTATCGTTTGGCTGTGGAAGTGGTGAGAAACCCTACCCAGCCCACCAGATGAGGCTTCTCCGATGGTGTTTTGGCAATGTTGCTACTCCTTTTTGATTCTAGCTGCTCAGAAATTCGCAGAAGGTTTGAGAGACTTGGTTGGAGAATAACCTGGCGATTTCTTGCGATTGAGAACTTCCGGTGTCAAACTTCCCAACCAGTCGCTAAAAAATCTCAACCGCGCTTAGCTAGTGACTATCGTCCAATAAGTATCTTGCCTTGCCTATCAAAGGTCCTGGAGAAAGTTCTTGCTACGCAGATTGTTAATCATCTTGAAACAGGAAAACTATTGTCTCAATATCAGTCGGGCTTTAGAGCTAATCATAGCTGTTCTACTGCTATGGTTAAAATCTTAGACGATATAAGGATTGCGTATGACAAAGACTCTTTGACAATCCTATGCCTTCTTGACTTCTCCAAGGCTTTTGACAGAGTCAATCATAAGCTATTGTGTAGGAAACTTGAGATTTTCTTTGGATTTAGTACTAGCGCTGTGTGTTTTATACAAAGCTATTTAGCGAATCGAAAGCAAAGAGTGGTGGTAAACGGAAAGCATTCCGATTTGCGAAGTATTTTTGAGGGTGTCCCGCAAGGATCTATTTTGGGCCCTATTCTTTTCTGCATGTTCATAAATGATCTGCCAAGTGTCTGCGAACATGCCTTTTTCCATCTCTATGCAGACGATATTCAAATTTATTTGTCAAGGCCAATCGGGCTCATTGAAGATCTTATATGCAGGATAAACGAAGATCTTAGTGCAATCCATTGCTGGGCTGAACAAAACGGGCTTAATCTAAATCCAGGCCATAATGTTTTCCAAAAAACCCCATGATAGCGAGGACTTTCCACCCTTACTACTCAAAAACTTTAAAATTCGATTTAGCAAGTCTGTTACTAGCCTGGGTCCAATTTTGGCATACTCTTTCACACGTATCGGCCGGTATCTCACGAATGAATGCATGGATGTTGGCTTCCAGTGCGTCAATCGAAGCGGGCTTGTCCCTATAGACATTAGCCTTGACATACCCCCACAAAAAATAATCTAATGGTGTCAAATCGCACGATCTAGGCGGCCAATTGACCGGCCCGGAACGTGAAATTAACTGTTCACCAAAGTCGCCGCGCAATTGCGCCATTGTTTCGCGTGCTGTGTGGCATGTGGCACCGTCTTGTTGAAACCACATATCATGCAAGTCAAGAACTTCCATTTCGGGCAAAAAAAGTTTGTTAACATCGCTCGGTAGCGTTCACCATTGACAGTAAGGCTGCGATTCGCATCATCGTTGAAGAAATATGGCCCAATAATGCCGCCGGCCCATAAACCGCACCAAACAGTGGCTTTTTCGGGATGCATTGGTAGCTGTTGCAATGCTTCTGGCTGATCTTCACTCCAAATGCGGCAATTTTGCTTATTTACGTACCCATTCAACCAAAAATGAGCCTCATCGCTGAACACAATTTTTCGATAAAAAAGCGGATCCTCGGCCAGCTTTCCAAGAGCCCATTCACCAAAAATTCGGCGTTGTGGTAGGTCGGCTGGCTTTAGTTCTTGCACCAGCTGTATCTTAAAAGGCTTTACGCCCAAATCCTTCCGCAAAATTTTCCACGTAGTGCTGTAACAAAGGCCTAACTGCTGGGAACGGCGCCGAATCGACATTTCGCGGTCTTCTGTCACACTAGCTGATACGGCCGCAATATTTTCTTCACTACGCACAGTACGTAAACGTGTTGGTGGTTTAATGTCCAACAAAGTAATTTTGGTGCGAAATTTGGTCACAATCTTCCGAATAGGCTGCTCAAAAGGTCGAGAATGCCGACCATAAAATGGAGGCAGCGCGCGATGAACATTTCGAACCGAGCACGAATTTTGATAGTAAAATTCAATAATTTGCAAGCGTTGTTCATTTGTAAGACGATCCATGGTTAAATTGCAAACCAAACTGAAGCTGTTTGACAGTGACACAAGGTACTAAACACACGTCAGCTGTCAAAACCAGTGTTGCCAAAACCAAACCAGCTAAAAAATCACCCGTTATAATGCTAAGTTTTTCTTCCCTTTTGTAATCCATCACATATTTACTGTAAAAGACGTTGTCTTACTTGTAAAACCATAATGATAATAATAATAAATTGAAATTGAAATAATGGAGTAGTGCCGGGTAACCGCCGCTGTACCTTGGCTTCGACGAGGTAACTTGTGATCCAAGTTAAGGCTTGCCTCTCGGAAGTTTCGGACAGATATGTACGATTTGTCCGAAACGTTTGAGTTCGAGGCTTGTTGTTGATTCGTCACTGGTGGCTTCGGGAAGACTACCGACCTGGAGGACCAGATCCTTATTAAGGGTCCAATGAAAAAGAGCAGGATGACCCGCTTCCTATTAGGCTTGAGCTCCGATTTTGTCGTAGTAGCCCACATAAGGTGTTGACTGAATATGTAGGACGGCCTGTGGACGCAACCATCTTAAAAATTCCTCGACATTTTCCCGGCTGAAGTGTACAGTTCTCCGACAAAAGCATAGGTAGAGTTCGACCCCTGAAAACTATCTTCAACATTTTTTTTTTTAAATTTCCATCCAATTCCTTATATGTTTCAACTTTTCAAATTAAGAACCTCCTGCCAAACTTAACTAAACTTGCTTAACAATTCCATTTTAACAAGAAACTCAAAAAAGCTGTAATTTGCCACTTGTGCATTATTTACGCAAGCACATTCGTCTCCATACACACACACATATTGTATACCTACGTACGAGACTCTTCAATCCTTCGTCTTAAAATTCCTATTTAACTCCTCACATATCCTGGAATTCATGGCCCAAACTTATTGCATTTATATTTTGCGGTCTCAACTGATGAGATCAAATTCGAGATCTTTGCCGAAATTGCATTTTGTCAAAAGAGCTATGAAAATTTCCCGCCAACCGCACCTCAGCTTCCTTTTCGCTGCAAACAAACGTTTCAGCTTAACCAAAACCCCTTTTCAGTTGAGCCCGAATGTCATTTAATATGCAAAGTTTGTGTTTCACTTGTGCATTCACGAATATTCAACGCCAAAAGTTATTTCTTAACTTGGTTCCGTTCATATCCTCGAACGAGAAGGTTGTAAGTCCTTTGCACAACCGGAAACCCAAGCCATCAGCATAACGAGACAAGAACATCACCATGGCTACCAACCAGCATAGAATTTTGGCTTACAAAAAGGACCCGCACACCTACCGTGGATAGATGTGTGTGCAGCCTGTGTCGTATTTTTGTGTTGCAGCTTAAGTTAAACGGCATATCGTAAACATTAATGGTTGTTGCAAAATTTCGTGTTCCTAGGATGGAATGTCTTCCAGGACTTACCCGCACGGCAACCCCTCCTGACGACCTCCTTCTATTGTGATGTTTTCGTCAGAGATTAGTGCGAAAATTTTCAATAAAATTATTTATACCTTTTGCCCTCGTCGAGATCGGGTGGTGGTTGCGGTTCAATTTAGCTAATACCTAAACGTGTACCCACTAATGGACGAAACCAAATAAAGGATGTGACTGCTGTCGAGCAAAAAGCCAACGGAAAGTAGCCTAAGCCAAGCACGCACAACGGTGCTCGTAAAATTTAATATTTCTACTTTGAAAGTTTAAAATTCCAATTTATTAGCGATATAATATGCAGTCATCATTTATGTGTCGAAGGACGAGCGCTTGCTCCTTGTTGGCGAGAAAACAGTCAATAAATTTATAAACGGGAAATTCGCTTTAAAACGCTTTTATTTGTTACGAGGCAGTATTTAGGTAAATAGCGCAATGCGGGGGCAATGGAGACACAATTTCGGGTCGAATTAAGTGCGATACTTAGAAGTCTTATTTAATGGACGAGAAAGGAAGTTTAGGATTGTTTGCAGATTGCATCGTAAATCTAAAGTGGTTGCGTTATGAACTCGGAATAATAATGAACGGGATCCACACACTAAGTAGTTGATATAAATTTGCTCTGGAAAAGGATATTTCCATTGCATTATTTTGTCAGGGGGTGCCTTACACTCTCCTTAAATTACTTTTGCTTTTCCCTCAGCTACCAAACCAACTCATCAATCAGAAAACATAATTCATCTCCATCATACTGTCGGCACTCCATTCAAGGATCACCCTTATACTTCAATTCTTTCAGTTGAAGAGCCGATAAAATAGATTTTGATGACCAGTGTCATAAATATTCTCCGGCCAGCGGCGCATAAGAATCCATGCCATAATGACCGGTTGTTGCTGAAGTGTCCGCCAAATCGATATGACCAACTCCCTGTCCCTAGTCGAAAGAGCGATTTCGGTTGATTCGAAAACTATTCAATCGTAAATAATAGCCAGCTATCAATTCGAAAACAAATACAGACAAGTTCGGCACCCGGAATGGGATGTTTGCGTTTGCATTTCACATCACACCGCACTTACAAGTCCACAGCTCTCTCTGACTCTGATGGTGAGGCACAAATAAACATCATCCTTGGGCAGAGTCAGGATAACATGACAAACATCGATTCACACTTTCGCCACGAACACTGTGTGATGGCAATGGCCCTCCCATATCCTGGTGGCATCAATAATTTTTTACTATTATTACAATAACTATCGCCGATGATGATGATGACAATGATAGCGATGGCGCTCTTGACATATTTATTTCATGTTATTATTTTTATTATTATGATTGCGCACACACAGTGAGATGACGAAGGAGTGGGGTTGGGGTTAGCGTAGCCAGGCCGGGCATTTTATTGTGCGAAAGAACAGATCCCTTCGGATGCGGATGTTTTGGGTGATGTTATCTTTGAATCGAGCAGAGAATGTTATAGAGCTGCGAATTGGTCACAGAAGTTCGGGTTCGGGTAAGTTTTTCTACAATTATCCTGCGTGTGTATCATATCAAATCATATTCTTCGTATGTATACCTCACGGGCAGATAAATGAGAGTTTGGCTTAATGGGTTATTGTTCTGAAATGGAGCTGTGAAAGTTGCTTTCTTATTGTGAATGGTTCTTCTGGGGAACGTTTTTATTGAGTAAACTTTCGGAATAAAATAGAAAAATAATATTTAAGGCGGAGTGTAATAACGAAAGTGTAATGTTGTGATAACAATGATTGACAACATTTGAAGAAAGATCAAGTGTCTATTGATGTGCGGATAGTGAGGTCAAATATTGGGGAAGAAGAATCTTCCAAAGAAGTTTTAATAAAAACGATTAGTTGGAATCTGTACGACTTCAATAAAAGACTGTAGCAGATAAAATTAACATGAAACAAAACAACAAAAGAGAAAATAGCTTCCAGAGTTGAAAATTTTCCGAACATGTGTTTTTGAATTTATTAATAAATAATTTTTTTTTTCAATTTTTGTTCAATAATGGCTTATAGACTCATTGTTGATCTAAATAATGCAGGTTCCAGAGATTAGCGTTTTTATTTTGACCCTTGAAGCTTTTAATGACCTCAGATTTGATCCACACTTTTCAGGAGTCGTGTGAATCAACTTATTCCTGATCGTAACTACCTGCTATTTACTGATGGAACTCCATACTACTTATCTGAATGTCCTTACATACTCGCTGCTTTCTTTTGTCCCCAAAAGGTTATACTGATACTGAGGTACATGAGTTTTTAAAATGTTGTCAAAAGAGTCGTAGGGAAAATGAACATCTTTGACTTTTTGCGCGATTTGCAGCTTTCAAATTATTGAAACTATTTTTAGATAAATTCATTGGTATGTAGTCCCCGGTTGTCAGAAAATGTATTCGATGTCATTCTGTTAGGGGGAAGGATTCTGATCTTAAAGCTTAAGCGATCGACTCTGGCTCTGGTTCAGGTTTATGCACCAAATCGAGAGTCAGAGTATGAGTCCTTTTTGAACGAAGTTGATGCTGTCCTGGACAGAGTGGCAGAAATGGACTTCTTTCTCCTGATGGGTGACTTCAATGCACATGTGGGTACAGACGACAGTACTTGGAGGAGTGTGCACGGTGACCCGGATCAAAACAGGAACGGAGGGAAGTTGTTGGACTTTTGCTGTGCATATGGCTTGTCCTCCATCATGAACACCTTTTTACCACACAAAGACTTTCACAAATACACATGGTACAAGCGCAGTCTTTGTTGTACCATCGTGTGTTCAAAGAATGATTTGTGATGTTCGAGTTTTCAGGGGAGCTGAGTTGTCAACTGATCACCACTTAGTGCTGTGTAAATTGTTTTTCAGTGACAGTGTTCCTTTGCCACCCAGGCGAAAACCAAGACTGGTGACACGCATACGGTGGGAAAGGTTGCAGGATGCTGACACTGATTTCAGAGAGCGCTTTGCATAGCATGTTTCGGAGAAGTTTGAACAAATTCCAATTGACCTGTTTTAATCGGCAGTTATTGCCTCTGCAGGAAGTGTTTGTGGAGTGAAGCGGCTTGGGGTAGCGGCTGGTGGTGAGAAAAGAACTGCCTGCTTGAAATGCCTGGAGTTCAAGAAGCCATCAGAGAGAAGAAGAGAGCCTACATTGCGTGGATCCAATGTAGAAACTCAACTTCTCGAGCCCGGTAAAATGAGGCGCGAAGAACTTCCAATCTGGCAGTCAGAACAGCCAAGGAACAGTCATGGAAAAAGTTCGGCGAGAAGTTGGAGCACGATTACAGATCTGCAAATAAGATATTTTGACAGACCATTCGTCGGCTCAGAGGAAGGAAGTTAAATATCATTCAAGGGGTTAAATCCAAGGACGGTACACTTCTTTCAAATGAGAGCAATGTCTTGCGCAGATGGAGAGAGCACTTTTCGGAGTTGCTCAATCCCCAACAGGGCACTGAAGATGGCATTCCCACTGCTGACGAAATAAGGGCGGAGAATAGTCCCACAGTAGACGTAGTCACTGAAGCGATTAAATTGCTAAGAGTTGGCAAGTCTGCTGGAGTTGATGAAATCCGGCCAGAAATGCTCAAGGCAATGGGTGAAGAGGGTGTTAAATGGCTAACACGTGTCATTAAGGTGGCCTGGGATAGCGGGAAGGCACCTAGCGATTGGCAAACGGGAGTTATAGTGCCCATTTTCAAAAAAAGGGAACAGGAGAGATTGCGCCAACTATAGAGGCTTATCTCTCTTGAGTCTTCCCGGAAAAGTATTCGCGAAGGTGTTGGAAACGCGTTCCAGAGCTGTAATCGAGCCTTTGTTAAGGGAAGAACAGTACGGCATTCGGTCTGGCAGAGGCACAACCGACCAGCTTTTTACTCTCAAGGTTATTCTTGAGAAGGCCTGGGAATATGCCAAACCGGTCTATGCGTGTTTTGTAGATCTGGAAAAGGCGTAAGACCGAGTCCATCGGGATACACTGTGGAGAGTTTTGCAGGACTATGCGCTGAGTGGACCTCTTCTGAGAGCCATCCAGTCTTTGTATGGAAACTGCAGAAGCTGTGTGCGGATAAATGGCGTCAAATCCGGTCCTTTTGATGTGCGCGTTGGACTTCGCCAGGGCTGTGTTCTGTCGCCGCTCCTTTTCATAGCATATATGGACTGGATGGTGAAGCGCAGTCTTGGCGAGCAATGTTTCGAATTGGCTGGCATCGGGATGAGCCATCTGCTTTTCGCAGATGATTTGGCCATTCTTGCATCATCCAAAGAGGAACTTCAACGAGCACTGGATAGGTTTGCATCCGTCTGTGGTGATGCTGGGATGAAAGTAAACGTGAACAAATCGGAAGTGATGGTTGTTTCCCGAACTCCTGTGCAATGTACCCTGCACATAAATGCAGTTCCATTAAAACAGGTGGAGAAGTTTAAGTATCTCGGGGTCTTTTTCACGAAAGATGGGAAGAGTGATACTGAGTTGTTCTGTAGAATTGGCCAAGCTGGAGGAATAGTAAAGGAACTGCGTCGGCCGGTCATCAGGAAACCTGAGCTTGGAGTGAAAGCAAAGATCTCAGTCTTTAATTCAGTGTTCGTTACGACCCTCATCTATGGTCATGAAATTTGGGTAATGACCGAAAGAATTAGATCGCGGGTACAAGCTGCCGAAATGAGATTCCTGAGGTGCGTTGCTGGTGTTACTCTAAGGGACAGAGTGAGAAACGTCAGTATTCGTAGGAATCTTAATGTTGAGCAGCTACTTCTCCGAGTGGAGCGATCGATTCTTCGATGGTTTGGACACGTTGTTCGCATGCCCCCCGACAGACTTCCTAGACAGGTCATGCTAGGCGAGATGCGAACGCGTCGCCCCCCTGATAGACCAAGAAACAGGTGGTGGGATCAGGTAAAGAACCTCTCTGAGTCCCGCTTGGGGACTACGCCGGAGTCTCTTGAGTTGGTGGCGGAGGATCAAGAAAGATGGAAGGACCATTTAGCCACCCTCGCTCCGCGACCCTTTTAAAGGATAAGCGGCATTTCGAAAATGATGATGATGATGATAACATATTTGGCTCGACATTGACTCAAATGGTTTGTGCCTGTACAAAATATATTCAACATCATTTTCCGTGACCGCTTATACTATGTAGAGTCGGAGAGCGAGGACTATGCTTAGTGGTCCTGCCATTCTCTCCGATCCTCCGTCACGAACTCAAGAACATTAGAACTGATTCCTAGGCGGGACTGCGAGAAATTCTCTACCTGGTCGCGTCATTTTTTTTTTGCGCAAGTCACATCCGATTTGCGCACGTTTACGTTCGTCCCACCATCATCATTGTTAAAAGAATTTTGACCCCAACACCTTTGGTGAACATGTTTTTTACAAATCCTACTTTTGAAGATTTTCTTTCCAAATTCTTTTTTTTTTTTTCAAAATTCGTGATATGCCATTTTAACCAGTGACTCATAGTTAAATATGTATGGCAACCCGCCAGTTTGCTTATTTTACTTTTTTTTTTTTTTTTTAGTACCGCTCAAGGACAGTGTTAACAAAAAAAAAATAAAAAAAGATAAATACACCGAATATTAAGGCTTAACAAAAAGAACAAATTTTATCGCAATTTCGCCTACTCCAGATAATTTTGCCGATGGCTGTAAATGTCTTGAGATCAGGTTTTTGATCCTTTAAAATAGATAAACGATGGTCACAGATTGATGCATCTGCATTTGGGCATATGAACGCATTGCATATTATGTAAGTCAGAGTCAAAAGGTATAAAGAATTTTTTGTATCGCTTTATCGCGTTTTTGGCGACGTCGTGTATGCTATAATTCTGTAGGTTAACTCACATTTCGAGAATAGAAAATTTTCAGATCAGCGATGTAAATGTGGAGAGGTTAATAATTTTACTTTCAAAATTCTGCGTTTTAAAATTTCTGACTAAAGCAAAATAATTCTATATATTCTGCTTTTTTGGAAAACAAAAGTTTGGCCCAATTAGAATTATGACCCCGGCCCCTGCTGTCTTTATGCATCTGGATTTGAACTATTTCCTGCAAACGAGAATGAGAAACTGAGAGTGCTGCTATAGGCAAAGGAATGTCCCTGGCAACAAGTGTTGTACAAAGAAGCTTCCTTGATCCGGGATGTTTCATGAGCTGACTATTCGTCTGTGTTTTCAGAGTAAATAATGAAGGCAAAAGAAATCGCTCGTTATACAATGGACAGTAGTGAATTTGTGTTTGTCGATATTTTAAGGCCCCGGCAACTGTACGAATTCGAAAACTAGTTCGAGTCATATTTTGTACCGATGAAGGCATAGTACAGTTGCTGGCCTTGGAGCTATAGCAGCAAAATGAGCTGCGAGAAAATTTACTTTTTTTCAATCAACAGTAAGAAACAGCGAACCTGGACAATGCGCATTGAGCAGGTGTTCAAAATAGCAGTTTTCAGTGAAGAGCTTCGTGCTGTTTAAATCCTTTATGATCTATCTTGTCTATAGTTTGGGTTCATACAATTTTTTCGCATCCTTTTTTCAAGTTTGTCACAATATATAATGAACGGGAGTTGTAAAGATTAGTTCCAAATATGTACATGAACAGATCACTGTAACTTCCGTGGTTAAAGAGAGTTTTCTTTTTGTTTGTGCCCCAAATATCTTTAAAATAAACCAGGGGCTCTTTAAGAGGAAAATGTATAGATAGCCTTTGTGGATATCGCTTTTCACAAGCGATATGTCGCTTTGTGTGGATATGTCGCTTATCACAAAAATGCGACATATTTTAGGTGACGGTTTATACGGGCCAAACATTTAAATAAAATGGACTTGTCCCTGTTTTCAAAATTATTGCTTTTTTGCAGCTATGTCTTAATATTGTACAAGGTGCAGCACAGCCAATATAAGGCCCTTCTACGCGTCTTGCGTACACAGCACACTTTTTTTGTGTTTTCAATTAAAACGTACCCCGATATTTTTGCGTCCACAGTTTGATAGAAGTTTTATTCACTGCAAGTCTTACCAAGAGAACTGGACCTTCCGGCTTACCGCCTTAAAGGAAGAGTTTCCTTAGTGTTAATATTTGTTAGGCTGCGGGGCACTGGACATCAGGCAGTAATAATTGGCAGGACATTTTCTTGTTACTTTTAAGCCTGTCTTAAAGAACTTTATTACTATGGTCATTGTTTTCATAGCCTAGATGAATTTTTCGTTGGACATGCGTGTGTTCCTTGTAACTTTGAATCAAAATTAAATTTGAATCAGAACAATTAAATGGATACCTTGTGTATAAGTTCAAGGCTGGTCTTCTACGCTGTGCACTCTAGCATATCTTTTCCTCCATAATGACAACAAAATCACCCGCCTGACCATAGCAGATATTTCATGGTCACTTAAAATTATCTAATTCCTGTGAAGCTATGCCGTGCCAAGAGCAGACCTTTAGCCATGTCATATTTGTGCAAGAGGAAAAAGTAACAAATTAAAAGTCTGTGTGCGTCCCGAGAAATAAAGGGTTGCTCTCATCCTGCAACATTCGCCCATTGCCACCATCCCCCCGTCTCCACATTGTTAAACACAACTTATTTATACTAAAGTACTAGAAGGTAGAGCTGTGTTTAACACCCAGAATAGACCAAGTGGAAGTCGCTGAGCGGGTTTCAATTCAACGTCTCGCCCATTCATTGTTTGACTTTCGCTTGATAACTTTGTTTATGATTAATGAGAATATTATGCGGAACGATTCGCAACATCAACAACCAACACAACCCCTCGGAGTCCCCAGCCGCGAGAAGCTGCAAGAGAAGTCCTTCTTTGTTTGTATGGTGGGGGTATTTGGCGAGCTTACTGTTGGAAAATATTGTAAGCAACGAAATGATTATGCAAAAAAATTCTACACTTTAGCAATTTTTTTTTGTGCCCTGCCCTATACAGCTCATTTCAATTATGAGCTGCTGAACGTAGATAGCTGGGGGTTTGGTGTAGAGTAGAGTATAGTCGGCAATAGTACATATGGGCATGAAGGGTTATTTCGAATTCAGCTCATAAATCTTCCGTTTCAGTGGATTTTTTTTTTTGCCTTTCGTCTAGTTTGGTTTCACCGTCTTGGCGGATGTTCATTCTTAGTATTTTAGTATTTTCATGATGATTCTTTCACTTTGTCAATGTAGATTTATGGTCTCGTAGAACTTTTTAACATAGTTTAAGCTTTAAATTGCTAGGAATAATAGGGTATGTGACTTTTCCCAAGATTTATATGGCTGCGATGTATACATTATTTTTTAACAACATTTTACATTTATCTAATTGGGACGTTTTGCGATGCTGTTAATTAGTTTCCAGGTGTTGCAGCCATACTGGAGTGCTTATATGAAATAAGCCGACCTTACCGTTCCTTAAAATTCTATTTTTGGAATTGAAACCACTAGATGTGGCACTAGGTGGGGTAAAGTTGGGTAATATGGCGCAGTATTTTCCACCAAACAAGTTCATCGCTTGGGACTCAAATGGTCAACACCAAGTTGTCGCAAGTTCTATATTGTTTATGTTTGTAACACAAAAGGGCGAGAGAGAGAGAGAAAGAGAGATAAAACTCAAAAAAAAATGTTGTCATTTTAGTGCTATTTTGTTTCAAGTGAAAAAACACGATGATTTTTATTTAAAATAATATTTAATAAAAAATTAAGTAAAATTATTGTAAGAGTAATATGGCTGACCATTTTACCCGTATGTAGTTCTGTATGAGTTTAAATAATTATTTTTTATATAGGTAAAAATGGTCAACTTTTAATACCGATTTGAAGGAGGTTTAAGCTTTTTCCCACTTGTTGTGTATTTTTCACACAAAACAGAGAGAGAGAGAAAAAAGTCCAAAATTGTTTTTTTGTCATTTTAGTGCTATTTTGTTTAAAGTGAAAAAACACTATGATTTTTAGTTAATCCAGACTATTCCTGTCATGTTCAAGGTAAAATGTTTATGAGTGTAATATGGCTGGGGTACCATTTCACCCCCTATGTAGTTCTGTATGAGTTTTAATCAATATTTTTCACCTCCAGTCCAACGGGGCTTATTGGCTTATAGGCAAAAAAGGTTAAAGAAAAAAAGTATCAACTTACTAGATTAGATTAGATTGGATTAGATTAGATTTTATTTCAATAAAGATATTAACAAGCATCTAGAGCATATAATAAAATAATAGAGCATGGCATTTAAAGCCGTCTGCCGTAAGTTGACAATACATGAATTATTACAATACAGATTACTTCTTAGTTTTGAACTGTTACAACTCCAAAAATATTTTTTTCTTTTTTTTTAATTATAAGAATTAAACAATATCTTAAATAAATCTATTACGATAAAAAGTGCAAAAGTGTATAAACATCCAAAGTTCAATAACAATAATATTGAATTGAATACCAATTTGAAGGATATTTTGGTTTTTTCTCAGTTCTTGTGTATTTAGGCAAGCGGAGACAGAAATAGCAACTGCATTCCATTATCAGGCGACAGATTTTTTTTTAAACTGCCAATTCAAACACAAAAAAAAAAACTTCTAATGCAACTTTCACCCTGGATGGCCCAAAACTTGATTGATTTGATTTGATTTATTTCATCCAATGAATACAATTTCAGAACTAAGATTTACTTAAGAATAACAAAGTCTATAAATACAGGCTACAAAAGCCGCTTAATATTGAAAAGATAATTCATTGAACTTACAAGAAACATCCTGTAGTTAAGAACTAGTATCGGATGTTATTAAAAAAACTATATAAACTGTATATAAAAAACTAAAATACGTTTTTACAGTGGGGTGCTAGCGCTTAAGTTATACTATAGTGTTTTTCTTTTTAAAGTAATTAAAGTTTAATTTTATAAATTTAGAAATAGTAATAGCAAGTCACATGCAGAGTCAAAATTATACTTATAAATATTTGGGGATTATACTAACGTTCGAACAAGACTATAAAGTTGACTATAATCAAAAGTAAATAACCACTCTTTAATTTTTCTATTAAATATAAAAGGATTACGAATGCTTCGAACAGAAAAAGGCAGCCTATTAAAAACACGAGGTGCTACTGATGTGTAAAAGTTGAAATACTTATAAGTGTTATGAGGGGGAATAGAAGCCAGATAGCGATGATTACTACGGAGATTACGGGCCACTAAGTTTTGATTTAATAGATAGCCACTTCTTTGAAAAAAGATTTTTAGAACCTTGTAAAAATATAGGTGCTTAAGTGCTTAAGTGGCAGAATCTTCGAATTGAAGAATAAATGAAAACTATGTTCACGAAGCCTTTTTTTCCACATTACTCTCAACACATGCTTTTGTAATACTAGCAAAGGCTGAAGTTTATTTTTATAAGTACCTCCTCAGCAAATGAGGCCATACTGCAGCTTAGATTGAACCAACCCATAATATATTGTTTCCAGAAGCTTATGAGAGCAGAATTGTCGAAGGTGGTACATGATGTAAGTTGTTGTCAATAAGTATTTTTTTAAGAGGGATGTATGTACGCCCCAATTCAAATTATTGTCGACATTTAAACCCAAATATTTAAATTCGGATACATGCTCGATAGCAAAGCACTTAGGACAGCAGTCTACCTCACAGTTGAAGGTCGAATGGCAATCAGCACCGTTTATAAATTTAGTACAAGTGTTGCTGTGAAAGATAAAATTTGGAGGTTGCATTTCAAAGGAGGAAGGGTTAAAATACATGATTTTGGTTTTTTCGCTGATGACAAGTTTATGTGAGGCAAACCAGTGCCTTAAGAGATCCAAATCATGGTTTATATCTGCCACTAAATCCAACACAGAATTACTAGCATAAAAGCAAGCGATATCATCAGCAAACCCGACTTTCTTTCCTTTCAAACAGAGGTAAAAAATTGAATTAATAAATATAAGGAACAAAATAGGACCAAGTACAGAGCCCTGTGGGACACCAATTGTAATTGACAGAGAACTACTAAAAGCATTGCCTATTTTAACTCGTTGTTTTCTTTCGTTTAGGTAAGAAGCAAACCATTTGAGAATAAATCCTCGGAAACCAGCTTTTTCCAAATACGACAACAACAACTCATGGTTCACGGTATCAAAAGCTTTTTTGATATCTATAAAGAGAGCCGCAGTAAACTATTTATCGTTTAAGCTCTTATGAACATGACTACAAAAGTTTAGTAGTGCGTCTTCCGTATTTTGTCCAACCCTAAAGCCAAATTGACAAGAACTAAAGAAAGAGCCTCTATCAAGAAAGGAAATAACTCTAGTTTTCACAACCTTTTCAAATATTTTAGAAAAAACCGGAAGAAGAGATATCGGCCGGTAATTATTTAAGTCCATCCTGTCACCCTTCTTAAAAATTGGTATGACTTCGGCATTTTTTAGACTCTCCGGAAAAACACCGAGATAAATGCTTTTGTTAAATATATATGCCAAGACATCGACAATATTCAGACAAATGTTCTTAATGAAACTATTTGAATAGCTGTTCTGGGTGGATGAATTCGATTTTTTTAAAAACTGAATACTTTTGTAAAGTTCAAAAGAAGTAATTGGCTCAAAGACAAAACTATTTTGTGAATCGTAATCATCACCGACACATTGGTAAGAAAAAGATAACTGAGAAGTTGAATCTAAACCAGCAACAGACAGCGTATTTAAAGCAGCGTTAGCAAAGTATTCATTAAAAGTATTCGCAATATCAGCTGACGATGTAATTACGCTTTCCTTGGACATTATGCTTGAAGGTACATCACATGAAGATTTTTTGTTAAACATTTCATTTACAATGCTCCACTCTTGTTTAGCGTTTCCCTTAGCCAAATTAAATTTCTCAATGTAAAAGCGTTCCTTACATAAGGGAACCTCTATGGCTACGTCTTTGCATATAAGGTCAAAAGATTTGCGAAATCGAGTATTACCAGGATATTTTTTACACTTTAAATATAATTTCTTTTTAGCTTGGATTTTTTGTAGCAAATCATTCGACATCCAAGGCTGGAGTTTCTTTAATTTTTTACGTTTACTAACAGCTGCCTTAAAACAAAGATCAAAATGGATATTTAATATCTCAAGAAACAAATCAAAAGCTCGAGAGGGATTGTCTTCAGCATAAACAGCAGGCCAACTTTCATGTAATAAACATGCGTTTAGAAGATTAAAATCCACTCTATTTGTAACTGATTCAGGCTTTGGTTTATTTTTTTCTTTTGAGGCACAATTTTCTAAAGCTAGGCAGGTCATACAATGATCAGTGATTTTTAAGTCAAGTATAGCACTTGTGATAGATAATTTGGGATTATGATCAAGTCTAGCAAAAATATGGTCAATGCACGTACTGGACGCATTCAATATTCTTGTGGGCTCGTTCAAATAAACCCATGAGCCGACATCAGTTCAAGGTGATATTCAGTGACAGATGATGGAGACAAAATATCTAGATTCATATCGCCAATCAAGATCACATTTTTAGAGACATCAGTAGCAAGTAAAGAAGATAACTCCTCCACAAAAACATCTTTACTCATGTCATGCAGCCTGTAAAAACAGTAGAAAACAAGTTTGTGGGCATCAATAGTGCAGGTGACTTTTAGCATGTCAGAGCCCTGCAACCTAGAAGAATCAACAACACAGTGAGTTATCCAACTATCACATATGTAAACAGCAACACCACCAGCCACATAGGAGTTATTGCAAATGGGAAATAATTCATACCCGGGTATTTTAAAAAAAGCTTTTTCGTGGTCGTAAATCCATATTTCAGACAAAAAAACAAGATGTGGTTTATTTACAAAAGATTCCAAATGAACTAAAAGTAAGTCGAAATTCGCTCGCAAACTACGGATATTTTGATGAATAATGATATACTTATTGTCTATACAATTTTTTCCATGCAAAACATTATAAAAAGCATCTGTATCATAGTTAATAGGAAAAGGAGAACAAACAAAGTTATTTACAAAAGGATCTTCAATTGAGTTATGTAGATTGTTCATGGCTAATGGAAGCATAAGTTAAATTCTAGACAAATTTTCAATATTATCAAATGAAGAAATTATAAAATACTTATCCCCTTGTTTTTTTCGCATTAAGATTGAACCATTCCTAACCCACAAAAAAGAAAATTGAAGTTCTTTTTTAGCTATTACAGCTTTATTATAAAGCGCTCGATTGAAATTCGAAAGACTATCATTTACATAAATCTGTTTTTTGCCATATTGCTGACCGAATAAACTACTACAGTATACCTTGTGTTTCTTTTTCATAATATTCTGCTTGCAGTCCATGCTCTTAAACTTCAGGCAAACGACATGAGATGACGCGGCAGCAGTTGAATTCCCAGAAATTTAAAAAAATACCTTTGAGCAGCACGTTCAAAGGACTTATATGATAAGTTGCAGTATGCTCTTAGACGAAATTTGTCTCTTGGCTCATGTAATGCAAACACGTGCGATAGTAGGGCAACAATAGAATGAACAAACTTTAATGCGCCAAATTACCTGATAGGGTGTTCCAAATTATCCGCCTTTGTGGAATATGGTTTAAGCTATTTGCTATGGGGAAAATCGCTTTTTTTTAACCGTGAATCGGAATTTGTTTTGTTTTTACCTGTGTGCGTATGTTAAAATCTATAATAGCAAAATAAAGACTATCCCTTAATTCGTAAAACTTTATTGATGTCCGAATAAATTGGTTTGTCGGCCTCTTTGCTTATCTGAAATTTCTCAATCAAAAATTTGGTAAACCTGATAATGAAATTACTTTTAACGATTTCCCAGAGCAAACCCTTATTTTAACAACATACATTTCTACAAAATTTAAGGACTGGACCATACCAATCTTCTTGATTTTTACGTTTATATAAGTGAGGAAAAAAATTCCCCCAAAGCTGTACTTTGCGGATGGCATTTTGAAAATTGCATTTCTCTCGAAAGCAATCAACTTAAATGCATTCCGTAGCCGGTTCGAATTGCATATCCAACAAACAGACGCATCGGACCCAAATGCATTCGCAACCCCCTGCCTGATGGTGTCATGGAAACATTCTAATGTCAAGCCAACAACTACAGGAGAAACATCGCTTCTGTCAAATGTCTATTCAAAATAAATGAACCTCAATCCATACTCTATAGTGCTGACGACATGGAACACAATACCTCCGCGCCATCGAATAGATGACAACAATTGGCGTATCTCATTTGAAGAGCGGAAATAATGACTTCGATGGACCAAATGACCACTCATGTGTCCAATTATTTTTCATTGTTCCCAAGCACTCCCCCAGGAGACAGGAGCCGGCTCTGTACACGAAATATGCCTAAGCTATTACATTTGGATAAATCTTTTATGATTCGTCATTATTAGAAATGGTCAAAAGGGTGCCATGGCAACCCATTCCCATCTATCGAGGGTGCGGGCGAACCAAATAACCTAATGGCCGTAATGAGCGGCAATCAATTGTTATCCACAAAAGACAGTCTTAAATGCCATGGTCCTTGCAAGACAATACCTGCACATATTTCAACTACAATCACCACCACCACCAGCACCCAGTCGCAATATGCTTGTTCGACGATTTAGTTGAAGCTCGAGGATTGTCGCTTATGGAACGACTCAAACAAGTGAAGTGTACAAAGTCCTTCGTCGTCCGTTAATCCTTTGTCATTTCGTATGGATGTGTATGCTTGAAAATCTTGCATAATAAATGCATTATTCAGCAGGCGAGGATTAACTCTTAGAGAGAGAAGTTGGAAATGTGTATTGACCGTTTGCATTGTGTATCCGTCAGTAAACAACACTTGGTGAAAAGTTTGTATACCGACTTTGGTCTAGAGGTAATTTCAATTTTGCATATTTGAAGGACCTTCACACATTGCAAGACATTTTGGCGAAAGTAATTTAAAATTCAATTAAGTTCCTTTGTGTGAGCATTTCCTCAGCTGAACTTTAGTGACGGGTTAGCCAAATGGACCTTTTATGAAATGGCTACATTGCTTGGATGCTGTTAACAGCAGCTAATACCGCATGTGCACTTGAGTAAGAAACTTGTGACGACCGACGGGACGTGGGGTATAGATGCAGACAACCCTGTTTGTATGGCAATGGTGCTATTTAGTAACTCTTGCATTGTACACATGCATACTAGCACCTAATTCCGAGCTAAACGTGTAAATTGTTTTGTTGCGAAACTCATTATGAAATTTTTGTTTACTCGTTGCATAAAAGTTTGAATGGCCAGTGTGTTGAGGTGTTATGAAAAATGTAAATTGTTGCAAATGATTAGAACCAGAAAGCTGTCAACGTGTTACACAGTGTTGTGAAAGGTTTAATTAAAGTTTAATTATTTTTGTGAAGCAATATGATTTTGGTCGACTTGTACCCACATCAGCTGTCGCTCGTCTCAATTAAATCCTGCACTTGAATGCTATGTTGAAATTATAGAAATACATACCCCATGTCTTTTTCATAGTCATTGTGTACTTGACAAAATAATTGATTCGGTTGGGTTTCAGGGCAGCGATGGTCTGTGGTTTATACCAATAACTTTAGGTACCTGGCGACTTCAAAAAACCTTAAAACAAGACTAGCGTCAAATCGCTCGTTACGTTATTCGACAATTTTGTTTTTTGACGAATCATTTCATTTAGAAATGAGTCTCGTCGCGGAATATGATTTTTATTTGGTGTCCGGTGTCCCTTTTTTAAAACTGCATGCAGGTCTCCAAGTTCTAATTCCGAATGCTTATGATTTTGTGCCAATTCATTGCAGACCCGATGAAATAAAATCCTCAAGCCCGTTACTGGTAAAGATTTGCAGAAAAACGAGTGTTTTACGAATAGCCCGGTTATCGATCGGCGCAAGTGTGCCAGCCTCATTTTCAAGCTGGAAATACATGGCTCTTTGTAAATAAAAACAAGTAGGTAAATTTTGATTTTTGTAGCAGTCTGCGATTTCTGGAGATATAATTTAGGGAGATAAAAAACATGTTCTTTCTTTTGATCTTTCATTGACAGAATATGTTTTGTTTTTCGAAAGTGTTAGTATTTTTCAAACTTCTACTACCCTTATCGATATAATTGCGCAGCAGGAAAACTAATATAAAAGAAAATGAATAGCGGAAATAAAAATTGAATACCTCCTCTTATTTTACGGCGGTTTATCGCTATAATTCCAAAAATGCACTTGAACTCATCACAAGAAAACTGAGGTTGCGGTTGAACAAACGGCGAGAAGGGCTTGGGATTGAAATTCTGCCGGGATCAAAATTCTTAAATTTTATTGTTTAAATTGTGCGTTCAAAATTCTGCTTTAAAAATTCTACTCTTCAAAATTCTGAAAAAGCAGTTTTGACAAAGCGAAACAGTACAATAGGTATGAGGCCTCTGCAATCCGCCTGTTCGATTTCATAAGTCAGAGTTTTGAAAAGCAGAGATTTTTAAAGTATAATTTTGAAACCATAATATTTTTTTCCAAAAAAGTGGAACTGTGAAAAGCACTATTTTGAAAGCAGAACAATGACCCTGTCCCGGTGATGAGCCAGAGCATGACCACTGTTAATCGGTGTAATCCTTAGCGTTATAGACTGACGAGCAGTTCCCCTTTTGTATTCCTCGAGCCTTCGCTAGCGCCTGAAATGAAGTTATAAATCTGGTTGTCAGTATCTTTCTCTTATGCCTACCAGCTCCTCTCATGACCGCTGAAAATTCCAGTGAGGAGTTTTTAATTAGCACAGCTCTGGTTGGTATTTAATTTCCTGGGAGAAAATCTAAATTTTTTTTTTTTCGACCAATGCTGTCTGTGTGTGCTTAGTCAGACTTCGTTGGATAAGATTTTAGGCGTTTAGTAAGGTTCTTGAAGAGTTTTTTGCTGACTCCACAGAATTGATCAGGCCATATTAAAGGGGCAGTGCAGTTGCCCCGACTTAAGCTTGCTAAATATTATGATATTTAATAAATGTTAAGGACAAGGTTTTGCCAAGTCTAACTGAATAGTCTGCCTGGTTCAGTTCTCCATGAATGCCAGCCCCCGTCCCTGACTCTATTTAGAATCGTCTGTGTACCAGACAGGGCTGTAAAAGAATGCAATCATTGTGGAATCCATTCCTTGAAGTCATACTAGAAATACAAGTCGATTTGTTTTAATTCAATAATTCAATGATTCAATTCAATGATTTTGCGAAAACGTCTTACTGCCTCTTTTGCCAAACTCCAAAGAACTGTTTGTCTCGGCTGCACAGGGGCCTTCCCTAGCACGCCGGGCTTTGCCCTGATGAACCTGACCCTCCTTGATATATGTACATCTTTACCATGGGGTGTACGCTGAAAGCCATCTTTCGCTTAAAGAGAGGTGGTTTTAAGTACCACTCGCATTGGAATTTTAAAGAACTTGTGCGAAAATTGTCCTTATACCCCTGTCTTAAGAATATGCCGTCTCACTCAATGACACTATAGAAATCTTTCTGTGACAAAACTCCACGTCGCCTTTCCTCAGGCAATGGAATGCCTTCGGTCAGACTCTGGGCCAGAGCGAGAATTCCATTGTATTTTCGCAGATGGCTCCAGGGGTCTGGTTCTGGAGCCTTTATGGAAACCAAGAAAATAAGACTTTACTACGCCTTAGGTAGGTTAGGTTAGGTTGATGGATGCCCTTTTGACAAAAGTCACGGCTTCACTTAGACCAGCAGTTGATTCCATTATGTCCATTGGGAACCTTCTTAATACCTGGAACGAAAACAGAAATAGACCGCTGTTAGAAGCTCAGAGTTCCGCCCTCTTGGACCCATCCGGATTTGTATACAAATCTTAGAAGGTCCTTTAGATCTACATTATTTAGATCTTCGAGATCGTTGAAGAAGTAACTGCCGAGGGTACTACGCCTGATGCTGTTTAGGGCTGGGCATTCGCAAAGCAGGTGACGAACAGATTCAATTTCTTTAACGTCCCTGCAGCTTCTGCAGTAATCGTTATGCGGTTTGCCTAGGCGTTCAGCGTGTAGACCCACAGCGCAGTGCCCCGTGAGGATACCCGTGAGTACTCGGATATTCCTGCGGGCTAGTCCGATCAAAAATAGTGATCTCTTTATATGATCTCTGATCTCTTAGCTCTTAGCGATCTCTGGCTATAGCTCCCTTGTGTGTCTGCATGTATCAAGTTCTGTCCAACGAAGGTTGGTTCTACTCAAGGATTCAGTTTCTATCCTACGTGCTATCGAACTCAGAGGGACTCTTATAGATTTGAGGGCTAGAGATGCTTCCCGATATATGGGTGTGACCTTGCACCCAACACACAGTTACAGTGTTGCCAAGTGATAACTCGTCCAGAATTTCCCTGCATAGTTTCACAGCCCTTGACTTCACTACGTCTGATTCCAAGGCTTTAATTGCCGCTTGGCTATCAGAGTATATGGTGATGGTCTTGTTTGCGGGGCTCTGTTTCTTCAGCTCGGAGGCAGCTTGGATTATGGCTGTCAGCTCCGCCTGAAAAATGCTGCAGTCGTCATTAAACCGAAAAGATTTACCTAGTCCCTTATCTAGTTAGAAGATGCCCGCACCGGTTTCGACGTCCATTTTAGAACCGTCGGTATATACGGCGATCTCGTCATCTCCTGTAATGGTCTTATCTTCCCATTCACCTCTTTCAGGTATTCTGGTAGCGAATCTCCTGTTGAAGGCGAATGTCATAGGGAGGTAATCTGGGGTAAGGTGACTGGGGTATCTGCGGAAGCAGCCCATTGAGTTTCCACAGAGGCGTGTCCATAAGATCTTGAGATCACAGTCCGGATTCCCTTAGGCGCACAGCTGTTTTAGCTGCCTTGGTGCTGCAGTATATGTCCAAGGGGGTGAGGTTGAGTAGTACCTCCAGTGCCGCGGTGGGTGTGGTCCTTAGGGACCCTGTTATACCCATGCAGGCTACCCTTTGAACTTTGGTGAGGTTAGAGAGATGACACTTTCTTTCCGTAGCCTTCCACCATACAACTGCACCGTAAGTTAAGATGGGTCTTACAACCGCTATATACATCCAGTGTTCCATGTTTGGTTGCAGTCCCCACATGCTTCCAAACGTTCTGCGGCAGGCGTATAATACCACGTATGCCCGCTTGACACGATCTTCTATATTATCCCTCCAGCTGAGTTTGGAGTCTCAGACGGCTGTAGTACGCCTTAGGTAAATATGTGCCTGTCTTCCAAACGGAGATCTTCGCTATCCTAATGGCTAAATTGCGACTAACAGGTGGAGGGGATGGCAAGAAGCATATGTGCTTGCAAGGATAGCCAAGCTGCACTAAAAGCGCTGCTCAACCATCTTAGCTGAATCGTCGAACCCAGCCGGACGGCTAAATAACGTGGATCTTGTTTATGTCCCAGGTCACACTGTTATCTAGGGAAATGAGATCCTTGATGAGTTTGCTAGGTAAAGTACAAAAGAGGTTTTCTAAGGACCCGAACCGGCGATAGGTGAGGTCTGCCTGTAACTGTTGCCACGTTAGCCATTGAGTTTCCCGTGCGTCTTGTGAACTCGATTTGTGTCAAAGGGGCTACCCTTAAAATGCTCAGCAAGTCGCGACTGGAAAGAATTTGAGGAGAGAAGAGGAACTGTAGAAAATGAGTTCTCTATCCAACAAAACCGCTGATGACGAAGCATGAAAAGCCTGCATAGAAACACCAAAGACTACGTCCGCAAGTGTTATGCCTTTAGGGAGAAAAGTAAGGATATAATCAGCAGAGTATTTAATGAAAACATCTGGCATAACTAATTGGTTGTCCATTCTTTGCATGTTTAATATTCGTCCGACCCTAACTAGGATAGCAGACACCCACCAGAAAGCCGCTCTTTCGGAAACAAACGCTCCTGGATTTTTCGTTTATTGCTGCTCCGCCCGGATATTTTTCATATCGCTACCCACCATTTCTGGTGATTTTTTTTCCTATCCGACACCTGGGGAAGCGCCCAATCGGAACTACAAACCCCAGAAGCGATGGGGTTTGCTGGTCACGTTCGAAATTAATTTAAACCTAAAGGGTCCGCCATTTAGTGCTTATTTCTAGAATGGTTACACTTAGCTCATGTCTGATTTGACAGATAATTAGTTTCATTCTTCCGCTAAATGAATATGGGTTGTGTATACGCTTGAACAACACTGGGAAATATTGCGGCATTACTTTGAAAATCATGGTAATGTTGCAGAATGTGTGCGAAAATTGAAATCATATTTTCAGATGAAGCTGACTTTGATCTTGGCGGGTGTGTATACAAGAAAAATTGTCACATTTGGGGCACAGAAAACCCGCACGCATACATTGAAAAGCCGATACACCCAAAACGAGTCACTGTTTGGTGACGATTTTGGTCCAAAGGCATAATTGGGCCATTTTTCTGAGCAAGGAGTGACGGTTACAGTCAATGGCGATCGTTATCGGGCCATGTTGAACGAATTTTCGTTTACAAAAATTTGAGAGGAGGATATTGGCAACGTTTGGTTTCAACAGGGCGGCGCTACGTGCCACACAGCCGAAGCTACACTCGATGTTTTGCGCCCTGTTTTTGAAGATTGCATTATCAGTCGCAGAGCTGATGTCGTTTGGCCACCTCGGAGCTGCGATTTGACGCCGTAGAACTATTATTTTTGGGGTGCCGTAAAAGATAAGTGTTACGCCGACAAAGCCAGAGGCAATTGACGCTTTAAAGGACAATATTCGTGAAGCCATTGGTGAAATACAGCTGCACACAATCGATAATGAGCTTAAAAATTGGACCGATCGTGTAGGTTGCATGGCCAGCCGAGGCAGCCATTTAAATGAAATGATTTTCCATTATTAACCGGAAGGATTGTACTTTTAAATAAAAAAATAAATTTGAGAAAATATTCAGTAGTTTTTTTTATAGCATTTTCAAAAAAAAAGTTATTTGGCTGGCCCTTTATAAGGAACACAAATCGTTAGCAAAACCAATTCTTTTGACTTCATTGATTAATTGTGGTCATTTATAACGATGATGGATGAGGGTCCTAGCACCGATCCCTGAGAGACCCCAGCCACATTATGCTCGGGTCAGAACGAGTCGGTTTTCATGCGAAAAATATTCAACAACTTTGAAAACATCAAACAATTTTACAACAATGCTTTTTCGTGAGTTGGGATCAAAATTATTTTTTTCAAAATTCTGCTTTTCGAAAATCTTTTTTAAAAAATTCTTTTACAAGGCGTCACAGTGAAATATGTATGCAATCCACTTTCCTGGTTCTTTTTTTACTTTTGATATCCGTACAAAGAAGTTAAAAGTAACAAAGTAAAATTTTGTGGCTTTAGTCAGAATTTTGAAAAAGTAGAATATTCTAACAGAATTTTTTCGTCGAATATTGGTGTGCATATTTTTGAAAACAGAACTATGAACCGCTCCCCTTTTGGTAGCCAAAAACATATCCAATCAACGCAAATCTAAGACCAAATCGTCTTTATAATTACCAGAAAGAAACCAATTAAAAGGGCTGCTATAACGAGGCCAGAGCATTATGTTAATAAGAAAACCGAAAAAATTGTGCTACCAGGTGAAACCAAGTCTCGCGAAAAAAAAACAGAAGAAAGTTTTTGTAAAACTTTTTTAGTGAATTTTGGGGCGGTAAATTAAAGTAAGGATATGTAATTTCCTTACTCACTTATTCACTTATAATAAATAGTGAATTTTGGGGCGGTAAATAAAGTAAGGATATGTAAGGCCTGTATGATTTTCTAAATAAATTTGTGCTTTGATAACGCTGATTCAGACTAGACCATTTTCTTATACAGACAAAACATTTTGAAACAGGTTGTCAAGGTTTTCACAAAAAACATTTTTCCTGATGCAATCATTTTTCCTGACACAAACCAACTTAACATATAATTAACCTTTTTATTAGTCTCCTATTTTCTCTTTAGAAAATTTAAGGAATCGCACAAACCTTGAAACTCTGCTTAACTGTCGACCTCTGTAAAATGCCAAAATACCGTCTACCATCATTACGTGGCCTGACGAAGCATCATCGCGTTCCTTCCACCATTTAATATTACTAACTTCCACCAGTCTAGCTTGCACTTCCCCGAAATCCTTTTTTTCCTTTGCTTTCACGTCAGTCCTTATTGGCAATTATTTTGTCATTCCGGTAATGATACGTGCTAACTAAATATAAATTAGCACAAAAAGAAAAAGAGAGAAGTCAGCATGTAGTCACAGTCACCATGACATTTGCTAAAGGATCTCTTTATAAACAGAACTGCAGCGGTATGTCTGTTCATTGGGGGTGGGGGAGGGTCGTCGATATAGTAGCTCAAACTTCGTGCACGCTGATGTTTCTTTTTTCACATTTTTTCCTGAATATTTTATTGTCCTTGGATTAAGCTTTGTATAGCGCACACACAGAGCAACTTTATTGTGTCCTCGCTCTTCTTCCGTTTCAAGGTAACGGAGGATAGCGTACTACCTTGGCATTGGCACTTAAGCAAACTCCTTGCATCTGACACTTTTTGTCAACAGAAGGCGAATGCTCACAGTTTTAGTAGGGGGGGTTGCTAGTGCGGGAGCACGAGTGGTGGTGGCAGTGACATATACCGCTGAAAGGAATATGCAACGAACAAAGGATTTTTTTCTCGTACCAAAAACAAAGAATCTCGTCCCGGTACGGGTATCGGGTAACCATGGATAAATGCCAAGGGCGTAATCAAAAAAGCTTTTATTCAATTCTATACGAACCGGGGGTTGCATGTGCACAAAACGGAACTTGCAGCGGGTGACGTCCTTTTGCCATAAAGTTTATTTTGCTTGTTTATGTTCTTAAGGGAATCGGTGCGATTATTTTTCTTTTACAACTAAAGGAACTTTTTTCGAAATTTATGGCAGAATTGACAAAATTGATATATTTGTGTTTGGATTGCATTGTGCTTGTGCTGTTCGCGAACGAATGCGGGGTCGCATGAGTTGTATCCCCGACACTTTTGTACATTCTTGCGGAATTTTTTGTTTGGCTCAACGACTTTTCCGAATTAAATTATCATTTCTTATATCGTTTATAGTTTTGTCATATTTTTTGTTGTAAAAGCCAACAACTTTTATGCAAGCAGACTACCAGCTAGTCGCATTTGGAAATGTTTTTCTAAACCTTAACGCATGATGCTTAACGGTGTTGCTTTAAGCATTTATAGTGCACAGAATATTCACCGTCCAAATTCAACCATTTTATTGGTGAGACCTCGCCTATTCTGAATATTCCTTGTCATACTTTGAAATTTCGTTTTTTATGTGATTACATTAGGAATGACCGATAGAATACTTACATTAATGGATTTCGTTCATTGCATCGTGAGTGATGATTTCAACTGATGATTTCAAACATGTTCCACTTTGTGCATTAGGATCATAGAATCCTTCTTGCACAACTTCTGCCTTCAAACACACATTCAGAAATACACATAGTACCAGCACAGTTTAAATCAGTAAACACTGCTTGATTTTCTTGTGTTCTTTTTCACCGAACCTAAAGTTCGACCAAGCCGCAGTAATGTTTAAAAAAACTACGACCGACGCACGGCCGATCAGCAGGAAAGCTGAAATATAGAAACAGTTGGGTTGAATCCGTCTGAGCATTTGTCTGAAGCTCCTGAGTTGGTTGCAGAGTTTCGGAAAATGTACGAGATTTATTTTTACAAACAGCTTTAGAAGATGATTGAGTTAAATGTTGGATTTAAGCTTTCGACATGGAAGTGGTACCTTCGTGTAGTGAACATCTCGGATTGACAATTTGAAGGTTGAGGGTTCAATATCTGGCCAAACCAAAACCCTTTTATTTGTTATGTATTTTCATTGTTACTTTTATTTGTTAACTTATTAGTCACCATATATTTTGGCTTAGGTTTATTAGATGATTTGTGATAGGTGCAAGTTTGGGTGTATAAAACTGATTTAATTTAACTTATTTTGAGCATCCAAAAAAAAAAATCTGCATTTTATTCGAGATTTTGCCTTTGAAGTTCAATCTTCAAGTATAGTTTGGTGCGTCAAAATATTTTGATACAGTTATGTCAAAACACATATTCATTTAATCATTTCGCCTACTACTACAGATTTGTTTTTTTTAATTTAATTATTAATGTGAATTTGTTTCTTTTTTTTTTCAGGTAAGTTTGTTGCTACACACAAGATTAATCTTTTAAAAAGGTATGTTCACAATATACCTACACGGTTCAATATTTTACATTATTATTTTTTATTATAAAAAGATAAGGGACTTAGAGAATAATTTGCAAGTATTTTTTTTTTTTTTTTTTTTTTATCCGTGGGTAGGAAAAACCTTCATAGGCACTACGAGGACCGGCCGCGCGTGCTCATAGTAGTGTGAGATTCTTACTCACTAAAAAACCTCCCATTTTCCGTCAGACTACGACTAAGTTTCCTTAACAAGTAGTTCAAGCTTCTGTAGTAATCGCGTGTGACAGGCTGCCTTCCAACGAAGGCACCTACAATACCGTCAATTTATGCGGTTTCATCTTATGCTGCTAGATCTAACGGTCTCATTCGTTGTAGTCGGCGCGTAAGATTTGTCTGATCCAAAGTTCGGATAATTTCATTGTTGCAGTGTCCGCGAAGACGAGTACTAAGTTTGCGAGCAAAGTTTGTTACCTCGTCAGACACGGTTGCGATTCCTAGATCTCGGTGTAGATCGCTATTTCTTATATACCATGGAGCATTAACGATTGCTCTGAGTGTCTTATTTTGAAAAGTTTCTAAAATAGATATATTGCTTGGTTTAGTACAACCCCAGAGTTGTATACCGTACGTCCTAGATGGTTTTAGCACTTGCTTATACAAAAGCAGTTTGTTATATATGCTTAGTTTCGAAAATCTTCCGATAAGCCAATTCATTTCTCTTAACTTGATTTCGAGCTCGTCGCGTTTCTTTTTAACGTGCGGCTTCCATTTAAGTTTTGCGTCTAGAGTCATTCCTAGATATTTCGCTTCATTTGAGTACGGGATTTGTACCGAGTTAATGAATAAAGGTTTGTTGTTTATCTTTTTATAAGTAAAGTTAACATGCGTTGACTTAGTCTCGTTAAGGACAACTCGCCAGCTCTTCGTCCAGTCGCATATTTTGTCTAAAGCGCGCTGGAGTTTCCCTGTTGACAATTCAACTGTCGTATCAATAGCGAGAATAGCAGTGTCGTCTGCGAACGTAGCTAAGATTGTTCCCTCATCGTGGGGTATGTCTCTTGTATAGAGCAAAAATAATATTGGGCCGAGAACGCTTCCTTGCGGGACACCGGCATTTATCTCTTTGAATTCCGAGTACTCATTTTCGTACCTTACGCGAAAGATTCTGTCTTTAAGGTAAGACTCTAAGATTCTATAGAGTTTTTCTGGTAAGCAAAGCCTTAATTTGTACTTCAGGCCTTCGTGCCATACCTTGTCGAAGGCTTGCGATACGTCGAGAAAAGCGCTAGTACACATCTTTTTCGCTTCCAGAGCTTTTTCGATTTCGTTTGTTATACGATAGACCTGGTCGATTGTTGAATGTTTTTTTCTAAATCCGAATTGGTGATCCGGAATCAATCGTCTTTCTTCAATGATTGGTTGCAACCTTTTAAGCAATAGTTTCTCGAACACCTTAGCTATTATCGGCAGTAGCGAAATAGGTCTGTATGACTTTTTGTCGTTCGGACATTTTCCTGGTTTCGGAACCATTATGACCTCGGCCACTTTCCATTGCCTTGGAACGTATAAAACTCTCATGGAAGCGTTAATGATATAGAGTAGCTTGACCAAAGCTTTTTTCGGTAGTTCCTTTAGAATTTCGCTAGTAATTAAGTCGTAGCCAGGGGCTTTGTTGTTTTTCAGATTATTTATCGTTTGACGAAGCTCAGCCAAAGACACGGTTTTTATTCTATAATTATCTTGTACCGCATAAGGATTGAGCTCCTCGACCAACGGTTCCCCGTCAAACGGTTTAAATGTTTCTTCTAGGTAATCTGCAAATAAATCCGCTTTATCTTTGTCTTCTCTTGCCCATTCGCCGTTGGCTTTTCTTAATGGCGCAGAGTGTGCTATAGGCTTCTTAACGGACTTGACTGCTTTCCAAAGAGAGTAGTTCGAACCTTTATTGGCAGTCAAACTTTCGAGGTAAGCAGTAGTCTCGCGACTTTTAAAATCTTGAAGTTCGTGCTTTAGTTTGTTAGAAAGGTGGTTCAAGATTGTCTTATCCGGGGGTGCTCGCGAACGTTGCCATCTCTTGCGCGCTCTCCTCTTTTCGCATATTAGCTCTTCTATTTCTCGCGGATATATTGTTCCGCTGTTCGATAATTCGGACCTCCGAAAAGAAGTGTTATTCCACGCAGCGCTCTGAATAACTCTCACGAGTTTATCTAATTCTTCTTCTATTTCAAGTGGCGTTTTGAGCGGTACATTTAAGGCTATGTTTTCTTTGCAGTATTTTCTAAAGCCGTCCCAGTCGGTGTTGTTGTTAGTTAATCTAGGCGCTCTATTCTTTTTCGCTAGGCTTCCGCCGATTTTCAAAAGAACTGCCGAGTGATCTGAACAGAGATCAAAGCGTTCTTCTACGTTCGTAAGGTAACGAGGTACCCCCTTGGCGATAAAGAAGTCGACGAGATCAGGTATTTTATTTCTGTCGGTTGGCCAATATGTTGGCTTTCCCGTCGATAAGAAGATCACGCCGCGTTTTGTACTTGCTTTAAAGAGGGCTCTGCCTCTTGTTGAATTGCACCGTGAGCCCCAAAAAGTATTTTTCGCGTTAAAGTCCCCGCCGATGATAAAGTTTGACCCAAGTGAATCAAAGAGCAGAGCAAGATTTTCATCTGCCAGCCGATACTGTGGAGGAAAATAGCTCGTCGCGATGTTGTAATTTATGTGACTTAATTTTACTGAGACTGAGGTTATTTGCATAGAGTCAAGTTCTATTTCTTCGTTTTTGGAGTGCTTTATGCAGTCTTTAATGTAGAGAGAGGATCCACCTCTCGAATCTTATGAAGGATGATGCGCGTGATAGTCAATGTAACCTTTTATTTTGCGTTCTGAACCCTTTTTAAAGTGGGTTTCCGAAATCAGGCATATGTCTACATTATTCTTCCGTAGGAATACTTCTAGTTCGTCAATTTTTTGCAAAAGGCCGTTTGCATTCCATGTAATTATTTTGATTGACTTTCCCATATTCATGATTTTTGGTTAAATGTTTTTCGAGGTTTAAACTCGAGCTCGCTCAATTTGTTAAATATTACTTCTTGATTAAGTTTCGCCTGTTGCTCAAACTTTTCTAAAATCATGCCTAGAATTTGAGAGACCGAATCTGATGCGGCCGATTGTGGCTTACTTTCACGTGACGCGACTTGAGCGTACGATCTTGGACCAACAAGTGTGGATTCTCCCTTTTGACTCCGGTGGGAACTAGGACCAGCGACGTTTTCTTGCGCTATTTGAATTTTGCCTTTAATCAAACCCTTATCCCTAGTCGACTTAGGGGTTTTTGGCTTATCTACTTTAGGAGGTTTTAGGCTTGGGCCCTTATTTTCAGTATTTTTCTTCGGAGCTTCATGTCGTTTTTGCAACTCAATGGCAATTTCGCAACCTCGGTAGCTCGCTGGGTGACTTCCCCTGCAATTGGCACAAACCGCGGGGGCCTGACTGCTGACATTGCAATCCGTCGAGAGATGTTCGCCGGCGCATTTTACGCATCTCGGCTTTTTCTGGCAGTACGCTTGCGTATGTCGGAAACCCTGGCATCGCTTACATTGGGGAACTAGCCTGTTGCCCTTCCGCTTGGGCTCGATTTTTACCTTGATGTTAAGGATTGATTTAATTTTGTAGATTTCGTTAATATTTTCAGTTCTATCAAAAGAAAGCATAAAAATTTGCAGGCCGCGTCGGACAACAGCGGAATCTTTGCCTTCGTCCGTACGTTGCTTCTCTTTCTTTATTATGTTCACGGCGTCAAGAATTTTAAAGCCTTGGGCTTGAACGTCTTGCATTATTTCGTCCTTGGTACAGGATGGGTGAAGTCCCCTCGCTATAACCCGCAGCGGCTTTTCGAGGTGATTTTCATAAGTAAAACATTGGATTTTCTCTAAATTCAACTTTTGTGACAGTGACCGATAGGCATCAGAGTCATCGACGTTAACTTTCCATACGTTGTTTCTAAGTGATGTTAAGTTATATTTCGTCCCAAGAGTATTTTTAAGGATGTTTCGCAACTTTTCGTAGTCCGCGATCCCAACGACATTTATTGCAGGTGGTCGGCGGTTTTTTTCTTGGGGTATTCCTGTCGCTTTGTTTGATACGACTGGTGTTTCTTCTTTTTGCTGCACGGTTTCTACTTCGGGTGAAGAACCGGCCTTTCGTTTCTTGGTAAGCCTTTTCCTAAAGACCGGATTCGTTTCGCGTGCAAGTTCTTCCTCGTCCGTCTGGTATTCACATTGATGTTTCGGCGTTTCCTCGCATACTATAGTACCACGGGGGTTCCTTAAGGCTTCATTTTCTTTACGTAAGGAGTCTACTTCGCTTTTAAGCTCATGGTAGAGACGTTCCATTTCATTAAGCTTAGCACGGAGTTCGTTGTTTTCCGCTTCAAAGCATTTAATTTTCGCTGAGTCCTGATTAACCGGCGGACTTCCTTTCCCGGAGACCTTCGATCCAGCTGGTGGAGATCGAGGCACCCTTGATTTTTTCAAAAAGGGATTTATAAGCAATAAATGGCTCTCCCCAGAATCCGTAGAGCCTACCTCCGAAGAGGGTGGATTTGCCAGTGAAACTGGATTGCCACCTGGGGTAATAATATCTTTTGTTTTGTCCATTGCATAGTTTGTATGCGCTACGCGCTCGGCATACGGAGGGTGGATTTTAGTCGCCTCTTACGACAGGCATGCCTTACCTCGGGTATATTCTAGCCCCTACCCGAAGGGGGCAATCGTTGAGTTAAATAAGCTGTTTTTTAAATAGTATCAAATCGAATTATTATTTTATTCATTCAATAATTTTTGCCAGTTTGACTCAATGGTTGTGTTTAATCAAGTTAATATTTTGTTGCATTTTTAAAAGCAGAACAAAAATTTAGATTCTAAAGTTATGCGCGCGCTTTTATCGAAATTTTAGGACGTCCTTAAAGACTGAAAGCTGATATCTAGCATTTTCACTGCCCCAATGAACTAACTCCCAATTTTATGAACTAACTCCCATCACAAAATTCGGTGGGAGTTAGTTCATATTAGCCGATTTTGGCCCTACGAACTAACTCCCAAATGACTTAACTCCCAATGAATTAACTCCCAACAAAAATGGGACTTAGTTCATATGAACCAACACCCACTTTTTTTTTGGAACTAAGTCCCAACACGAAATGAACTAACACCAAAAAAAACTAACTAAGTCCCAACAGTGGGACATATTTCATGTGAACTAATGAATCAATTCCCAATGAACTAACTCCCAACAAAATTGGCACTTAGTTCATATGATCCAACTCCCATTTCTTTTTTTTAACTAAGTGCCAATATGAAATGAACTAACTCCCAAAAAACAAAATAACTTAATCCCAGAAGTGGGAAAAACATTTCAAAAACATTTTTCTAAATTTTACAGTAGGTATCTAAAGCAATCTTGTTCAGATTTGGTTGAAGTGCAAAGCGTAGAAAAAAAACAAGCTGCGTTAAAATATTTTCAAATTGCCGATTTTAACCTTAGTTCGAAGCCTATTTAAAACATAAAATGGTAAAGTAACTTGTTTTACCGTTTACACTAAAAAAAGTTACCTTAGAATTAAAAAAAAACATCCAATGCGCTATTGAAAAAATACTACCGGGAACTGAAAAAAAATTCAACACAGTTGTTCTATGGATTTGAAATTTAAAAAACTATAAAAAAGGTAATAGAAGGGGGATCGTTTCTCGAGCGACAAAAATCTCGTATGACAAAAATCTCCAATGCAAAAATCTCTAATGGTACAAAATCTCGAATAAACAAAAATCTCAAAAGACGAAATCTCGAATGCAAAAAAGTTTTTTCAGATTTTAATTTTAAGTTTAAAGTTAGTGAAACATAAGGGGAGTTTAAAAAAAGTCAGACAGGGGGTTTGCAGGTGGGCAGCATGCCCCAATACATATTTCACTGTTTGGTCATATATCGTGGAAATTCGTCGCAAATTTTCAAAATTTTGTCAAGCATGTATTTAAACGCTTAGACTTTAAATAATATGGGTTGGTGATGAAATCTCCTTTTCCAAAATCCCTTTTCCAAAATCCCTTTGCCAAAATCCCCTCTCCCAAAATCTTTTGTACTAAAATCTCTTGACCCAAAATCCCCATGGGACAAAATCCCTAAAGACAAAATCTCTAATTTTTAGGTTTGAACCTAAAAATTACACCGTATAATTATAAAAGCATTACATTTTTAAGACTTCTTGTAAACAAAAATGATATTACTTAATAATTCCGTGTAGGTACTCATTTTTTTTTTTTTTTTTTTTTTTTTTCGTGGGTAGGTAAAAACCTTCATAGGCACTATGAGAATCGAACGCGCGTGCTCATAGTAGTGTGAGATTCTTACTCACTAAAAAACCTCCCAATCTTTGTAAGACTACGACTAAGTTTCCTTAACAAGTAGTTCATGCTTCTGTATAGTAATCGCGTTTGGCAGGCTACCTTCCAACGAAAGCACCTGCAATACCGTCATTATGTGCGGTTTCCTCTTACGACGCTAGATCCAACGGCCTTGTTCGTTGTAGTCGGCGTGCAAGATTTGTCTGATCCAGAGTTCGGATTATTTCGTGGTTGCAATGGCCGTGAAGGCGAGTGTGAAGTTTGCGAGCAAAGTTTCTTACTTCGTCGGTCACGGTTGCGATGCCTAGATCTCGATGTAAATCGCTATTTCTTATATACCATGGAGCATTTACGATTGCTCTTAGTGTCTTATTCTGAAAAGTTTCTAAAATAGATATGTTGCTTGGTTTGGTACAACCCCAAATTTGTATACCGTACGTCCAAGATGGTTTTAGCACTTGCTTATACAATAGCAGTTTGTTATATACGCTTAGTTTCGAATAACGTCCGATAAGCCAATTCAGTTCTCGTAGCTTGATTTCAAGTTCATCGCGTTTCTTTTTAACGTGTGGCTTCCACTTAAGTTTTGCGTCTAGGGTCATGCCTAAATATTTCGCCTCGTTTGCGTACGGAATTTGTACCGAGTTTATAAATAGAGGTAAGTTGATTACCCTCTTGTAAGTAAAATTTACATGCGTTGATTTTGTCTCATTTAGGAGGATTCGCCAGGCCTTTGTCCATTCGCATATTTTATTCAAAGCGCGTTGGAGTTTTCCCGTTGATTGTTCGACTGTCTTATCCGTAGCGAGGATAGCCGTGTCGTCAGCGAACGTGGCTATAGTCGTTGTCTCTACTTGAGGTACATCTCTTGTAAAAAGTAAAAACAGTGTTGGACCGAGGACGCTACCTTGTGGAACGCCGGCTTGTATTTCTTTGAATTCTGAGTATTCGCTCCCGTATCTCACTCGAAATAGTCTGTTGTCAAGATAAGACTCTAAGAGTTCATACATTTTTTCCGGCAAAACTTTCCGTAGCTTATATTTTAGGCCTTCGTGCCAAACTTTATCAAAGGCTTGGGATACGTCAAGAAAAGCGGTAGAACATATCATTTTCGCTTCTAAGGCTTTCTCAATTTCATTAGTTATTCGATAGACCTGGTCAAGTGTTGAATGTTTGACCCTAAAGCCGAATTGGTGATCCGGAATCAATCGTCTTTCTTCAATTATTGGTTGCAGTCGTTTGAGCACAAGTTTCTCGAAGACTTTAGATATAATCGGCAGAAGCGAAATCGGTCTATATGATTTTTTGTCCTTCGGGCATTTCCCTGGTTTCGGAACCATTATTACCTCTGCGACTTTCCATTGCCGTGGAACGTATGAAATTCTCATTGATGCGTTTATGATGTAGAGAAGCTTGACTAACGCTCTTTTCGGTAGCTCCTACAAAATTTCCCCAGTAATTAGGTCATAGCCTGGAGCTTTGTTATTCTTCAAATTTCGGATTGTTTGACGAAGTTCAGACAGTGTCACGGTTTTCATTCGATAATTGTCTAATTCCGCATTGCGATACAGATCGTCAACCAACGGCTCCCCGTCAAACGGTTTGAATGTTTCTTCTAGATGTTCTGCAAATACATCTGCTTTCTCTTTGTCGCCTTTTACCCATTCACCGTTATCTTTTCTTATTGGCGCCGAGTGTACTATGGGCTTTTTAATGGACTTCACGGCTTTCCAAAGTGAATAGTTTGACCCTCTATCGGCAGTCAAGTTTTCGAGGTAGTTGGTAGTCTCGCGACTTTTAAAATCTTGAAGTAAGTGCTTTAATTTGTTAGATAGCCCATTCAGAATGGTTTTATCAGGAGGAGCTCGAGACAAATGCCACCTCTTTCGAGCCTTTCTCTTTTCGCGTATGAGCTCTTCAATTTCGCGCGGGTAAATTGATCCGCTTTTCCTTACTCCAGTCTTCCGGAAAGAAGTATTGTTCCAAGCAGCGTCTTGGATAGTTCTAACGAGTTTATCGACTTCGTCTTCTATTTCTAAAGGGGTTGTAAGTGGTACATGTAGAGATACATTTTCTTTACAGTATTTTTTAAAGCCATCCCAGTCGGTGTTGTTATTCGTTAGCCTAGGCGCTCTCTCATTTTTTGCTAGACTTCCGCCGATTTTCAAAACGACTGCCGAGTGATCCGAACAGAGATCATAGCCTTCTTCTACAT
Organism: Neoascia interrupta; assembly: GCA_947623515.1. Lineage (NCBI taxonomy): Eukaryota > Metazoa > Arthropoda > Insecta > Diptera > Syrphidae > Neoascia > Neoascia interrupta. Next base: position 139,613,188 of record OX392463.1, read on the forward strand.
TTGTGAGGTGGCGGGGAACCCCTTTTGCGATAAAGAAGTCGACAAGGTCAGGTACTTTGTTTCTGTCGGTTGGCCAATACGTTGGCTTTCCCGTCGAAAGGAAAACCACGCCACGTTTCATGCTAGCTTTGAAGAGTACTCTACCTCTTGTTGAATTGCACCGTGATCCCCAAAAGGTGTTTTTCGCATTAAAGTCCCCGCCGATGATAAAATTCGACCCAAGTAAGTCAAAGAGGGGAGTAAGATCGTCGTCCGCTAGCCTATACTGTGGAGGAAAATAACTCGAGGCAATATTATAATCTAGGTGACCTATTTTTACCGATACTGAAGTTATTTGCATAGAGTCAAGCTCAATTTCTTCGTTTTTGTAATGCTTAATGCAGTCTTTGATGTAGAGAGAGGATCCGCCTCTCGAATTTTCTGATGGATGATGCGCGTGGTAGTCGATGTAACCTCTAATTTTGGGTCCGGATCCCTTCTTAAAGTGTGTTTCCGAAATCAGGCATAGGTCAATATTTTTTTCCCGTAGAAATACTTCTAGTTCGTCGATTTTCTTTAAAAGACCATGTAGTGTAGGTACTCATGATGTCTTATATGTGTACATACATTGCATAGGTATAATCTTTTGTGTTATACCTACATAATAGCACAACATATTTCATAAAAAAATAATATGGGTAATATGGTATGTTTAACAGAAAACGTCAAATTGTTTTGGAGGTATACATAAAATAAGGTATACATACATACATGTGGAGGTATACATAAAATAATGTGCATTACATAGGTAAGGTACTCATAAATATATGCGAAAGTTATCATATCAAATGCAATGTTATCATAGCAAAGCACTATGTTAAACAGTTATTTTTTAGAAACTTTTCTACAGTCTTAGTCATTTCAATCCTACGATCTCCGACAGTGTACTCGGCACCGCGCTCGCTGTTAATTTCGGCAATCCGTTGATGCGAAAAAATTTCTTTCTCCAAGGTTACAATGAGTGTTGTTGAAGTCCGAAAATCGAATAAAGGCAACGACAAACTGTTTGTTGATGGCTATTCTTACTATTTTGATAGAAAAACAAAAATTTTGGTGTTGTGCTTTTAAAAAAAGTATGTCATGCAAGGGCCGCGTAGTAACTTCACTTGTGGAACAAAAATATGTGTTAAAAAGCCACCTTCGGCACATACCCATGAGCCCTTATCAAGCGAAGTTAATGTCTGTACGGCTAACAATCAGGTTAAAAACCGTGCAAAGACCACCACCGCGCCCCCCTCCCATATCATCCGGGAAAGTGTAGTTAAGTGCGACTCAAACAGCAGAGTGTATTTGCCCACAACTCAAGCTCAAAAAAAGAAAATTGCCAGAGCTAGAAAAGATGTGCATTCTGAGCCGACAATCTTGCCGAAATTTCTATACCGGACCACTTAAGACATGTCGAAGATGAGCTTTTTATACTCTCCGAAAAGCAATTCGACGACAAAAAAATTATTATATTGGGGAAAAGTTGGAGCCTTAAATTGCTTAGCGAATCAAAATGCTGGCTTATGGATGGTACTTTCAGTGTGGTACCAAAAATTATGCGACAGCTTTTTACCATCCACGGTCAAATTAATGATCAAGTCGTACCGCTCGTATTCATTTTGATGAGCTCGAAAAGCAAAAAAGCGTACACCGAATCATTTTATGAGTTGTGCTACATTGCTTGCCAAAGAAGCATTCCCTTAAATCCTGTTCGGATTATATCGGATTTCGAGAAGGCAAGTGTATCCGCTGCAAAAGCTTTTTTTCCATCTGCATCATTTAAGGGGTGCCTATTTCACTTTGGTCAAATTATTTGGCGCAAAGTGCATTCTAGTGGTCTTGCAAAAAAATATGGTACCGACGAATCATTCAGCTTGCACATACGGATGATTAAAAGTTTGGCATTTGTTCCGGCAGAAAATATAGCAGCTTATTATGAAGAGCTGTCAAAGGCACTTGATTCTGACTCCAAAAAAATCGGAGAATGGTTTAAAGAAAACTATATAACCGAAAAAAAAGTGCGGAAACCATCACAGCCACGATATGCTCCGGAGTTTTGGTCTGTCGCAGATTCGCAAAACTTTCCGAGGACGCAAAATAACGTTGAAGCTTGGCATCGGCGTCTCCAAGTTGTTGTTGGCAACTTGCTCTTGAGCAACTTGCAACTTGCTCTTGCTCTTGAGCATATTATTGTGAAAAATAATATTGAAAAGATGCGTTCAGGAGACAAAATAAAAAAGAAGAAAAGCCTCGAGGCCAATAGAAAAAAACTAAAAAAAAATAATACGATCCCGTGACTCCACTAACAAATTGGACTTTTTGAAGTTTATTGCGTACAACATTACTTTGTGCCGCAAACCATAGGCAATATTGTTGCTATGAGTTAAAATAAATAAATAGAGTGGCGCAACAGCTCGAGGTGAACCAGGGCCAACTTCTTAACAATGTATGCTGGTGTGTTAATTTCTTTTACATACAAAGGGACCTACAATTTTTTGCCGAATCCGAACGGCACTTTGAGAAGTTTTTCAAGACAAATGATACTCTCGGAGGGCTTGTCAGACCCTCGCGGAGGTGGGGACCGTGAAAAAGAACAAGTCTTTTTTTTTCAGGTGACGATGGCAGGATTCGAACCCAGGCCTCCGGCGTAGTAAGCACACACACTAACCACTACGCCACGGCACCCCACATGAGTTACAACAAATGAATTAATTTTTTTTTGTTTTCTAAGTTACCAGAGGACTATTATAATAAATTTGTTTATTTTGCTTTAAAATTGAGCTTTGTTTTCTTTTCGATTTGGTAGTTTATTTCAGTAAACAGAGATGGCCCATGTATATAATTACTATGGTATCTTGGTGAAGCTTAAAGTAAGTTACAAAATAAGCGGATCAATCATATACCTTGTATGCGAATAGGGGATTTCGACGAGGGATTTTTGTGTAATGGGAGATTTTGGTGTAGGGGATTTTAGCTCAGGGGATTTTGGCCAAAGAGATTTTGAAAAAGGAGATAAAAAATAAATAGGGATTTTGTTCAATTAGGGATTTTGGAATGAGAGATTTCGTAGGGTTCCCAAATAATATAGATACATTAATTCGAGATTTTTGTAATTCTAGGTTTTTTTGTTCGAAATTTCATTTTTCGAGATTTTCGGTATTCAAGATTTTTGTTTTCGAGAATTTTTGTTTGCGACATTATGGTTTTCGAGATATCGTGGTAGGACTACGCCCAGTAGTCCATCCTCTGACAATTTATGCAAAACTATAGCAAACTTTGAATATTCAAAAACTTTGAAGATTTGACCCAAAAACGTAAAAACATTTTCAAAAACGATTTTTTAAAGGTTGCTAGTTTCTTTACGATAATAAAATAACGATCTTATTTGTATTAGGCTTAAGTACGGAGCGTTTACAACGCAAGCTTACTGATTTTAAAAAGTTTCAAAATCAACCTCAAGCTGGGTCTTTTTTTTTTTCAAATGCAATTTTTTCAATATTTTTCCTCCAAGCCGATAAAAAATTACTTAAAATATAAAGAAAACACCTAATCCCTTTCGTAATTTTCTACATCTTAGCCCTAAAATGGGCTAAGTCTAAAACCTTGTATAAACATTATCTGGATCGGAGCCTGGTTTACCTTATGTGCTACGTTTTATCAGTTACACTTCCCCAAACTGGACTTTAAAGCATTTAAAATCCAAAATTTTTTAAGAAAATTCTTTTTTTTTTGTAATTGGCCTTAAAATGTGGACGAAGCCGAAAACTTGTTATGAACAAAATGTATGTGCGTGTGTTAAGTAAAATTTTTCTAATTGTGGCTAATTTTTTAATTTAAAATTATTATAAATTTAATTTTTTTGAATGATAGCCACAATCGAATCAAACAGAATTTATAAAAAACTGCGGATTTTGACTGCTTTATTTATGACTGCATAATTTATAAAGGCATAAGTAAAAAAAACCTATAAAATCAAATGACATACAGCATCCCCTTTTGTAGATTTTGTTGCTAAAATTTTTTTTAGCCACGCCCATTTTTAGGATCAATATACTATATTAAATTTGAACCAAAAATTACAATTTTGCGCAAACTTGGATATTTCTATGCTAATATTAATTTTTTGTTATATAGGTTTAGCCACGTCATGCCACGAACCTTTTATAAAGTAAATAAAATACCTTATACGGCCTAAAAGAGCCATAAAATGCAACGGGAACACTTTTTTATTTCATTTCACATTTCATTTCATTTCTACCTTTGTTCTCAATATAAGTTTTGAGAAGTGTAAATGGTGCAAAAGTTATGGCCTTATGTTTTAAAAAAGCTATCTACTTCTACGTCTTCATTTTATTTTTTAAAAACTGTCTAATATTTTGTGTATATTAATTTGAAACCGCTATTTAAATTTAGATGCATTTTTAGCATTACTTATTAGCATTTACTTAGCCTAAGTTTCCATTTTGTGCAATTTCTAAAAAAAATGTAAAATTGCTAAATAAGACGAAAAAACATTTACACCATTTGTAGTATTTTGTGGTAAAAAATTCTTAAAATAATACTGATTGTGAATGGTAGTTCTTACTTTAAAACGAAACACCACCATGGTTACATTGATCACAATTCCCTAGTAAGTCTGCAGCAATATAAACCGTCAACACATTTCGTTCCTCGTGATACTTTTGGAGGAAAACAAAACTTGCCTTCCAAATGTTGTTATAATGAAGATGTTATAGACGAGAACGATTAGGTAAGAACATACCTCTAATAATTTGCAACCACCCTAACTCAAAACAAAACAAAACTAAATGACCGAAAAAAATACACCTGCCAAACACAAATCAACACAAGCCAAATACAAAGTTTGTCCTGGGCCCCGCCTCACAAATGACCCGTAACTAATTGCGTTCGTAACAGTTGTGGACGGTCAGCAAAGACCTACAATTTACCAAAATTGACTTATAGTCCAAAATTAATACCAATGTTGTCTGTAACAATTTCCAAATCACCCGAAATTACCATATTACTTACTATATATCCGATTATTTTGACTGCTGGTGAAATTATTATTAGCTCTGCTCCTGGACGAGCTATTGTGCGCAACAGAGTAACACACAAAAGAGGAATCCTTAATCCTTGCTTGCAAGTACCTCACACTTACTCGCTACATATGGCTAATGGAAGTGAAATACTTTTCTCAAATAAATACCGAAAATGATCTCCTCAATTAGAACCATGGATGTTAATACGATTAACGATGAAATGCAAATATTGCACGTGCGTTTTTTACCGACATTATCCTCTTCTCCCTTCTCATATAAAATTTCTACACACTCATGTAACAGATGTCTCGGTATAGGGGATGGCAAAAGGACTTTCATTGTTTCCACTTGTTCATGTTCCGAACATGGATGATAATAAATTGCGAGCTTAGCTCGAGTCCATTTGTGCATACTAATAGCCTTAGACAAATGTTACAATAATTGAGATAGAAAGTCGGTAATTTTCACCTGCACAACGCACCGAGCGCCTCAATTATAGTTCTCACAAATGTGTGAAAACATTGTACAACAAATGACATGCAATAAACCAACAGGAAGAAAGGATTTCTCCTGTCGTTGTTCAGTTTTACACCTTAATGCATTATCCCATGTTTATCGTGAAAAAAATCCTTCCTGCTAATTTATTCAAACGAAATGGGCGTCGCTAATAAAAGTCCTTTGTACACCTCCGTCAAAGCCTTCGTCTAAAGTCATATCAGCCATCGCTCGTAAGTTTACAATCAGAATAGAAAATCTTAAAACAAATAAAAATTTGACATGACATTCCATTAGCACACCATTTATCAAGGAAAATTTATCGCCATTCGGACAGGGACACACAATGCGCGAGAACAATCGACCGACAGACATTTCCTGTCCATTTTCCGAATACAATGGAGCGAAGTCATTGAATCGCCAAGAAAACGCCAACCAGATCCTTATCGCCGAGAAGCCAACATCTAAGTAAACCCCTTGCTACAGGTGTACGCCGCAGTGCTAGGTGTACGAGGCGTACAAAATGTCAGTTAATTAGACAATTAGTCAAAATAATGCGGTTTCCTTACAGATAGGGAGATGTAAGCCGACGACCTACGCCTACAAAAGTAACTTTTGACTGGAATGTGGATCTGTGTTAACTGAACAAACCGATTGTTATTGTGTAAAGTGCGGCAAGTGGTCGAGGAACATTAGAGGTTGTTGGCGAGTTCTTACGACAGGGTGTATTAGTTGTGTGCAATTAGCACTTTATTATGGGTATAACCGCCTTTTATCAAGAACAAGTATTTCCGAATGATTAACTTTAGCATGTGTAAAAAGTGGGTGTGGGGAAAAATATTGATTTTATATGCTCTGTTTAAGGAAGTTAAAAAGATTTTTAAAGGAAACAAAGAATGTAGATCTTTGTGAGCGTGTCTGGGGACGAATTTGAGAAATTGTAACACTAATTGCTTTAGATGACAAAGATCGAAATTATAGGCCTTAAAATTGCTGACGTACGGACGAACGAACATGGCTCAATTCACTCAAAATTCGATCTCAATCATATGCCCTTATACCACGTTTCCACCAAACACTAATCCGTGTTTAACATAAAAGCTTAACTTATCTCCCTAAATATCGAGATTTACCATCCAAATTTAAATCCTCTCGTCAGGCGGTTAAAAATAAATCCACTCAAGATTCTCATTACCACAAACCTTTTTATGCCACATTCAACCCTTTTTGCACAGCTTTGTAACAGTTAAAGAATCGAAGAAAGGAAACGGAAACTGTTCACGTATGACAGATCTGTCACAAACTTGTTTTTTATTGTGATATTTAATACGGAAATCTTTTTTTTGCTCTTGGAAAATGTCATCTGCACTCTCTTTCGAGAGCCAAAATGACAGACATAGAGTGATTGTGTTCCACTAATCATATGTTTGTCGAGTGGAGCTACTTCGGGGTTTATTTTAAATCGTCTCCTACAAATCCCCGTTTTGTTGCCGGTGGAGGCGTATAGTCGGTCTTGGGATCTATCATTATTTTTTTTATGTTACATTTTCACTTGTATCAAACTAAATAGATATGTATACTCCATTCCTGTGGAATAGGGTATAAAAAAAACAGTAGTGGGACTCATTAAGTGAGTTTTAACTTCCACCGCTGATGGCGATGATGGGCCAAGATTGTGCTGACTATTGTGCTGCTTTTATGATCAGGTAAGATCGGTTAGTTCGTTCTCCTTTATACATCACTGATAGAAATGGGTGGCACGTCTATATAATCTTGACCTAATATAAAGCTGACGCGGCTTTCATGGTGTTTACTTCGAATTTCAACCATGCCACTTTCTGTGGATCGTGGAAACTCTTCCATTCTTCACTTCAAAATTGCAAATTAAATACTACGTATGGCCAAAAAATTATAAGTCTAAGGCGTCACTGCGGAATTACCAAAGGGTTCTGTTTTGGGGATCTGTCTTGTCAGGGTTCCTGTCTAGGACCAATACTGTGAGAACATCATACCCAACGGGGTCCTACGAATGAGCTTTCCTAAAAATTGATAGTAGATCAAACCCTCCATGTAGTGGAATCGACTATAGAAATAAAAAGCTATTATCCTGGTAATGAAATCCCTAGTTCCGTCGCATTAAAATGAGCCGACCATTAAAGGTGTTGGTGGTCCTCATAAGCAGCCGAAAAAAACTCTTAAATTTGAAATTATAAAATCAAGTAGAAGAAAGTACTTGCATACTATGGGGTAATTCTAGACAATTCAAAAGCCACATTGACTACGTTACGAAGAAAGTAAGAGGGTTCGAATTCCTAACTCTAGAGCCATTACCTTGGTTACTACTATACCCTGCTCCAAACTGTGAAATCGCAGTAAAAACGAAAGAGACGCCGTAAAGAATGTGCTTTGCGGCCAATCTGAGGTTTTTGAACCATTTCAGGATGACCTCTTTTATTAAAGCGGTTCAGGATCATAAAGAAAAGCCCTTCGCGAAAAAGATGATTCTGACATTGTGATTTTGAATAGTGAATTAAAAAAATAGGCCGAGCTTCGTTTATCTCTGTGGGCAATACGCTCAGACCGTACAACAAGAGGGAAATGGGGCTTTAACAAACTGTCATCTGGCGCGATTCCGCTATTCTAGAGTATTCTTCCCATAAGCCTAGTTCTTCCTAAAGCCGCAATTATTCACATCGATTTAGCCACGACAGGTCTGTACTCTGCCTGGAGAGTCCTGAGGAAATCGCAGACACCGAACACTCAGTATTTATTTCTAGAACTACACTTCCTATAATACAAGTCCTGGCCCGTATGCTGAGGCCAGAAGAGAGTCGAGCCGAAACATGTAGCCTTATAATAACTTTGTAACTCTATAGCAACTTTTCATTAAGACTTGAGGGCACTTGGGAGAATACTGTTTTCATATAGTGCGCCAACATCTCGTTGAACTTTTTCTGTGACAGTTAAGAAGTTCTTTGCGGCTCAGTGTACTGAATCAAGGAAATTTACTTTGCACAGAGAGCATTAACACGTTATATTATCTGCTTCTCTCTAAAATCTCCTGGGGATGCAAGGATTTTTAACTAAGCTGATCTTTTCTCGTCCCGAGCCCCTACACTCCACAAACATCTTTAACCCTTAAAAAAGTCACTGTTTCTCGCCTATTTTAACTATAACAGTTAGAACTTTTTTTAACCTCTGTGAAGTAAGTGATGTGTATTATCTTTTGGAATCGGATTTTGAAACTAAAGACTGTAGAAACCTTGAATTACAAACGCCAACCATCAGGAAGATTCTTATTTTGACAAACAGGCGCAGTTCAACCCGTATAATCAACCGCTTTGTGATTTTTTTCGAACATAATTCAACTTTTAGTAACGCCGCCTTAGGATTTGTTATTATTCAATTCCATATTAGGTCCTAGGTATAACCAGTCCATTCATAGGTCTAACATAATTGGACTGGTTATACCTAGTCTATAACATATTTATAGGAAGGTATAAGAGTTATAAAAGTTCCCTTGAGTTTAATATCAATTTAAAATAATGTCTTTAACGCTTTTCTTCCAAAAACAAAGGCAACCATTACTTCACGCCCTTAAAGTACGGTAATAAAACTTCATATGTTTGCTTATCTCGCGCATTCTTCCCGCCCCAAAGAGCACACATTCCTTATTCCTTTATCAAGAAATTTACTGACGCAGCAGTGTCATAAACTTACAACACATTACGCGATTGCAGCGATAAGGATTAAAACGCGTTTTAAAATGAAATCCGCCCTCACCTAACGAACCGTAAATAGTTGTAATTAAAAGCAGCACTTAACGCGATTTTAATGGCCCGTCAGCAAGTACTGCTTATCGCATGTAAATCAATAAATTATCCTTTTCCTTTCCCGTCTTAATGCACGCCAAACACACATGCCCCTTCGTCCGGAATGCTAATACGCAGCGAATTGCCTCCATGTCGAGCATCAGATCGCGACAGGTTGGTCCGCGCCAAGCGACACCATCCCCAATGGAAAACAATGTCGCTGTCGTCGTCGCACCAGCGACTTCCTTAAAGAACCGTAACGAGCCATTGTGTAGCTCCATTGTAAAAGGATATGTTAACTAGGAGTCAACGAATATTTACATACAAGTACATACTCCACTCACTGATGTGAGGGTGGGATTGAACACATTCTAGCCACATATCCACTTTGTAAAATTTAATTTGATTTACATATATGCATGCATATTAAAACAAAGTGTTAATGGTTTTATTACTGTGAAAGGATCATATTCCGAAAGAAATAGGCGCAGTCGAGGACAAGTGTGTGGCAGCCAGCCAGCCAAAGATAATTTATATCATCTCCCTTATGAGAGATGTTATCTTGTCCCCCAAATTAGAGGGCTGCTTTGATAGAGTGAACGCCAGATAGTTTCCGAATGAAAGAAGGATATGTGATGGAACTCCACTCACATGACTAAGGACTTTGTTGGCTGGTTTCCACTTGGACGCTTCCCCTTCGATATTTTTGAAGAAAATTTTCAATTTTTCAAAAGTAGAACGCTTTTGCTTCAGCGACAGGACAAGTGAAATCTTCGATGCAATTAATTATAGGCGACAATATAAATTACCCGTACTACTCTTTTAACGGGCCGACATCTTCTCGTTTTGGAGATTGGCGGTGTCGGGGAATATGCGCATCACTAATGCTAATGTGTGTATGAAGAAAGGGCTTACATATGTGCTATTTGAGGTTATATTAAACTATATCAAACTTTAAGTGAAGGGATAATGAAGTGTGTTTGCTTGTTTCACACACTTATAGAAATTCATAGCTATTTAAGACATTTCTGAGGTGACATTGTCCGAAATAAGGAAGCTGAGTTCAATTGAAATAATCAATGAAATAATTTTTTTTATATTGTTTTTGAAATACTGGGCGATGAAATTTCTAAGGAAAAACCTTGTGTGGGGGACCGATAGGGTATGATCCTCCAACCTTAACCAATCGTGGGTACTGCTCTAACCCTCTATGGCTAGGGTGCACACATTTTGTTCAAATTCAAACAACTAATCGAGGTGCTATCATATGCAACACAACTCGAATTCCATCTCGGGTGCTTAAACAGAATACTTCTTCTCTTTACACAATTAATGCACATAAAAAGCAAACAACATGGAATATTTATTTTTAAATAAATAAATTATCTGTGCTTAGGTTTAAAATAAAAATAATAATTGCTCTCCCATCTCACCTTGAAAACAATTATAACCCTTAATAATAATATGATCTGAAGTGATGGATCATAACCCTCCCACTCTACTGCATTCCTAATGGTCCGCTTGTGGAGTACGCCAATTTGACCTCAGAATATACCGGCAGGCCACCCGGTTTTGGATTTCTTCGTCACTGAGGTCAAATAAATGCTGTTGTCGTTGCATTTGTGTGATCTATTAATGTTTAGCCCTACCTCTCCTTCGCGATTGCGCTGGAATGGTGATTGACATTGCCTTTTTGACGGGGTTCCTAGGATCTCTTTCGATCTCTCAACGATCTCTACGATCCTTTGAACGTAGCAATACCAACTGAGCCGGTCGTGCTCCATTTTTCTGGAGATAGGTTCTTTTACATGGAGGCTTTCTCGGATCTTCGTCCTTTTTATTCTATCTCGCTTTGTTCCTCCTGCTGTCATGCGAAGCATCTTCATCTCAGCTGCCGTTAATTTGCTCTCATATTTCTTATACGCTGTCCAACATTGTGAACCATGTAAGCGCTGGACGCACAACTGCGGTGTAGAGCCTTCCTTTCAGCTTAGGGGGCATTTTTCGGTCACAGAAGATGCCGGAGTTTTCTCGCCACTTCATCCACTACGCTTACGCAATGATTAATGTCGTCATCACAGTTTGCTTTGCTTTTGATCATAGATCACAGGTACTTAAACTTTTCACACTTGGGAAGCACATTTCCATACAATTTAATGTCTGGAATTGGCTCGGGTGGGGTCAGAGAATGGGCAGCACAGGTACTCTTTCTCTTTTGGCTAACACGATATCCATTCCCCTCTACAACATCCACCCATATATCAAGTGCTCGCTGCAGGGATGTATGATCTTCACTTATGATGGCCCCATCGTCAGCGAAGAATAAGAGAATAAATAAGTCCAGATAATCAAGGACTACAATGAAAAGCAAAGGACGTGGGACGCTTCCTTAGTGTACACTGATTTTAATTAAGAACTCATCAGTGACTCCGGAAGTACATTTTACTCTTGTCTTTGCTCCATCAAACATACCCATGATCATCCGCACGTAGGCTTCTGGAACTCCTCGTTTTCTAAGCGCCACCCATATCAGATCTCGTGGTAGTCTTTAGAAAGCTTTTTCAAAATCAACCAGCACCGTTTGCAGGTCTTTAAGGGCATCCCGTTGAACTATTATGATCCTTATGCTTTGGACTGCACCAGGGGTTGATTTGCCCGTAGTCATCTATCTAGTACCCGCTCGACGATCTTCTCACACAATGAAGATTGAAATGAAGATTGAAAAAATAAATTGAATAGTAAATTAAAATGTTTAGAATTTTATTTTTAAAATATCTCTAAATTAATAAATTTTATATTGATAGATTTGAAGAAAAAAAAATTAAAATAATTACAAACCCGTCTGCAGCGGATTGCATCATACCAAACCTGAAAAAATTTCACGCCTCGAAGAAGTTCACGTGATGAAAGAGTCCTGATTTAAATAGCAAAATATGTTTTGGTTAAGTCATATCCTCAGATGTTGTGGGGCTTGGGACTTATGTAAACTGGAATAAAAAAAACTCGTGGTACTGTGATTCTTTGCTTTGTATTAACACCAGTGAAACCGATTTAACAATTTTTTCTGAAACTTCTTGTTTTTTCAGCTGGAAGTTTATGTGTAGTGTAGTCGAAAGCCCAGATGTAGCAACATTAAGACATAATAAAGATGTAGAAGGGACGACAGATAACCGGGTCATTTGAAGTCATCTTCAAATTGACTCTCACATTCTTTATTCTTTCCCGCGGGGTCTTTGACATTTTAAAAAAACCTTCAAATAAATACAAAGGTAAGCGATATAATAGTGCCTGGCTGGCTGCTGGTGTAGAGATTTTTTTTGAATTATGAGTAAAGTCTAAAACGAGACAGCTATGGTGATCTGTGATTTTCACATTTTGTGACAGTCAATGTGATCAAACAAAATAATCCGTCTACGTTAGGTGATCACAATAATATTGTTCCGAATCGTTGCCTTATTGAGGCTTGTAATCTAAGAACATTGTCTTTAGCGGTCCGTCCAAAAATGGAAAAAAGTCCTCTCAAAGTATCGCTACGTTGTCCGTCCGTGCAATTTCGTTATAACTTCTGAACGGTAAGTCGTAGAAAGACAAAATTTAGTGTGCTTTTAAACTTTGGAAATAGCCAGAGACCCCAACGAGAGCAATTTTTCCTAAGCACAAATAACGGTTTAATTACAGTTTTAAGTTTCATAGGAAAATGAATTAAATGTTTTTCAAAATTTTTTATAGAGGTTTAGCAGATAAGAACCAGAAAACCGGAACTTAAGTTAAGAAAGTACTTAACTTTAACGAAAAGATTCCATTTTTTTGAAAATATTGGAAGGCTTTTGAGAAATCAAGCGTTGAAAATAAATCACGTTTTTCACAGTGTTTGGGGCCCATAACTTTTAAACCGTTTAGTGCACGAAGCAAATATTGAACACTCGTCTAAAGCAACCCAAAGGTCAACCCAATAGTCTATCTTCTAAATTTTTATACAAAACCAAATAAAACTGCAAATATTCCAAGAATTTGAAGATTTAACTCAAAATCGTAAAAACTATTTCGAAGACGATTTTGGAAAGATTTCTAATCCCTTTACGGTTAAGACGATCTTGATTAAATTTGGCTGAAGTATTGAACGCTATTTGAACACCCGAGATGGAAGTGGGCTGTGTGCAGATGGTAGCACCTATGACTGACAATTGGGAGGTCCTGGGTTCAAACCCAGGTCCAACAATAGATTGGTTGGCAATGGACAAGGTTGGCAATAAACAAAAAAAAATAAAAAAAGATGATTGGTTGGACCTGGATTCAAACCCAGGACCTCCCAATTGTGCTACCATCTACACCACAGCCCACTTCCATCTCGGGTGTCCAAATAGCCTACATGATCGCTCTGCATATATAATGCACATAAACCAACAACATGTAATTACATTCAAATGATCACGTGGTTACACGTAGTCAAGCAGCAATGCGCGAAATTCACTAACACAATTCTTTTATGCGTCATTCCTAATCAGCTACAAAGAATATCAACGAATATAGCATACGAAAAGGCAAAAACTAGTCAGGTGGTCGGATTTGGACAAAGAATCAAACGTGTTCACTGTAGCTCAAATGGTAGAGCATTACTCGCGACAAGTAAGGGTTGCAGGATCGTACCTTGCCGGTGAGCCACACACACTTTTTTGTTACGACATTTCTGTCCGCTAACATTTCAACTCTGCTATACGATGAAGTATGTAATGTTTTAGAGGCAAGCTAACTGCATTTAAAACGTTTTCTGCCTCAAATATTTATACCCATTTAAGCATCCTGCTTTACCGTTTTCTGATAAATCCATGTCCGCGGGATTTGAAAAAAGTGTCAAATGCTAGCGGTGGTTGTTGAAAATTAAAAAAAGTCTGACGGTAATGGAAAAAACTGAAAACTGAAAATGTAAAAAAAACCCAAGAAAACGTAGGCTCTTCCCTCTATTTAAGGGTAATAGCCTTTTTTTAACAAATAACGGACGCAGTCCATCTTTTTAAAATAAAAAAAAGTTAGAGGTAACAGATTGGAAAAAGGAAATAGTTTTCTAGATATGCTTGAAAAGACTTAATTCATGTATGACTAATCAAAATGATACTGTTAGCAAATATGTATATCGCAACTTTCGAACCACTCATTTTACATCAACCAAATTTGAGGCCATCTCATCAACATAAACGTTAGCCAAGACAATAGACTTGAAAAAAAAAAACAATATACCTACAACAGTTTTTCTTAAGAAAAAAAGTGTAAAAAAAGGTGAAGTGCTACAGTGTGTACGCAGAAGTTACAGTCCGTAAAACGGATCGTTGAATAGCCCATTCTATCCCACATTGTAAAATGCTGATGTTATTCTTCTTTTTTGACATTTTAAAAGTAGTACAAACTTCGAAAAGAGGCGTGATCCAACCGCCTCTAATTACAAACTATCAATTACAACACAGATATCTCCAAGTTACGCTTAAATGTATGTAAAAATTCAATTTTTTGGTTAAAATTCAATAATTTGGAAAAATAGACCCCTTAAAGGGGGGTGTGGCTAAAACCTTAATATGAACGAAATCTGGAACGAAGTCTCGTTTACCTAACCTGCTACTTTTTTTGTTTCATGCTTTCCTAAATTAGGCTAATGGCCAGTCGAAATTAAGTTTTTCTGGAAAATTTTAGGTTTTTCTTCAATTCTGCCTCCAAATGTGGGCTTGGCCCAAAGTCTTGTATTAACAAAATGTAGAACTAAGCGTTTTCTACATAAAATATTCAGCAAAACTTTTTCAATTTGAAGAAAAAAATATTGAGTAAACTGCATTTGAAAATTTATCCTTAAAATATATGCCACGCCCACTAGAGGTTTACCAATTATTTTTTTTTTTTTGTCTTACATTCATTAGGAGATGCTAAATGTCAAATTCCAGCCTTTTAGAACGTCTTATAGTTGTAAAAGCTCTTGAGGTAGTTGAACATTTAGACCGATTGTGGGCGTGTCTTTGGGCGGTTTTCGAAAATTTTTACATTTGTACTGCTTCGCATGACGTAGAAATATACAGAAATAATTTTAATAATGACATAGAATTTTAAACAAAGTGCGCTACATTATATATGAGCTCAGCCTTCAACAAAAGCCGACGGCCCACTCGGCGTATACAGCCAGTCATAAAAATGATCATGCCTTTCCTTAAAAGTGCAGTATGCCCTTAGGCGACTTGAAGTTAGATGCGATTAACTTTAAGTATATGAGGGTATCGCATTTGACGTTTCTTCAAGCGGCTCTTGATGGTTTATTTTGTTTGAGTCAAAATGTTATTTTTTTCGGAGTGTTTGCAGTTGCATTGGCATTGTGATCAGTTTTGTGACTTTGAAGCAGCGTTTAAAAAAATAAATATATTTTGTGTTACAGATAAAAAACCTAACACTAACACAAAAATATTCTTTGTTCTTTTTTGTGATTAAATAAAATTAAAGCACTGGTGTTTTTTTAGCTTTTAAATAATGGGTGTGAATAACAAACCTATAACCCCAGCACAAAAGAAGCAAGTCGAGGATCTCTTAAGAAAAGGTGTGAACTATCCTCAAATTTCGGAGTTAACGGGAATATCCGTTGACGCCATAAGCAAATTTCGGCATACAGTTGAAAATTTAACCTACAGAAACCAAGCCAGTCGGAAAAAGATTTTGTATGCAGCACTAGAACGCAAGATTGTTCGAAACTTGAGGATGCAAAAATTTGAAAATGCAGTTCAAATCAAACACAGTCTGGAACGGGACCAGAATATTACCGTTTCAGCGGAAACCGTTCGCAGGACTCAGGCTTAAAAGGAAGAGCCAAAGTAAAAAAGGCATTGTTTACAAAACGACACCAACGCTTAAGGCTAAAATTTACAAGGATATACTCCAGTTTGATAACGGAGGTTTGGGCAAGAGTGATCTGGTCAGATGAAACCAAAATTAACCGTTTGGGCTCAGATGGCCGAGAGTGGGTATGGAAAAAAGGACACGTTGAAATTCGGTGGGGGTTCCATTATGATCTGGGGCTGCATGATGACACAAGGAGTTGGAAACGTTCACAGGATTCAAGGACATATGACGTCATCATCGTATATAGAGATTCATCATCGCTGGGAAATTTCAGTGTTTAAATTTCGGACATTATCTTCCAGCAAGACAATGACCCGAATCACACAGCTAGAATAACTCAAAAATGATTAAATGATAACATTTTTACAGTACATATATTATCCTGGTCACCGCAATCTCCGGATCTTAACCCCATTGAACACTTATGGACTGTGTAGAAAAGATCCCTTGCAGGCGAAATCGGTACTTTAGAAGATCTCTGGGCTAAAGTCAGGACCACATGGGAAAACATAACGCCAGAGACTTGCAAGAACTTGGTCGATAGCATGCCTAATCGAATTAAAGCTGTTAATGACGCTCGTGATGGATACACGAAATATTGAATTTCGAACTCTTATTATTATTTTGTTAACTCAAAAAATTGATCAAGCTAGGTGAATTTTGTTAATATATTTATTATTTGTCTACAGTGCAGAAAAATGTTATCTGCTTTTTTATTAAGAATTGAAAATGTTAAAGTGAAATATATAAAAAAAATCTGTGATTTCATAAAATCCTTATTTTTCCTTTTTTAAACCAGATATTTAAGCTTTTAGGACATAGCGTGATCAATTTTATAACTGACGGTATTTTCATACTTGACGGTCTTTTTTCAGTTAGTTTATTTGAGAATGGAGAAAAATTACGTTATCAATGTTGTTAGAATTTGAAAAAATTTTCGTATGCACATTATATGTTTCCACCAGCTTTTGTGGGCGTGGCCTTAAAAAATATTTTCTAATTTAAAAAGGGCTTTCAGTTCAAAATCTAAGTAAATAGATTCATTACACAGAGCATAAGAAAGTTATGTTTATTTTTTATCCCACCCACCTTTTCGAGGTGTGGCCTTTATTACTTTTCAAAATTGGGTAGGGATAGGTTATTTGTTATGCAAACCGTCGCAGACGGACTGGAACCCTTACTGCTGCACTGCTGCACTTTTCCTTTTGTTTCATACATTTTTTCGACATTGCTGAAAATGCAGAACAA
Organism: Neoascia interrupta; assembly: GCA_947623515.1. Lineage (NCBI taxonomy): Eukaryota > Metazoa > Arthropoda > Insecta > Diptera > Syrphidae > Neoascia > Neoascia interrupta. The sequence continues at coordinate 139,630,676 of OX392463.1, forward strand.
GCAGCAACTAAAAAGTTTGCAAAAAACTAGTATCAGAACCCTTCAAGAAAAGTGGGTATGACTCAAGCCCTTGTTTTACTTTAAATTGCTTTAAAATTGTGTTCAATATCAGATTTGTTGAGTAAGTGGTTCAGAAAGTATGGCCCCAAGCACGTTGAAAAACAAATAATAACAATATTAATACAAATCAACTAAAATAGCTGATTTGTACAAGTTTAGTGGAGTCTGCATATAAATATGTGAAAAAAAACCAAGTGGTCTAAGCTCCAAAGCCAAAAAACCGACATGTTTTGTGTGGGATTCAAAATGACAAAACTCATTAGTGGACTCTGATCATGTTTAAACATGTGATTATTCTATAGTCGATGATTACCGACATAAAGAGTTTTCCATTCAAATCGAAAAGACCGACTTATAGAATTTTTCATTCAATAGACTAGAATATATAAAGAAATTGCAAAATATTTTCCCAATCTGTCAATCAAAATTGATGGTGTTATGCCTAGGGCAGCGTAGTGCTACGATTTGGTTGGAAAACAAAAGTTTCGCTGTACGGCACATTAAACTCTTGAAATGTCAATGCACATTAGACACACATGCCCAGTAATAGTGTGATTTATAACCCTTTTCAAAAGACTTGGAATTCTATGATAAAGACATGCCATTAATCCTTTTTTTGCTCTGACATAATACTAGCAATTTTCTGACAAAAATCGCATAAAAAACACAAAACTCGTCCGAAAAACCACATTGATTGCCCATTACATTCGCGTCACCACTGGTAATTCAATGGCTAGCTACATCCTTTTGCCATCATTAACGTCCATTTGCTATAAATATATTTTTTTATATGATTTATCCCAAAAAAGGATGAAAGAATACACATAAAAAAAATACCCAAATGGGCTTGACGCATGTAACTCTTACATTCCTGTTCTAAAAAGGGTTGTGTCTGCCACAAACAACCAAAGCCATTTGGTCACTCTCGAAATTTAGATGTAAATTGTTGGGTTTGCCACTTCCATTTACTCTATGTTCACAATAAACAATACCCTTCTTCACAAAGAGTAAAACCCACTCGTCACCCATTTACAGACGACCCGACTCCCTGTACAGACGCGTACTTACGATGCATGAAAATTTATTTGTTACGGAACAATTCAATAAGTTAATAATTCAATTTCGGCGATAAAAATCTGATTTTGGGTAAAAAAGAAAAAACAAAATCCAAAAAAAGTGAACACACATACGATACACAACCCTTTCTAGTCAACCGTAAACTGTTGACTGTGTACAGAGGACCTTTTTTCGTCGCTCTCCCTAAAAGGAAAGGGTGTGCATAAATTTCATTGTCGACGAAATAGACCCCAAAGTACACGCAACTAATATAGGAATATAACCTAAATGCGTTCAATGTGGAAAAAGAAATTCACATATGAACATGGTGTTAGCAAGGACGACATTTTTAGCATGTCCTTATTGCATATCCATTATTTCTACGTAAATTTAAAGTAATTGCCCAAGGAGAGAAGGGTGCCGTAGCCGTAGGTATACGAAAATGTAAAGAGATGAGAAGATCCATGGCGTACGACGACATTTTGGCCTAAAAGAAGCACTAAATCAAATTCAGATGTCGTCTCCGACATTCTTACGCTCGTTCGCGCTTCGGTGGGCTTCTTTCTCTATGTTAAGGGACATGTGTAGCTGCCGGAAGAAAAATTAAATTCATAAATAAAATCCCGCATCAGTGATACGAAAATCATAAATAATTCATTTCGATGAAATGCAAATTAAAAATGTTTGCTTTTCCTGCGATTTATTTGTATTTCTAAGAGGCTTTAGGCGATTATTTTGCGAAAGAATATGTTTTCAGGCAAAACGACAGACAAGCATGTTTAGGGCGGTAAAAGTACATCGGGTCATATTCAAGAAGTACTTTAAACTCTACTAGCAACCCAACGTCAAAAATGTCCGAAGCTGAAATGCAAAAAGCTCAAACGACTTATTAAATCTTGGACTTGGTATATAAAAATAAAAATATAATTGTCTCCATAGAGTCCTCTTGACTGAAATCAAACTTCCCGTCGAACTTTTCGCCTAATCTAACAATCATAAATCAACTGCTTCTGCCAAAGATGTCACACCTAATACCCCGCAGCTATAAATTCGTTCAGGACCCTCGCAAAAGTACCATCTTCAATAATCAATTTGAATTGGAAATTGATCCACATAACCATGCAATGAATCTAATTCGCATTCCGTCCACTATAAACACAGAGACATTTTGTAAAAATAACTCACTTAAGCCCTGATCCTGACAGCCAGGATAACTACGCTACATGGCTGCTGAAAACCACAACAAACCGAACCGCAATCTAATTACTTATTATTTATTTATTGTAATTGCAACCAAAACCCAAAGCAACTCTCACCGCAGGAGCACTTCTTCTCCTTGGAATTCCTTTGCGCTAGGAAAATCGCAGTTTCAGTCGAAATCCATAAATCTCTTCTGGGACATTTAATGTGCACCAGAAAAGCAATTATATGCAATTTATTCCAAGCAATAGTTGCCCGGTATCTGTGATAAGGAGAAGAAACACCCGAGGCGAATCTCAATGTCCAGTCAACAAAATAGAAGAGAGTGTAGAAAAATAAAATATCCCACCAGAGAATGGTTATCTTTATCCTTGCAGAAGAGAATAACAACCACAGATCGGAGTGGAGTAATCTCAATTTCTTGTGCAATTGTGTAATGAAAATGGAAGCGGTTCCGCATCCCAGGTTGAGGATATAGTCAACAAAACAAAAGACTTTCTTAATCGTCCATAAAGGTGGTTGACAGCCCGTTTGGGTACTAAAAACTAACTCACATCCCGTTCCGGGGTTCGAGAGTTTATTGTTTTTGTGTCGATTAAGATGTCCTTTGGGCATTTCGTTACCATTTGACTGAAGTTGTCTGCGAGATTGACACACACAGAACAGAACTGGGGGTGTACTTATAGGCTACGCCGAAAGGTGGACAGTAAATTCGTTTGTGGAAGGTTGCTGAAATTTCGGACTACAAGGGAGTCAGTCGTCCCCCAAAATGGAGGTTTTATTTAGATTTTATTGCCAAACGTTCGGAGCAGTATCAATGCCATTTTCCATCGCAGTGAATGAAGGTCATTAAATCGTTCCGTATTGTGGGTGCGTTGCTATGGACTTTTGGGCGAAGCATTAACTCACGTTTAATTGGCGGAATTGCTATATAAATGCTTTACGGCGACTTAATCCGTCACTTATTACATGTGGCAGGGCACTGGAAAGCAGCAGTCCTACCTAATCTGTAATCTTTCGACTCAAAGTGAATGTGTGCATAGTAACGACGTCCATGACGATAACAATAAAAACGGTAAAATGAATAAAGCAGTTTTGCAGATAAGACAGGTAATTTCGAGAATCGGCATAGACTTCATAAAGTCGACATTATTGCACTGAATTTTTATTTATTTCTGTAGCTTTTAGGTTATTGAAGAACTCAATGTAAGGTTGAAGGTGTACTATGTATAGGTATATAATTAACAGTGTTAGATCCTTTATGACGAGTTTGTAATCAGAATCTATAGCAACAAACGAAGCTACAATTTCGTACCTATTCAACATAACGTGAGTGGAGTCAGGATCAGAAGGGAGAAAAAAGGGGCAGATACACTTAATTCTTAAGTTCTTAAGAACTAAAGACTAAGAGCATTGCATTTGCTAAGAGCATTGACAAAAAGTCATAGACGAAAATCAAAGAAGATGGTTGGAAATAAATTTTAGTTTGGACTCTGGTGGTTCGTCGGCTTAAAAAGTTGTGTAAAATACTGTTTACAGCCGACCCAGGCTGTTTTAATTTTACTGCATATTTTGTGACAGTGAAATAATCACCGTAGATACCCCTAAGACCTTTTAGAGATGTGCTCTAGACCGACAGGTGAATTGATTAACAAAGTAAAAAAAAATTGGAAACATCCGCCCACACCCACTTGGCTTGGATATCAGAGAACCTCAAATTATGTTCCAAAATGCCTTTTAGTCAAGTTAGTCAAGGCGTAGAAACTCAAATTTTGGGATACAGAGAAATAAACGCCAGAAGCCTTAAATGAGACAAATGAGATAAATCCTTACCTCATGTTAGATCTTTAAAAAACTGATTTCTCGGAAAATTCATTGTAAATCGAAATACAATTATATCACAAAAATTAAAGATATTACCATTTGCTAATTTTTGTAATAACAAAGCATTGAGCCCACATTTAGGGGGAGTTTTTGTAAAAAACTGTTTTTTCAACACTAATATTCACTTTAAACGCTTTTTCTCATGATATTTACGATTTTATTTTTCAGCCCCCGCCCATTCTTAGGGGCGTGGCCAGTAACAAAAATGATAAACACACATTATTATTGATTAAGGCCAAAAAACTAGTTTTATAGGGTAATGGGGGTCGGGTATTTTTGTTAATTTAATATTTTCTGTTCTTATGTTGCGCAAAATTTGAGTCTCGTTTTTTTCCCCACCCTGTATTGTATACAAATAAAAACTTTTTCTCCAGGTTTTTTCTTTTTAATTTTCATAAAATAAAATTGTTATAGAGTATACTTTGTCTCATATGTTGAAGGAAAAGCAGTTTGTGATTGTGCTTTGACGTTTTAAAAATTTTACAAGCAGTATCGTTTTACCAAACAACTATTTTTCAAACACATCTCTAAAACAATTTTTAATTTGATTTATTTTTTATTTTTTTATTTCATTATTTATTTCAAAATAATGTGCATAAAAACGGATGCGGAAAAACGTTTCTTTTACCTTTTTTTGTATTTTTTGAATTTTGAATCCATAAAACACCTATGTAGGAAAGTGTGGCTAAAAGAAGCACTTTTTACTAAATCCTATGCTGCTCCTACGATTTTGACAATAAGTCAACCAAACCTTTTTTAAATTAAAAATCCATGTTTCAACAACAATATCCATCAAAGGGTCAAGAAAAAAAGAAAAAAAAAACCTTAACAAACAAAATGCGGGGTAAGTTGAAAAAGCAGAATTTTTTTATGTCAGAAAAAAACATAAAAAAATTCTGCTTTTTCAACTTACCCCGCATTTTGATAAAAAAAATTACTTCTGACATGTTATGCACTGAGCCCATTTTTCACCAGTGAATAACATGTCAGAAGCAGGCAGACTGTTACAATTTAAATCATAGCAAATGCGGCTCAAATACTTTTTGTCTTCCTCTTTAGATCACGAGGCTGAGGTAGGTCTTTGGCTAAGACCTAAACCCTTGAAGTCTAGATTGAGGGTCAGGCTAGATACACAGCGAGAAGGTGTCAAATGAGTTGTCTTCCGGCCTGGTTCGTGAGCTGAACGGTTGAAACATATAGTTACAACTTACCCCGGAAAAATATTACTCTTTGCCCCGGTATATTACTCACGGTTCCACACATTCGTAGACAAAACACAAATCCATGCCAAAAAAATAAATTAGCAATGTATTCGATGTTAGAAGAAAGCCTAAATTAAAAAATATAAAATAGTTAGCCATCTTCTTTTTGGCACCACCCATAGAACTTCTCTCGCTGAAGTTCATTCTGTAACTGAAGTATATTATGCCGGTTGCTGTATACAACCATATTCTTTTGTCTGTTGCTTCTAGCCCCGTTCTCCCCTATATAATTTTTTTTTTTTAAATGCAGTTACATTTGTTAGTGTTTTTCAACTACTATTATTTCAACTACTTGCACTAGAATTGGGTGGTTTTTTCAAATTCTGATCGAACAGAAAAAGACCGTCAAGTATGAAATCATAAACGCAGCGGTCCGTCGGCTTTTTTTTAAGGCTTAGCGTACAATTATTGGTTTATTTGCATATAAAATTTTGTTTAGTATATTTGCGACTTTGTCTTCCTATTAATGACGATTTCGGACTTTTTGGCATTTTTCCAAGCGCATCTCGATAACTCATTTGTTTCGCTTAATAATATTAATAGAATATTTCGAATTCAATTTAGATATATGTAATTGAATAAGAAAATAAGAAGATATATGTATAAGATCTGTGTATACGAGTATAAAATGCTGCCATAGCAGTGTGGTAAATAAAAGGGAGACTTTTGACTGTTTGTCCGGTATGCGGGTTTAAAATTCTTAAAATAGATTTTTTTTCATTAATTTTACTTTTTTACTGGGTACTAATGATATTTTTTTACAAGTCTACTGCACTTATTTTAGCTGAATCTTAAGTATAGGTACTCAAATTTTAATTGAAACGCATAAACTTTATTAATGACAAATAAAGTTTTTAATTAATTTTTCTGGTAAAAAAAAGATAAAAAAAAATTACAAACTGGTTTTCAATTTTTTTTCAATATTTTACTTTCTAATTCAGTGGTTTGTCATTGTGTAAAATCTAGTTTATAAGATAGAAACAACTTAGAAGTTATGGTCATTTTTAGCACTACCATTTAAGTAAATTAACTTAAATGAGTTTCAGCATGTCTCGAAAACCACGCAATATTTTATCCCTCTATATTTTTCTTGCAAACCTCAAAAAATTGATTTTTTTTTCAGAACGGTATGTTATACAGTTAATGAGTTAGTGTGGCGGAACACTGTTTTTGAAGTTTTCTTACTAAAACTCAGAATATGCTAAATATTCGAAAATTTCTATAGTTTTCCCGACAATAACAAATAATTCTCAATGAGTGTGATTTTGGGCCATGCTATATCGGAGATAGTGGTGGAAACTAAATTTTTTCTTGATTTTTTTTCGAATATACGCCAAACTTACAGTTTTTAAACCGTTTAACCAAAATTTGATATTCGCCTTTACTTAGCCTTTGGCAGCTTTATATGTTAGCCCAATATCGGCTTTTTAAATAAAGTTATGACGCTAAGCACATTGAAAATGGATATCTATTTTCCATTTCATTTCTCTAGTTTATTTTAATTGTCTTCGAAAAACTAAGGTTTAAAAGTACAATTTCTAAAAAATTTTAACGCAGATACCTTTTCTTGTGATTGCTTACTACTTAAACTTATTTTAAACTAGGTCTGCTTTACTTAGTTTTTACGTTTTTTGACGAAGCATTTTTACTATGTCTTTAATGCTGGCTAATTATTTTTAAGGAACTTAACCCTTGGCTGGATTGGCAAATAATGAGCTCTCTCAACTCAATTGTGCTCCTTATAGTTTTGGTTTAAAATCCCATTGCTGATGGGAATCTTGCAAGTATTAAACAAAATCTCTTCAACTTTATTCGCAAATGGTTACACGTTTAAGAGTTTTAAGTGCAAAAAATCTTGAGGTGTTGGTTTTGCTTAGTATGAGATCTTACAGGTCTTTCTTAATACCACTTTATTTAGGCATTCGTCCCGTTGACAAGTACAAGAATCAATCATGCTTGATTTTATTCCATAATATCGTATCGAATGTGTAACGAACTGTGCCCATATGCTTAAACGAGCATTTACTTATACTCTTTCGAAAACGCCACTTAAGAAGATTTATTAAGAAATCCTCTTATATAAAACTTTTAAACATTTTGCCTCGATGTTTACTCAATCCAACCTAATTTACTGTGTTAATCCTTTCGTAATGTATGCAAACACTCGCCGATGCACAATCGTTAATACATGGACCACTGGTCACAGCCCGATCCATCATCCTGTCGACCATTCGCCTGTCATCCGAACAATAGCTTCTTACATGAAAAGCCATTCAAATCGCTTACACGCGTACGTTTTTAGCCGCGCTGCTCATTTAAGCGATATTTTCAATTTCAATCGAAAATTGTTTAAAACGTGAAAAGAAAAAAAGATCAAAAATTGAAAAATCCCATTTGAGTGGTAGTGGCTCTGACATGGCATGAAATTCGAGACAAATCGGAAAGGATGCTGATGCTCGTGAACGACAGCGACTTTCGTCAAATCACAAGGGCGAAATCCAAGAAAACGAAAAATTTTCCGGTGTGTATCCTTCGAGTGCGTTTAAAATCGCAATCGACTGGTTCTTTTTTTACACTGGTACCACATTACATACCGCCTTCAATCGTCAACAACGCGAGAGCGCTTTTGTTCATTTCATCATTTTGCGTTGTCGGATGAAAAGTCGCAGTCTCATTGTTTGACATGTCACAGTAGTTGATGAGTTTTGACAACCAGAACTACACGATTGCATGTGTTCCACAGGACGAAGATTTAAATTGAATTTTTTATGGGAAATTACATTTTCTACTGATTGGTGGCAAATCAGAGTGGAGCTGATGTTCAAATCCATTGTTGCGTTGCGAAGTTATTGAAAACTGTAAAATAAATCCAAAATGGAAATGAAACTGAAAAACTTTTCTAATCAACAATGGTAACGGTTATGTCTCGTGGGAAATTCAAAAGCATCAGCAACCGTCTGACTAATTAAGTTTTACGTTTGCTCGCAAATAGGGGTTGCTTAACCCGTGCGTTATCGGGTAGAGCACCTTTCATAATCAGTTATTGTTTTTGTTCAGCTCATGTGGGGGTTTGGAGATAATCCGTAAAAGGAATAAACATTAGGTACGTTACCTACACACACCTAGTTGAGAAGCAGGTTTTTTGATTATCATTTACGGCAAAAAAGTTTTCGGAGAAGTTCATCAGTTCTGAATTTAAATTTGATGTGTAGACCCTGTCATATATGCAAATTAAAACCAAAATTTGTTTTAACCTCATCTATGCATTGCACTTTCCCTGTTGTTCTTTCTTTTCGGTTAGGGCAGGTTATGGAGTAGAATTGGGGGATCATAACTAATGCAGATTATCATATCTCCCCTTGACTTGAAGGGCTTGCCCACAGTTTTGGTTCATTTCGTCGAGCCGGGTAACAAAATTGCATTTTTTTTTTTAAATCAGGTACGAAAAAAGTTCAAGCTTACATAGAAAAAGTGTCTTTTGGCTTTGAAGTGATCATTTGACCAACAAAAAAGTTAAAGACCAGTTTTTTCTTACTTCTACAGAAGCATCTCAAGTGGGACAATTGACCCCGTGGCTTACGCCATGAGGCATGTGGACATAAGCCCCGTAACACTAAAGTCTTACTTCAACTTAAGTAATCTGGGCTAAATAAATAAGTTTTGTATATTTTCTTTGACATAAAATTGTAAAATCGCATTTCTGACCATTGCAACAGCAGTAGCTGCTGCTGTGTTACGCAATGTTACGAAATGTTAGTAGTACGAAAGTAGTTCCTGATTCAAATTTTTTCATTACTTTTTTTCAATATTTTATTTCACACAAACCAAATAAAACTCTTACAGATTCTGGACACATTAGAAAAACGCAAAGCAGAGGCGCAAAAAATTTAGCAATCAAAGCAAAATATTAAGCATGAAACAGCGGACTCCCTGAAATTACGCCAAAAAGTGTTTTGGAAAAGAGACCAAAAACATTCTGGTGTAATATTTTGGCAGCAAAAGCCCCAAAAACCAAAAAGAAAATAATGCCACAATCAAGGAATTGAGGTACGCGAAATATTTTAAGAAAAAAGCCAACAAGTAAAATGGTAAACACGACAGAAAAGTCCAATTCCCAAAAGCGTTGTGGAAAAAAGACTAAAAAACGATTTTCCTTTTTCTCTCAAAAATAGCTAAGGACAAATTTACATGCACTGATGGAGTTTTTTTGCGTTATGAATGACTGAAGTCGGTAGAATTGGCGGGGAGTGTAGGGGTTGGCATGACTAGTAGACGCGTTGCGCGTATCCCGCGCGGTCGTGTTTTTTCCGCATATACATATGTCGCGCCGGATAACACGCTGCCACCGCGACGCGATGACGCCCCCCATTCGAGAAGATTGTATTGATCTTCTCCATCAGCCACTGCCTTTTCTGGCTTTGTAATTTTATGTTGCACTCCGAACGTTCAAATGCTCTTAAATTAAGTAAAAACATGTACAGTAACGTTGTTTTCGAAAAAAAAAAAACAGCGATAACTGGCTCTTTTGCATATTCTATATTTTAACAAATGAGTGTAAGAAAAACTTCTATATACCCCACCTTATGTGCCGTATAACACCAAATCTATAAGTTTTTTGGCCCGAATTCATATATTATTTGTATAAGCCACGTCCACAGAGGTGGGTATGGGCTAAAAATTATAATCAGTTAAATGTAATTTCGTTAGAATCATGAGAAAATAAAGCGAACATAATTTAAGAAGAAAACAGGTTTTCCTAAAAACGCCCCCCGAAAGTGGGTGAAAATTGTGTATAAAGCAAACTTAGAAAATAGTAATATCTTTAAAATTTGTCATGGATTTTTTTTTTAAATTTGGAGTGAACTTGCCGAGAAATCGGATTTTTAAGGATCTAAAACGTTAAAAGTGGGCATGGTCGAATTTGTGGGCGGTCCAATTTTCGCCTTCTTAGAAGTTTTGAACCATTATTGCTCTTTACCAAAATTTGAGTTCCTACGCCTGGTCTAACTTGGCCAAAAGGCATTTTGAAAGAAAATTTGAAATTGAGGTTGTCTTGCATTGAGGCCAGTAGTGGGCGTGACCGTCGGCGGATTTAAATAATTTTCACCCTTTGTCTGTACAAAATAAAAACCAAGTTCGAGCGTCCTAGCACAATTTTAAAGACCTAAAGACTTCACACATACGGACAGACGGACATGGCTTAATCGACACACCTGTCGGTCTCGATCATATCTCTAAAAGGTCCTAGAGGTTGACGGTGATTATTTCATTAAATTTAAATTTCAGACCCGCTATGTTTTTCGTGCAAAGTTTAGGCAACATGCTCCCCTACACATATTTCACTTTCAGACATAAGGTCCATGGGTCTTACATTGGGATACCTATGCCAGTTAAAATAGTTATCTTGGTTATATATTAAAAAATAAATAAATCAATAGAGTGGCGCAATAGCTCGGGGTCAACCAGGGCCAACCTCTCCACAATATATGCTGTTTGTGTTAATTTCTTTACATACAAGGGGACCTACAAATTTTTGCCGAATCCGAAGAAGTTTTTCAAGACAAATGATACTCCCGGATATCTTTTCAGACCCTCGCGGGGCTGGGGACCATAAAAAAGAACGAGTCTTTATTTCACGAGACGATGGTAGGACTCAAACCCAGACCTCCGACTTAGTATGCATATGCACACACCCAAACCACTACTCCACGACACCCCACGTGGTTATAAGTTACAACTTAAAAAAGTTATGAACAGGCACTTTTTTCTTTGCTCAATTTGCATTGAATACGATTTACGATTTACCACTACAGGTCTCTTTAGAACTCTTCAGGACTATTGAATAAAAGTTTCTATATATGTCGGCTAATCAGTTGCATATTGATAGATTGAGTTTACAAGTAACTTATTTTAGCAACTGGTTTGCAAACAAAATTTAGTGTCGTAGGGGGCAGTACTTACTCAAGTTGCCAAACGCTATTGTGTTGGTAGGTCCGGGCTATATGTACCAGATCTAACCCCTGCTGGGTTGAGATGAGATTACGAATTCGCTGGGGCAGCCTCTTAAGCAAGTCAGTTCTGATGAAGTAGTGATCATTCGGTTTTCAATGATCGTTTTGACTGAATTGACGGACTTCCAAGGCAATTAATTCTTGAGCATTCTTGTGGTTTGTCCTACTAAGTTCGCTTCAATACGGCGGCATAGTAACTACCAATTTTTTTAATTACGTGCAAGGGTTGGTACTTAAGAAAAACGATGCTGGGGTTCATACTTTGAATTATACGATTTTATTGAAAAATCAAACTTACTGACTTCAATGACAATGTATTTTTTATTAAAAAGTTAAAATAAGATAAAGTTTTGTTTTTCATCCTCATTAAAGTAGGTAACTTCTTTCTTTCCGTACCTACTAAAACATTTGTAAAATTGTCTTGAACCATGACATTGAAAACAGCATTTCCTCGCTTCTCAAACTCTCGTTTTGATATAGACAATCCGCATTGGCTACTTCATAAATTTGAATACCTGCTGAAAATGGACAACGGCTATCCTTAATTGAGCATTACAACGATTCACTGGTCACTACGACCGAAATTTAACAACCATCCATCTCACCCACCTATCTATTTTTGGAATTAGTTTCGCTCGAATTATTGAGCGCGCACTTTACGATATTAAACCCTCGGCAGATGACAGCTTTGGCTACCTTCCTCCACCTGATGCTGGCCATGGCCACTGTTGGTTTAGTTAAGTGCATCCGAATGTAATAGCCTCTCGGAATGCCATAATTTATTTGATTACATGCATTCGAACACCTTAGTTATGCTCCTGAGCTTCACCCTCGACTGGCCGAGGTTAAATTATAGAGTTTACCCTCCCCCCAAACAGGCGACACTTATTACTCGGCTGTGACCACTTGGCCGAAAAGATGGACATCAGGCGCAACACAAAACACGAGGCTAAATTAGAGGTTGTGAAGTCATCAAAATAATGACAGCGATTTGATGCTACATGTATTGAGGGAGCGGGTGTGTGTCGTGGGGCACGAGGGTGACCGACTGTTGTGGCATACGCGATAATTCGCCCTCGCCAATATATACTATAAATAAATGTATCTACGTGCGACAACTTGCAACTGATGCAACTTAAGATTAGAATTTTATCTCGTGCCGGGTACCCAACTGGTATTGTAGTGCGGTTGGGTGCGACATATGTTCTACCTGTAACCTCGAGTGTGTTGCGTATCTATTTTGAAGATATAAATAGCCACCGAGCATATGGTTAGCAACACAAACAAGCGATCTATGTAATTTACTAGTGACTGCAACCTAGAAATTAATTTTCAAAGCAGAAAATTAAAATTTCACTCCTGGCTGAGAGAAGGAGTCGCTATGCGGCGCACTGCAAAACGAAGAAGGGCGTCTTTTCGGAGTTCTGTGCAATGTAACTGTCCAAAACAATTAGGATGTAGTGCAGTTGAGACAGAGGTGGTTTTCATTAGATGTCTGCTTGGTTTTGTATGATTTATTAATTTTTAATTTATACTGACTTATGAGACAGGGTTGTTGAGTAATTTTTGCAACAGAACATCGCAAGAACATCTCCCTTTTTAAATTGAAGATTTTTTCCTCTCTCTACTCTCTCTGCTTTACGGACAAAGTAGAGAGAGTATTCTTGTGTAGGATAAACACTGTAAAAATTAAACTATTTTAAGTAATTTAAAAACGACGTTATTATGTGAGTTTTTGAAGCAAGAGTGCTAACTTCCGTGTACTGACAATTTATGTTGAACAGAGAATAGTGACGAACCATGCCTCAAACACCCTCTTGGTATTTTTCGATTAACCATAGTTAGTGTAAAAAAGGACGGACGAAAAAAATTAGCAGACAATTTAGAAACCCCCAATACTTCTGGATTCTGGACAAGCTTACACTTGGCTGCGAATATGCGATAGACAAAAATATTACCCAGGCATTATGTATGCATAAGGCCTTGTGTGTTTGTTTGTCATTATACCGTGCCAGCATTCATTACAAGGGATACGTGCTTATGTTTCGCATGTAAATAGTAAATCAGATCACTGTCAAAACCTCATGTCTCTTTGAGGTGTGATGTTACGAAATTGTCTGGGCTCTGGTTATGAGTCCTACATCAACTAACATGCCACTCAGTTTTCAGGGCTAAAAATAGGTGTGAAAGCAACTTGTGTGCATTTGACTGAATGAGGTTCTGATGCTTGTGGAGACTTCAACGGGCTTCTATTATTACCATACTATTTTTGTGGTAATAAAATAATTATAATTAGTTTTATAATTCCGCTGAACGAATATGGTTGCGTATACGCTTGAACAACGCTGGGAAATATTGCGACATTACTTTGAAAATCATAGTAATTTTGGAGAATGTGTTTTTGGCAAAAATATCATCTTTTCAGATGAAGCTCATTTTGATCTTGGCGGGTATGTAAACAAGCAAAATTGTCGCATTTGGGGCACAGAAAACCTGCACGCATTCACTTAAAAGCCGATACACCCAAAATGACTGTTTTGGTGCGGATTTTGGTCCAAAGGCATAATGGGGCCATTTTTCTTCGAAAGTTAACAAGAAGTGGCCGTTACAGTCAATGGCGATCGTTATTGGGCCATGTTGAACGAATTTTTGTTCAGGAAAATTTAAGAGGAGGATATTGGCAACATTTGGTTTCAACAGGACGGTGCTACGTGCCGCACAGCCGAAGCAACACTCGATGTTTTGCGCCCTGTTTTTAAAGATCGCATTATCAGCCGCAGAGCTTATGTCGTTTGGCCACCTCGGAGCTGCGATTTGACACCGTTGCACTTGTTTGTGGGGTGCCGTAAAAGATAAGTGTTACGCCGACAAGTCAGATGCAATTGACGCCATTATTAACCGGAAGAATTTTACTTTCAATTAAAAAAAGAGATTTGAGAAAATATTCATTTTCAAAAAAAAAAATTATTTGGCTGACACTTTATGCTTGATCTGGAGTGTGTGCGTGTCAAGTATGTGACATTATCTAACAGGAGAAAGGCAGGTTTAAATCCTTTAAATTTTCCCGCCACGAATATTTACTTATGTTGATTTGGTAAGTGAATGCAGTGAGTTTTTATAAGTCTTTTTTTTAAATCTTCCCATAATTAATTGCCTGTCAAAAGAGTTGACAAAATCTGATTTAACATTCGCAAATACAAGCCCTCCAACCAGTTGTTCTTCCATTTAGTACCGCGTCAAGTTTTATCATCTGCAATGGCATTTCATTAAAACGCATTGAGAAAATGATTGATTGAGGACGATTCCCGACTTAGACAACCCTTACTGTATATCGTCATACTCTCTCATCATTATCGCCATCAGGAACAGCACGAACCGTTTATTTCGCGACAAGACCTCAATTTATTTTGTGCAAAAAGTTAAAATATTAAAATTGCTACCATCATTGCATAATGGCGGGGCTGTACAAAACACCATAGAGAACGGGAAGCGGATCAGGAATGGTGTGCTTGTAGGAAAAGGCTCCATTACCTCCGTGATGTAGCATCGGAATGATATGCAGATTTTTTGCCATTTTTCATTTCGCATCTATGAGACTGACTTTAACGTTTGGTTTGGTTTGGTTTTTTGACGTCACATTGCCGGGATTTCGTTGAATACGCGGGAATGAAGGGTTATTCCATCCGTATTTATCTCATTAATCTTTCGCGGTATTGTGGAGCTGCCAACGTGCGCACAGCAGCATGACGATACCACAAGTTGGCGTTTGTCGTCGCGTCGTCGTTTCGTAAGTAACTACGAGAAGAAACAGTGCGCTCTATATTCATTCAATTAAAAGTATTTGTATAATATTTTTACCATACCACACCTTACCGGAGAGGGGTGTATCCTATATCCTTTTTGTGTATAGGTGTGTGGTTTAAGTTCGAGCGCAATATGGTTATGAGAAATTTCACATTAATTAACTTTAAACAAGAATGTTGAAGTTTGGCTTCGGAGAGCTGAATGGATTTTGCGGGAAAATCATCTCCGGTCGGGCTAATGTTAAAGTTAGTTTTTAGCTTTATGGAAATAAAAGATTTTCGGATACTAATTCGAAAGCTTTTGTTACTTCGTGAATCGACTGTCGCCTAGTGTATATTTTAGATTGAGATTTTAAGCTCGAATATCTTAATACAAACAATTTTGTAGATGTACCTATGTCTCGTTTAGAATACTTTGGATACCCCACAAACCACCTAGTATTACAATATGTATGCCCCAAAAACATTTTGTTAAGTTGGGGCTTCATGATGCTCCGAGACTTCATTTTAAAAAGAAAAGCTTTTGTTAATTTTTCTTTTTAAAGGATAAAAGGCATATTAACAGTACATAAAACACTATAGCACGCCATTTTTATTTACTTAAAATAGTTTGCAACCACATTTTTTTTTATCATAAACGACCCTGTTAAATTTCCCTTAATCTGCGAACAGGAACTCAATGTCTTAAATTTTGAAACTATACAGTCCAGTCTTTGATGGATTAACTGGCTTGAAGTCAATATTCCAGATGGGTCGAAATTGTTTTGACAAAGTTTCGGAAATGTCACTTTTTCAAAACGACGCTGTTAAACATGGATGGAGGTAATGCTGATCCCACTTGAAAAATGTAAAAAATAGACTTAAAAAGCAGAATGAGCAGAATTTTATTGCTTTAGCCAGAATTGCTTTAGCCAGAATTGCTTTAGCCAGAAACAAGCAACATTTTGGAAAGTAGATTTTTTTTTGCAAAAAGCAGAATTTTAAAAGTTTAAAGGATTATTGGAATTTTAGTCTAAGAATTTTAAAAGATTTTTGCAGGATAGTCACATTAAACAACAAGATTCTCAAAAGCCCTCGGTCTCCAAAGTACGTATTTAAGTTTACTCCATTAAGGGCCGGTTTTTAAGTGCTGAGTAAAGCCCAGCTTAAATCAAGATGTGACCATCCGGAAACAAAAAAAACCAGCGGACAGTTTTTCAGTGCAGGGTAAACTCTGTCAGTAAAGTTCTCAAAATCTTGGACTCTCGAATGTTGATGTTCCTCTCGTTGATGTTCCCCTTTGCCATCTGTAGCACATTTTTCATGCATAGATGCAGAGCCGACGAGAAGGGCCCGTACTTCTTCCATAAGTCACGTAAATTATTATAAGGTACTTTTAATACAGATTCAATCAATCAAACCCACGATAAGCTTTGAAGATTGGTTAAGGATTGCGATGAAAGTGAACTTCAAGTGTGAATTTTTTTTATTTTGTGGTCTTGACCCAAGTACACTTGTGAAAAACTTCCAAAAATGGCATTTAATCACTGGTATTGATGTTTTGTTAGGCCCACTTCCAAACTTGTGGATGTTTTCGAAACTATTGGAAAAAACAGGGGGCCCGTACATGGCTACCCCAGGCCCGGATTTTCTCTTGGCGGCCCTGCATAGATGCACTCGGTACCGCTGGAGTTTAAATCTTAGATCACTTAGCTGAAATTGGGTCTTCACTATTAATCACTAAAATGTTGTACCTCTTTAACAGAATTTCTTTGCTTTCCAATGGCGAAAACATAGACTGGTAAATCCTAAACACATACGAAAAAATTAAGAGCTGGGGGATGAGCTTCAGGCTACGATTTGTACAGCATGTTTCGGCGAAAAATTAGCATAATCCAAATATTCCATTAGTTCATTGTAGAGGAAACGGCAATAAGAGGAAATGGTGATTTTGATCCATGGTGATCTTTAGGGATTTCAAAACGATACCCCCACACTTTATCATCGATTTAAAGTTCGCGTACTGCATCCCTGCCAAATTTCTCACTTTGTGCAGGATAACGATGAAAAACTCACGCTTTTTCGTGTAAAGACCTCACCGACCCTTGAATGTGAAAACGGAGAAAGCGACGCACTGTCATGTGACTTCTTAAGCATCATGCTTGAAAAAATTGTGCAGAAGTCCCACGCCAACATTAGAGGTACAATCTTTCAAAAATCCCTACAATTACTGGCATACGCAGACGACATGACGACATTGACATACGACATTGTAAAAGTTTTAGGATGCTACCACGTTTAATTAAAAAGTGATATCTTGAACGTACTGAACCCCGAACGTTTCGCTCAGGTTTCATTTAGCGTGGTCACCGGGAAACTGCCTTATGTTTCTTATGGGCGATTTACGCTACGCAGGTTGTAGCAGTGCGCAGGCGGTAAAATCCTCTCTCGTTGAAGCGTTAGATGTATGTAGTTGGGAGCAAGCCATGCTCATAATATCGCTTGGTGGTGAGAGCCTATTTACAATCGACGTGTAATGTTTGTTATGGGATACCAAGTTTGAGAAAGCTGGTAAGATTTCTGTCAAATTTCAAAGCTGTCTATTGAAATTTGTATGGTGTTTTATTTCAGTTCAGGCTCGCGGGCAAGAACTTAAGCCTAATCAAAGCGTATCCAATGATGTTTGCTTGGATTATCTAAGTTGTGCTCGCATATAGCCCATTTTTCGACATTGACATTGTCGGAAGAATGAATAAGCCTTTGTGAGTACAGAGACGGCAGTGGCGAATAAGTGCTTAGCAGTCAATAAGGGTGCAGTCGTTTTTGTCGGACTGTTGTGCACCAGATCCCAGGTTCAAATTCCGACCGAGGCAATAAGCGTTTTTTCACGGTCACTCTTTCACGAAAGGTCTGACAAACCCTCAGAGAGTATCTTTTGTCATGAGAGACCTCTCAAATCGCCGTTCGGAATTGGTAAAAACTTTTAGGTCCTCCACGTGTGTATGAACATCTGAAATGGTTCTTCAGAGCTGCAAGTGCAAGTTAGTTAGGTAGTCAATGAGGACACCTAACATCGATGTCTTGGAGAAATCATTACTTTATGCGTATACAGCAATAATCATCATCATCTTTATACAGCTATAATCTTGAGGTAATTAAGGACTTTGTCTACCTGAGTTCCGCTAATGATTCAGACTACGACACGAGCGCTCAGATCAAACGAAGGGTAGCTCTTGCCAATCACTGCTTCTTTCGGCTAAGAAGGCAATTGAGTAGCAAAGCCCTCTCTTGAGGAACTAAATTGCCTTTAAGTTCTTAGACGCTCATCAACCCTGTCGTGATCAATGAAAGACTGGAGCACTGATCAGATTATTAAGAGATAGCCAACTCTACAACCCGCTGCCCGCTAAAACCCGCAAAAACACACACACAGGGAACGAAACGGAACGTAGTGGGATCTGTCCTGGGACTTGCCTTTGATTTCCTGTCTGTGTGATACACTCGCCAGCTGAGAATGTAGTAGTGTGACAGGTAAAGCACAGAACACATATGCAGTCCCTAGTCAGTGGACACTTGGGGGCAGATATATTAAGATATTATTATTATTGGTGATATTAGCCTTCAGGCTTTCGCAGATGATTTATTTATTTTTCTGTCCATCGTTCGGAAGGAACTGGATGGATTTGTGGCCGTCTGTGGTGATGCTAGGGTGAAGGTTAACGTAAGTTTTTCCTGAAACTCCTGTACAATGCATTCTGCTTTTTTCAAGAAAGATGATGGGAGTTTTACTCAGCTACCGTTTATGTTTGGCTAAGTTGAAAAAATGTAAGGAGAACTGAATGAAGGCAAAGTTTTTGTCCTAAGCCCCAGTCATGGCACAAAATTTAGGCAGTGAATGCCCGAGAGAATTAGATCGCGGGTCAAACCTGTCGAAATGCGATACCACAGGTAAATTACTGGTGTTCCTCGTAGGGAATACACTGAGAAAAGACAGTAGGCCCTCGGGCAAATTTCACGATTAGTAGCTACTTCTGCCAGTGGAACGATCAATACTTTGATGATTTGGGCGCGATCTTCATATGAACCCGACAGAATTTTAGACGGCTCGTTGATACCGAGCTGTCAGGAACCAAGTTCAAGGCCTCTCTTTTATCCGCCTGATGAGGATCGGCGGTCGTCTCTTACACCATTCTAGTGCCAAATGTTTTATTCCCTGTGCCGCTTATTATAATGGGTTAATGAATTTAAATTACCTACTGTTTTTGAAAATGTACAAATAATAAGGTATAAGCCAAGGCGAATCCTATTTTGTTAATTGCATATGGCACACTGAATCATGCAGTCTTAGCACAGAGTGTAGGACGGCTTATTTGTTAGGCGCAAAGCTGTGCTTGAAAATATTATTTTACTCCTTGCTACGGTAACGTCTTCAAGCTTGTTCGCACAATTTATTTGAGTGAACTATTAATCGCGACAACAATTTCTACTTGTAAGTATGTATTAACATGTGAACAAATTTGTCGTACATATATGCTGTACACGAACGTATTTGGTGCCGTGGGGTGTTCAGTGACGCCACACGGATAAAGATGAATTCCTTGCAGACAGGAAGAGCAATAAATCATCAAGTAGCAGGACGTGTGCGATGCCAACATTTCGAATTTGGTTCCGATTTCGTTTTTGTAAGTCGTATAAGCTTTTTGTCATATGAAATAATCAAAATCTTAGTTGAAAGAACACGGGTAATGGAAGGGAATTGATTTCAACAAAAAGTCGGATTTTGTGGAAAATTTCATTTATCCTTTTGTGGCTATTAATCAAAAGTATCTTCTTACAGCTGACATTATGATTTATGAGATGCAGTCGTATGTTAATATGATACATTTTTGGTATGCACGCACTCTCTAGTAGAATGGTCCTTTAGATGTTATGAAATGTGCTGAGTATCACAGCACCTGATTGGAAAGCCATCGTAGACGACCCTAAAATGAGAATAGTGCAAACCACTCTCTGATTCCACTTCAATGAACTATAACACCACATGAAGCCAAAAAGGCTCCTTGCACATCACTTCCCTTGATCAAATTAAGCCCCTTAGGATACGCTTTAAACTTTTATAATCGCCGAAACACTTGTCAACAGTAAATGCCTCTGATGACAAGTGCAAGAGAAGTGAAAAAAAAACTCATTACCCCACTAATTTAAATCAATTTAAACCAAATCCGATTAAAAATGCAATCATCTGAAATCGTATACAAAATAACGCCTTGCAGATATACTATTTGAGAAGAGGGCACGCATTCGAAATCTCCTCAATCCGAGAACCTTTTAACGAATTTTCCACATGAGATGAACTGTCACCATTTCATATTATGCATCACTTGGTGTGTGATACTTTCGTTCAAGGGTTGCACACCAAATAGACTTTACATGACTTTAAGCTCGCCTTTTCTAACACACCCTGACTTTGAAATTCCACCCATATGGCCTTTAAAACGCGATGAACAATAAATATTTTACAAAAAAAAGAAAATATCATTTAACTTTTATGCAACGAGTATCGGCAGACATATGTGACGTTAAAGTGGTAACTCGATAGATATCGATGAAGAAGGGTAGTCCTGTCGGGAGGGTGGCATGCATCGTTGAGGTTACCAAATCCGAACTAAGTGGTGTCAAATGACAGCAGTCAATGAAAACACTGTCTATTTGGTAATTGCGTTTCTAGTTTTTTTTATCAATGAAATAAATGTCAAAACCTCGTGTGACAGGCATTCACCTCTAATTATGTGGTAGGCTTTGGGGTGGATGTCGATAGTTGTACGAAGTGCTTTGGACCTGGACGTCGTATATCAACAAATTTCAATGAAATTTGATTCGGACGCTGCTGGAATTGAATATCGGATATCACTTATTTTGTGCTGTTTTGTGGTGTTTTATTCAGTAATACGCAACATATGTATGTACATGAATTCAAGACTAAACAGCAGCTTGTACCGTCTGCCCAAATGTCGCAAAGCAAACCTTATAGAAGTTTGTAGCTTTTTAATTTTTTCCCCTATAATAGGCACTTAAAGTAGAGTTCAGAAATTTGTCGTTAATTCGCCAAATGGTATGATTTGGGAGCAAACTACGGCCATTTTATTTTCTATTTTTCGAAAAATTCCGATTTGGGCGGCAAAATTCAATTTTTCTTTCTTGCTTGAAACCACTTTATTTTGGCATCAATATACAACTTCCCTTCAATTTTCGTGAAAAAACCGACAATTTTTCCTAAATTTATCATATTTTTTGTGTAAAAAATCCTTAGCATTAAACAAAATTTTAAGGTTAGGATTCACTCTTAAAGTATCGCTATCAACCAGTTTTGTAGCAGTCTTTTCATATGTCTTTACCAAATGCGGCAATAAATCTACCCTTGAGAATATCAACAATAAGTTGATGAAACGTCGGTAAAAAAATTTAAGTGAGGCTTTTAATTTAAGCTTATTTGCTTACAAAAGAATCGACCAAAATGCCTAAAAAGTAAGTTTAAATAATTGAATGCGGCCAAGAACTACATCGAAACCTCTTTTTGTTTTATTATCCTAGCACTATTAGAACCTGAGATATTTAGAAAAAAGTGTTTCGAGGCTTCGGAAAATTGGTGAAAAGACACATTTTCCCGCTTTACCCGAGCAAGAATTTTTTTGCAAATTTTTTTGTTAGCCACTTCTCTTCATACTAAATATATCAAAAAAAATTTTGCACTCTTAGTTAAATCCATATTATATGACAATTTCACTCTACTACCTGTCGGGGTGTACCATGTTACCCGCACCATGCCCGTACCAATGTCCTCCCCAAATCATACAGAAAAATTTGCTTATCATGTGTATTTCTTATATTAATGGAGAAGTGAACTTAGCGAGATCCTCGGAGGTAATCTTCTTCTAAAAGCACCACTTCAAAATTCGATTCAAAAAGCACGACCTAAAAAACTTAAGTTCCCCTCACAAACTTACAAAAACAGTAGAAAAACAAAAAACCTTTTGGCTAAAGACTTTGCTGTAGGTGCCTGGTTTGTGGATATTCAAATGGCTTCTGATAATACAAATCATGATTCCTTGACCAACGCGCTAAGCAAAAAAAAATGAAATCCTCACATTACAAAATAGCAGAAAAAAAGACTGCAATCTTTTGATTTAAAAAAATCAATTAACTTCACGTCTCGGATTTTTCACTTCCCTATTTCACTTTGGGATATACAAAAGACGTCAATATTTAAATTACCATTCTAATTTATTTTATTTATTTATTTATTAACTACCTACATTTAACAAATCAGGGCTTCAAGGCCATAAGATGTCGTTTAGATCGAAATATCATACCATTTTAACCATATACAGAATTTACATAATTATTATCACCATTTTTTTAAAAGTCTTTAATTGACCAATTCCTTAAAGTATTCTTTAGATCGCATTCAACTGAATGTTAGCCTTTAAAGAACACTGTAAGACACTGCATTCTTTGAAGTCAGCTTGAAGTCTTTTGTCTTTACCATTCACTTGAAGTCACTCTCATTCATAGTTGAAAACTTTGGAACTTTATATATTTTCGATGAAATCTTTTGAACTGTTTTGCAAGAGAACAAGTTTCACCAAGTCTGAAAAAACACTCATTCCATTTTTGAATGGAGTATCGATGAGATATTAGGTTAACGAACATTTTTGAAGTTTTAAAGACTTCATAAAAAATTTTGAAGTCCCATAGACTTCAACTGAATGCGGGTGACTTCAAGTGAATACTAAAGATTTCAAAGTGAATGTAAGGAATGCAGTGTAGTATTTCTTCTAATGAATTGCATTCAATTGACTCCAATCTTAAGATTGCTCGTAAAGACTGATCCAGTCAAGACTTCAATAAGAGTGAAAGATTTCAATGCTGAAGTCTAGGTCATGAAATGAAGTGAATTATGAATGAATCACAAAACATTTTTTTTTTTTTTTCCCCGTGGGTAGGAAAAACCTTCATAGGCACTACGAGGACCAGCCGCGCGTGCTCATAGTAGTGTGAGATTCTTACTTACTAAAAAACCTCCCATTTTCCGTCAGACTACGACTAAGTTTCCTTAACAAGTAGTTCAAGCTTCTGTAGTAATCGCGTGTGGCAGGCTGCCATCCAACGAAGGCACCTACAATACCGTTAATTTATGCGGTTTCATCTTATGCTGCTAGATCTAACGGTCTCATTCGTTGTAGTCGGCGCGTAAGATTTGTCTGATCCAAAGTTCGGATAATTTCATTGTTGCAGTGTCCGCGAAGACGAGTACTTAGTTTGCGAGCAAAGTTTGTTACCTCGTCAGACACGGTTGCGATTCCTAGATCTCGGTGTAGATCGCTATTTCTTATGTACCATGGAGCATTAACGATTGCTCTGAGTGTCTTATTTTGAAAAGTTTCTAAAATAGATATATTGCTTGGTTTAGTACAACCCCAGAGTTGTATACCGTCATCACAAAACATGAAATACTTTCCAATAATTCAGGGATTGCATTACAATAGATTGTGCAGTCTTTTACATCTCTTCAAAATGGAATATCAACTTCCTCAAAGAAAGCTGAATCTATCCCGCAACGGCGCTTCACTTGGTGGGGTGATGGATGTGACGGCCCTGTCGACCCTTGTATTTGTGTGGGGTGCAAGTGCAACCCCTAAATCCGTAATCAGCTCTTTTTCACCAAAATTCACCAAATTCGTAATGAAGGGAGAACCTATATATTTCTACCCAAGGTGGGTAGAAATATAGGTGGGTGGTTGAGAACCTATATATTTCTACCCAAGGTGGGTAATATATAGGTACAAGTAGACCAAGTAGACCTATAAAGAAATATATAGGTTCATATATAGGTCTACCGCAGTCTCTTTGACTACGGATTCTGGTGGCCCCAACATTTATTTATGAAAATAAAAACAAGCTACTCTTTGTTCTATTCGCTCGGCAAGCTGGACATGATTGAGGGTGCTACGGAAAGAGGTGCTGCTGAAGGTAGGACTCGGGATATCTCTATGGTTGAACGGGCTCCTGAAGAGGTGGGCCCTGCGTTTTGCGCCGGACTAAGGGGCAGCGAAAGAGGATATGGAAGTAGCTTCCAATTTCCAGGGCAAAGAAGCTTAACTGGCTGAAAACACAAGCACTACGGTGTCCGGTCGACTCCGATCCAGTCAGCGGCGCTCTCACCAATTAAAACGAACTAGCCCATTACATCGAGCACCGCCTTCTCTTCTGCTCAGCTGCAAAGCAATAAAAAGCTTTCTGCTGTCTGGGGTTAGCATGATGAGTACCGAGCATGTAAGCTCTCCATCACTTAAGCTTTTAGCATAATGATTTACACTCATTAAGTTAAAAGCCGGACACAATGAGTGTCTGTGTCTGTGCTTTGTCTGTGCCTCGCCTGTTTTTACCTAAAATCCCGTGTATGCTGAACTGCGAGACCTGCAGACACAGACAGCGATACTCATTCTGGCCCAGCTATTAAGTAGGTCCGCATGGTAGTACACTGGACCAGTAGTTGCGTCGGGGGTCTCAGTGCTCCACCGGATAGTAGCGCTAGCGACCTCCACCAAAAAAAAAGACTTTCAAATATTAAGTCATACGCGAAGCGTTCCGTCGGTTTTTGTTGAAGGATATTATCATCTATATTGCTCTTATATAAAACAGAAATGAAATGTATACGAAATGAAAGGTTGTTTTGTATACGTACTTTTTTTTAACAATGGGGACAAAATCCAAAACCGCTGGAGAACAAAGGTAGAGCAAATTTAATGACCACATGAGTTCATATGTTTGATTGCCATGCCACTGATTGCCTTGCCACTGATAAAAAAAAACCAACACTTTTGATTTTCGTTCTTCCTGTTACTGGACTAGCTTACATCGTTAATTCTTTTTTGAAGCTTTAAGGCTGTATCACAATGTTGCTTACAGTTGTTAAGTGAATAAAAAGTTTGGAAGTAAAAACTAGCCCCTCCCCCCCACAGCTAGATGGAAAATCTCCTGATTTAAGACTATGGTTTCTATATTTGCTGAATATAACTCTTTCTGTGACCAAAGTTTAGGCTTTGAAGGTAGCAAGAAATCCATGTTATTAAGGTTTAAGTCGTTGCATAAGCATACAATTTGGGTCATTAAATTGGCTCTATCTCTGATGTATAGATTTTATTTGTGTAAGTCTTACGACCAGACTCCATAAAAATTTACCCATGCTCCTTTATTGTTTTTTTTTTTTTTTTTTAACTGGTGCAGAAACTACACCATATTCAACTAATATCAGGTAAATATTTAAAATAAACAATGTTCTACGTCCATTGTTTATTTTAAATATTTACCTGTTACTGTTTCGAAAATAGAGGAAAGGACATACCTACGTTTTATTGTTTTTTTCAAAATTTGAGATCCGTATAACATCAATTTCGAATTGTGTTTCAACTATGTACCTTTCCAGATTGTTTTTTGCCAGTTTTACGCTAGCATTTGCCTCTCTTCTCTAAATCTGCGGACATGGATTTCTGAGAAAACGGTAAAAGATGCTGTTTTTTATTTAGTTTGAAACGTTTTAAATGCAGTAAGCTTGCTTTTCAAGGTAACAAGGTAACTTCAGCCGAGTTCAATCCAGATCGTCTTAACCGTTGGGGGATTAAAAATCTTTATAAAAAATCGTTTTCGAAAATGTTTTTACGTTTTTGAGTCGAATCTTTGAAGTTTTTGAATATTCGCAGTTTGCTATAGTTTTTGTATAAAATGTCAGTAGAAAGAGTATGCCCGATATTTATTTAAAAACTATCTATACATTGACCATTTGGCGGACAGAGGTGGAAACATACTTTTTTTACCTTTTTTTTATAAGTTTTATAATTAAATTCATAAAACAACTAGGTATTTTGATTTTTTTCCAGTTCCCGTAAGACTTTCTTTTTCAATAGCACTGCTGTTTTTTTTTTTTAATTCTATGGCCACCGGTTTATGCGTAGACGGTAAAACAAACTCCTTTTTATTTAATTTTTTCAATAGGCTCCGAAAAACTTAGGTTAGAAACGGAAGTTTAAAAATATCTGAATGCAGCTTTCCTTCTTTTTGTACGCTTTGTGCATTAATACAATCTGAACAAGATCGCTCTTACCGTTAAGATGCTAAAAGATTTTAAAAAATTGTTTTTGAAAATGCTTTTATGTTTTTGAGTTAAATCTCAAAAGGTTTTGAAACTTTAAAAATCGCTATATTTTTCCTTTAAATTTAACATAGTTTCCGATACGTATGATTTTTTTCATATGATTTGTCCAAACAACACCGGAGATAAGACGGGGCTGAACACTTTTTTTCCATGCAATAAAAAGGCTGTATACTAAGACTTTTTCAAAAAAATTTGACGTTGTTTTTTACGTGTGTTCAATATTGGCCTTGTTCATTACGCTGAACAAGGCCAATATTGAACACATACTTACTTACTTACTTTACTTAAGGTGGCGCTACAGTCCGGGGTGGACCTGGGCCTCAGCCAACAAGCTTCGCCAGCCAGCTCTGTCTCTAGCTAGCCGTCTCCAGTTTCGCACGCGAAGTTGGCTGAGGTCCCCTTCCACTTGCGTGCGCCACCTGAGTCTCGGTGCTCCTCTACCGCGTCGTCCCTGCGGTGTGGATTCGAAGATTTTCCGGGCCGGGGCGTTGGTGTCCATCCGCTCTAGATGACCCAGCCATCGTAGACGTTGTGTTTTGACTCTTTTGGCTAGGTCGGTATCGCTGTACAGCCCGTACAGTTCGATGTTATATCTCCTCCTCCACTCTCCGTCTATGCAGACGGGACCGTAAATCGTCCGAAGAATTTTCCTCTCGAAGCAGCCTAAAGTGTTTTCATCCGCCTTTGACAGGGTCCATGCTTCTGCACCGTACAGCAGGACTGGGATGATGAGGGTCTTATACATGGACACTTTAGTTGCTCGAGAGAGGGCTTTGCTACTCAATTGCCTTCTTAGCCCAAAGAAACAGCGATTGGCAAGAGTTATCCTTCGTTTGATTTCAGCGCTGGTGTCATTGTCTGAATTGATAGCGGAACCCAGGTAGACAAAGTCCCTAACTACCTCAAAGTTATAGCTGTCGATGGTGATGTTTTGTCCAAGACGTCGGTGTTGGGTGTCTTTTCTTGATGACAGCATATACTTGGTTTTGCCCTCATTGACTGCTAAACCCATATTCGCCGCTTCCGTCCCAATTCTCACGAAGGCTTCACTGACATCACGCTTTGTTCTACCGATTATGTCAATGTCGTCTGCGTATGCAAGTAGTTGAACGGACTTTTGAAAGATTGTACCTCTGGTGTTGGCGCGAGAGTTCTGCACAATTCTCTCAAGTATGATGTTAAAGAAGTCGCATGACAGCGCGTCGCCTTGTCTAAATCCTTTTTTGACATCAAAGGGGTCGGTGAGGTCTTTGCCGACCTTAACGGAACAGCGTGATTTTTCCATCGTCATCCTGCACAGACTGACGAGTTTGGCAGGGATGCCAAAACTAGACATTGCGCTATATAGCTCGTCTCTATAGATGCTGTCATACGCGGCCTTGAAATCGATGAAGAGGTGGTGTGTATCGATTTGGAATTCCTGGGTTTTCTCCAAGATCTGCCGCAGTGTGAATATTTGATCGATGGTGGACTTTCCTGGCCTAAAGCCACACTGATATGTGCCTATCAGATTGTTGACAAACGGCTTCAGGCGTTCACACAGTACAGCAGAAAAGATCTTGTATGCGATGTTAAGAAGACTTATGCCTCTGTAGTTGGCACAACTCAGAGGGTCTCCTTTCTTCAGGATCGGGCAAACAATGCTGAGGTTCCATTCGTCGGGCATGCTTTCTTCCGACCATATCTTGCAGATGAGCTGGTGCATGCTCCTAACCAGCTCATCGCCAGCGGATTTAAAAAGTTCGGCAGCTAGGCCGTCTGCTCCGGCTGCTTTGTTGCACTTGAGCTTAGACACAGCTACTTTCACCTCCTCCAGGTCGGGTGGGCGGTATCGTTCGTATGCTTCGTCGGTAACGTCTTCGCCCGGGTTGAATGGTTCGTTCTGCCTGACAGCGGTATTTGGTTCGTCCTCGCCGTTATACAGTCTGCAGAAGTGGTCTTTCCAAATCCTCAGCACCGACTGCGATTCTACAACGATGTTCCCTTGATGATCCTTACAGTCTTCAGTTCGAAGTTTATACCCTTGGCAGGACCTTTTGATCCTTTGGTAAAACTTTCTAACCTCATTCCTGTTGTAACATCTCTCTATCTCTTCAACCGCGCGCTTCTCGTGCTCTCTCTTTTTCCTTCGGAGAAGCCGGTGCTCCTCTCTCCTCCTCTGCTCGTAGAGCTCGCGAGCAGCTCTAGTCCTTCTGTGCAGCGCCGCTTTGTATGCTTCCTATTTAGCTGCATGTGCTTGCCGGCATTCATCGTCAAACCAGGGGTTTCGTTGTGGTCGCCGTGTGAAACCCAGCACATCAGAGGCGGCGTCTCTGATGGCATTTTGGCAGTGTTGCCACTGGCTATCAATACTTGATGCTGGTTGCATAGGACTTCGTAGAAGGTTTTGAGAGACTCGGTTGGAGAAGGACCTGGCGATCTCTTGCGATTGTAGTCGGCCGACGTCAAACTTCCTCACAGTATTTCCATTACTTGGCGCTGGTCGGGATATCCGCAGCCGTACCTTGGCTACAACAAGGTAGTGATCCGAGTCAATGTTGGCCCCTCGGAAAGTTCGGACATCCATGATACTGGAGGAGTGCCTTGCGTCGATCGCAATCTGGTTGACGGTTGATTGATCGGGAGATCTCCATGTCCCTTTGTGGATATTGAGATGCGGGAACTGTGTACTAGCTACCACAACGTGTCGCCCCGCAGCAAAGTCGATCAGCCTGAATCCGTTATCGGAGGTCGTGTCGTGCAGGCTATGCTTTCCGACAATACGACCAAAGATGCCCTCCCTTCCTAGCTTGGCATTAAAATCGCCTAGGACAATCTTAATGTCGTAGCTAGGGCACTGCTCATAAGTTTTGTCCAGGAGCTCGTAGAACATATCTTTGGTCTCGTCATCTTTCTCCTCTGTGGGGGCATGTGCGCATATCAGGCTAATGTTGGCGAATTTAGCCTTGATGCGGATCGTCGCGAGGCGCTCGCTTACAGGGTTGAAGCTCAAGACTTTTTGCCTAAGTCTGCCTCCAACAACGAAACCACATCCAAATAGGCGCTGTCTTTGATGCCGATAGCAGTCGCCGTAGTAGATGTCGCAGTTTTTCATCCTTCTTTTGCCCGGCCCGTCCCACCGCGTTTCTTGGATGGCAGTAATGTCTGTCAGTAAGGGCCTCCGCTAGTTGCTCGGCTGCACGTGGTCTGTTAAGGGACCTAACATTCCACGTGCAGATCCGGAGCTCGTTGTCCTTTTCTCGTTTGTATTGGTCGTCAACAGTAAATCCGTCCGAATCCGAGGCTTGTTTCTGCTTCGTGACTGGTGTTTCTTTACGTGGCCGGGAAGTCAAGCCGACGGCACGACCCCCAACCTGGAGGACCAGATCCTTTGCTTAGCTCTAAGGACGGAGAGCCGGATAGCCCGCTCCTTATAGGCCTGAGCTCCGAATACGTCGTAGTAGCCCATATAAGGTGTTCACTAAGTAGTAGTTCGGCCTGACTGGAACTATGGACGCCACCGTTGATTCCATCTGGGGAATTCCTCCGCTGCCGTCCGGATGCAAGGAGAAGTGCCTTAGTGGGAACACTCCTCCCCCCCTCTCTCGTCTGCTACCCCCAACAACCTTCCAAAGGGGTTGGAACCCAATCTCCAGTTGAGGTACTAGGCACCCGGTGTTCACCACGGGGAGGTGAGAGTAGGAGTTGATAGACAGAGGTGGGTTTAGAAAACCTGTGGATGCTTGTATCCTCTTGAGTGCACATGTCTATCCTTTGACCAATATTGAACACATCCTTTTTCCATTTTCGGACAGACTGCTAAATATTGTGTAAAAGGGAAGAACGTCAAAATATCAATTTTACTATTCTCCAACTGCCATAAGAAGCCCAGTTTCATCCGAAATTAATCGGAAATTAACTGGAAAGCAGCTAATGGAGACTCCAATTGTCAAGACTCTATTCAGTAATTCTCGAGTAAGCTTCCAATCGTGGCAAGGCAGTTATTTATCAAATAGAGACGTCTTGTTAAAGTCAATTAGTCTTTAAAATTCTGTCTTGCTCTATTTTATTCGCTTGATAGATTTGAAACTCTCTAAGCAAAGCTTCTAAGTTTGAATCAAAACTAGTGTAGTTATGATTTTTTTCAATGAGGTTTTCAATGAGGCTAAATATGACCTTGTGTTTTGTGGTGGTCTGTTTCTCTATCATAGAATGTTCTTCCTGTCTATCTATGTTGAATGTTCTTCCTCCTATGAATTATTTGATGCATTTGATTTTGCAGACCCCTGAGCATGCTGAGTTGTCTCTGTTATGTTTTTTTTTTATTCTAATTCTACCTAAGACACATCAACTCCACAGACATTCGACTAACAGAATCCGAACACAATCGTTCAGCAAAGGACTTAAGTATAATCTACCAAAACTCCATACATACAATTGAATTTAGTTAATGGCCCTAATATAAGGAGTCTAAAACTCCATACCAACTAACTTACCCGGGTCAAGCCGCTGTCCTCTCGCTTGCAATAACTTGCGTTTGTGGACCTTAACCGACGCTCGAAAATACGTTAACATCTTAGGCGCGCATCCCGCGTTGTACTGCTGCGAGACTATTAAGCTACTTTGGATGTTTTAAAAAAGCAACTAAATGGCTAAAGAGAAAACCAGAAAAATTTCAGCAAGCTAAAGTGTGAAATTAATTTCAATTCCTTTTTTTTGTGCACAATTTTAATAAAGTAAGAACGCCATTAGGAACATGGCGTAATCATAGAATTCCACTTTGCAAGTCATCAACTAAATACAAGCATACTGTTACTAAATACATCATCCCTGCGATAAGCTCATATTATGAACAATACAAAAATTTTTCTTTGCTCGAATACCTACCTCACAAGATCTTAATCCATGGAATTACTTTGTCGTGCATTTGCTGAGCAACGCCAAAACCTTTGATGTTGTGATGCGGCTCTTTTCTTTTCGCTAGGCAGAAGGCAAAAAAAAAAGTTTCCTATTGTGAATATATTTGTTAAAGCAGAAGTATTACATTCCTCCAACCACTTTCACAGCAAATGATATTAAAAGACAACCCACCCAGCTCTGTGTCTCAGGATATTCCAGTAATGAGCATTGTGATTGCCATGCATACAACCACATGCACATTGATGTATTGTACAATATTTTATGACTATACGATATGAGCTATAAAAAGTAAACCCTACATTCTTTAAGCTTTAGCCAGCAGCCCCTACTTTAGTTGACGGGGGTGGACTTCACTTAGGTGACACAGGATATCGCCATCAAACTCGGTAGGTACACGTATGCTCATCGTAATAAGCTGCAGCTGTGTAAGCACACATAAATTGCATAGTGTGTGTGTGTTTGTGTTGCATGCATTTCGTGACAAACGAGCATTTTATAGCTTCCGTTGACCCGGGCTATGTATCCCGAGAAGCGATTGCCCTTTTTGGCTGTAAAATTAACTGTAAATATTTAATGGTGCCATGAAACACCTTCGTCTATGGATGCATGCCGTGCGAAGAGATACTGAAGTTTACCGATGAATTGCAGTTACGAACGAACGTAACCCAAAGAAAGGCACACCCCAAGGGCAAATATCCTAGCTCCAATTGCCTGTTGTAATGCCTGTGTGTGTGCACAAAGGACATGATTTCATGTCATTTGAAAGTTGAAAGGCGAAACCGAACTCTAAAACTCCCATGTGTGATCAGCTTTGCTTGTACCTAATCAACTCATACAGTTGTTGAGTTGAGAGCATAGTTGCTAGCACAATTTGCAAGCTGTTAAATAAATTATTTGAAAATTGCACAAATGCATGATAGAACGGTATTTGAGTGATTTGTCGATGGGCCAGCTATCTTATCAATTCGCACGGGATTGCAATTTGAAGTTGGGATTCCTTTATGAATTAGGGTAAATATGAATTGCGCCATGGAAGCGGAACAGGGTCCCTGGTATAACTAAATCTTAATGTAGCTTCCAATTACCAAACGCTTAAGACAAATTCAATTTAATAGCTTAATGATGACAAAAGATGGCTTCACAATTGACTGGTATGAATTCTGTCGGACCTGGAAGGAGTTTGAAAATAGGATTAGATGGGATATTTCAAGCTTCTGTGAAAGTTCGATGTCTTATATGAACGATGAATATATAATTTAATACAGTGAATATGTGCAAATTCTAATTATTGATCTTAACTCTAAAATTTGCATTCTGAAGGCTTAATTATGCGTTTGATGTTGACTTTTAAATCCTGGATTGTAGGTGGTGCTGTTTTTCGACCTCACCTTACCCAAAAAAAATGAATTTTAAACCCAAAAATCGTATGATGTTACAAGGTGGCGAAATAGCAGGGCCGAAACAATTAAATTGCTCTGCACCAAAGCTTTTCCCATGTCGATTTTTTTAAGTCTTAAATTTAAACTACAAATTTTACACTTCTTGTCTCGAATTTTGGTAACGAAGCAATAAAAACATTGAAAACTAAATTTTTTTTAAACTGCCCATAATGTGTAGCGTAAAAAATTGCAATAAAACCTTGAGAGAATAATAAATATGAAGATGCAATCCCAATCCAAAACACCCCGTTAGGGCGTAGCTGCCTAAAGTAACTCAGCATGTCCTATTGCTGGATATTTATACCCGAGCCAGGGTATACATATTTATTTCAATGCTATTTCAGTTTGTAACACAGTGAGATAATAACCGTAGACCCCTTTTAGAAATATGATCGAGACCGACAGGTGAATTGATTAAGCCATGCCCGTCCGTCCGCCCGTCAGTATGTGTGAAAGTCTCAGGTCTTCAAAATCGAGCTAGAGCGCTGAAATTTGATGCCCGGCTTGATTTTTCTGTTGCACAGACAAAGTGTGAAAATTGGCTAAATCCGCCAACAGCCACGCCTACTACTGGTTTCAATGTGAGACAACCTCTATTTCAGGAAGAACTCAGGTAGGAACTCAAATTTTGGTACAGAGCAATATGGGCAAGAAGCCATGGTCCATTACCTAAGGCAAAAATTGGACCGCCCACTTTTAACATGTTATATTTTCAAAAACCTGATTTCTCGGAACATTATCCAAATCAAAAAAAAAAAACTATAACAAATATTAACATATAACTATTAGCTAAGTTTATTCCATACAAAGTTTTGAGCTTTGTCCCATTTGAGGGGTGTTTTTAGGAAAAAGCTGTTTATTTCAGAAATAATTTTTGCTTTTCACGCTTTTCCTCATGAATCTTAAGAAACAACAATCAAGTGGTTTTAATTTCAGTCCACGCCCATTTTTGGGGGCATGGCCAATACAATTAACATACGGTATATGAATTCGGGACAAAATACTTCAAAAATTTGGTGTTACCTACATGGTAAATAGGGTCGGGTATAAGAAAAGTTCAGTTTAACCCGTAACATTCTTCTCAATGGTTGGATCAATGACCGAAAAACTGCAGCAGTATTATAATTTTTCATAAAATGCTTTCGTCATTGACTTCCTTGTTTCTGAAGTTTGCAGTCGGTAGCTCGCCAGTATTGGTAACCACACTTGTGTGTTTTCAAACTGTTTGTTGCTTTTATTTGTTTTTAAAATACTTCTGCTCTTATGGGAAGCCGTAGGAGGAGTTGTCACTTAATGTCAGCATCATTATAATATAAAGGTTCCTGACGATGTTCACCTGGCAACGTTTGAAATGATCATAAGACTAGCCATTATTATAATGTTGTAGATCTTTTTTTTAATGAAATGTTCCGAATACAGACAATGTAAGTATTCAAAAAAAAAATTCTGAGGCTACTAAATTTTTTTATCAATTTCAATTTATCAATTTATTGAGGCTTAAAGATACAAAGTTGAATTTTGAGTACAATTATTGTTTTGTTTTATAAGTAAACCGACTTAGTAAATATGTATGTCTGGTTAAGCAAAAGTATTTTAGTGAAAGATCAATCTGAGAATCTTTTCATTAACATTATGAGAATTAAGCTTGACTTATTATCTTTATTTTTCCTCGTATGTTTGCTCCCGACATACGTTCTCGGATGGCTCTTAGCGGCCAAATTATAATAAAATATGACTAGAGATAGAGAACTTACAAACTAAAGAAGAAAAAAAAATAGGCTATATTTTTATATGAAACATGCAAAACTACTTGACTAATATATACAAATAATATATAACAATAAGTAGGATGCATTATTTTTTTCTGTGTTCCGTTTAACATGTTACGATATAAGTCTATGTAGATAACTATAATATGTTACAAAAAAAAGCTATAATAATAATTTTAATGATCTCTTGAACTATCCTCTTAGAGCGGGCAAAGAAGCTTTCTCGTAAAAGGGTAGTGATAATGTACCTAGTTGCGGTACGAATAAGATTTCAGATCTGGAATTCATAAGACTAAATGGGGATAGATAAAAGTGATTGTCGAACACGCTGTCGTTGACATTCGAATAGCACAAAACTTTAATTAAAGGATTAGGATGGGCTGCGATATTTTGCAGTTTCTTTTTTAGTGAACTAATCATATATATAATAAGAGGCTCGGTTTTTGTTTCGTTGTACAAAGTCTTATTGGGGAACCACTTTTTGTTTGGCCTCCTAAACTTTCCACAACAGAATCTAAGTATTCTTCTCTCAAAGTTTTCCAGCTCTTTCGCAACTGTTGGTGAAATTGTAAACCAACATCCGAAACCGTACGTGATGATAGGTCTTATGAGCGTTTTATAGATAAGAATTTTAGTTTTTTGTGAGGTGTGCTTTGATGAGAGAAGATGTTTTAGGAGAGCTGTAGCCATTTTTGCTTTACTTAGTACCTTTCTAGCATGTTTGTTAAACTTGAATTTCTGGTCAAAATGTATACCCAAATACTTCGCTTCCGTTTTCAATGGAATAGGAACACTTTCTATAGTCAGCGAGAGGATCTTGCTCTCTTTGACAGCTTTACGGTGCCCTTTTCCATACGTGTTTCTGAAACAAGTCAGTCCGCTTTTCGCCGCATTCAATGTTAAGCCCCAGGAGTTAAGGTAGCTCGTTGAAGTTGGAAGGGAATATTTTATTTTGTTTTTGCATCATGGGGCCTGACAGCGCTTGCTACAACTTTAGTGTCATCGGCGAACAGAAAGGATTCAGGTTCTGAGTCAGAATTATTGAACGGAAAATCAGAAACAAAAATGTTAAACAATTTTGGGCCAAGTAGAGATCCTTGAGCAACACCTTTGAGTACCGAAAATTCTTCAGGATATTCAGAAGCGATGAAAACAACAGCGGTTCTAGACTTAAGAAAACTACTAACCATCCTTATAAGATCAACAGGAAAGTTAAGTCTTATCAATTTAAAAATCATTCCCTTGTGCCAGATTAAGTCGAAAGCCGCTTTCAGGTTTATATCCAAAACTACAGAACATTTCTTGTTTCTAAGGTTATGAATGATCTTATTGTTAAGATACAGGAGGCAATGGTCGGTGAAGTGACTTTTCTTGAAACCAAATTGATTGTTTGGAATAACGCTATTTTCATCACAAAAAGCATCTAAGCTTTTAGCTAAAACTCTATCAAATAGTTTCCCTACATTAGAAAGTAAGGAGATCGGTCGAAAGTTGTTGACATCTTTTGCACTTTTCATCTTGGCAATAGGTATTAGCTTAGATTTTTTCAAGGCACTAGGAAAGTACCCGTTGTTTATACAGTGATTACATATGCAGGAAAGTGCGACATCCAGAGAGTGTGGGCATTTTATACCATACGATTTCTTATTATTTAGGTTCATTCTATGCGCGTTAACCTTAGTTGGTGATGTAAAAGGTAGAGCCAGGTTGTCTGAATTAGTGTGGGATGGTGAAAACGATGTTAAATAAGTGTTTGTGTTTCTGCTTTCAAACTTATCGACTGTCGAGAGAACATTGCTCGTTAAAGTCCTATCAAAACTGGGAGTTTCTTCAGAGAAGAGATTTGACTAAACTGTTTTAAAAGTGTTTAGTTTCTCTGTCACGTCTACTAGATCCACGCCATCAAGAGAAAGAATGTCCTTCGCGGTATCGGTCCCAAAGTATTTTCTGTCCGTTATCTTGTCGATTTCCTTAAATGCTTGTGGGGAAGGCTAAAGTTTTTGCAAGCCTAGCCTGAATTCACTATCAAGATCGATTTTAACCCTTTCCTTTATTATTTTATTTAGACACTGAATTTGTGCTGAAAGCTCTTGATACTCCCGATTAACCCTATTTAAATGCCTATGGTAAATCCGTTTTAATTTTATTAGCCAGGGTGGTGTCAACATCGGAAATATGTCAAAGACTTTAAGAGTCATTTCAATGCCGTAATGATCGGAAGGTGAAGCAAAGGTCTTGCAAATATTATTATTGATATTAAGCGAACATGATATTAAAAAAAAGGTCTAGAACGGATGACGATCTTGAAAACGTTGGACTGTGTGATGAGATGAGATCAATACTCAGAAATGGGCCATTGAAGAACCACCTGCTTATCTGATTTCAGTTGACGTTGGTTGCTGTATCACCCCAGTAAGGGTGTCGAGCGTTGAAATCGCCCCCGAGTACTATTGCATCGTATGTGTTCGCAATGTTAAAAAGTCTATAAAGTTTACTGGGAAGATTTTGTCCTGCGCCGGATGGTATGTAGATACTTCCAAGAAGTATACGCTTCTCAGCACCGGAACTGCTTTGGCATATTAGTGAACCTAGACAAGCTGAGAATAATGAAGTGTGAAAAGGCACTTCTTTCACATTAAACCTCTCCTCAAAAACGATGTCTGTTCCCCTACAATCGTAATTTTTTATTATGTCGTAGCCGTCAAAAGTTGGCTTGTGTTTTTTATGCAATCTTGTTTCAGAGACGAAACATATTTGGGGTTTTTTAGTTAAGAATGCTAAGAAGTGACAATCTTTTTGCGTGCGAAATAAGAGAGTTCATATTAATCGAGATAGTTTTTAGGGTTGAAATTGACTCCATCATACTACAATAGCTATAAAGTCAAGATACGCGAACATCTTGTCTTCTTTAGTTTGTAGTTTTTGGTAACTTGGCCAAAACTGCCGGATTTTGATTAATAGGTCCTTGAAAGAAATGTTAAACAAATTCTTGGCTTCATTGAAAAAATCATTAATACTGGTACTTGTCGCTTGTAAACCAATTTCCTTAAGAGGAGTTTTCCTTACTGGTTGACAATTGGTAGATTTATCCGGACTTATGTCAGCACTTCTGGCCATGTCGGCAAAAGAAATATTGCTGGTTAGAGCGTTGACAGTCTCTTGCACGCGAATTTGAGTTTGGTTGTCCGCAAGTCTGCCATTTCTTGCTGTCATAACCCTTTTTTCTTTATAACGCTTATACGCCTCACAGTTTGGTGAGTTTGCTGAGTGCCCTTCTAAATTACAGTTTGCACATTTCGTAATAGGAAGCGCTTGATTATTTTCTTTTAAAGATTTAAAAGACTCTATGCAAACCTCAGACTCATGAAATTGGCCGCACAAAACGCAAGGACTGTTATAAGAACAGCATTCTCCCGTATGCCCGAATCTTTGACACCTATAGCAGCAAATAACCCCAGTTTTATATTTTCTTTCCCAGTACACTTTCTGGTGTAGGAGATACCTAATGTTTGTCAGCTCCTTAGTACTTTCTCCTGTTTCTAACTGCACCGCGAATATATTCAGTTTTAGACCTAACTCTTTAGTTTTAGATGTAATAAACGGAGTTATTTTGCTTAACTTTACATTAGGAGCAGCCTCCTCCAAAGCCATTTTAATAACCTCAACCGGTGTGTCACCATCAATACCCTTTAGCATAATTGTTGCTCGCTTTGTCTCCTTGGGTGAAAAGGAAAATGCCCCTATGCCCGTTTCACGGATTTTTTCCAGTACTGTTCTATGGACATTAGCATTATCTACATACACTTTTGTTTTTCTATAGTCTAAGTTAACAAATTTGTGCCTAAGACTATCTACCTTATTTTCTAATGCTGCAAGTTTGAGCAAATCAGTAATTAAGCTACAATTCGCACCGAAAATAAATATAGGTGGGCAAAATAATTTGTTACTCGAGTTACGATCTGATAACGTGTTGGCTAAGTTGGCTGAGTTGCCTACGTTTTCTACCTCAGGTGATCTGCTCTCTTCGATTCCGCTTGATGGTTTTGCGGTTTTTTTTTTGCTTCTTACTTCCTGGCAGGTTAGTTGGTTGACTTCCGATAATATTGCAAACGGATTACTTGCTAAGTTTGGCATTGACGACTCAATTTCTTCAGCATCGTTTCGCCTTCTTTTGTTTCTACCAAAATTGTTGGCTGTTTGCTTAAGATAAGAGATCACTGTTGTCCACTCACACTCATTTGTATTTTCACTGCTGATTTCCATCGTATCGCGAAGGCTTTACACGCACTTCCCTAAGGCTACTAAAACGGATCGGCCTTCTTCAAACGGGCTTTAACTTTTATATATGCACTTTTGCACCACCTCAAAAAATTCGTTTAAGAATTTTAATATTTATGCACACTTATTATTTTGTGATTGTTTCGATAATTTACTTCTATTTTATTATTTTTAGGTAAGTTGATTGGGTGCCTAAACCGTCAGATAAATTTTCACAAAAGGTATGTTGTTCAATTTTAAATTGCTTATGGAATTTTTACATACCTTTCTGGAAAGTTAACTAAGATTGATCCCCTCTGCGCCTTAGCTCCGATCTCATATTTTTTGTATTATCTTTACCGCATATTTTGTTTTATTATGGGCGAACCAAAAAACCATATTTGTAGAAAATTTTCTAAAATCTATTAATTACAAATAATTTGCCGCGTCGAACATAGGAGCATTTGGAAGAAAAATTTGGCTAAAAGTCGATTTCTTGTGAAACTAATATTTAAAAGTTTGTATAGCAGGTGCTAAATACGCATGGGTCAATATCCTGTAGGTACTTGATTTTTCGTTTTTGCTTTCAGATCGTGTTTTTTTTTTTTTGTTCAAAACTAACATTAAAGTTAAAAAAACATTAAAAAACTAACATTAGAATTATTACAATTTTTTTTATATACATTTAACTTGTGATCAAGGGGTTGTGACTACCCTGAAGATGCGAAGCACATCGCGAGCGGAAAGAATTTGAGGAAAGAAAATATAGAAGAGAAAATAATTCTCCAGATCCAACGCGCAACTGCTGAGGAGCGCCTGTACGGAACATGAAAACTCTGCACAGAAACACCAAAGCTTATCCCCGCAAGTGTTAGGCCCTTACGAAGAAAAGCAATAATATAAATAGCAGAGTATTTTGGCATGCATTAAAAATGCATTTTAGTAATCCATCTTGGCATTATTAAAAATGTCATTTGGAAGTCTAGGAAGCAAGCTTAGAAAATGAAAGTGTTGGGCTGCGGTTTTTTGTTTCGATTTAGGCCAGGAGTTTTTGTTAAAAAATATAATATTTTTTGAAGATATTTTTTAATTTATGTTTTTTTTCAATATAAACTAATATTCTGCAGTGAATTACTGTCTGTAGGTTACTTTGAATTTTTTTTAACGCAATGCACCAAAAAATGATTGCTCATACGCGCTTCTTACAGTAGTGTGGCTCAAAGAGTATTACATTTAGGATATGTCCCTACTGTCCAATCTAGTAAATTGCCATATAATTAGAAATAGATTTCACATATATATGCCTCCAAATC
Organism: Neoascia interrupta; assembly: GCA_947623515.1. Classification (NCBI taxonomy): domain Eukaryota; kingdom Metazoa; phylum Arthropoda; class Insecta; order Diptera; family Syrphidae; genus Neoascia; species Neoascia interrupta. The sequence goes on from OX392463.1 coordinate 139,670,820, forward strand.
TCTTTACCCTAAATTAGAAAACTCTGTTACCATAGATATGTTTTTATTATATTATTTATTTTTTAATTAAAAATATTAACTGTTTTTTGTTGTGTGAGTAGGTACAAGGAAGGTATAGGTGAGTAGGTATAAGGAGTAATCGCAAAAAAAAAAAAAACATTTGGCCAGGTTTCTGAAGCAGCTTGAGAGTAAAAGGGATAATGACAGCAACACATTTAACACCTTAAGGAGTGGTGTCAATTGTCAACTACGCTGGGTTGGTGGGCTTAACTTGCTTACTAACGGCCATCCGACCCGTGGCTGCCGGGTTCTCACCAGCCATAATCTGTGGTCCTGCATAATCTGTATTTTGTTATGGCTTATGGTCACCGACTTAGGCTTGGAAGCGAAGATACTCTTAGTCGGGGCGTGTTTTTTATCATCGGCTGGGCGAGGAATCATTGTTCTTTGGAATCAAGTCATTGTTTTGTGTGGATTGTGTCTGACACCATACCAAAATCGGTCCATACTTCGGCGAGAACGAAGTTCCATGGCATCACCATCAACGGCAAGCGCTATCGCGTTGATGATAAACTGTTTCAAAATTGCTTCTTTAAAATATTTGCCTTCTTATGGAAAACACCAGATTTAGGCCCGTTTGCTGATACTACACATAAATATAAGTTTCTCTTAAAGACTTAAGTTATACTTACCGCCTAGCCTATGTGGAAAATAATGATTTTCGGTTGCTCAAAATCAATTTAAGTTCAACATAGCGCAGCAGCTGTCATTTGTGTTGGGTAAAAAATATGTTTTAAATATAATATATGGGCAAACTAGCACCTAAGAGCATTTTAATACCAAAGCAGTCGTGAAATGTATAATCAAAAAGTTTTCTGACAAAAAAAAAAAAAATGAAAATTAATTTTTCTTGTGTGTTACTTAAATATTTACGACCTACTATTTCTGGGGCTTAGCTAAGTTGTACGTAGCTATCGGCATTTTTTTTGCGGTCATTTTTTTATTATTCTGATAGTTTTTTATGTGGAACTTAGGCTTTAAGTAGACTTAGCAGTTTATGATTAGTATTAGCAAACGGGCCTCGACAAAAAACTAAGTTTCCTTACCTCAAACTTACAAAAAAGCCAGTCAGTAAGTGCGTATGTTATTGGTTCCCATCGTCTTTAACGGATCGCTTTTTACCATATTTCTATTACTTTTTGCAGTCCTTTTCACCTTCCCGTTCCAATTTTTTTGGCTATCTTTTTGTTTTCCATACCCTTCAACGTTGCTCTACATGAATCTTTAATAAGGTTGAAATTGTTTACCTTTATTCCTTATAAGGCATGGCTAGTCCCTAAACTGAATTAAATGTAAGCATCCAAGTTTGTGGCTTAAAAATGCAAAAATTAAATTTTTCGGTTCAAATTCAATAGTCGGTTTTTCAACGACCTCTAAAAGTAAGCACAGCCAAAAACTTTGCATAAACGAAATAAAAAAATGAGTCTGGTTTACCTTATGTGCTAAGTCTCATTTCCTATTCTTTCCTTAATTAGATCAGCCGTAATTCACATGTTTCTGGAAAATTCAAATTTTTTCTTTAGGTGCGTTCCACAACCTTGTATGAACAAAATGTAGAATCAGCCATCAGCTATGCTCTCACCTTGTTTTGATCGGTTGTCTTGTATTACCCACTTTGAATGGTTCGTTCTGCCTAGCGGAGCACACCGTTCTTTATGGTTGTTATACAGTTTGCTTCTCCATATCCTTGACATCGACTGTGATTCTTCTACTTTGCTCCTTAAATGGTCTGCTCAGGCTTTGCTTCGTGCTTTGGACCCTTGACCTATGGACCGCTTCTTTTTATCATTGAACAAAACCGTAACGCTTCATACATGCTGGCGGATTTATCTATTCTCTAAAGGAGTACTCTTCGTGCTCCATCTCTTACGTTTGCTAGTAAAACTTGCGAAAAATTTATGCAAGCGTGGAGTGGTTTGGTGTGCATGCGTTTTCTCGCTGACATTCATTGTCACATCAAATTTCCTGATGTGAGGGTTTATATGTGGAACTCAGCACATAGGAGACAGTATCTCTCAACAGTATCTCTCAGCAGTATCTTTCAACACTTAAAGATGGCAGTGGAGGAGGCCATCCTTCACTTCAAGGATTCAAGGCCGTTCAATTCTGTCTCGGTTAAATAAAGTCTCTATGTGACATACATTCAATAATTATTTCCAAGCCCCGTTCGTAAGGACCTTTAAACAGTTTTACGTGTCAGTCTTTCAGGGACGACTAATATTGTCCTATGTTCTGTTGTAATAAATGAACATGGTGTGTGAGTGTATTGCATTTTCGGGATGTGCAAAGCCCATTTCGACCGACACATCAATAATACGACTGGCAAGACTTTTTTCAAATTTTTTTGATATTTTTAACAATTATCTCAAACAATATAATTTGAAAAATAGTAACTATTACGCATAAACTCACTCTTCTACTTAGCTTCACACTTCCTGAGGCACTATTTTACCATTCCGCTAATGATTCAAGCTGTACCTATTTTCCCTACCTTATTGCTTTAATCCATTAAGTAATTTTCTGTCACTCATTGGCACACCCCCATGCCAGCCAAAAAAAAACAAAACAACCCATAAGAAAAGAAAAAACATTCTCGAGTTCAATTTCACTTTTCACTGAACCAACAAGAACCCATCAGACCACCCCACTGAATTACTTTTAATTCCGGCCACACTCCAGCGGCGCAGCATCAAAGAGTTTTCGGTGTCTTTTTTGGGTGAAAAAATCCTTTCAAAAATATGTTCCTATCCTAAGCAAACAATAAGCCAAGTGTCAAGCGCAAAGCCGAATCGAAGCGATACTGCCTATTATCCGTTTGGCATTCTGCTTTTTGCACTCTCTATATAGGTACTGCCAGTCTCTACAACTGCTGTATCATAGCCCTCAGCTTCATTCCATAGTCCATGCCTATTATACAAAGGGTGGCTCCACTGTGTGCGCGGCGCTAATGCTATTTAACATCCTGCCACGTCTTTTGGGTCAAATTGAGTTCTCTGAGTTTGACGAATAGATTCGTGGCTGGCGCAAAATTATAATTAACAGGCCGACAATAAACCGCCAAAAATTCAGCTCAGCGCCGAACTGTTTATCCATAAAGCCTTAAAACCTTAAACCCTAAATAATTACTACTCTGCTGGATGCACCAGAAGAGGGCAATACAAAACCAAAGTAAAATTGGGAATACGCCACACCGCCCGCTTTGTGGCTTTGGCTTTCGATCAAACGAATGTCGTGCATACCCCGATACGATATAGACCTTTGGAAGTGGATCTGTTGCCGGTATGTGGTAGGGGTATTATAGTCGTCGTCCTCGGTCTATTTGGATTTGTGGTACATCAGTGAGCTGTAAATGTATCTAAACGTTAACCCCTCCGTTTTGCTTGTTCGTTTCGCGGGCACATTCATCTTGAAAATAATGTTTAATCAAGGAGATTAAAATTTCCGCGACTCAGGATTATGCGGCTGCTGTTGCGGAGCAGAATCCTTTGTTATTAATTATGCGCGCTTGAGTAATTTCTTCTGCTAGAGTTTTTAATTTAGTATTGTGGCAAAGCCAGCGATGCGATGATTTCTAAGCACATCGATGCTTGCGGGCGGGCTTGTCTGAGAGAGGTGAACGTGTCGTATATACGTGCCCCTGCGATGCTATGGTATGGTATAGTTACCACTTGCTTTCAATTTTATTTGGATTAATGAACAAAGCTTCGATACGACTCATTAGTCTACCTTTTGAAGGATTTTCTTTTCTGTTGTCCTGATGCTGTGTTGTGATGATCGAGTGAACGGGTTAACACTGGCTGTCGGGGACGGCTGAATAGATGTGTGATTAAAATTTCCTCCCTTAGGTTTCTGTACAGGTTTTTCGAATTAAGGATTGATTCTTATGACACAGGACGAAGTCGGATGAAACGAAGGAAGAAATTTTATTGGTTGTGGAAAATGTTAATGGCTTTTATGTAAGGAAATATCTGTAATTAATTTTGATTATTTCAAAAATCAAAACTTATTGTATAAGTTTCGCTAACATAACAGTTAGACCGTTGGCAAAAGCAAAAAAGATTTGCTTGAGAAAATGCACCACACCTGGTACACATTGCAAAGCAAGTTTTTTAAGACGCAAACAAGAGCAACAATGAAATTCAGGTGAAATAAGACCTTCCTTCCGTTAGAAAATATTTTGGGCTTGGTAAAATTGAGAGGAAAACTACGAACAAGTCTTATATGCCTATTTAAGCATAAGAAACTTTAGGCTTTTTTACAACCTAATTTATATTCTGCTTCTCTATGCGCCAAAGGCTCAACCTGGGCATTAACGAGCACTCCTGCCTTCAGGCAGGATGAGGAAATGGTGAAGTGAAGCATTAAGAAATTTACTTTGCCAGGGGGAGTATCCATGTTGGGGTGATAAAATAAGAAATTATAGAAATCATATACCATAAGAGTGGTATATAATTTTTGTTTTAAGGAACGCAAAGTGTCAAGAACCCACGCGTTGTGTGCTTTGTGAACTTTTTTAGATTTGTCTCAAGAGAATATGAGACTGTAGCCCGTTTGCTGATACTCGTCATGACAAGCTATGTTCTCCTTAGAGGCTTAGTACCACATAACAAATTGTCTGAATAATCAACAAATCGCCGCTAAACACAACTTACTCAAGGGCCAGAAATAGTAAGTCGAAAATATTTAAGTAGACCATAGAAACTTTTTAACATTAATGACATCTGCTACGCTATGTTGAACTTAAATTGATTTTGAGCAATCGAAAATTATTATGCTCCACATAGTCGGTAAGTTCAACTTGAGTTTAGTGTATAGGACTATTTTGCACGGGATCCCGGGTTCGAATCCCAACCGGGACAACTCAAAATGGCAGCAGGCCATAAATATTCCACTGTTCGACCATAAAGTCAATAGGGTCTTAGGTGGGATATGTAGGTTTAACGGGGGGTGTAGCCTCCCTGCAACCCTTTGCGTAGATATTTTTTTACATTCCTTTGCATTTGGAGTGGTCTTTTCTGTTTTTATTTAGCCTATTTTTTTCTAAGGAAATTTGTTCTTAAAATATTGGGTCATTTTCCATATTTTGGTTTTATTGCGATTTGGTTTTGACGTTTTTTCGCCTATCTGGTGACGGATAACGGAACGCTCACCACATAGGATGGTGAACAGTACCAGCCTTGAAAATACCCAGGTTAAACGAAAAACAAACGCAACTAAAGAAAAATTGAAGAAACATCTAATCAGCGGCTATAGCCTTGTCACACTGAATTATAAATTAGGTTTTTGCGTAAACTCGTATAACCTACATTGAAAACATGAGTTTTCCCATATATTTTTATAAATTTTCTGTTTTTGCAACTCCTAGTTTTCCCCTAGTTTTTGGAAGTTTTCGCTCAAAATCACTATGAACATAACGAGTATCACGTTGTCGTTGAGAAATAAAAATTTAAATTGCACAAAATGTCAGTTAAGCCTCAACTTTGGATACAAATACATCTGTAAAACCGAAGGCTCCATCTAAAAACTGCTTACATTTTTAAGGCCAAGGTACAATTCCTGATACCCTTATTTCGAGGAGAAGAAAAAGTCCTATTGAAATAAATATGACAGTTGATGTAGTAATGACAAACAATAACAAAATCTATAGCTCCGGCTCAGAAGTGTGAATGGCTAAACGACTTTGTGTAAACTTTTTCCAAAAATCCAGATTATGATTCAATGTGAATAGCGTATAGGCATTGGCCTTTTGTCGAACATCCTCGTCTCTTCCTTTCTTAAAATCCTGACTCTGTCTTAATTAATTCAGGGGTGTTGCCAATTTTTTACACACCTACAAACGCTTCACCTTATTCTGTCCAACTGGCTACAGGTTAAGTTTATAACACCTGGTCAAAAGTGATCCGTCCAAAAATGGAAAAAGGACCTCGTCTGGTATCACAGCGTTGTAAATCCGTCCGTCCGTCCATCCGTCCAATCGTGTTTTAACTTCTGAACGGTAAGTCATAACCTAATTTGTTATGCTTTTAAACTGTGAAAGGAGTCAGAGATTCCAACGAGGGCATTTTTTTTTTTCAAACACAAATAAGGGCTTATTTACAGTTTAAGGTTTCATGGGAAAATTGATAAAATGTTTTACAATCCTTTTTTTATGAAGTTAAGCAGGCAAGAATAAGAAAAGAGAAACTAAGGTTTATTGAGTACGGAACATAAATGAGAAAATACTATTCTCTGAAAATATTGAAAAGTTTTTGTAAAATGAAGAGTTGAAAATGGATGATGTTTTTCAAACTGTTACTTTCAAAGTAACTTTTGAACCGCTTAGTACACAAAGCAAGATTGAACACTCTTATAAAGCCACACAAAGTAAACCAAGTGCTTAAGTCATATTTTTCAATACTGCAGTTCCCACGCATTTTCGAAAAAAATCACAACATAGTTTTTCGAAGCCTGTTTATAAAACGATATAAAAAAGGAGCTCGTTATACCGGGAATGCAAAGACCGGTGGCCATAGAATTTAATTCAATGTTATCGCAGGTTGTTGCGCTATTGGAAAAAAGTTTAACGGAAACTGAAAAAGAAATCAAAATAGTTGTTTTATGGATTCGAAATTTAAAAAATAATAAAAAAAAGTCAAAAGAAGGTATGTTTCCCCCTCTATCGCCCAAACGGTTTAAACTATAATTTTGAAATAAATAAAGAACATAGTCCGTCTTCTAAGATTTTATGCAAAACTAAAGCGAACTTCGAATATTCAGAGACTTCGAAAATTTAACTCAACATCTAAACATCTAAAAAGTATTTTCAAAAGCGATTTTTTATCGCTCCGTCGCCACCGCCAGTCCGCTAGCCATCTTATTTAAATTTGGGTGAAGTATGAAGCGTTTCAAGCTTTGAAACCTATTTTAACAAACGAAATAGAAAACAACTTGTTTACCGTTTTCTCAGAAATTCATGAAATTCGCAAATGGTACGCAACTGGTTGTCAAATTGATAAAAATCCCAACAGTAGTTTTAAAAAAAAGAGCTTAATTGCTGTTTTTTGGATTTTAAAAAATGGTAAAAAAGGGCCAAGAAAATAACTGGCCGTCCCTCTATTTTCGAAACGGTAAGAGGAAAAAATTTGAAATAAATAACGAACGTGGCATTAAAAAAAAGCATAATAAAAACTGAAGTAAAAGCATAGTAAAAACTGAAGCATTTTTCAAATAGTTGTGCTTAAAAAAACTTCAGTTGACTGACTAAAATGATGCTGCTAGCAAGTACTGTGTACGTACATACTATGAACGTACCTATCGTATCTTCTGGGCCACTTATCAACCAGATTTGGCGCAGACACAACCACATGAACGTTAACAGTTAATTTTTAAGAAAAAACATATTAAAAAATTAAAGGAAAAGTCTTATGCCACCCTCTTTTTAAGTGACAAAACTAAAAAATCACCCCATGTAAGTTACACTACGAAAAAGTATATAACAGAATGTAAAATATAGTTTATACCCAGAAATAATAACGAACAAATAGAATTTTAGTTATTTTACACAAACTGCGAAACAGAGTTTAAATTAACCTACAACAAAAGCGGCCGGACCACTCCGCATATGTCTGCATATTTGAGTCTTTTTTCAACATTTAAAACGAGCATTAAGAGTGCCGTACGAGTGGCTTATCGAATTCTGTACAGGACGTATCTGTATCTGTATAAAACCTTTTGTGAGTTGAAACATAAATACTGTTTAGGCATGACGGAGGAGTCGGTCATGGCACGACTTATGTGTTTTGGCTTAATTTTGAAAACCTACTTCGTTAGGGTTGATGACCCAATCAAGTCTCATACGGCTGAAGTAGTATTTTAATGATAGCATTTAACTAATACGATTTTAGCGGAAAAATGCACACCTATATTAAATATGTACATATTTGCTAAAATTCCTACTATGCTTAGCTAGAAATAACTCCCCAGAAAAAAAGGTTCCTAAATTTCAAAAGAAATTAAAATAAAAAATCAAAAATAGAGTGGCGCAACAGCTCGAGGTGAACCAGGGCCAACTTCTCAACAATGTATGCTGGTGTGTCAATTTCTTTACATACAAGGGGATCTACAATTTTTTGCCGAATCCGAACGGAACTTTGAGAAGTTTTTCAAGACAATTAATACTCTCGGAGGGCTTGTCAAACCCTCGCGGAGGTGGGGACCGTGAAAAAGAACAAGTCTTTTTTTTCAGGTGACGATGGCAGGATTCGAATACAGACCTCCGGCGCAGTAAGCCCACACACTAACCACTACGCCACGGCACCTCAAAAGGAAATTATGCCCCAAGAAAGGTACGAAATGCAACGACTTTAGATAGGGGCCTAATCTCATTTTGAACTACTTCCTTATATAATATGAAAATACTTCTTCATTGCACCGTTCACTTTAAATGGCGGCCCGCCTACTCTTCTTATTCGGTTAGTTGGTGGGCTAAGTGTATGCAAATTATGAATGTGTATGGAGCGTGCTGCAACCAGCAGCCCCCTGCATCATGTTTCTTTTAGCTTTTTTTATATATAACCATATTGGGGCCCTGTTTCATATTGGGGTCGTATTTCATAATGAAACAAAGTCCCACTTATGGGACCTTTTTTCATTTTTAATTTGGGGCCTTATTTCGTAGGGCCTTATTTTTCCTATAGCGCCACTCGCGTCTGCTGGACCTTTTGGGTGGTCAAACTCTAGCCCAAGAAAAAATATGCACCAATAGTCATGCTCTATTCATTGACCTAATCAAAAGATGTTTTAAATTACGCAGGTTCCCAAACCTGCGTAATATTTCGTATTAATTCGTACTCGCTACGAATTAATTGCCGAGCTACATCTAGAATTTCAATTTCGATCACTTTTCTAATGCATAATAGTGATTTTCCCTGATTATTTCACAACCTCATCAACTAAAACTTTATCCCGATCCTGGTTGTGGCAAAAACTGCCAAACGTTTTGCAGGTATCAAGTTTTATTATTTTTATCAAGCAAATACATTATTATAAATGCATACATGCATTGGAAACCCCATTAACATGTTTGGGTCCATTCTGGAAAATAACACAAATTAAAATCTTTCCAAAAAAAATTTAGTCAAAAATAAGACTTACTTTCTCCATCGGTGCACATATTAGCTGCCCTCAAACGGCATGGACTTGAGAAAATCTTTTTCTCAGAACCGCGTTTAGCGCACACTGGGTCCTCTACATCAGGACAGTAGATTTGGCACAATCTTTTCTGGCGACCTGGTGCAGCAGCCAAAGCAGTACCAACTAACAAAAGAAAGGCGACGACGAAGTAGAATAGTTTCATTTTCAAAGTGTTCTGATGATCTGTCAAGAGCGTTGGGCTTTATATAGTTACGCAAATGACCGGCACGAACTGTAGAAGCCGACAAAAAAATCATCATGTGTTTGAATGCACTTTTGCAGACAATATTTATTCAAGTGTGTCTCGGGCGTTGAAATTAATATCTAGTTTCTATCTAGCATTGATAAGGTGGTATAAGTGGCAGAAAAAAAAAATACCAGACAGTATAAAAGGGCTCTTATGCATACTGATATGTATTCAATCAAAAGAATGGCGCAATTGTGGTGATTTTTGTTGCAAAGTCCAAAAAGAAGATAAAACTATAACTTTCAATAAAAGGTGAAACCTTTTTATATCAGAGATAGGTTCTTTAAAAAGATCTGCCTGATCTCGTCGAAACAAGCTCAATTTAGTGAGATATTCTTAAGGTTTATGCTTTTCAGTTATACTTCAGGTAAAGAGTCCAGTATTTGCATTTGAACAAACATAGCAAAGCAGCAAAGTGCAAACCAATGTACGCATGCAGTGTTTGCTCAATTGCTTATCTGATAAGTGAGTATCTTTTAATAAAATATTGCAAAGAGCAAATATTTTTTTTGCATACTATTTAAGTATACGAAAGTAAATAAGACAAATGAAAAAGGAAAAATAATTAAAGTAAAGAAACCTTCAGTGCAGTCATAATAGTGATCAGTCACTCATAGTGATCCGTCGATCATAGTGTCCACTCGACTGCGGAAAGTCAGGGATAGTCAGGGAAAGTCAGGGTATCAAAATTTGGTTAGGGAATGTCAGGGAATTCTGAAAGCCGTCAGGGAAAGCCTTTTTAGTCCGTACACTGCAAATACTTTTGAACGCTTGGCACATTGCCACTGCCGTCCTAAGGTAGGTCTTCCTCTGAAATTCCAACTTTTGAGCTTGTTAAAAACAGATTCTATGTGTAGAAGACGCTCTTTTGGGCCACAACTGCACTCCATTTTCAAGTAAAAAATTGATGCGACTTAGACTTTTCTTTTGTTTGCTGTCTAAAATTGTTATTATTTTACAACGAGACCTTTTCAACTTAAGAGTGATCAAATATATTGTAATAGGCCTCTATGTTGATGAAAAAAAACAGTGTGTAAATGCAACTGCGTATCCAAAACTGCTTATCAGTCGAAAATAACAAGGTCGTATGTATGTATCTATCTCAAGTTCATAATTTTTCGACATACGACCTTGTTATTCTCGACTCACGGTATGAAGTAGCTTCCGTCCGTCTGTAACGGATCACGGTATATCAGTCCGGGGTGAATCTGGGCCTCAGCCAACAAGCTTAGCCAGCCAGCTCTGTCTCGAGCTAGTCGTCTCCAGTTTCGCACGCGAAGTTGGCTGAGGTCCCCTTCCACTTGCGTGCGCCACCTGAGTCTCGGTGCTCCTCTACCGCGCCGTCCCTGCGGTGTGGATTCGAAGATTTTCCGGGCCGGGGCGTTGGTGTCCATCCGCTCTAGATGACCCAGCCATCGTAGACGTTGTGTTTTGACTCTTTTGGCTAGGTCGGTATCGCTGTACATCCCGTACAGTTCGATGTTATATCTCCTCCTCCACTCTCCGTCTATGCAGACGGGACCGTAAATCGTCCGAAGAATTTTTCTCTCGAAGCAGCCTAAAGTGTTTTCATCCGCTTTTGACAGGGTCCATGCTTCTGCACCGTAAAGCAGGACTGGGATGATGAGGGTCTTATACATGGACACTTTAGTTGCTCGAGCGAGGGCTTTGCTACTCAATTGCCTCCTTAGCCCAAAGAAACAGCGATTGGCAAGAGTTATCCTTCGTTTGATTTCAGCGCTGGTGTCATTGTCTGAATTGATAGCGGAACCCAGGTAGACAAAGTCCCTAACTACCTCAAAGTTATAGCTGTCGATGGTGATGTTTTGTCCAAGACGTCGGTGTTGGGTGTCTTTTCTTGATGACAGCATATACTTGGTTTTGCCCTCATTGCTAAACCCATATTCGCCGCTTCCGTCCCAATACTCACGAAGGCTTCACTGACATCACGCTTTGTTCTCCCATCCTATCCTTCCATTACGCTTGTATTTCCCATTCCTATATATTTTGGTTTTCCATCGCCTTCCCGCTTACCGGTCCTGAATCATTAATTGAATAAAAAAAATATTTTATTCCTTTCCAGGTTTTTTAGTTTTTTTTTAGAAGGGGCGTGGCAAGTCCAACTTCTATAACCAATCAATATAAGCAAAGAAATGTCCAAGTTTGCTGATAAAATGTACTCAAAAATGTAATTTTTTGGTTGAAATTCAATAATTTTTACAAAATGACCCCTAAAGATGGGCGTGGCCAAAAACTTTGTATGAACGAAATCTAGAATAGCGTTTAGTGTACCTACATTAAGTTCTTTATTTAATCTCTTATTCCTTCCTTCTAAGTAAGGCTAAAGCAATCGAAATCCATATTTTTCTGGAAAATTATAGGTTTTTCTTGAAATCTGCCTCTGAATATGGGCGTGGCCCAAAACTTGCATGAACAAAATATAGAAGCAAGTATTTTCTATAAAACATATTTAGTAAAAAATTTTTGTTCTGGAACAAAAATATTAAATAAATTGCATTTGAAGGTTTACTCTTTTAATCGATGTCCACGGGGGTGCGTGGCATCGAATTTTTTTTAATTTTCATGTCTTATAATCATTAGGAGATACCGAATTTCAGCTTTTCACGACGACACGTCTTACAGTTTTGAAAGCACTGGAGGTATTTGCACATTAAGACTGATGTCTTAATGTGTGTCTGTGGGAAGATTTTAAAAATTTTATCACTTGGATGACAGAGAGCTTACGTTCAAAATTTCAGCTTTCTAGCTCAAAATTTAAAATTATAAATAAATTTAAAGTAAATCACCTCGAAGTTTGTGAAATATGAATGGACGGATAGACAGACGCACGGACGGGCATATCTCATTCGAATCAGAATTCCGTCTCATATGTCCTTAAGGTCTTGAAGGTCTATCGTTCTTATTTCTCTATGTTACATGTTTGCCTGTATCAAACTTAATAACTCCATTCCTGTGGAAGAGGGTATAAAAACGATATTTGGCAAACAACGGCAGCTTAATCAAAGGCTAAAATAAAAGTTTTGGTTTAACTGTTCGTAAACTGCGGTATTTTCGAAGAAAAGGCGTGAAAAAATTTTTGTCCCCATCACCATTTCCGATGCTGTAAGGCCAAATGATTAGGAAGAAATCACACATATCAGGAATTATTTTTTATTTTCTGGAAAACTATAGAAATTTTTGAATATTTAGCAGATTTAATATTCTGAGATTTAGCCCTAAAGCTCCAAAAACATTTCAAAAACTATTATTCAAAATATTCTGGTATCTTAACTGAAGAACGTAAAGGCAGCAAATTTTTAAGATTAATTACGTTTCTAACTTAAAATTTTTTAAGCAATATAAAACTCTGCATTTATAGCCGATAACTAAAAAACTCATGCCTAGAGTATTGGGAAAAAAGCCCATTCTAGTACGAAATACATACGAATTATAAAAAAAAATATAACGGTAGGGGAGAGTGGGGCTAAAAGGAGCACTTTTTTACTAAATTCCATGCTACTCCTACAATTTGGGCTATAAGTCAGCCAATACTTTTACTAAAAACCATGTTCCAATGACAATATCCATAAAAAGATATTTAGAATATGTCAGGATATGTCTTATAAAAAAAAATCGCGTTTGTTTCTACTGCCCCCGCGTATGGGGCAAGTTCTAACACAGCCCGGGTTTGTTATAACAGGAACTATACTATACTATCGGGGTACTACTATCCGGGTATAAAACAATAAATATTATTTTTAAAATGAAATATCCTTTTATTTTCCACAAATTCCAAGGAAGAAGTAGAAACAAAACTAATAATTTAGTAAATTTAGGTATCTTTTAATTTTAAACTAAAAATTACAAATATTTTTTTCGTGATATTTATATTTATGCATAAATGTTAATAAAATTTTAGACTTTTTAACTTTCTTTTTATCGTTCCGCTCGTTAAGTTTACGCTTGTCTGACTTTTTACCAAGGTTTTACATTTTTCCTCTATAGAAGTGTCTGGTTCTCTCTCGGGTCAAAGTAGCTATTTTTTTTTTTTTTTGCGAATTCACTCATTTTCAATTGGTGGGTCTTTGAATAAGACTTTCTGGGGGAAAAGAAACCTGAAATCCAGGTGCAGGTGCAGACCAGATGCACAGCGATAGGGTGTCAAAAGAGTTGGTCGCGGTTCTTATTCGTGAGCCGAATAAGGTTGTTCATCGACCTACGGGGTAGGTTTTTGACAGACATGTTAGTAATTACCCCGGGAAAATGCTTCTTTTTGCCCCCCCCAAAAAAAACATTAATATTAACAAAGAAAAAAATTACAAAAATCGGTGATTTATACATATAAAAAGTACCGATTACTACGATGAAATATGAATGAAAAAAAAAATAAATACATTTAGCAATGTACCTCTTCTAAGTTAGGAGAGACCAAAAATTAAAAAAAAAAAATAATAAAAAGTTGTTTCAATAATAAAAACCATCTATTTTTCGGCACACCATAGGACATAACTCTGATGTTCAATCTGCAACTGAAGTATATATATGTGCCGGTTGCTATGCCGAAGACGAAATTTTTTCTCTTTCACGCGATTCTTAATCGCGCTGAAAGAGTAATTTCAGCGGGATTCTTAACCCCGCTCTCCCCTATTCAAAAAAAGATTCTGCATAACCGTTTTATAGATTTTAAATAAAAAATGCAGATAAAAGCTAAAATAAAACGCTATACCGATGACGTCTGTCGGGTGTACCGATATCAAGGTGGCTGGCGCGAATATATGTATATATCTCGGCGGACGATCGGACAAAGGCTAGTCCATCTTCCGGGACTTCCGTTATAGAAAATTTTCAAAAATCGTGATTATCATGTTGTAATCGCCTTGCCACTGAGAAGTAAGTCTACATTTACAACAGCTGAGAATTATCAATGTGTTAAGCAACACTTGAGTGTGGCTCATAAATATGCTTCAGAAGAGGACACAAAACAGATTGTAAACTTTAAACCAGTCAACAGTATACCGCGCACTTTATTACAACATAAAATTGACATAGGTAAGTGGGAATGGAACTTTTTATTTGATTTTAATTAAATCATTTAAGCTGTCCACGTGTCACAAAAACGCAGACCATATGCTTTGACAAACTTTGGTCACTTCAAAGATATCACCAACAAAAAGCAGCGCTCATCCACGTTTATCGAACTTGAAATTAAATTGCGCACCATTCCCATTGCGCTACCCTTTACAATATTTACCCAACAAAACTGACCACCTAGCACAAATAAAGGCTCATTGTTACCTATTTCACCCATACGTCCGGCAAGCGACACAAAATTGAGTGGTGGAGCTAGGAAGGCTGGCACTGGTCAAATGTCTAAGAATAAAATTAAGTTTCTGTTCAAAGAACAAATACAATAAGCTTCGAGATGAACCACTAATTGCATCCTGGCAAACAAACAAACACGCACGAAACAACGAACGCACTCTCTCGTGTTGACCAATGTCAATAACAATTAGGATTGAAATCCAGGAATATGTGATGATGCCTGTGCAAACAAACTCACACACGGTCACACACGGACACGACGCACGAACGTGTCTTGGGGTTTATTTGGCAAAGTAAAGCCAACTGTGTCGGAAGTGTTGGAGATATCCGGCCTGCTTAAGACCTGGGACGTGTTAACATCATTAGGTTGTGCTGCACTATGGATGTTACCCTTTCTTGAAAGCAAATATTTGTCATCTATTCACTCCATTGGACGATGGCTTCTACTCAGTTTTCTGTCATATTCTCTCTCTAT
Organism: Neoascia interrupta; assembly: GCA_947623515.1. NCBI lineage: Eukaryota > Metazoa > Arthropoda > Insecta > Diptera > Syrphidae > Neoascia > Neoascia interrupta. The sequence continues at coordinate 139,686,095 of OX392463.1, forward strand.
ATATATCTTGAAGGGTATACATATCCTTGCAAGGCAAAGCTAATCTTGTCACCTCCTTACCTCCGAAACTGAAACCGGAAAGTTTCTTCAAGAAATTGTGATCTCATCCGTTTAGGCTGTCTTAGCATTTCTAATTACGAATTCGAAATTTGTGTCTATATCGAATACGAGTCCTTTTCCTATACCCTCGCATTGCAAAAACGACTCTTTGCAACAGCTCCGCACGACATAATCTAAGAAAAGGAAGCAAGTTATATCGCCTTTGCATCTTGGAATGTGTGCTGCCACCGTCGTCGTCGTTGTCGCATTATACCTCTCTACACATCAGAGAAAAGTTTTGCCAACAATGACAAGGAAACGCTACGCGCCAACCGGAAGTGGGTGGCTGGAGGGGCTAAATGAAATTCATCGAATTACATGGTTGTCTTAACGCTTGGTCGGTTGCACAAGAAAATTAATTGTTGAGTAATTGAAATTTTATTTATATTAGTTTCCTTTCCGGCTTTGTCCTTAAGCTTCACTGGATTTAGATATTTTCCTGTTTACATTCGTTTTTTCTTCGTCGTCGTCCCGTCCTTTAGAAGTGGAATGAGACACTTTGGTGGTCGCCTTTGCACTTCTCATTGTTAACTTAGCTTTAAGTGATTTTTCGGTTAAATAACTGCAAACAAGATTTATATACACCTAGGGGTGCTTAAGTTTATTTACAAGGTTCATTTCAATACGGAATGTTGAGGTGGAGTCGGGGTGGGTGGCTGTCTTCGCTCGGCAGGGACACACTTAGATCAAAAGAGGCAAAATGCAAAAATTCACAAAATAAAAGAACCGTGTTGTAGGCACCGGAAAAAAAGTTTTTGTACTTTTGTCAATTTAGACTAAATCTTCAAGAGTTTTAAGGAATTATTCGCCTCTATTTTCTGAAAGTTGCAAAGCAAAGGCAAGTATTTAAAAACATAAGGCGGCCTATCAAAGTTTTTCTCTATTCCCCGCTTCTACAGCTTTTATCGAAAATCATTGAAAACCAATCATATGTGGCAAAGCGGCTCCTTAAACTGCTGTATTTTCTGGATCGAAAGCTTTTTTAAAACCTAACAACCTTAGGCGCCTCCTTTTACAAACTGATATTATAACAGGCCTATGCTAGGTCTAACTCAGTTCTGACACCTCGCCTTATCGAGCTTTTCTGTATTCGGGTAAGGGCCCTATTACACGAACCACAGTAAGCTTGTGACCTGGTTCCGGCATATTAAGTTTAACAAGAGTATTCTTATGCGGACGAACAGTTCGATTGCCTTAAATTAACAAATAAATGTTACGAAAGCTCTATGCTTACAAGATGAGAAGATATTTATAAACTGCGTTTCAAACTCCTACTTAACGGAACTTGTCCTCACTCTACGCAAGAATTTACTAAATCCCGCACGAACGTATAAAACCCGATCAAAGAAGTATTACTGGCTTAATCTTCTCAGACGAGCTTGAATTCTAAGGTCGTACCAGGAAAGCTACTGTCTTTTCTTCAAAAGACGACGTTGGCATTAGCCAACAAATTCCGACTTCAGCCATGACCCCTGGATTTCACTCACTAATGGTATATCCATACTTCCTTCCGTGGCGAAGTCATTTTCCTAATTAAAATTTAATTCAATGAATTAGAAAAATTTTACATTTAATTAAAACTAAAATTAGGTTCAGCTTTTGTAGATGAATTGAAAAATGGCTTCGGAATGGCTTTAATGGATTGCTGGTGGCGAATACGGAAACGCTAAAAAAAAAAACGCCCGACAAAGTCGTTTTGGTGTTGATTGCTTTGAGTAAACAACGAGATAAGTACAAGTTTGAGTACAGTGAATTTAATTTTTTTATTTTTTACGAGTTTTTATGATTTTTTATGAATTTCTCAAAATGATTATTCATGTAGAAAACTAATGCGCAGCGAAAACAGTTGCTCCGACGATATTTAAACTTAATAGTTGGTGGTTACCGACTCTTAAGTGAAATTTCTGGCCGAAACAAAATGTGACGCGGTTTTCTGCGCAAGAAAACAACATAAATTGTTGTTGTAAATCGTTGGAACAGGTCCCACGGCGTGGTCGATCAGAACTTCTAGTGGTGGCACAATTTTCACCTAACTCTTTTAAAATAAAGGGACGGTATTCTGTTTTTTTTTTTTTAATCTTTTACACGATAGATCACCGAATTGTGTGAAAAAATTGAACGGTTTGATGCGCTGTACTTTTTGTGTTTTGCGAAAATTGAACTTTTCTTCGGGTGTCAAATGAATTCCGCGATTCGATGCGGAAGGTAGGTAGCAGTGTTTGGCAAAAATTATTCGCAATTAATTCCTGAAAATTAAAAATTGATTTAATTGTTAATTGCAATTGACTATTATAAATTTTAATTTCAATTGTTAATTGTTGCTTCGGCAATTGAAATATTAAATTGTTAATTGTAAATTGCAATTGAAATTGGCAATTAAAAGCAAAAAATAAAAACATTCAACAATTACATTCAAAAAAAATGTATCCACAAATAAATATAACTTTTTTTCAAAATTTCCAAATTTAAGTTTTCTTTAAGCTCTACTCGTTTTGTTACAAAGGGTAGAGACATGTATATCATATCTGTCTATTTACAGATACCCCATCCCATAGGAAAGGAGGTATATTAAGTTTGATTCCTAGTTTGTAACATAGAAAAATAATCACCGTAGACCCCCATTACCTTAGGGCATATATCATCGAGACCGAATTGTTAGACGAATGAGACATGTCCGTCCGCCTAGGATTTTGAAACTTCATATCTAGGCTTTCTAGGTCCCGAATCAGTACAAGTGTAAACATTTTCAAAATCCGCCCTCTGACACGCCCACTTTACTTATTAGCATGAAAAACCAAAATTTTCTTAGGACGCTGAAATTTGGTATGCAGTATTCTTGCTTAAGTGTATTGAGATTGAAATTGCAAAAAAATCGAAAAACGCCCCCATGTGGGCGTGGTCGCCTTTCATTTTCAGTTTAACAATAACGATATTTATATGCTATGCGTTTGCAATCTTGCATTAAGTTAAAATCTTGCATTTTATGTTAACATATTTCTCTGTACTATCAACTGATTAGGAAGATTTTCACCACGCCCACCTTAGGGGTGTGGTTAAATATAAACCTAATTTTTCACATATAAATGCACTTAAAACATGGAAACCACAGTTTTGGACAATATATTTGAACAAAGGCTACAATGTTATAGAAAACAGATCGATACCACGCCCCCTCTTTTACAATTGGAGATTTTCAACTAAAAAATGTGATTTGGAGCTTTGCAGGGGTCGATTGGGATGAGCTATCCAACGATTCGCCAAAGTGCATTGTTACCCGCTAAAATCCGATTCGCTCAGGTTGCCTTCAAAAATGCCGTTTTAATATTTTAACTCACTTAAAACTAAAAGAAAAAACTTGCCCCCACTGGTAGACCAAAAAACAGGTGGTGGGATAAGGCAATAAACCTCTCCGCCTGGGGAATGCGCCTGAGTCTCTTGAGGTGGTGGCGGAGGATCGAGAACGATGGAAAGCCAATTTAGCCACCCTCGCTACGCGACCCTTGTAGAGGCCTTTTAGAAAAAGCATTCATGTATGGATCGAAAATTGAGCATTGGCAAATAAAAAGCAATACCAATCCCGATTCTCACATTCTGTTTTTGGATGTTTACATAAGAACATTCTGAATTTCCCAAACTTCCTCTGAAATTAATTGCTTCAAGTTAATTCAATATAGCAGTTGAAGGCAGACGAGAACAAAGACTTCGGTGGAGTCCGAAAAGATACCAATCGAACACAACCCATTATTCACAGTTTCTTCATAGAGACTACAAATTTAGAAACAAAAATAGACGATCCGCAAGTAAATGTTTTCATTTTGCATTTACTACTACATTCTCTAGTTTGGCATTTGATTGAACAATAATCATTCGAATGTTGCTCAATAATATTAAGTATTCATAAAAACATCGTGTTCGTCGATATATGCTTAAATTACTTTTTCAATTCCGCCCATAATAAGTGAACACAAAAAATTTCACCACTTTTCGACACGACCGAAGTCGAATCCCAGCGGGTGGAATCAATGGTCAATAAAAACTCAACAAAACAAAAATTCATTCATAAAAGAATCAAACACTGACCCAGGAGTTAAGTGAATGGGCAATAGAAAATCATTTTATTATTATTTCCAATACTGTTCACAATTTAGACACAAAAGAATACACTATACCAATACACTTTTTATTACTCTTAGTCACATTCAATTAATTTTCTCGAATACTCCTTGCAACGTGGACACACAAAAAAAATACACACAAGAGGTGTATCCGAGGGCGGCATATACGAAACGTAAGTTGTTCCTAGTCCTGATGGATTTTTATTAGAACGAACCAAAAGAAAACGTGTCTAGTAATATAATTTCGTAGAGGTTTTCTCTTACGTATTTTTTTATTAGAGATTTATAGTGTTTCCTTTTAATACATTTCGTCCTGACATAACGGAAATCTGCAAGCAATATCTCATCCATAAAAATGTATGTTTATTGTCGTTAATATTAATAAAAAATTTTTTTACTTTGTTGCGTCTTGTCATTGTGCGCAGAATATGAATGATATGAGCGGATGACAATGATGACTTTTCTGCGAGATACTAAAAAGAACTTTGAATTTTATCCTGCAAACAGACAACCATACACACATAAAGTGAAATGCAGATGACATAACCCTGCAGCCAGCATAGTGTTTGTGTTTGGTTGACGGTGAGCTGCTCTGCACCCCATAAAAGGTGCAAAAGTGAATTATTTTAATGGGAACGACATTATGGGAGCATCGTTTGGATGGGAATGAAAAATCCAATTTGGTGATGATGATTTACATTCAGGAGTTTTTATCATCGTTACCGCATATTGTGGTCTTTACAAATAAAATGGATTGGATGCGGCACCTTTGCATAAGAGTTGCAATTCTGTTTTATGTTTGATGTATGGAAAGGTATGCAAGGAACCGAGGCTTTAATGGCTAATAATAATTTCGAATCGTAAAAAAAAAATATTAACTAAAATTTAACCAATTTTCACTATAAAAGACAATTTTTAATGCTCTTTAATTTACATTCAATATGCGTAATTAATATTTTTAAACAAAATTGCAAATATCAACTCCACAGATTATGCGCCTACACATTTTGATTTCTAATTTCGATTATATTTGGAAGGACTCTTAGAAACTTTTCGTCACGACGGAAATTCTGCCAAGTCTTTGTAAATTATTGCATGTATTATTGTAATACATGCCCTATAAGAAAATTCTAGAGCTAAATATGATTTGTTATTTTGTTTCCAGCAAAAAAGATTTCGTGCATTCTTTGAAAATCGTACGATTTGGCTTTCGAAAATATGTCAAAACCATAATTTTAAAACTGTTTTATTAAAGCTTTATCTTAGGTTGCGCTTTAGATATAGTTGTTTTATATGTGTTCCACATACTCAAAAAAGTCAGGACCATCATCCATTCCGTATTTCGTAAAACTCGACATCATGCATCATACAACACCAGCCCTTTTTATTTTTCTTTAATTTAGGCCGTCAAATTTGAAATTTTAGGATCACAAGCAGCGTTTGCATATCAGCAAATCTAAACATTCGTGCGTAAATCTAACGCATAATCGTAAACATTTATGATGCACCCAGATTAGATTTTTCGTCAAATATTCCATTCCACAGGATTAAACTGTAAAACACAGATGCGCATATATTTGTTGTGTGCAGTAAGATTTACAAAAAAAAACCGTTTATGACTCGACAAATATTCCATCCGCTTGGGTAATTGCGCTTTCGGCTGACACCTCCTCAACCGCGTTCATCAGTTGCGCCCATTGTCTGCCAATCTCGAATCCATAAGGATTCAATGGTGGCAAATTGAACCCTTTTAACTATGATAGTCGTTGCAAAGGCAGATATCCCAAATTAATGGAATCAGAATTATCAGGCGATTAGAATACCTCTCGGTGGCAAGTTGATCCGCCACCCTTTTTGTGTGGCAACAACAACTGGTATTGTTGGCATTCCTACCCACCCAAATACCATTATCTATACAACTAGCAACCGCCACAGTGTTACTACCACCGAGCGTAACCCTCTCCTTAACCCGAAAAATCTCTTCAATTTGGGTATTTCACTTTTCGTCGTGTCATTGTGCGATCCCAATGTCAATCATTAGAGTCTTGGCTTCCGGCCAACTATGTGGATATACCAAAAGGGGTGGTTGCGTCGTCGTCGTCGCGTCCATAAAGGGTTGCCTTGTGGTGTGGTACAGTTTATCTCTCTACGGTGGATTTGGTAATTTGACGCCCATCGTTGCCACCATAACCGATATAGCGTTCTCACTAAACTCCCTAGATTTCAATTTTAAGCCTTCAAGGAGGAAATATTGTTCACTTTTCGGTAAGTTATTGTTATCGTCTTGAGAAGATGGGAATATATATGTTTACAAGGTATTACCCAGGACTGATTCGTTGTAATGATACCGTGGCAAGAACTTGCTTTCAATACAACTAAGGGAATTTCAACAAATGATGGCTGAGGATTATTTGATATGATGATGGGTTCCTGGAGGCTTGTGCATAAAGGACATTGAAAAAAAAAATATTAAAAAGGCATATTTCATCTCATCTTTTAGTCATAACAGAAAAGTCCAATGATGACAAAGCAAATTGAAGATATCAAAGAACATTGTGAATAAGAATAGAAAAAGGACGAACGACTTTGATCAGTTTGATAGAAGGTTTACAGTAAAAGGTATTAGGAATAAAGAAATTGATGAATTGAAATTTTTCTTCTTATTAAACTAAAAGGACTCACTTTAGGTGAAGTTACCGATGGTTACTTTCGTTTAATATTTAACTTTATTTATTTAAGGTTTGTAGCACAGTGAAATAGTTACAAATGACCTTTGGAGTATATAATTTAAACCGATAAGGCGTATTGATAAAGTCGTATCTGTCTATGGCTCAGCTTGTAAGCCGTTCAATTTAAGCTAAAGCGAATGAATAAATTCGGCGAATGTCTAAGCTCTAAGTTTGTACAGACAAAGAATAAGAAAAGCTTCCCAGCCATATACTCTACCAAAAGTAAATCAACCAATGTGACAGCATGCAACTTACATTACAAGAGTAAAGATGTTTTATAGCGACATTTTCTCTTTGATTCATGTATAGGTTAGGTTATGTTGGAAAGGGTTGTTTGCATTAGTGCAGGTTCACTCCATGGCTAGATTGGCCCATTGTGATTACCCTTGTAAGGTAGACAAACATGGTTGGACATATGTCTTGCTAACTAAACCAACCTGATCTTTTAATAAATCTTTTTAGGTCTAGTAGTGATATTCTTGCCAGGTCGTCCAGGCTATCAAAGAACCTAACTCCTAAAAAGGTTAGTCGTCATTCTTGGAGAGCTGGACAGTGGCAGAGAAAGTGTTCTATAGACTCTATTTCTTCTTCATCCCTACAGCTTCTGCAAAAGTCGTTGGCAAAGATTCCCATTCATGTAGCCATGACACCAATGGTGCAGTTTCCCGTGACTACTCCAACGAGTGTTCTTATGAAATTTCTAAGGGTCGTTGTTTTTTTGAGCTGGAGTACTGGCCATAAGCAGTGAGTTATGATACAATCTTTAGACTGTTGCCAACGTTCACCGGCTAGTTTGATCGTGTATTGATCTATAAGATTTTGGCTGTGTTGAAAGGGACATAAACCCGTCGGTCTGCCATCGTAATGTCCATATCAGAATCTTTCCTGGCCAGTTCGTCCGCCATTTCATTTCCGGCCACGCCAACGTGCCCAGGAACCAGCAGAGTAGAACTGTGTGGAGGCTTATTTCCTTTAATGCCATGAGGCAGTCCTTGACACACTTAGAGTATACGAGGTTGGAGTCCAGGGCTTTAAGTGCTGCTTGACTATCAACACATATGGTGATTTCCGTTGCTGGAGTATCCATAGATTGAATTGTCTATGCAGCTCTCTTCACCGCATAAATCTCAGCTTGAAAAACACTGCAGTAGTCATTTAGTCGATATGACTGGTTGATTTGCAGTGTTTCCGAGAAGACTCCTGAACCTGTTCCGTGTTCTGTTTTCAAACCATCGGTATAGATAGCCATACCTTTGATGTGAGCATTAGTCTCTACCCAGTCTTGCCTACTTGGTATAATGACTTTGAATCTTTTATCGAAGTCGAATTGAGGTTTCTTATAATACGTACGGGTTACAGACCTATTTTGATTTAAGATGTTCAGTATGTTCGAGTGTCCTAGACATTGTGATTTCCAGAGAGGTTGGTCTCTCTCTTAGTCTGAGAGCTGCCTTTGCCGCCACATTTCTTATGAAAAGCCTCAGAGGTTGGAGGTGCAGCATTGTTTCCAGACCTGTTTGAGGTGTGTATCTTAATGCACCTGTGATACCTAAGCAAGCTAATCTTTGTACCTTCTTCAGATTATTGAGGTAAGATTTCGTTTTACACGCCTCTCACCATACCAATGATCCATATGTTAGATTAGGTCTAACAACCGCTGTATAAGGCCAGTATGCTATTTTGGGTTGAAGACCCCACTTTTCCCAAATGGCTTGTTTACATGTGTACAGAGCAATGAGACCTTTCTTTATTCTCTCCTCCGTGTTCCGTTTCCAATTTAGTTTGGACTCAAACAAAACGCCAAGATATTTGGCTTCCAGGGAGAGTTTAAGATTGGTCCCATTTAATTTGGGAGTTATCCACCCCTAAAATTTGCGCCTCCTTGTTAACAGGACCATATCTGTCTTGTACGGGTTGACTTTAAGTCCACTGTTCTCTGCCCATCTTGATAAATCTGTTAACACAGACTCTATTATTTCACTGATTGTTGGAAGAAATTTGCCTGTAATCAGTACAACTATGTCATCCGCGTAAGCGACTACTTTTATTCCTCTTTTAACAAGAGAATTAAGAATTTTGTTGAGTGAGATGTTCCATAGAAGGGATGAAAGCACTCTTCCTTGTGGGGCTCCCCTTTCAACCTTTTTCTTAATAGAAAAGTCTCCCAGATTAGAGTTGATGACTGTGCTTTTAAGCATTGTTTTTACCCAATTCGTCAAGTGGGAGTCGATGCCATAATCCTCCAGGGATGAGATAATGGTTTCTGTTTTTAGATTATTGAACGCTCCTTCTAGGTCTAGAAAGGTTGCCAATGTGAATTCTTTGTTATATAAGGATTTCTCGATTGTACTCGTAACTCGATTTCCCCTTAGTATAGGCGTGTTGTGCATTGCTGAGTTGCTTATTGATTTCGAGGTGATTCCTTAGCCGCAGATCTATCAGCCTTTCCAGTATCTTAAGTAAAAAAGATGAGAGACTTATAGGTCTGCAATCATTTGCTTTGCAGTGGTCGCGTTTTCCCGCTTTAGGAATGAAGACCACACGCACATCTTGCCAGTTCTTTGGGATAAACCTCAGAGTTATACACCCTATGAAGATGTCTTTGAGCCAAGGAATGAGTGCATCACTCGTTTTCTGAACAATGGCAAGTATTATACCATCCGGTCCCGCTGATTTGAGGGGTTGAAAGGATTTTATTGCCCAGGTTAGTTTATTCTTGCGAATACACTCAGCGATAACTGCCTGTTCTTCGTTGGACAAAGAAGGGTGGCAGTCTGTTGTATCGAGTGTTTGTTAGCTTGTAATGTCTTTGCACCCGGGGAAGTGTGTGTGAAGAAGTTCCAAGGTTTCATGGTTGTTTACCGTCCAAGAGTTGTCCTCTTTGCATAAGTTGCCGGTTATGCTTGGATTTTTGGCAAGGATTTTGCGCAATCTTGCCGCTTCCATTGAGCGGCGACTCCATGTTGGTACAGTAGTTGGTCCATGATGCTCTTTTCGCTGCTCTAGTTTTCCCTTTGTATTCGTTGAAGCTGTTGCGATAAGTGTCCCAATCAGCATCATTCTTGTCCAGCTTAGCCTTGTTGAAAAGTTTCCTTGTTTTTGTCCTGAGAAGTCGAAGTTCCGCGGTCCACCATGTTGCATGCTTTCTTTTGGGGGCCGACTTATAGGACAGGATTTTTTGAAGGAGGCTAAGAGTGTCTCAGTGATAAGGTTGACGGATTCCTCTAACCGTGTCACACTCGAGATGTTGCCTGTTTGATTAGGCGCTAACCGTCTAGTGACGAGTTTGGAGAATTTGCTCCAGTCGGTCTTAGCAGGGTTTCTAAAAGGTAATTCTTTCTCTATTCTACAATTAATATTGAAATTATATTGTTGGTATTTAATATCGATTCATGCATAACAGCGATCTATTATCACGATACTGGCCCTTTACCGCATTTTTCCAACTCGAAATATTATGTAAATATTACATAAGCGAAACAAAAGAGTTGTCGAGATGCGTTCGAAGAAATGCTATAAAATCGGAAATTGTCATTAAAAAAAACATAAAGTCAATTATTTGCGGTGACCGCTTATCCTTAGAAGGGTCGTAGAGCGAGGGCGGCTAAATGGTCCTTCCATCGTTCCCGATGCTCCGCCACCAACTCACTGTGTCTCACAGGTCCGATCCCCAGACGGGACTTAGGGAGGGTACACTGCAGAGGAGTATACGGGAAACAACCATCACTTCGGATTTGCTCACGTTTACCTTCATCCCAGCCTCACCACTTGCCAATCGATAGGATTATTTTTCAACCCGCTCAATTCTTTTCATGATCAAATTGTTATTTTGGTGTAATGCAGTAATCGTGTTTCAGTTTTTGTTTTTTTGCCGACCTTGTGCTTATAAATTTTTACTGTCAATTCTGAATTTCTTAAAGCTACAATATATCAAATTCGCATTCGTATACCAAAATTCCATTCCTTTTCTTGCTTAGTTGCTGGCTGGATGTGTTACTTACGCAAAAAAACAAAAGAGGCGTTGAAGCTGCCGTAATGCCAAAGTCCATTACGATGGCAGACTCTTTCTTATTACTTTTTACAACGAAATTCTTTTCACAGCCAGCAGCAAGCCGCTCTGCTTCACAAACATCTTCTGAAAAGAAAATGGAGCCGTTGAGAAAAGCTGCTAAAAAATTCCAAACATTGAAAAAGGAATCACAAGTTGTGTTTCAACATACTCCCTGGACACTTATTATTATCAGTTTAAAAGTTAGCCGGGCAAACTTTCACACACTCACTTCAAATCATCGAGAAAGGTCAGTTCTCAGCAAAGTCATCGTTGGCGACTATTTTCTAGTTTGACCATTGTTTAGCGATGGAAGAAGCGATTTTTATGTGTCTAGCTGATGTTTATCTCACCTAAAGGGATTGCAGTAATTTTTCGTCCTTTCTTCGTTTCTGATTGTGTGCATTTTTGTGGTTTCGCAATCAGGCACATACTTTACCCTTAATATACTGTAACAATAGAGAGTATAAATCCATGTCCTTATCTAAGTATCGTAATTTGTATTGCATGCATTCTGGTGCCAGAATTGTACAGTCGTATGGTTTATGCATCGATAGTTAATCGTCCTCGCAGTGTTCTACTAAGAAGAGGTGCTTGGTCTGGGGTACTCCACAGGGGCTATGGGGGAGACATTCTATAACAATGCCAGACATGCAACTTTCTGGGTTTTCACTTTGGTTACCTAAATTACGGTCTAAATGGTAATTATTTTCCGCTGTTGTACTTTTGTGTACACCATTCCTGCGATAAATAATTGCAAGCTGATAAACAAGGCGGCAGGGAGAGTTTCGGTAGATTTTTGAACAAATTGCTTTTATTGCGACTATTTAAGGGGGTGTGTGTCACGTAGTTTCTTCCGGTTGTAATTCGAATAGTTTGTGCACAGTGCGAGAGTTTATTACTTAAGTGGGTAGTTTGGCAATAAAGTTACGAAATGTGGAGGTGGGCTTGTGACTAATTGTGTTGCATGGTGTAGTTAAAATCTCATTCGGGTGTGTGGTAACCTGAGTTCCCTTAAATTCTAAATTTAATATATCTTTTTTTCGAACATTCCCGTAAGAAGCAACGAAGCTCTTCATCCTCTGACAAATAGTCCTTTTTATTCTCAACTTTCCACCCATTTTAACCCCGCAAATTATTCGTCTACTTGAAACGGTTAATCTTTGATTATAAGACCCTTTTCCATTCCAAATAAAAAAGGCAACACCCGACCCAAGTGCAGACAAAAAAAGGGTTGATTATGGTTTTTGCGGATATACACCCACTCTCACACTTTGTCAGTCACAGCCACAACAGCGTGCAATGGGATGAAAAGCATTTTTCCAGATACAAAAAAAAGTAATAATCAATGAATTAAAAGCAAATGAGCCGTCGTCGACGTCGTCTTCCATTTTTTTTTAAGCTGAAAAGGATATTAGGGATTCTCTCCGGCAAGCGCACATTTCTTTCTGTTTATTGTTATCCGCATTTTTTGTTATGTTTGTTGATGCTGTTTCCGTTTGCCCTTCTTTGATGTTGAAGATGTAATTTGTAGGAGTGCATAAGCTCTCTGTTTATAATTATTGTCCTTTTTCTCATTATGGTTGCGTTCAGTGTTTTGTTCGGTTGCTTTTTGTCTTGTATTTATTTTTTACTTATTTTTTTTTTCTTTTTCGTTTTGTTGTGCACGCTGCTCTAATTAAAAGTACGCGTTTAAATAATGCAGGACTTCAACCAACAAGTATGTATACGGATTCCATTGCACCGAGGAAGCACAGCGCAGCCAGTAATTAGGAAATTGTTGTTTATTTCCCTCTTTTAAGTCGCATTTTGGTTTTTCGTCTTTCTTAATTAACTTTTAATCCTGGGGATTTTTTCATGAGATCCGATTTGAGTTAATTTGAATTTCTATAATACATGAGTATTTTTGTTAAAGTCGGCAAAAGGAAAGTCAAAGAGAAGGAATCATACAGTTTCGGGATCAGATGATTTAAAAAACAGACCTAAATTTCTGACAGGTTGAAGACATACTTTCGCCTATAATCCAGGACCTTCCGATTGTCAGTTGACGGTGTTACTATCTGAACAAAATACTGCTTCCATAAAGCTTAAAGTGGGATTTAAAGCTTAAAAGCCAAGCAGCAAATTGTGCAATTTATTTGTGTGTATGTTTTCTCAGTGCCCCTCCTTATCAGCTTACAAAAAATAGCAACTAATGCTCAACCGATATCTTAATTGGTTAAATCAGTGCCCGCAAAAGGTGAAGTAAGCAGGATCGTGCCATGCTGGTGAGCCAAAATGACATTTCGGGTTTCCTTCGACGTTTCGGCCGCTGGTTATTTTAACTCTGCGACTAAACGTATGTCTATAATTGATATGGTATGTCTATAATTGAAATTCAACGTCAGTATAGAATTTTGTTAAATTTTTCTACAAAGCATATGGCGTAAAGATCTCGCATGTATCTGACACAAATTGTTCGATGTCAAATGCCAGAAGTGATTGATGGTTGATATATTCTGAGTGAAAACAAAAAAACATAAAAGCACTCATAACCTGGCTTAAAGTGAAAAGAATAATTTTTTTGCTCGGAGGGTGTTATTATCTGATGGAAGGATTCAAAAGAAATGATCCATAGAACTATACCTTACCTATTACACCGTTGAGGCAGCGCAGTAGAGGAGCACCGATATACTCAGGTGGTGCACGCAAGTCGATGGGGACCTCCGCCAACCTTGTATGCAAACCTAGAGACTAGATAGACACAGAGATAGCTGACAAAGTTTGTTGGTTGAGGCCCAGGTCCGCCCAGACTGTAGCGCCACCTAAAGTAAATAAGTTTTCCCGTCTGTGTTCGCCGTGGTGTGGTGACTTCGGACGAAGGACAAAGTATTGTAATGTTTTTTTTTGCTTGGGGTTTATCGAATAAAACTCAAATTTACTTTATTTATCAAACAAACCTTATTTAAATTCAAGTAACATTTAATTCCACTTCGCGACTTAGAATTCAACACTTCATTTCAATTCAATCGTATCGTTACTCTCGATCTTCAAAAGTCAACTTTTCAAATAATGTGTGTTATACAAATTCACCACGTGCCAGAAGTTTCCCCTTCGGTAATTTTTCTAATGGTATTTTTTCACTGATACTTTTCCATTGGGAGGGGAAATTCGATATCGAAATCGAACCTCGAATTTTAGTTTGCTGTCAGCTGACTGGAATAACAGATAGATGTATTTGTTTAGTGAATCGAGCGGGTGTGTTCGTAAAATGAATCGATGTGTGCATTCAGCGACTCGTTTATGTCTTTTTACGTTTTGTCGCCACATCACAGTATTCAGCATAAGGTTAAGCTTAGAGCACCCGCAATTTATTGACCAAAGTTATATTCTTTTAAGTCTTATTTGTCTAGCGCTTAACAGCTCATTGAACAAAACCAATGGAAACCATTGAAAACAAGAGGGAAAGTGCAACAGTGCGTATGCAAAAACTGCGACGAATTGCTAATTACCCTACCCTACCAAAAGGGAAACTGCCCCGCCTCAAAAATATGGGCGGGATGTAAAAATGTATGTTATGAATGCTTTACTTTGGGTGGTTGCATACATTTTGAACTAAAACCCCGCCTTTATGACTAAAAAATCACTATTTTTTAAAGGTACGCTTACAAAAGTGGGCGGAGGTGTATGCATTCAAAATATAATTTTTTGTTAAACTACATAATGATAACCAATAATTTTATGTAAAAACTAAATAAATAGAAGGCGTGGCCAAAATTAAGGATAAACTTTTTCTGCTGCCTCAATGACAATTACAAAGCAGTGTCACATACCAAAAATCCGCGTGCTAGCACCATTTCTACACGGCTAAAGCATTAAAAAATATATTTAAAAAAACTTAGAGATGGTTGCACGTACAGGCCTGTAGTGGGCGTGTCTCTGGGCGGATTCAACTAATGTTGATCTGAAGGAATGGACTTTCAGTCCAGCCAACAATTTTCAGATCTCTAGCTTAAAATTTAGGGCCTTGAAGTTGTTTACATATGGATGGAACGACAGTCATAGCTTAATTGATTCTCCTGTCGATCTCTTTTATATCCTTAAAAGGTCTAAAGGGTGTATGGTGACTATTTCACTAATACATAAACTTAATATACCCTGGGTAGGGTATAATGAAATCTGTGAACGACTGTTTTTTTTTTTTTTTATTCATTTATTTTTCATTTATTTGTTTATCATAACGGTTGTACATTAAGACGATGTCTTTTACAGTACTTAAAGCAAACAAATGTTAAAAAATATAAAAAGGACACAGTAGTGAAAAGAGGCAGAAAAGAAAAACAGAAAAGAAGAAGGTTATTAAATGTTGGAAAGTGAAAGATTTAAAGGAAGATTGCAACTAAGGTGAAAAGAAGTGATTGAAAATTGCCGACCTGAGGTCTGGGCTTTGTCTAATGAGTTTAATATGTGGGGGCAGTGTGTTCCAGAGCTTGACAGAGTGAATGAAAAATAACCGGGAGGAAGAAAGATATTTATAGGTAGGAATATTAATGTTCATTGTACGTCGCGGCCGAGAGAAACACAATTTTTCATGAATGTACGGTGGCGATTTTGATTAAATGACTCTGTTCAGAAAGATGCAATTGCTGGCATTAAGGTGTTGCGTAAGAGTCCGGTCAAGGAAGCTGTTCATATCTACGTAGATCATATCTACGAAGCCCGTGAATGTATCAGACTGCATCGTTGAATGCTACCTGAAGCTTATGCATTGACAGCGAATCAGGGTTGGGATAAACAACCTCAGAATAGGAGAACATTGGCATGAAAAGGGTGCTGACGAGCTTTAGTCTAGTATCCGTGGGAGTGAAACTTTCGGTTTTCCACAGTTTTCTTTGGCAACCATATACGCGACCAATCACGAGGTGGTGTGGTTGTAGCACGAAAGCTTGCGTTTCCAACGATTGTAGAGCCTATTTCGGTTTCTAATGGCGGCGAAAACGTCGGAAGTGAACCATGGGCACGATTTGTTGCGGAGGGCAACTCTTTTCACTGGAACGTGCTGCTCAAAAAGTGTTTCAATAAGAAATTGTAGATAATTTGGCTTTTCGTTTGGATCAGAGATGTGCCAACAAGTCTGCCACGGTACTAATGAAGGTGAGATTCAAAGCGAGCTATGATCTACTGACTTAAAATCCCTAAACGTGAATCAATCTGGTTCAGCTACTCGAGTGAAAACAATGTCATACGTACAAAAGAGTAGATCATGCCCAAATACTACTTCAAAAGACAATTGATCGAACAGAAGTACAGACGAGGGTTCAGAAACAATATAAAGATCTATAAGGCCCGGTATTTCGTTGGGGCGAAAACAAGTTGGGCTGCAACTATAAACTATAGCTAATCCACATGAAGCAACAAAATCCTTAAATTGAAAAGCACGAGAATCCCTCTTCAGAAGATTAAAATCACCGGCAATGATAATGTTTTCATAAATTGCGGAACATTCAGAAATTGTTGAAAAAAGGTTTCAGGCGAAAATCTTCTGTTGGGGTTGTAGCAACAAGCAATCAAACATTTTTGACAATTGTCACTTACTTCACAGATTAAAAATTTCACATCAGAGTGATGAGACTTATAAAGTTCTTTGCATTTTAGTGACGTAGTGCAGTAGATTGCGACACCCCCGCCATAGTAGTGCTAGTCACCCTATCGTTTCGGAATAAGTTACAACCGTCGATCTTATAAAATTCATTTTTAATTTCAGGATCAAACCAAGTCTCACCAACAAAAACTATGTCAGTCCCCGAATTTGTAAATAAATATCGCACACAATCAAGCTTTAGTACATTGAGACTTCGTGGATTGAAATGAACAATTTTTAACCCATCGTGTGGTTACTCAGTATATTTACCATCGTCCGAGTTACGTTCTCACTCACTACAGTTCTTATGCACGCATTATTATTGCCAATCATATTCGAAAACAAGGTTGTTAAAAGAAGCACAGTCGCAGAAACAGAATAAAAAATTAGCAGACAAGAATAGAATAGGAAATAAGCTTGAAATAATAGAATAGGTATAAGATAGAAAAGAAACGATGAAGAGTAACTACTATAAAAATTGGAATGAATACCTAATTAACAAAAATATTATCTTGTCGACGATGATCTGCCCCTTTTGACGTAGATGATGGCATAGGCAAGCAGCAGTCGGATTCGGTTTTTGGCGATGTGATGGTGAGGTAAAACTTTCATGATAGTTTCGTAGCAGAGGAAATATGTATTTCAGCGTCATCAGCGGTCTTTTTTACGTACACAAGTCCGTTTTTAGCTCTTACAGAGATCTGTGCACCTCACCTAGTCCCTGGTTCGAGTCCCGTCCGGAGCAATAAGAGTTTTTTTCTGCCTGACAAATCCCCCTGTTGGACCCTCGCGGGGGTATAGAAAGAAAAAAATCAAATGAGTAGAGCAAGAGTTCGTCTTTGTCGAACTTTTAATTACCAAGCCCTATTAACGCAACAACACCAAATATTGGAGTTTTTCGGCTTGAATTCATTCATTGGACGCCAATTATGTGTATGGGGCACGCCCAAAAGTGGGTGTGGACTAAGAAGAAAATCTTTTGAACTTATTTCATTACAACCTTGAGGAAATACATATGTTAACGAAAAAAATAAGCAAAAAACACTTTTCTTTTTCTTAAAAACTCCCTTAAAAGTGTTCGAAGCTCAAAACTTTGTATGTAACAAACTTGTAGAGAATGCCAATATCATTAATATTTGTCGTAAGATGTTTTCAATTTTTTTTCAATTTTCAGAGAAATCAAGTTTTGAAAGATAGGTATACACTGTTAAAGTGTGAATGGTCAATGGTGTGTTTGGTTCAATTTTTATAGTGTTAGAGATTTTCAACTCCATTTCTCTTCGCCAAAATTTAAGTTCCCACGCCTTGTTTAAATTGGCCAAAACGTCTTATGAAGCCCATTGAAGCCCATAGGGGACATGGCCGTTGGCGGATGTAACCAATTTTAACACTTTGTCTGTGCAACATAAGAACCAAGCCGTGCCTCAAGTTTCAGCTCATAATAGCTTAATCATATCTCTAAAAGGTCTTAGATGTAATCGGTGATTATTTTACTGTGTTAAAAACTACGCATAAAAATGTAGATACTTTGATGGTTCGGGTATAAAGACGAACGATTTGCAGCTCAGAAGAGCCATCGCCTTACCTCTCTCTGCGTGGGTGTTCTAATTCTTACGCACATGTGGGATCAGTGGTTAGTGTGTCGCATTGCTGTCCCCGAAGTCGTGGGTTCGTGTCCCGACCGGGGTAGTAATAGTTTTCCACGGGCTCACCTCCGCGAGGTTCGGACATGCCCTCCGAGAGTGTCGTTTGTCATCAAAGACCTTAACTCGAGTTTGTAAGTCTAAAAATGTAAAGCCCAAAAAATATTTTCAAAAAGATTGGAAGGTGATATGGCCCCCACTGGTATGTTATTTCTTGTCGTTGTTTTTTCCATACTTGTTTCAAAATTTTATAATCCTCTAAGAAGAATGCAACATTGACCATGCCCACTTTTTGATCACATTAAATCTTGAATTTACGTTTTTAAGTATTAATGTTGGCATATGAAGGTTCAAGATTTTTACGCACTTTTACTAATGCTGTGGGTAAATGCAACCCTATAAAACTTTTTCTGTGTACTAAGTAATATGTCTCTGCTCCACTTCTTTATGGGAGCGTTTTTTTTTTGAGTTGTTGAAATTTTTCAAAAGGTTTTTTTGATTTAAATCTATTACTTTATCTCAAAACCTCACAAAGGACTGGTAAAATAAAATATTTTTATCCCGCTCACTTTCTGTGGGCGGTAAATTGATTTTCTATCTTCGTCATAGGACTACGTACGGCGGAATGATGTTGATATATTTGCTTCAAGGCTAAATTTTAAGTGGGAGTTATTGTGCCATATCCCCAAGGCACAATATCACCCAAATTTAACCTAATTTAAAATTTATTAGTGTCTTCGATCTTACTAAGTGCTATAGTCTTAGGAAACTTGCTCAACACTATTCTTGATCACGATGATCAATCAATAATTTTTGAATCACAACACAATGAGAGGCTCTTCTCGATTTCAGACGAAATGAACGTTCGAGAGGAAGCCGAATGAAGTTAAGCCTTCGGAAGTAAGAAAGTTAAGCCTTACAGGATGTGACAGAATTTTTAAATAGTCTGTCTTTCTAGGTATAAATTATTAAGGTGCCGGAAAGACTTTCACAAGGTGTAAAAAGGAAGTGGATTCATCCAAACAGCAGCCTGGTTGGGTTTCTTACTACACAGACCTTATTGTTATGAGGCGCGTATCATTTCGTCCTCATCAACCTATATACCCTAGCATTAAATACACTTGATGCTATACCAAACAGCACAACAATACAACATAACATAAGCAATACAATTACACCACAGCCTTTAGCAGAGAAAGGATTACTGATTCAAAAGGGGCAGAGACTCATAGTAGTTATACCATTGTCAACGACAAAGTTTTCGCAGTGGCCGTTAATATGGTACAGTATAGAGCTACCCAGCTAATCTTGGCTATGGACGCTTTTGATCTTATCTGTTGTAAAGGATGTCGGTGCAATAAGACCCCTAGATCTGGTGAAGCGACACATCGTAAACGTGTCGTAAGAAACACCCAATCCATCAAAACTACAGATGTTTGTTTTTTGCGTGCAAAAGGCCCCTGGATTGATGCTTCATATGCGTTTGTTCTTCAGGCCACAAACCTGTTAAAGCAGAGGGTGGTAGGAACCTGTTGGATGATTTGAGTAATCATAATGGATCAACCTTAGCTCATCAGCAGCTCCAACAATTTGTGCGGGAGTCTGCATCGCGCTCAGTTTCCCTTCATGAGAACATACTACTTTACTTTCCTTGAGCCTCTTTCAGTAGGTTTTTTGTCTTGAAAGCTGCGCTTACCAACTCTTGCCCCTATTCTGAATTAAGCCCCTGTTTGAAGGGATTGTCTCAAAACACTGTTCCTATCTGACTTCTCTTTGCCACTTAAATAAAAATATTTTCAAAACTACTTGCTTCACTCTCTAAATCATTAAGAACGTCTTTTCCAACTCAACAGGGAACAATACCGTTTGTGTAAAACTTTCTCCAGATTATTACCTCGCGAAATAGCGCACCGAAAGAATCCTGTTTTCTGTCTAATCACTGGCCATTAAAATCTATTTCTTCCTTTCGATAGCAAAAACTTGAGAGTTGTTCCCCTGAAGCGCATTCAAAAGGCGAAAACTTTACTTATCTTTACATTTAATTAGCTCCACTCGACGAGCAATAGAATTTTCGCGAGTGTTGTACAGTGTAAGTCGAAAAGTTTTCACTCCATTGGGAAACTTGAAAACTTTTCACTCTCGTGCAAATGGCTAAAGTTTAATTGAACAGAGGTGAGAAGTATGAATGGAAACTGGTTGGTTTTTATTTTCCTTCTCGAGATTGAATTCGGTTGTTATTGCTTCTTTAACAGCCACCTTATATACACTCACCCCGCACCGTAATCCTTGATCCAATGGTCACCCCCCATAAATTAAGTTACAACCAACATTAACATGAGCTGAAGGATAGTAGTTCGCTCCGTACATGACGTTCGGCAGCTAAATCCTATTATCTGGAAAAAGATATAAAATTCTATCAAGATGCAATGGTCAATAACTCGAAGGATATACCGGGTCCCCCACCCCGGCTCGGTGCGAGCAAATAAAATCGATGTCCATTCGTTGTCTAAGTTCAGTGCGAAATGATGACGTTGATATAGGTTTGACATACGGTCACTTTGATGGAGATCATAAATAACTTATGAACGACCCTAAGATGGTCGTTTCGACCGGCTAAGCTTTGTCACCAACTCAAGTGCAATGTTCGGGATTTTATCACGGTATATTGTGAGTCGTAAAACTATGCTCTTGGAAGTAATGTCGGCTCAATGAAGTGTCTATTAATCTTGGCGCAGAGTTGTCTAGTGTCAAGCACTTCGTCTTGGACTAATTTATGCATTTTCATCAATTAGCAGGACGTTATAATATATGAATATAGTCGAACATGTACCTTAGTCAAAACTTCCATAATCTTGGGAAGTAATTAAAAGTCATCGTACCTCGTAACCCCACCCCACGTGCATCATTAAATAGGAAATTCTAATTTAAATTAATATTCCTGGGTTGTCGTCCTGGTTGTAATAACAATGCATTCTCGTTCTGGTGGATGCACTTGGTGGGGGATATCGTAAATTCAAGGTAAAACGTCATCAACTAACAAAAGTAATGACATTTTTTACTGCCCCATCATAAAAGCTGATACAAGAGATATAATGCTTAAGAAGGACTGTGTCGTTACGTTTTGTGATGCTCCACTGATGCTGCTGCTGAAAAGGACGAATGGACTCATATAATATTCCATTTCATTGTTGGTTGAATTCGAAATCTCTTGGGATGTTGTTTTTTCTTCTTAAGGACTTTGGGTGTTCAAAAATCATGGAAACGAATTCCCAATATTTTTAGGGGCGAAGGAGTATTTAATATTGAAACAACAATTATGAACGGGATTAAAGTTTTTAGTTATGGGGTGTTATGACTCGGTGGACTTGCTCTTTCGAGGTTGAGGGTTGAGCAAAGCTCTTTTAAAATTTGAGTTCGGTAGATGCTTGTTGGGGCGTTCTGCGCCTACCTTTTTGGAACTTCTGACAGAAAGTAAGTTTCATTGATCTTGAATGCATTTTAAAGTTTGTCTACGCTAGATTAAAAAAGGAAAACTTAATACGTTTGCAAAATTATTTATGTGTAAAGTGAGCCTCATGACATACCTACTTGGCTGCAGAAAAGCGATTTAAAAATATCGGACCCCTTGAAACATTAAGGATCTTAGCATTAGCAAAGAAAAAAACAACCCATACGACATATACCTCATCACTGTCAATGTCAACCCATTTACAATAAGCATCCCTGTTCAAACATCTAACAAACACTTCCGATTAACTTAATTAGATTCAATGGACTATTCATTTGACTTTTAAGGGTGACAGGTACATGTCATCTCAGCCCCAGGCATATTAAACATCGCCAATGAACAAGTGGATGACAGCAACGCATTAGTTTCCATTAAATGTAGGCCACATCTGAATAAATTCATTATATCGGAGATAACGTCTCTGTTGCCAAAGCCACTGCATGGCACATTAACTTATTCACTTCGCTGGTGAAATGGAATAACTTTGGCAATTTTTCGCTAGTTTGATAGATGTCTCACATGTGACAAGGCTAAAGAGGGTTTCTTCGCTTCCATCCCTCACAGAATTGTTTTATTTCCACTTGAATGACTCAAATCGACCCACACGACGCCGCCGACGACTTATAAGGCAGGCAGGAAAAAAAAATTCAATTGAATCGTACCAAAGGACATCCCTGGTGCGGCGTTTTGTTTGTTGATTTCCGTCGATTTACTTGATAAATGGCGGGACAATTCGTCAAGTTGGGTTTTGTTGTACAGAACGGTGCTAACAGGGCCAAATGCCAACATAAAAAGATGCAAAAAAAAACTTGATAAATATTCGATATTTCGTAAAAAATTGAGGCCCATAAAAATATGGACGTTCGACGACGACGGCGGCGTTCGGTGCTGTCATCGTGACTGTTGTTGAAGCAAATCAATATTAAGTGCGTTGGCTTGTGCATATGGAAACCCATTTGATAAACACATAATCACATTAAGACAGAATAATGTGCTCGCATCGCATCAGTGGGGATGGGCTGGGTTGCGCAAATGTTTATTTTTTAGACATTTCTTTAGCGGAAATAAAGAAATTGGTGCCTTACGTCAGATGAAAGCGTCTTTTACAAGAAAAGGTCTAATTCACTCTTTCTTCAAGATTGATGTTTGATATGGCAGGCCAGCAAAACTATTTTTTTAATGCGCTCATAATGTTGTCTTTCCGTTTTCCGTCCGTACAAGAGTGGAAAAAGGACCTCTTTTCGTATCACTACGTTGTCCGTCCGTCCAATCACTGTCCGTGCTTTCAAATTGCACAAATTGTCAGAGAATCTAACGAGGGCAATTGTTTTTATTTTCAAATAACGGTTTAATAATAGGTTGAAATCTCATGAGGAAATGATTTAAAAGTTTTTCAACTCTTTTTTTTAAGAAGTTTATCAAGTTTAAGAATAAATCCGTTGCATCCGTTGCGTCAAAGTACACAACTGACAACTAAGTACACTTCTTCTTCTTTGGGCCGCTTCCCATAAAAACGTGTGCATTTAACTGAGTTGTCAATTGTTTACTTCGACGCAACGGATGCAACGGATTTATTGGGCTGAAGTTTAGACCTATGTAGGTCCATTCTGATGCCACATGGATCTGAAATCCCTCCTTCTCGTTGAACCGTTTTGGGCTATTGATGAAGCCAGAGAAATGTTTTGTGTCTGTAGTACTTGAATCGCTAAGATCACTATGGAAAAAAGCTCCTAGATGTAGATTTCGGTTTTTAGAGAGAGCGGGGCATGTACAGAAAAGTTGGAGAGTGGTCTCTTCTTCCTGCTCATCCATGCAGCTCCTGCAGAAGTCGTTGGAAAAGAAACCAAGCCTTGTAGCATGCCTATACCTATCAGACTTATTGGCAATCTATCAAGAGCGATAAAGCTTTTGGCTTTGGCCATATCTGTTTCGTCACTAGACAGATGCAACCACCCGTCCAACTGAGTTTCTTTCTTTCTATTGTTCTCTCTTTAGTAGTACCAAGCTTGGCGTGTTCGTCAGCCTTGCAGTTGCCCGGAATGTCGCTATGCCTACAGAGTCGCTATGAACAGATTTTTTTTTAAACCCCATCACATAAGATAGGAGGTATATTAAGTTTGTCACACAGTTTGTAATACAGTGAAATGAAAATGGTAGACCCCCAAGATCTTAAGGGCATATGATCGGGACCGAATTCTGAATCGAATGAGCCATGTCCGTCCCTCCGTCCGTCTGTATGTCACATGTTTTTAGGCCTTAAATTTTGAGCTAGGGGACTGAAACTTAGTACGTAAGGTCCACGTCATGCGAAGCAGTACAAGTGTAAAAATTTTTGAAATCCGCCCAAAGACGCCCACAATCGGTCTTAATGTGCAACTACCTCCAGAGTTTTCAAAACTGTATAACGTTCTAAAAGGCTGAAATTTGACATTTAGCATCTCCTAATGAATGTAAGACACAAAAACGGCAAATTTAATTGGTAAACCTCCTCTAGTGGGCGTGGCATCTATTTTAAGGGTACCTTTTTAAATGCATTTTACTCAATATTTTTGCTCGAAATTGAAAAAAATTTGCTTAATATTTTATGTAGAAAACGCTAAGTTACACATTTTGTTTATACAAGACTTTGGGCCACGCCCACATTTGGAGGCAGAATTGAAGAAATACCTAAAATTTTCCAGAAAAACTTAATTTCGACTGGCCATTAGCCTAATTTAGGAAAGCATGAAACAAAAAATGTAGCAGGTTAGGTAAACGAGACTTCGTTCCAGATTTCGTTCATATTAAGTTTTTAGCCACGCCCCCTTCAAGGGGTCGATTTTTCAAAAATATGGAATTTGAACCAAAAAATTGCATTTTTACGTACATTTAAGTGTAACTTGGAAATATCTGTGGAAATATCTTATAATTAATAGTTTGTAATTAGGGGCGGCCCCTTTTCGAAGTTTGCATTACTTATAAAATGTCAAAAAATAACTATGCCTTCAGCATTTTACAATGTGGGATAGGATGGGGTATTCAACGGTCCGTTTTACGGACTGTAACTTCTGAGTACACACTGTAGCACTTACTCACTGGTTTTAATGAACTCGCGTTCAAGGGATTGGTTACCCTTTTAATGTTTGACATCACACGAGGAGGAGAGGTACCGATGCACTCTTGTTTTGAATATAGATGAATGTTAAATCTCCTTTAGAGATGATCGGTATAGTCTACTGCTACTTTAGAGTTTACAGAGGCTGAATCCAAGCACTTGACGACCGCCTGACTGTCAGAAAAGATTCGTATAACTTTGGAAGACATTACATTATTTCTGTTAGCCTGTCCCATAATTTGTCTTTGATCCATCGGTGTAGAAGTGGATTGATGCGCATTCCAGAGGAGTACCCTCATTCCAACAGGACCTAGGGGTGATGGTTGTCTGAAAGAGAACCTGAAAGCGTTCGGAACAGCAGAGTGTATGTCTCGCTATTGGTCCATAGAGAGGTTGCCTTGAGGCGAGTAGTCGTGATTGCAGCTATTTGTCGGCTGAAGATGTCAAGAGGAATAAGATGGAACAGGATGTCCAGCGCTGCTAAGGGGATAAGCAGGCTGATCTTTGGAATTTACTCAGCTTGTCGCGATTTACCGCTTTATCCAAGGCGCGTCACCAGTCAACCGTTACTTAAGTCAGTATCGGTCTAACAGCCGAAGTATTAGCCAGTGGGTAATTTTGTTGTGTTAATAAAAAGTTGCTTTCAGAACCCTTCATGTGTGGGATTTCCTGTTTCCTGTTGAAGAGGACGAGCTCAGTTTTGTATGGGGGGTTGACACTCAGGCCACAACTGTCAGCCCATCTTGTTACCTTGTTAAGAGCATTCTGCAGGCGTGTTCTTTAAGGGTATTTTGGGGTTTCTCTGAAACGGCAATGTCTTCTGCATAAGCAATTACTCTGCGGCCCTCTCTTTCCAGGATAACCAGCAGTTCGTTCAACGCTTGTTTCCAAGGAGTGAGGATAGGACTCCCTCTTTTGAGGTTTCCCTGCTGACAGATATTTTGGAAGTGGTCTCACCAAACTTTGAGATGATAATAATAATCTTACTCGTAAAAAGTTGATTAATTAACTCACTTAGTGAGCCATCAAACTTCGGAGCCGACAATGCAGCCAAGATCGCAGGTGTGTTGACAATTTTAAAGGCATCTTCTATATCGAGTAAAGCTACCATTATGTACTCCTTGCGGTGAAAGGAATGTTGGAACGTACTAGAGTATGTAAAGCTGTTTCCACAGATCTGCCTTTTTAGTATGCGTGCTGAGCTGTAGACAGCAGCCTTTTGTTAATACTAGAACGTAGGTGGATTACAATCATTCTTTCTAGGGTTTTTAAGAGAAATGATGGTAGACTGATTGGTTTGACAACTTTTGGAGTAACATGGGAATATTTGCCAGCTTTGGGTATAAAAACCACTTTCACTTCTCTCCATAACAGCGGAATGTAGACCAGCTCTATGCAACTTTTTAGAATTAGCTCCAGCGCAGGGAGGATAATATCCGATGTCTTTTGTAGTTCGGTTGGTATCATGCCGTAGGTGCTGCTGATTTGTAAGGTTTGAAGCTGTTAAGTGCCCAAAACAATCTAAGCAATACATCCGTAGTTATCAGATCATGCTTATCGGTCATGTGTATGGCATTGACTTGTTGAGGCTAACACCATAAATAACTTCGGATCTACCCGGAAAATGGGTTCTCAGTAGCAGGTTTAGCGATTCTTCGCTAGAGGAAGTCCAGGAGCCTTCTGCTTTTTTGAGGCAGCTGGCCGTCGTTGGCTTAGTAGAATTTTCCTTAGGCTATATGCTTCGGACTCGGAGGATTCTTCTATTTCGCTACAGAAAAGTCGCCAAGATAACCGTTTTGATTTCCTCAGCTCTTTTTTGTAGGATTTACGGGATGTTTCGTTGGCACCCCAGTTTGTATTTGTTCTTGTGGACTTGGCTCTATTAAAGAGCCATTTTCTGCATTCATTTCTAAATAGGCCCAGTTCTCTACCTATGCGGTTTCCTCTTGCCTCTTGAAAGTATAAAAGGGCAGGAGGAAGATAGTGCTTTGTTGACGGCAAGAGAGAGTTTATTAACATTGTGATCAAGCTCATTGGTATCACATGAAGGACTTAGGAGAGAAAAATTCATTAAACGATTTAGTGAATCTCTGTATAAAAGCCAGTTCAAACTGCCTGGGTATCGCTTAGAGCCATTATTCTTTCCTCGCCGAGGCCTCGCCGTGTATATACGTGATGATATTGTCTACCACATTCCTCCACAACTCAACACCTGTTCCAACCCGGAATTTAATTTCATGTGGATAGATTTCACCGTCCGTAGACAAACCATTCATTACTGTTTCGTGTACAAAAGCCCAAACTTTCGCAGTGCATTGACTTGTAATGAGATTGATACACTGTCAGATTCCATCACAAGAATTGTTTCCCTGCATCCTAATAATGAAATCGTGATTACGGGCGATTTCAATATTCACAATTCTAAGTGGCTTCGACATTCTGGTCAGTCAACACCCGAAGGAAGGTATGTTGAGATCTTTGCTGCGTTAAATAATCTGACGCAACTTGTAAACGAGCCTACACGGGTACCAGGCATTAACAATCATTCCGCCAACACTCTGGACTTGTTTCTAACTTCCCATCCCGATAAGTACACCCTAAATGTACTATCTCCTCTAGGTTCGTCAGACCACTGCGTCATATTAGCCAAATTCTTATTGGGGGCCAACCCAATAAGGAAATAACTCCTAAACGAACAGTCTGGCGGTACGAGAAAGCAAACTGGGACGGCCTTAATAACTTCTTCGGTCGTTTTAACTGATAACCAACACCATTCTCCTTGGCATGACATCTTTCATCCCTCACAGGATTAAGAGTATCAAACCTAAGGTGAACTCGTGGTATGACTCGAGCAATTAGGTTGAAGGAGTTATGTTTTCGGTCCTACAATGCCAACCCATCTCAGGTAAACCGAAAAAAGTTTAAGCAAGCCAGAAATGATTGTAATGCTCATATTCGCCGTGTTAAGTTCCAATACGACCAAAAGCTGAGGCAGAAAATACTACATTGTCCCAAGGGTAAGAAAAACGTTTGGTCTTTCGTAAAAAATGTTAAAAACTGCCTCATCTTCCATCCCAACCCTCGTTTACAATGACATTCCAGCCGTCACCTCTATGGCCAAAGCAAATCTACTTGCAGCGCATTTCGCTGCTAGCTCCATGCTCCCAGATTCTGCGATGTCCCCGCCTGTACTTGAGCGCGTCGAATGTACCATGGGACAAATTCATTTTCGCAATCGTACAGTCATGAGAGTACTTCGAGATCTTAACATTCACAAATCCGCTGGTCCAGATGGCATATCCCCCATAGTTCTGAAGAGGTGTTCTTCCACGCTGCCAAAACCATTTTGTGAGCTTTTCCATCGGTCCTACTCCTCAGGTCTCTTTCCGAGTAGATGGAAAACAGCATTTGTCCAGCCCGTCCCTAAAAAAGGCGATTCTTCTTCTCTCTCCAACTATTGTCCAATTGCACTAACTTCCCTTCTTTCTAAGGTCATGGAAACGCTGATTAATTATCAGCTTATGAAATATCTTGAATCACGAAAACTCCTCAATGACCGGCAATACGGTTTTCGTAGCAAAAGGTCCACTGGTGATTTGATGGCATATCTCACTGAAAAATGGAACCATTCCTTGCATATTCATGGTGAAAGCAAGATTGTTGCGCTTGATATTTCAAAAGCATTTGACAGAGTTTGGCATCAAGCTCTTTTGTCGAAAATGTGTGCATTTGGAATCGACGAATCTCTTATTCAATGGATTAGTAATTACCTTTCGGACCGTTCAATTCAAGTTGTTTTGGATGGGTTCAAGTCTGCAATTCACAAAATAAACGCTGGGGTTCCCCAGGGCTCTGTTTTGTCTCCGACTCTCTTTTTAATCTTCATAAATGATCTTTTGCCTGCTACTACTAATCCAATTCATTCCTTTGCCGATGACAGCAACCTCAGTTTTTAATATTCGTTCTCAGCTCCTCGTCCCTGCTCTTCGGACGTTGAACTGGAACGCCAGCGTATGTCAAACTCATTATAGAATCATCAACTCATCACAGAAGACTCAATGCTGTCTTCTGTCATTGAAGCAAAACCGAAACACCCAGCCATTGTCCATGAATGGCACTTGCATCGACGAAACCGAAACGCTTTCCATCCTCGGTATGTGTGTCAATAACAACCTTAGTTGGAATGACCACATATTCGACGTCGCCAAGAACGCTGCGAAATGCCTAGGTTTCAGAGCCTTAGGTGACAGAAATATTGCAAAGTCTATCGACTCACTCGAACATCGACGCAATGTCTCTTGCTTGTCACTGTTTTACCGTTTTCTTTACAAACAGTGTTCCAACGAAATAGCCATTTGCATTCCACCCCTCAAATTATTCAACCGTAATTCTCGCCAACGATCGAATGCTCATCAGTTCACCCTTGAGCCGACTTCCGGGCGTACTGTCAAGTTTAAACGTTCTTTCATAAGCCATACAACGCGAATGTGGAATGTCCTACGCAATACAACCCACAACTGTTCAAAACAAGAGTGCACCGATACCTCTCATCCCTTCCCCCTTCTTCTAATCCTTTCCGCTCGTGAGATGCTAAACATTAAAAGGGTAGCCAATCCCTTGTTCGCGAGTACATTATAAAAAAAAAAAAAGTTCGTTCTCCTGTAGTCTCTAAAGCCTGATTGGCGGGAAGGTTTATCTTTCTGGAACACTTATTTTACATCAACCAAATTTGACTCAAGCCCAACCACATGAACATATTCCAGCTTCTGGCGAATAAGCTTGGCCTTACTGTCCAAATTTCATTTTTTATTTTGAGCCCAATTTCCTGCGGCGTAATTTCACAGCGCCTTTCTAGCTATATGAAATAGCCTCGTAGATCAAAGGGGTATAATATTGTTTATACATCTTTTAAGGAAACCTTGCCCTTTCACGGCGTATGTAGCAGTCTCAAATACGTATGCGGTCGTCCCAACTTAAGTTTTTATTGACACCCATGCCGAGTTTTCCACGTTATCCTGCACAAACTGAAGAATATGGCAGGGATGCCAAAACTAGGCATTGCGTCGTCTCTATAGACGCTTTCATACGTGGCCTTGCAATCGTTGGAGGTGGGAAATGATTCGAAATTCCTGGGTTTTCTCCAAGATCTACCTCTGTCTGAGCATTTGATCGATGGTGAAATATCTCGGCCTAAGCCACACTGATATGGTCAAACCTATCAGATTGTCGTCAAACGGCTTTAGGCGCTCACACAATTCAAGAAATAATCTTTTATACGTTGCTAAGGAGGCTGATACCTCTGCAATTGGCGTAATTGAGAGAGTCTTCTTTCTTGAGGATCCGGTATAAATAATGCTGAGGTTCCATTTGTCGGGCATGGTTTCCTCTTACCATATCTAGTAGATGAGCTGATGCATGCTCGTAACCAACAAGGCGGTCAGCTCCGGCTGCCGTGAGGCACTTGAGCTTAGACACAGCTACTTTCACTTTATCCAGGTCGGGTAGGTGGTATCGTTCGTATTCCCATTTCTTCTCCCGGGTCGAATGGTTCATTCTGCCTGGCAGTGGGGTTCGGTTTGTAGTTATACTGTCGACGGAGTGGCTTTTGCAAATCCATTTTTTATACCCTTGGCCGGTCCTTTTTATCCTTTAGAGGACGACCTCTTGATGTTGAATTTTCGAGCCTCATTGATTCATTCCTGTTGTAACACACCTCTATCGTTTCAACCGTGCTTTTCTCTTGCTCTCTTTTTTTTCAGAAAAGCTGTTTCTTTTTGCTCGCGAGCAAATCTATAAGTTCTTCTGTTTAACTGCATGTACTTGCCGGCATTTATCGTTAAAGCACATATTTCGCTGTAGTGGATGTGTCTATGTTGTTCACGAAATAGTGCGAAGTTCAACCTGAGGAACTCCTCTGCAGCCATCTGGACGCAATTTCCTTTTTGGCATTTTGAAATTGGGGCTGGCATTCAATCGGGCTAAACATTTTTGTCGATTTCGAAAATCCACATATGCATGCGCCCGGCTTAGATATGAAGTGAAAGTATGGAAGACGATGCGAAGTTAATTATAGTATTGGCAGTAAAAAGTTATGTAGAAATTATAAATATCTTAAATCCAACAACTTTTCTCATTGTGCATGATTTGGGACAATGTGGGACTCAAGTACAGCTGAGGAGTAAAGCTACCTACCTAGTACCAAGGCAATACTGTTTGCTAAAAAGACGATCGGACGATATCGAGAGACGATTAACCAGTGGCGAATAGAAAAGAGAAGTAGAGGACAGTCGTTCTTTAGCCGTACAGTAGACACGAATATTAAAAAGTTGTAAAGTCTCAGTCTTAAGTCAGTTTAAAGCAGTATACAAACTTATCAGTAAAAGTACATTTATTTACATTTAAACTTAATTTGAATTAAAACTTAAACTAAATTTACATTAAAACCTAGAATTTATCTAAAAACATTGAGATTAAAGTCAAGTGAAATAGAAAGCTGCGTGTTTTAATCGATGGACTAACCACATGTAGGTATAGTTGCCGTTTCAGTTCATGGAAGCAAGAAAAAATTCACACACTCGCCAAAAAGTCGACCGACTTCATCGATAGCTACAACGTAGTAAGATCCGTTAAGTTGGCCATAAATCGCTACAAAATTTTAATTTTATTACGAAACATAAAAATTTTCACCGCAATCTTGCCGCCAAATAAAGTAAAGCAGAATCAGTTCTTGTTTTCATCGACTGCATGCAATCGCCCTAAAAGTTTTCCCATAAACTCTGCGACGACACTATACCGCGCCGCGCGCCGTATACAACAAAGTTTTAGTTATTAGCTTGGACAATGGTCAATCAAAGAGCTCCCTCTACTTCCCAAAGGAAACACGACAAAAAAATCTATTTCACTTTGTCTGCTAATCTGGCAATAAAAACCGCCAAAAGACGAACATTTGGCGGTTCACCATTCCACCAAAAAAAGTCCTTTGTCCTTTCGTTTTATTGATCAACTTCTCTGCATATAAATCTGCAGATTAGCTGACTACACAGCTACATATTGCCATTTTCGCCGCGCCAACGAATAAGGACATTTTTATAGAGCAGCACTGTAAATCATCATTTAAGTTGTTAATTTATTTGCAGTTGTGATGTGTGATTGTCGCGTTTGTGTCTCCCTCTTGGGGTGATCTACTGCGCCAGTTTCTTGCAACCACTATTAGCCGCAACATAAAATCTTTAAGTGATTTTATTACCTTCCCTTGCTGACACGTCACACAAAAACAGTGCACAACAGCGCGCATAGACAAAGGCGAAAAGGAGGACATCCTCGTCGTATATTTGCCTTGGTTGTTCCAGATAAGTAGAGTGCACGGCGGCGTATCATCCTTTACATAAGAAATGAAATCCTTTTGTCAAGGGAAATTTTTTGATTGCGTCAAGACAATGATAGGTAGTAAACTGTCAATAATTTCCACTAAGTTATCGCCCGTTGAGCCTACCTTGGGTTTGACTTTGACAGGATTGTTATCATACATTGTTGTTTGCATTGTGCAAGGGATAATATTTTGGCATGAGAATTAAGGGCAGACGCAATTGAAATGTATTCCACACCAGTTACACGGCATTGTGATTTACTTTGTTGCGTTTGATGAGTTCGTGTCAGATGGACGGTTCCCCCTTTTTTCTTTGCTGAAGATTTTGTTTGTATTAAAGGATAACACCTTTGCTTGCCTGAGGTATTATTAGGCAAAACGAATCGAGGACATAAAAAAGGGTAGCGTTTTTATTACGATTCCTTGGGGATTAAGTTAAGATGTTTATTCGTATTTGCGCGAGAGGATAGGTGTTACGCAGATGCGTATTTTGTTAAGCGAATTACAGGGATATTTGTTGCATTGAAAGGGTTTAGGATTGAGGATCCATACATAAATGGTATAGTGTGATTTGGTAAGGGAGGTGTAGATACAACAATGCAGAAGGCCATATAATACTACTGTATAAACCAGATGGTTCGTAAAAAAGGATATGTAAGAAACCAAGGATTTGACCATCGTTAAAAGAATTTAACACATCATTTATAAGTGGAAGTATGTAGATCTTCTTTGTGGCTGTATAAATGAGGCTGTATAATTTTTGCCCAAACTTTTCACTTTTCCAAAAATTGGAAAAATATTCCTCTTTCTAGTCTTAAGTTTTTAAAATCCCAAAAGATAGAATATGGACTGATATGATTTTAGTCGACAAGAATTTTTTTTGTCGACAAAATTTTACTTTTACGTCCGTCTTACGAAAATGATTGCTTAAAGGACAAGCCTTCAGTGTCCGCTACAAATTATACGCGGGGAAAGCCACTGACTATATAAGTAGTAAATAATTTTTATGATCTATGCGGTAAAATAATTCTGGTAGAAGCTTGGAGTAAGTTACCACACTGTTTTATTTTTGGTTTTTCCCTTTATTTCAAATATTATTCCACAGGACAGAAGGATCAGAAGCAGTTGTCCAATCTTCAAGAAACCATAAGATTACAGACAGTTCCTAATGAAGAAACCCCCAAGGGACATTCTCTGCAAACTTCCCTATCCCATACGCTTCCTTCATCTCTACACACATATCGATGTCACTCTTACTGGTTTCACAAACAAATCAAATAACCAAACCAGAGACACAACGCACATGCTTACCTCTGTACATTGGCTTCATTTGTCTTAAGGACAAAAACTTTCCAATGTCCCAAGTCCATTTAGCTATAAAATTCCATAACCAATTACATACGGTTGGCTAGTGTGTTTGTTTGTGTTTTACCCTCGTACGGAATAGCTTTTGGGTTACCAAGGATTATTGAATCACACAAGTTTAGAATTCGATCAGCCATCCGTGAGGAGGAAATTTAAAACCACATTGCCATTAGGATGACTTCGTTATATTATTTTTTCTTCGACTATAGCATCCCATTCCTAATGTTAAGGTGCTTTCTATAGAAACCACTCAAACGTACGTGGCTGCTGGTGTACAAAGGACATTGTGATGAAATCTTCTGATTGACAATTACCGGTAAAAAATCAGTCTGACTTAATCCGAAATAGAATTTTTCAAAATTGTTCATTTCAATTGGATTTACCCTCATTTGGGGTGGAGGGATTTATAATGGACCAAGTGAGTGGGTTGGGTAAGAGCGTCGTGTAATAAAAAAGATACTCCTCCACATACGTAGAAAAGTGCTCGAGAAACCATGCGGGGCTTGTCAAGTTCGAGCACGTTAAAATCTGAAATTGCATGAGCACACGGAGAAGTATCTGTAGACAACTTGGACCTAACTATTTCGCACACATTTTAAAAAATTCATATTTTTATGAAAAGTCTGGCCTACTTTTATATGCTCAGTGCACACTAGAAAATTTTATCGAGGTACAACTGCACTGCAATGCGGACGCATTATCCCGGAGACTGAGCCCAATTGTTAGCATTGCGAGCGATAAGAGGAAAAATACGAATGTATTTCTGTTCAGAAAATAAGAGCTGAAACTGCGGAAGGCTGGAGTAGTAAGGAACTTCGTAATGCGGAACAAGAGGATCCTGACATCGAGCCAATCCTAGCATTGAACGAATCTATGGAGAAACCGATCGCAAGATATGTCCTTCAGAAGTCCGAAATTAAAGGCATATTGGGCACAGTGGGACTCTCTCCAAGATCCACAGTGGGACTGTTCAAGATAGCGTTCTTCGAAGAAAATGGGAAATGGCGGATGGAAAATCCTTTAAGATATAGCTTGTGCTTCCACGGTTTAAAGAGCAGGACATTTTGCGGAAAATGCACGATGGAGTATCTGGTGGGCACTTGATGGGAATCAAAATGACACAAGAAGCGATGTCGAGAGCTGGTGTCGGAAGTGTACAACGTGCGCTGCTGATGGTAAGGGACCCAAAGTAAAATCCATAGGTAAATTGCGCCAGTATGACGGGGTGCTCCACTTGAAAGGATCGTTGCCGACATCGCAGGACAGTTTCCGGCAACTGAAAACGGTAATCTTTACATTCTTTTAATTGCCGATTACTTCTGTAAGTGAATCGAGGCATCTGCGATCCCAAATCCAAAAGCGAAAACCGTTGTCGACCAGATAGTGTACCACTGGTTGTGCAGGTTCAAAGGCGGATGAAAACACTTTGGGCTGCTTCGAGAGAAAAATTCTTCGGACGATTTACGGTCCCGTCTGCATAGACGGAGAGTGGAGGAGGAGATATAAAATCGAACTTTACGGGCTGTACAGCGATACCGACCTAGCCAAAAGAGTCAAAACACAACGTCTACGATGGCTGGGTCATCTAGAGCGGATGGACACCAACGCCCCGGCCCGGAAAATCTTCGAATCCACACCGCAGGGACGGCGCAGTAGAGGAGCACCGCCAACTTCGCGTGCCAAACTGGAGGCGGCTAGCTAGAGACAGAGCTGGCTGGCGAAGCTTGTTGGCTGAGGCCCACGTCCACCCCGAACTGTAGCGCCACCTTAAGTAAGTAAGTAAGGTTGTGCAGGTTGGGAGTGCCAATGGAATTGCATTCCGACCAAGGAAGAAACTTCGTGTCGAAGAGATTCCAGGAAATGTGAATGAGAGAAGCAAAAGTATGAGTAGCAGAATATTTCATAGAAACATTGTTGTCCATTCTATTTCCATATTGGAAGAGAAAAATGTGTTTTGTATTTGGCCGACCCTAACCTGGTTCAGACGCCGGCGCCACCGCGCCACCGACCAGGAAGCCGCTAATTTTCAGACAGACGCTTCTGGATTTTTCGATTGATACTGCTTTTGGTCCGCCCCGGATATTTTCCATGCCGGTAACCACCATATCTGGTGAGCATTCAACTATCCGCCACCTGGGAAGGCGCCCAATTGGGGACCAGCACCCCTTAATCTTTCTAAATTAGTGGATGAGAATCAAAGAGATTGGGATCGGCGAATACCTTTATTCCTTATAGCCTACCGCAATGCGGTTCATAGTACAACTGGTTATACTCCATCTGACGTTCTCTTTGAACGACTTGCTACGCTACCCAGTGAGCTAAAATTCGTATACCCCATTGAAGATCTTAAATCCGAGGAGAACTACGTGGTTGACCTTAAAGAAAGTATTAATGGCATACACCAGAGGACTAATAAGTCCTAATTACTTATAAGGTAGGACTAATAAGTCCTATTACTTAGTAATATAAAGGTTGCAAGCGACCGCATGAAGACCAGATACGATGCGCGAGCAACAGCAACCGAGTTCTACGAGGGTAATCTGGCATGGCTCTACAACCCATAGCGTAAAAAGGGAAGATCGCCGAATCTGCAGCAAGACTAGGAAGATCCCTACCAAGCTGTAATGCGACTTAATGATGTCGTCTTCCGTATCCAACGAGGACCAAGAGCGAAGATAAAAGTTGTCCATGTTGATCGCTTCGGTCGTTGCGATGATAACGAATTACGATGGGACGAACTGAACTAAGAGGGCGGCAATGTAATGTGGCAACAAGGAGTAAAAAGTAGTGCAGGAGTCGCTGAGTGCCCCCATCGATTCACTTTACGAACACCCGCTTGACTTACTAAACGAACCACACCCAACTGTCATTCCAGTCAGCTGATAGCAAACTGATATTCGAAGTTCGAATTTCTATATAAAATTTTCCTCCAATGGAAAAGTACCAGCAGAAAATTGCCAAGGGGGAAATACAAAAAAGTACTAGAAGGTGCTTAAATTTTATAAATACACCGATATTAAAGTGAAAAGTGATTGAATTTAAGTAAAGTATTAAATTCTAAGTAGTCAAGTTTCAATAAGTTGTATTTGATAAATAAAGTGATTTTAATTGTATAATACAAAAATTAAAATTGAGTTTTATTCGACGAACCTCGCAGGCAAGAACATTATCTACATTAACATAATACATTTAATTCAAAAATATATTTTGAATTCAAAATTTGTTTGCCTTGTTTATTATGATGCTTTGTTGAAAGGTACCTTAATCTACACATGTAACTTTTTTTCTTTTCAGAACTTTGATTCTGGCGGTCGGTCAACTCTTATTTCTCGCACTGGTGAATTCAATTGTATTTTCGGGTAATTTTCTTTCTTCTCTTTAATTGTGTCGCGTCGTGTCGGTCGTTTAATGAAAGCTCCCGAATTGTGAAGTACATACTTATTTAGTTGGAGATACCTTTTATTTAATTCTTTTTGATTCGAGTTCCTTGTTTTAAGATTTTAAAATAGTAACCCCTTATTTTTTCATCAAATTAATTGTTTTTTTTATCAAATGTGAAATGTGTATTAAAAAGTGTCACAATGTTAATTGAACGTGTCAAAAAGCAGAGCAGAGAAGTTAAAAGCGTTCAGCCTCTTGATGGCATTTTAAAGAGTAAAATGTGTATTCAATGTCTTTTCGAAGGGATTCGGTTGAGCTCGGGAGTTCCGAAAATCGATTCCGATTATTTATTTATTAAAAAAAAGCATTAAAAAAAAAAATTCTTCTGGAAGACACGGGAATACCACTAACTTCTTAGGTAAGTAATTTTTAAGATTTTCTCTTTTTCTTATTTCTTATTAATTTTTTTTTATTAAAATTATGGAAACCATACAATGCAGGTAAACAACAATATTTTTAGAAATAGTTTTATATAGGTACCTAAACTTTTATCTTCCAAAACCTGCATAGTGCCTAAGCAGAGCAGCAGCTAAAGCTTCCAATGCTTTATGGGCGTATGTATGGCACCACATGGCGAATCTCTCCAAAGATTGCTCATTGGACCTACACTATGATGGTCAGGCCCATCATAACTTATACTTCCATAGTATGGTGGACTAAGACCACCCAACAGACTGCCATCCTAAAACTCAAAAAGGTACAGCGTTTTGCGTGCCTGGGTATATCAGGAGCTATGCGGACGTGCCCCACAGCTGCTATAGAAGCTATAATTGGGCTTACACCCCTGCACATTTTTGTACAAAAAATGGTAGTACGCAGCATGGCAAGTCAACTACAAGTCAATGAGTTAAGTCTTAGCGACCATCCGGACCTGCTTTAACTTTTCTCTGAACTCCCGGAACTTGATATGCACTGCACGGTTACAGACCGCATACAAAAAACTTTATGCTTCAACAGAAGGTTTTCCACGGAGATCCCTACTAGAGAAGTATGGGTTAGCAATAACTCACCAAATAGCCAAAACGGCCTTAAGTGGTATACGGATGGTTCTTAAATGGGGTCGGGAGTGGGAGCCGGCGTTTACGGGCCGAACCTGACTATTGCGATGGGAAAATGTTCCAGTGTATTCCAGGCAGAACTCCACGCCATTCAAGAATGCGCCAGCCACGTTGGTATCATAGGTGCAAACATCCATATATACACGGACAGTCAAGCAGCTATAAAAGCCCTTAGCTCGCACATCATTGACTCCAAATCAGTCATGCACTGCTTCAATACCCTACAGAAACTTAGTTCAAGAAACAAAACCAAACGGTGGTGGGTTCCTGG
This sequence comes from Neoascia interrupta, assembly GCA_947623515.1. NCBI lineage: Eukaryota > Metazoa > Arthropoda > Insecta > Diptera > Syrphidae > Neoascia > Neoascia interrupta. The sequence goes on from OX392463.1 coordinate 139,724,452, forward strand.
TCACGAAGGTATTGATGGTAACGAGAAAGCCGACGAATTTGCCAGAAAAGGCTCGGAAACCCCCTTTAGGACCTGAACCTTTCTTCCCCCCCCCCCAAATCGGCAATTAACGAAGTTATAAAAAACTGGGAGCACACTAGATGTATCTCATATTGGGTGGACACCCCAGGCCTAAGACAGGCCAAACGGGCCATTCAGCCCTTCACAAACAATGCCAAGAGTTGCCTCAAACTAAACAGGCATGATATTAAAAACCTAGTGGGTTACCTAATTGGGCACCACAGGTTTAGGTATCACCTCTTTAAAATCAAAATAGTTGACTCCTCTGAATGCCGACTTTGTCTTGAGGAAGACGAAAGCGCTGAACACATCCTATGTGAATGTCCTAAATGGTATTAGACGGATCTTTTTCTTCAGAGAACAACTGAGTTCCGAAGACCTCCTCTGCTAGTAGTGTTATCCATTTCGCACGGAAGGTGAATGACCTACTAGCCTAACTATCCTGATGTTTCACGGCACAAAAGATCTATTCAGGTCGAGGTGCCTTAGTTCGCAATAGACGAGTCAGAAATTTAAAAAAAAAGCAGAACAGTTTCGGTGTCAGAGGGGCAGCATGCCCTACATACATATTCAACTAGTCAAAAAAGATCAGGATGAGGACAGATAAGTTAAAAAAATTTTGCCGCTCTAGATTTTTTGTTTTCTAGATATGGGGGTAGACCCAAGCTTTCCTTTTTTGCACTATAGTGACTGAATCAGTATAAGTGATGTAAAGGGGCTCTATTCCGAAAATCTTTTTTCGCTCCTGTGTAGTAATTTCCCCAGCGTTAATGAGTTTGACATACGTTAGGCTTTTATTTATGTTTATAGCTCCTGCCATAACTACAAATTACACTTAAGCCGAGCGACATCTATACAAAGCCAAACGGAAACGCCACTGTGAGCTGCGCACATTTGCATGCGCTGCCAACACTATGCTGCAAGCGGCAAAACAATCTCATAAACACAAATGTGTTATGAAATGATTATGTATCTCAATTCGGCGGCCTCCAAAGTGTTTGCAAAACAAATAAAATTGTCATAAAAACAAACGACCTTTGGGTAGCAACACATTGACACTGTCAGACCATCAAATCAACACCGAAATCACACAATGGGATGCTGCATTAGGTGACTTTTTGAATATTACCTATACAGACCGCCTGGCAGTGACGACGACCAACGCCGCCGCCTGAATGACATCCCTTGACGCTCATATATGAATATAATTATAATTGTACTGCAACAGCGCAATATACTCGTATGTAAGGACAAGAGGGCACCCCCTGCGGTGAGTTGTTTCCGTGCGAATTCCATATGAACTCAGAACGCACAAAACTTACCAGGACCACGATGATGTGCATCAATCCGCGTCACATCTAGGAAACTCTCGCTTGCTGATGTGCCAGAACTGATGAGTTTGATGCGTTTGACATACGCTCGCATTGATTGCCCATAAATTACGAATTTATGATGACAGAAATAGTCGCTGCGTAATGCGCGTCAAAGATCCCTGAAGGATATAGCTGGCAAGCAAACTGGATGGATATTCCGTTTTTTTTTTTTTTGTTGTGAATGCTCGTAAAACTAATAAAATATTGTCGGCTATGAATGTTGGAATTAATGGGCCAGTACGGATGGGAAATATTCACATGGCTTGCGAGTGAATCAAAAATTTTATTTTGATGTTTCGCAAGTCTTAAGAATTGCACTTTGAATGCGGTTAATTGTGGTTTCACTTCGTTTGTCGTTATTGGGGATGATAAGTGCTAATTGGTGTTTCAAAGGATCTATAGGTAGCTTAAGTTCCTTAAGCAATAATTTACTTTGAGTCGTAAAACTCCATCCCGCCTTGGCGCATTTTGTTTCTTTGAATCGGGAATTCTTGATCACAAAACTATACAAATATTTGCACATGCAAGTCGTTAAATTGCATTTTCTATGGGTTTTATGGGTCTTGCTATTTGAACCAAACATTGAACCGTGAGAAGGAATATTTGATCAAAGTGTGCGGCGATCTCCTTGAAGTAGATACATACATTTTTGATGGTCTTTCAGCGCAGGCAACAAATTTCTTTTTAAATTATTTTCTTATAAACATCTAGAGACGAACAAAATCAAAGCAGACACAAAAAGTCCTTAAATTTCTTTGTCTTAGTCGAAATCAACCACTTTAAAAAAGTTTGCCAAAGAAACTCAGACCTTATGCTTTGTAAAGTAATAATGCTTACCACTGGTTCACGACAAGTGCATTCTTTGCACATAAGTCAGATATGATAACACATAACATTGTTTCCACATAAGTCAGATATGATAACACCTAGTCCATAGTTCTGTACCTACTACTCTCTTTTGCCAATGGTAATTGGCATTTTTACTGTAATAAACAGATCTTGATTTGTTCAAAATGGGCTAAAACGAGTACCCTGTTTTAAAAAAGCTTTACTTTTTGCGCGGTGAAACCCGTAAATTGATAAAAACAAGACCTAAATTTAATTAATTTTGCAGGGGTATTCTGCTATCTTGCACGCAAAAAAGCATGAGCAGATCATTGCTCTCCAAAAAATATTCTAAGCTCTAAGGCAATCTAAATGAGATCACAATAAAGAAATCGTCACTGAATTCCGCGATATTGTGTTGCACAATCCCTGAATTATGGTTCGGGAGGAAGCTAAGATTGTTACAATTTCAAAGATACCGTTATTTGATACCTGCATGAATCTTTTTGTATAAAAAAAATTATCTTTAAAGTAGCTACCGCATTTTAATGGTGGACCAAAAAACGAAGCCGGACGAAGATTTGAAACCCCAATTTTGACCTGCTGAAGCGCGATTCAAGTGAACTTTTTAAGCTTTTTGTGCAACTGATGAATTTTGTATGGGCCACTGCAGAACCAAAATGAAAGAAGGAGAAAGAACGAACTTACGCAGCTAGATGTTCTCTTAAACAGTTGAACGGTTTCGTCAGTTGGAAAAAGTAATGGCAATAGTTTTCAAGGATTCCAACAAAAAAAAACTTTCTTGGTTTTTATGGAAAATTGAAAAACGATCACTAAGGAGCACTGTGAAAGTTTATAACGTAGATTAAATGCCGACTTGAAAAAAAAACCTGTGAGTAAGTGCAACCGTGTGTACGCATAAGTTAATGTCCGTCAGACGGACCATTAAATACCCCAAACTTCGAAAAGAGGCGTGGTCCAACCACCCCTTATTACAAACTATCAATATTAACACAGATATTGCCAATTTACGCTTATGAATATAAAAATTTGATTTTTGGTCCAAATTCAATATTTTTGCAAAATCGACCCCTAAAAGGGGTTGGCTAAAATCTTTGCATAAATAAAACTTGGAATAAAATCTCGTTTACCTTTCCTGCTGATATTTTTGGTTTAATCTCTACTAAATTAGGCTTAGTGAAATTGCGTTTTTCTGGAAAATGTTAGGTTTTTCTTCAATTCTGCCTCCAAATGAAGGCGTGGCTCAAAGCCTTGTATGAAAAAAGTAAAGAACTAAGTGTTTTTTCATAATATATTAAGTAAAATTTTTTCAGTTTAGAGCAAAAAATGGAGTAAAATGCATTTGAAAATGCCTATTAAGACATCTTACAGTTTTTAAAAAAGTTCTGGAGGTAGTTGCACATTAAGACCGATTGTGGGCATGTGTGTGCGGATTGCAAACATTTTTACACTTGTACTGCTTCGCAAGACGTGGAGCTCACGTTCGAAAGTTCAACTTCCTAGCTCTAAATTTAAGGCCTAAAAACATGTGACACACAGACGGACGGTCATGGTTTATTCGATTCAGAATTTGGTCTCGATCATATGCCCTTAAGGTCTTGGCGGTCTACCATTATTATTTCACCGTGTTACAAACTATGTGACAAACCTAATATACCTCCTACCCTATGAGATATGGTATAAAAACGGTCCTTGGTGGATAGATTTATAAACGGGATAAACTTTTTGGGTCTCTAGCATTTTGGTCTCTTTTAAAGGAGCCTATTGTGCTTTTCCTCATCAGCACCTAGGTCCAAATTTTTACTATTGATACAATCAAGAGCTCGTGAATCTGTTTAAAGAAGAAAAATTTGAGATTTCGTTCGAAAGTAAAAAAAAATATTTCAAAAATTATTTTTCAAACTATTCTGGTATCTTAACGATAATACCGATTTTAATGAAATTTGGTTCGTATAGGTATAAAACGTATGAAGAGAATTCTAACATTTTTAAGATATTTCAAAAATGACGTCTCTAACTTAATATTTTCTGAATCGGTTTAAAAAACGAACCGAAAATCCCGCATTTATAACCACTAACTAAAAAACCTGTGCCCAGAGTATTGGGGAAAAATAGCCGTTGTTAGCTTAAAGTAGATGAGAATCAAAAATAAATACAACGGTATTCAAAACAAGTGAGTAAGTGCAAGAGTTTGTCTGTGACAAACTTCTATACACCCGACCCTATGTACCATGTTACACCAAATCTTAAAGTTTCTTGGCCTGAATTCACATATGATTTGTATGTGCCAATTGGGCCATGCCTCAAAAGTGGGCATGGCTTAAAATTTAAATAAATTAATTGTAGTTTCGTTAGCCATGAGAAAATGGTAAAAGCGGAAACTATTTCAGAAAAAAACAGTTTTTTGCAAAAAACGCACCTTAAAAGTGGGCGGAGCTCAAAATTTTGTGTACAGCAAACTTAGCAAATGGTTATATCTTTAATATTGGTTATAGAACTTTTTTTCGATTTGGAGTCAACTTTCCGTGAAATCGGGTTTTGAAAGATCTAACATGTTAAAAGTGGGCATGGTCGACATTGTGGGCGGTCCAATTTTTGCCTTGTTTAAGGTCTTAGGCCAATATTGATCAGTACTAAAATTTAAGTTCCTGTGCCTTGTATAACTTGGCCAAAAGGCATTTTGAAAAAAAATGTGAAATAGAGGTTGTCTCACATTGAAGCTGGATTGACGGATTCACACTTTGTCTGTGCAACAAAAGAACCAAACCGTGTACCAAGCTTGATTTTGAAGACCTAAAAATGAAGTTTTAAAAAGTGCTAGGATAGAACTTTTGACAATCTCTTTCACTTTTTCGGCCTGGAATTTCCAAGCGACTAGTTTTCTTTTGCGTTGATAATAAAAGCATGCTTTGACGAACAGGTTAGTCTCATATCTGTATATCTGTATTTATGAGAAAAAAACAAAAAACAATTTTAAAATAAAGAAAACTTGCGACACCTATTCAACAGTTTAAAGTATTTGAAAAAAAAGAACTCTAAGACACGGCTCCATGTCGCCCTCTACAAAGCACTCAGCACTGAAACAAAATCCAACTGTATCTTTCAACTACATAAATCTCAAACAATTTGAAATGGATTGAATGCTTTTAGCAAGACTACGGTTTCGGTATTTAAAATTTCCCCAAAAATCACTTAGCATCTCTTAACAACCGAACCGGCGAAAGGTCGGGCTCTTTTTTAAATCCATATGTCATTTGAATTTCTCCCAGGGGTGCGCCATGGCACTAGCAGCAGACTCCTTGGTCGGCTGGAACGCGCGTTCAACGAATCGGAAATATTTATGGATACCGTCGTAATTGTAGCGCTACAAGGTTGCACGAAATGCCTTTTACTTTCCACCTCTAACCAAAAAAAAATGATTCAACAAGCCTGCACAGGCGAATCGGGAATGTCTTTTTTAATGGGGCACACCTCGCCCTCTAAGGCGATAAATTAAAAGCTGCTCGGCTTGTCCTATCAATGATTGTTTGGCGAATCAATTTCGTAAGTGAGACTTCACATTCGGTCTTGCACACGACATTAATTGATTTTTGCGAATTTAATTTGCTTTATTTCCGCCCCCTTACATCCAAAGAGAAAACGAGAAAAGACTGTGTCCTGGATGGTGGAAAAAAAAATTGCGCCACAGTAGTCGCTCGAAATAAAATGACATTCGCAAATTAATGACGTGGAGACCCATGAAGCTTAATGTTGATTAAAATGCTTTCAAAAAGTTCTCGTCCTGGAATTGTCAAACAATGCTTTGTGTGAAAAAATAAAAACCGAAATGATTCTACATTTCGTCGTCCGAGCCGAAACGGAAGCCCAATAATGCCAGTAAAACGCCAGAATGTCGACGGAAAAAAAAACCGAGTAGAATGCAAACGCGCTGACATTTTTGTCCTTTTGTTTGACAGGTTTCCTCGACCGGCCGACTCGGGGTGGCCGACGATTTGCTCCTAAAGTCATTTATCGATGTCCAGTCTAGATGGGCAACATGTACATGTCAACATTTTAATTAAAAAAGGATACGGATGTTTGTCGAAATCGTACGGCTACGACGTATGTGCGGTGTATTGGAGGTGGTTGCGGTGGTGACTGCGTTCGCGATGCGATGCAAAGAAAAAAGGGTGCGAAAGTAATGAACTCGTTTCGGTTGACTGTTCAGTGGTCCTTTGGCAGTAGAGGCGGCAGGCTCCATTGTTTGGATCATTTTAATTTTATTTATTGTTTGCCCTCGCAGATGGACGGTGGTAAGTGTTGTGACGAACAATGGACCAAAGATGGGTGCCACAATGACCATGGCATTCAAATTAGATGAATTGCCAGTCGGTCTAAAGTTACACGCTCACATATTCACATGTATAGTCGGCATTTATTGTTTGAAAGCTATTACTCATACCATTTGAATGTTCTCGTGCAGCGGGGACTTGTTTTACAGCCTTAAGGGCAGTAAGTACTTATCGAAGGAAGAACAACATTAATTGATATTGGTCAGCCATAAATCTTTTGACAGTGTTTGGGTTTGATGTTGCGTTTCAGATGTGGCGATAAAGCATGACAGCATGTAAAAACTGCTCAATTCATATACTTGACTCACACCTACTTATTGCAATTCGCTCTTAGATGTAAGTTTTCCAGGAAAAAAATTAACCCAGAAATTGGTATCGTATATCCCGCTTATATGAGAAGTGCTTCCTTACATGCAATTGACAGCTCTAACGGCACCAAAAGGAACCGTCTGTATTATATGGTCGTTTTTCTGTTTAACCAACGCTGATAGAGGTATTAAATGTAATTCTCTAGGGAATACGCGAAGTGATATTTATACCGAAAACTGGGGAACCGCTAACTACGCAAAACAAACTAAAAATCTTCTTTTCAGGTAAGGAACTGCCCATTTGTGTCCACGTGAGAATTCACGTTCATTAACTCAAGAATTCTTATAACGTTAAAGTAATAAAAAACTGTGTGAACCGATTGTTATTTCCTGGTTGCAAAAATTAGCACAATGGCAACTTTCATCCCAGCCTCTCTACAGACGGCCACGAACCTATACATGGTTCGTGGCCGTCTGTATGCACCCCTGGTGGGCTCCGGGAAATTACTCGGATTTTGTTTTTTTGGAAAAAGAGCCAGAAAATTTTTGTGGTTTCAAATTTGGAAAAAATAGCAGAATTTTTTTGTAAAATATGGCAGAAATTATGCCAGACAGATGTGGAAAAAGCGCCAGAAACTGAAAAGGAAATTAGACCAGAAGATAAACAAATTCTGACGCAATTTTCAAACCAATTGAGGAAAATATGCCAGAAATTGTTATTTATTTCAGAATAAAAACGCAAAACTTAATATAATACAATTCCAACGTCTGGGCTGGTGCTCCGAAAACAGCATTGCACCTGCTAGAAAAGACCCAGAAACGCGCGATAAAACTTATTGGTGACCAAAATATTACGAACTCAATTGACTTACTCGAGCATCGACGTAATGTCTCTTGCCTGTCGCTGTTTTATAGTTTTTTATATAGTTTATTAAGTGCATCCGTACCTCTTCTCCTTTTAATCTTCTTCTAATCCTTTCCGCTCGTGAGATGTTTGCATCAAAAGGGTAGCCAATCCGTTGTACGCGCCTTATAAAAAAACCTATAAAACTAGAGTTTTCTGGCGTTCTTTTCTTTTCGAGAAAAGGAAAAAACGCCAAATATAATATCTGGCATTTTATTCAATCCGCGTTTTTGGAAAAAGGAAAAAAACGCAAGAACTTTCTCCCCTCAAGAGATCCCCACTCAGTGCATAGTCCTTCAAAACTCTCCAGAGTTTATCCCGAAGAACCCGGCCTAATTACCTTCACAGTAAAAAGCTGGTCGGTTGTGCCTCTGTCAGGCCGAAAGAAGCATTGCTCTTTCCGCAACAAAGGCTCGATTACAACTCTGGAACGCGTTTCCAACAGCTTTGGGAATACTTTTTCCGGAAGACTTAACAGAGATATACCCCTATAGTTAGAGCAATCTCTCTTGTCCCCTTTTTTTAAATAAGGCGCACTATAACTCCTGTTTACCAATCAGTAGGTGCTTTCCCGCTTTCCCAAGCCACCTTAATGACAGGTGTTAGCCATTTAACACCTTCTTTCCTTCTTTATCGATTACCTTGAGCATTTCTGGCCGGATTTCATCAACTCCAGCAGACTTACCCACTTTGAGCGATTTAATCACGGCAGTGAATTCATCTACTGTAGGACTATTCTCCGTCAGGAATCTAATCTCGTCACGAAAGAAATTGCCATCTTCAGTGCACTGATGGGGATTGAATAAAATAAATAAATAGAATGGCGCAACAGCTCGAGGTGAACCAGGGCCAACCGCCATATTAGAAGTTCTTTGTACCTTGATGTACCGGGCTCAAGAAATAGAGTTTCTGCATTGATTCCACATAATATTATGCTCTCTTCTTCTCTCTGATAGCTTCTTGTACACCAGGAGTCTTAAACCATGCAGTTCTTTTCTCATCACCACCTGCTACACCAAGCCGCTTCACTTCACAAACATTTCTTGCAGAAGCAATGACTTCAGTTGGAATTTGTTCAAACTTCTCCGAAAAGTACCGTGCAAATCGCTTCCTGTTATCAGATTCAGCATCCTGTAACCATCGAATACGGGTCACCAGTCTTGGATTTCCCCTGGGTGGCAAAATAATACTAAAGCTCAATTTGCACAACACTAGGTGGTGATCAGTTGACAACTCAGCTCCTCTCAAAACGCGAACATCACAAATCATTTCTGGAACACACCATGGTACCACAAAGATCTCTGATTTAAACTGTGCCGGTACCAAGTGTATTTGCAAAAGGCTTTGTCTGGGAAAAAGGTTTTCATGATGGACAAGCCATAAGCACAGCAAAAGTCCAACAAGTTCCCTCCGTTCCTATTTTGATCGGGGTCACCGTGGTCACCACTTAATCCAGCGCAGCAACAACTTCGTTCAAGAAGGTCGGATACTCTGGCTCTATAGGTTGGGTGCATACACCTCCACTAGAGCCAAACTCGATCGCTCAAGCTTTAGCTTTAATATCGAAACACTCCCTCCTATTGCAATAAACTCAAATACGTTTTCCGACAGCCGGCGGCTTGTGAGTATACCCACACCCGCCTGTGCAGTCATGTAATGTGGGACGTCAGACTAGAAAAGTGTGGACTCTTCTTTCTTCTCTTCATGGCGGGGCAGGTTGCATTTTATACATAGCTTCCAGGTTTCTATTCGGTCGATCCTAACATGGACGACAGACGCCAAACGTCGACGAAGAAACCGCTCATCCCGAGACGGACGCTCTTGGATTTTTACTGTTTACAATCCAGCCGCCCCTCTGGGATCAGACTCTGACCAGTTTGCCGCACACCATGTATTAGACGCTCCTGGGTTTTATTTAGACTTTCAGGTTAATTTCTCCCTTACAGGTCAAAGTTTCAAAGTTTTTTTACTAGAAGTTTACTAGAAGTTTTTGAGAATCTCTGATTTTGTATAGATTCTCATAAGATGGGCTATGCCCGTTGTTTATTCAAAATTATACTTTACCTATGCCGTTTGATGGGAGATATGCTCTGAATGTAGTGAAGACATGATGACATGGTGTATAAAGAGCTGTGAGACCATAAGCAGTGTTGGTGCCAAGATACGTTAATATTGATATCCCGGGGAAACAGAGAAGCTGATAAGGGTGCTAGAAATAGGTCAAGAATAAATGCGCCGCCTATCCTCCAACATCGCCACTGAGTTTTATCGGCCACAAAATTGAAAATTGAATAGAAGCAGCCTACGCTAGATACTATGCGAAACGTTCAAACACAAGGGATATGGCGAGAAGTAAACCAAAAGAGATTTATACGATTGGACCGTTCTTTTCATCGGAGGATGCTATTTTTTGATGGAACACTCAGATGATACTATTCTGGCACATTGCACATGCGGTGGCGGGTCCCTTAGCTTAATTTGTTAAGAGCTGCAGTGATGAAGAGCCTAGATGCTCGGCAGTCACCACTTGTGATTTATTGAGTGTCACAACAAGACACTACTTCACTTAGGGACAAGCTAATTTTTGATTCTGTTCAGAAACTCACCCAGGTTCAGAAATTGAGTGGCATTCTTCTGCGTTTGTGGCGTTCGTTTGCAGAAGGAGACTCTGCCGCTTTTTAAAATGGCTTTTGTAACAGATTTGCGGAAATCTTGGTTCGGCTCTTAACTTTAGTCACAACCTACAAAAATTCACAAGGACCGACAGCCAAGCCTGTCTGTCCAAAAATCCTATACTCTAAGTTGGAGCTATTGCACCTTCTGGTTTTGTGTGGAACTGAGGCTTAAAACCTCCATTGCTTATTTAATAGATAAGGCAGCTTCCAAGCTGGACCTAACTCCCTCTCAGATTTCATGATGACAAAAGCCATCATACAATGTTAGTACCTCTTGACATAATAGGTATCCCTTGTGGTAAACCCTTCGAAAAAATATGACAATCCCTTAAAGCATTTCTCTATATGAATTGAGTCTGCATAGCATAACACTTTACCACCGGCACTTTACGACCTCAAGAGTTTGGCTTGGTAACCTGCCTAACATATTATAACACCACCACCGACGGCGTAAAATTTCAATGTTTATCTACCATAAAACCCACCATGACGCTCAGGACAACAACTTCCAATTCAGAGTTCCACTGTCACTGTCCACTATGACGACCACTCCGTGCCCATTAAAATAAGAGCCTTCCAAGGGGACATATGAACGAAACAAGCATTTGGAGTGTATGGATGGTGATTTGCATACACCATGTCCTGGACGGCTGGTATCCCATATTCTAGAACACAACATCAATGACCGGCAATTATGTTTCGTTCCGTAGCCATTAAAGTGCAGCCATTTCGGAGCTGAAACAGCCCCGGAACGCAAATTAAATTAAAAAACATTAAACCAGGCTGAACCATTTGCCGTTTCGGGTTATTATCCCGAATAGCTTTTGAGCATTTTCCAAAAATGCTTTACCAATATACAAACCAGCACAATGTGTGATTGGACATGGACAGAACAGAAGGGTGGCCTCCCCGGTGAGCACAGTGTGTTGTTACATTTTATTTTATCTTTGCAATTGCATGGACTTTGCAACAGTTACAAACAACCTTTGAATGGAAGTAAGTAGGTAGTTTTCTCTATCCAGGACCCATGGTGGGGTATATTGTTTAAAATAATTCAGACTATCATTAAGCGGTTGGTTAGCAGTACTTATTGAGCTTGTCATGCACTTCATGTCATGGTCGATGGCATCCACCAGTTCCAACGACCAAAAAATATTCATAGCATTATCCTGGCTGATGCAAACAGGATACATGGTCGTGCCGGGGTGAATAGCTGTGAAAACATTTAAGTAGCAGTCCGACAACGTCGTTAAAACAAATGGAATGATGAGAGTTTTTTTAGCTTTCGTCTGGGTTTGGGACTTATTCCAGGTATGGGGAGCTATTGACTACTTTACAATGCTGCATGTAAATTGGCTAAATGGCTTTTAAGAAGAATTTTAGCGATTCTCCTTCCTTACTCTGACTGACTACAGACGTAGTGATCGACTTACAGCAAATACCATCGAGTCGTTCACGTTTAAGTAAACTTTCTTCTTATACGCTAACAGTGAGATTTCGTATATGCCCTGTCAACAAAATCAGTCACGCTTCGAAAGGACGATCCATTCCACTTGACATGGTTTTCCATTCAAAGATTGCCAAGAACTTTCTTGCGGGACAACTAAACCCAAACTAAATTTCTGAGGGAAATTCCAATTTAGCCATTCATCCATGGCTATAGCCTGCCCGTCACATATTCCTTAGCTCCTTCCAGAAGTGCCAGGCCAAACTAATGAATCTCTTTTGATGTGCTGCCACTTGTCTTAAAGGTGTTTTGACACGAAACAGAAGATTTATTGTGTGTTCTATGCAAACAAATCCATTTGCAGAATCCAATTAGAATAATGCATTGTGAAGGTCCTTTACAAATCGAAATGAACAACCTGTGAATGTGTGGCAGTGCGAGTTGTATGTTTGGAGCCTGTCATCCCTATACGTATCGGTGATCCCTTTTCACATTAAACTTTCTTCACATTCCCCTGCCCGCATCCTTTGAGAAATGTGCAATGAAATACTTTGGCCGGTGTACCTACTTCCTTAAACATTACTGAGCACGACGACGAGTGCCATTTTAATGGATTTGATTACTTAATTAAATTTGTGTGCAGTTGGGTTATGCTCTCGGATATTTTTGGGGAGAAAATTATTTATCCTTTCGAGCTCCCGAAATAATCTAATTGCAAACTTCTGTTTGTTTATTAACAGATTTCAATGGATAAAGTGGTGGCACATCAACTTTATCGTTTCTCGTTTGCGGATATATGGTTTCTGTGGCGAAAAGTTTTCTTAAAAGCTTTTGCTGGAAGTTCCAACGAAGACGAAGGTTTTAGCATCGACGTCGACGACGTCTAGCTGAGATGTCGTTTTGCCGAGCACTCATATGCGCGTCGAAGTACACTTTTTGAATATTAAAATAGTAACCAGAGCTAGTTTTACAGGCTTAATGCATGCGCATATTACCTCAGGTTTAATTGACTATTAAGTTACTATTGAAATTACTTTGAAAAGTTTATAAACTTTTTTGGTGTTCACATTAGACGAAGGAAAAAAGGAAGTCAACTTCTTTTGGTTTTATGTGAATTTAATGAGTGAATGTTTGCATGAGTTATGAGGGAACAGAGTTTTCAATTAGTAAGTTGGTATGGTGGCAAGATGGCTGTCACAGAATTCCCATGTATTCTATTTAAAGGGAACCTTACTCAAACTGTTACAACATTGCAGAACGAGCCAAACAACTTATCATCATCAAAATTTTCCTAAACTCTTTTCTCGGGCTCTCTATATGTGACGGGGTCTCCACAACTAAGCACTCATCGTTGTTTTGCAGCGTTAGCATGTCAAATTGGGTTTTAACATTCAAGGTATGGTGCACTGCCTGACACTTGCACTGTTGCCTGAATGAATCTTGTTTTGAGGATGGAGACAGTACATTTAAGGTAAGATTAGACTGTATGCCAAGTGGTCTTATAAACTAACGCTGAAAATGACGGGCTATAAAAGTCAGATGTATTAGGCTATACGGCGTTGTATCACCAAAACGTTCATATGCTCTCTGCTGGGAGTACGGGTGATATACTTTTCATCTGTCCAATTACTAAAGTTATTACACTGTATGCCACTCTTATACTTAAATCACTCACAAAAACTTGAGGTTTGAACGCCACTTGGCGATAAACACAAATTTAAAAAAAGAATTCTTTCAAACGACAAGATATTTCGCGAATTGCTTTGATATTTTGTGAAAAAATTTCAAATCTAAAAATATTATTTATGTGACATTTATGACATTATTATTTTTTGGTATGACCAAATATTCCGTAGTGAACATTTCTAGAATGGCATATGGTCGTATTGGGCTTATGGCGGAATATTATGTTTGTGTTCTTATTAACACAGTGTGCCCTAAAGGACATATTTATCTGTCAAAACGAATATGGTCATACCGGAAAATATTGACATATGGTCACATGAAATTATGATGATTACACTGTATGACGACAAGTGACTAATATATCTATCAAAAAAGGAATATATATGACCAAATGGCATACAGTCTAATCTTACCTTGAGCTTTAAATTTGTTTATGCCGATCTCGTGAATTATTGTGCCTTGAAATATCTTATTATCAGGGCCAACCATTCCAAGACAGCTTGGTGTTAACAGCCAAAAATCGCAGGGCTCAGATAAAATCTCAAACTTTGTCCATCGAAAAAGTTATCTTGTTCCTTAGATTTCTTTAGTCTTTTAGTGTCTCTAATTACTGCATTAAGAATGGCTACTTTCCAGCTAGAAAAAGCCATTTCTATAAAAAAGAAAAACAGAACACACAATATAAAACTTTCGTCTTATATCATTATTATGCAACAGAGGTAAATTATTCGAGATGGTGCTATCCAAAGCCATGGAGAATTCCTGCAAAGAACTTAGCTTACTGATCAATATACTCGGGCTTAGGAAAGGTGATTCAGCAGAACCGTTATATTGGAGGTCGATATAGCAGCTGCTTTCGATTCGATTTGGTACAAAGCACTCATTCGTACCATCTTTTACATAATTTTTCAATATTCGCCATATTTTTTGTTTGATATTAGTTTTCTGGAAGACAGAAATACACGTTTCGTCATCGACTCAGATAATTCAAATGAATTCCCAATACTCGCTGGAGTTCCCCAGGGATCCATTGTTGAGCCAAAATTGTTTAACGTGTATAACAAGACTTTCTTATCTTGTAAGGCGATCCCACGTAGCCCTTCCTCATCCTATGCGATCCTGGGCAGTGGGCATTTTGGTTCCAGGCCCCTTTAATCTATTGAGCACTTGCCTAGGCCCCCACGATGGATTGGGCTCATCAACCGCAAACTTATTTGAGTTAGTGGATGTTTAAGCTTAAATAGATTTTTATATTCTACTTACGGTATATTAATTTTAATGCATAGTTTGTAACACAGTGAAATAATCACCGTTAAGACCTTTTGGACCTTTTGACCCTTAAGACCTTTTGGAGATATGATCGGGACCGACAGGTGAATTGATTAGGCTGCTTCCGTCCGTCCGTCTGTTTGTCTGTATGTGTGAAGTTTTTAGGTCTTTTAAAGTGAGGTAGGACGCTGAAACTTGGAGTATATTTTGGTTCTTATTTTGTACAGACACAGTATGCCTTTTGATCAAGTTAGGCAAGGCATAAGAACTCAAATTTTCGTGCAAAGCAATATTGGCCCAAAGCCTTTAATTAAACAAAAATTGGACCGCCCTCACCATCGACCATGCCCATTTTTTTAAATGTTAAATCTTTAAAAACATTATTCCTCCAAAAATTCATCTGGCGTGCAGTCATAGGGGCTTAATTTTCGCCCAGGGCTTCTAATAGGTTTAAGACGGCCTCGCAGTTATCCGAATCAAGCGGGGTTACCCTGTGTGCGAGGAAGGGTTCAGCTCGAAATTTTTAAAAGGTTTTTTTTTAAAAATAAGTGAAGGTAGCATTATGTACACTTTATTGAAGTTTTTATACCCGATCCAATTGGTATCTATTGCTACTACTAGACTTTGATTCCTAGTTTAAATATAGAAAAATAATGACCGTAGACCCCGGGTATCATAATAATCAATTCCGAATTTTTAGTCCAATAATTCATGTCCGTCAGCCCATGTGACGGTAGCAAATTCTGACAGCAGTACTATGTTTCCAGTAGCAATAATACTAGGATTAGCGGGAAACGATTAATAATAAATCCCAAAGTGGTTCCACAAGACTAGGATTAATTTGGCATGAGCGCTCCTTTTCTGTCATTTTGATTCTCTAAAGAGAGTGCCGATGTCATATTCCAGGAGCGAAAAAAGATTTCCGTTGTCAACATCCCAATAAAATCCGTAATTTTGACAGATCTGTCATACTTGAATAGTTTCAGTGTCCTTCTTCGATTTTCAAGCTGTTAAAAAAGTTTTCGGATGTGGTGGTTGAACCTGGGTCGTGAAAAGGGTAAATGATATCTTTGAGGAGTTTTATTTTTAATCGTTTTCCGGGAGAATTTAAATTTGTATGGTTAATCGCGTAATTTGTGGAGAATTTAATGAAGATTTATATAAACTGCGTGGGTTGCCGTGGCGTAGTGGTTAGTGTGTGTGCTTACTACGCTAGAATTCTGGGTTCGAATCCTGCCATCGTCACCTGAAAAAAAAGACTTGTTCTTTTTCACGGTCCCCACATCCGCGAGGGTATGACAAGCCCTCCGAGAGTATTAATTGTCTTGAAAATATTCTCAAGGTGCCCTGACAGACTTCCTAGACAGGTCATGCTAGCCGAGATGCTAGCATGGTGGTGGGATCAGGTAAAGAACCTCTCTGGGTCCCGTCTGAGGATTGCGCCAGAGTCTCTTGAGTTGGTGGCGGTGGATCGAGAAAGATGGAAGGACCATTTTTCTGGATCCGAAAGACCCTCTTAAAGGATAAGCGGCATTCGAAAATGATGATGATTGGGGATAAGTCCCCGGTGAAAACATGCTACAAGGTTTTAAATTTAAGCTACGAACAGCAATCTTTCCTGTTAAAAAAAAAATTGTTGCATTTATTATAATGCCTTTGGGGAGGAGGACGTTTTTGTAAATGCCATAAAAATAATTTAAACCACCAAAATACTTGAACAAGAAATGCATGGTTATTGGAAAGATGTTGAAGCCTCCCATATTTATTTGAAGCAGAATTCAGGTGATAAATTCTGGTACAAATTACTTTTAAATAATATGGTTAAATACTTAACACTTACGTTTTAAAAGCATCTATTTTTTTTTAAATTGCTTTCAAATGAAGGTCTTCTCTTGGTCGCTAAGAAAAAAAAACGTTGCTAATAGCGACGAAAATATTACATAATATATTATATTAATTATATTATTATATATATATGTTTAGTACTTATACAATATTACATACTATATAGAATATTTATAATTTTTTTAATATTTTTATTAAACTCTTGTTTAAGAGTTTTAAGTTTAATAGTCTGAGTTTATATTGGTATAGCCGGATAAGTCAGCTCATTTTAGCTTAAAGCTAATCTTGAGTACTTCTTAATTAATTTAAATTTTGAAAAGCTTCGTTCGCATAACGCCATTGATACGCAAATTGTTAAATAAATGAAAGATAGCAGAGATAAAGTTTGGTTGCAGCACCCCTGTATCAAAATTTTCCAGTTCAAAAGTTGAAACTATCTTTTCGAAAGCTTTCATTGCTCTAATGTTGCCCCAAGAACGCAATATAACTTCAAAATTGGTAAAACTAAAAGTTGTGCAATTCAAGAACGTTTGTGTTGTTAAATATATATCTTCGTTTCCTTTTAGACTGCGTGTTGTGAGTTCCGTTTTGAGATTTGTCTAAGACTTTTTTTGCGAGTCTTAGCGTGCTCTTAACAATCGCTCGTCTTCCTGGTCCTCTCCATGGACCATTGCAGCGGCTCTGTTTTTGGTGATCTTGTTCAAAATTAAATAGACCGTCCTTATTACTAAGTCCTGAGTCCCTTTCCCCCTGTGTTTTAATTTATTTTTGTGTTTTGACTAGATGAATTGCGGTTCGACTAGTGTCATCATCACATGCTTTGTTATTATTTAGTTGTGATAATAACAAAGATAACAAATTGACATTAAAAAAAACAAATAATAACAAATTGACATTAAATAAATTCATACTGAATGCCACAGGCAAAGCCACGATGTATCCTTTCCCGTTTATCTTGGAAAGTTCAATCATTATGTAGATTTGCACGGTGATATACTAGTTGTACAACCTTCAGTCAATTAAAATTGCGGTTAAGGATTTTGTAATCCTTGTGCTCAATTCCACGAAAAGAAACCCACACGTTTTAGGCCAACCTAAAGTAACCCTCGGGGTATGTCGCAAGACTGCTGTCCTTCCAATTTTCCGGTCAAGTGGTAACCAGCCCAATTTGGCCATTTGCCCACCCTCAGCGCCAAGGCAAACCTAAATTAAATTACTTAATGGGGAAATAATGTCAACACAAATTGTCCGTAAGCCGAGCTATCTGTTCATCGGAAATCGAAAATGATGTTAAAAAAAAAGTCATTGGACTGAAAAAGTTTCTTCACATTAATCATCTGACTACAGCCAGTCAACCTGAGCTTCCAATGTCAATCGATTTTGCCGTCTTAATATTAGTCCTTCTCTGCAATCTATTACAAAAAAAATTTTGTGTGGGTGCCATCCTTGGAATGTGGTAATTTTGGATGCGCGATGAAAATTAATGATGGTAAAAAAGCTTTCACGAGAAAATTAGTTTTTCTTTCGATTATTCAGAGGTACTCGTCTCATCTCGTCATGCATTATGGCCTACCGCCATCGGTTTTGATTGATTGTCCTTTGACAGTGTCCTAGCCTGCTATATCATACGTTCATGTACATTAATTATTGATGTCATGAAATCTGGGGCGCGTGACTGCCGCAACGTTTCCGACATATGACGCATTAAGCATGCTCTTCTTGAATTTTAAGTAGTTCTCCAAAGGACCTTTGTGCGTTGATTAATATTTTGGCGGCAGGCCTTGATTAAGAGGCTATTAATTTTGGTGGTATACAGCTTTTTCGCTGTGCTGAGGTTGGAGAGACTATAACTTCCGTTGCATACAACAATTTGACGCAAGGATTGATTACTTTGTATTGGCATCGATTTTTCTCTCCCAAGGATACTTCCGCTAGTGGACAATTGTCTTTTCCATATCTATATCGTTGGATGTCATCTAAAATTCTTTCTCCGCATTATTTACGCTTAGCTCACACGCAAGGGTTTGGTCCTCGAAAACGCACCACCCTCATTTGGTCGTAATTATGCGGGTAGCGGCACATCGTTGTAGTCACGCTCTTCTAAAAAGTGTTGTCAATTAAATGGGATCATACCCCGTTCTCGCAAACTGTACTTACACAATACGCCTTTTTAAAATTTTAATGCATTCACATCACTGTACATTACCTTTAGGGTTTTCATTTTTCTAAAACGAAGTCAGGTTTGATTAATCATTTGGAGAGCGTGTACGCACGTTGAATACTCATGCGGGACAACACGAATGGGAAAAAGAAATATTTAAATTGGCAGTAGAAAAGGTATCGAATTCACAAGGAGCGCACCGGCAAAAAGACCGAACATTCTTTGATGGCTCACCCTCAAGAGGAATTCTGTCTTGGTTTTTTGGAATTTTTTTCCTCTGCTATTTGGCTTGTGATTTAAAATGAGAATTCTGATTGAGTGGAGTGGCGCACTTGAACAGCAAATTAACCCTTAAATCGAATCAATCTCTCGCAATTTATTCAAATCAAATTATTTGTCTTGCATTCGGCAGAGGACCGAAACAACCGAAACAACGATTAATGGGTAATTGGGATAGTATTTGGGAGTCGAGTGGTAGTGGTGAGTGAAAGAAATTCCATTTATTTTAAATGGGTTATTTTTTGATTGAGTGGTTTTGAATTGTTGCGCTTTAGCGGATAATTGCGAAAATAAATATGTTAATTGGAAAATAAGGACATAGGCTTAGGGGGTTGCATTAAAGATATGAGAGTCGAAGTCAGAGTCTGTAAATAGATTTGGCACTCCACCAAGTTTTTTGTTTGTTTTTTTCTGGACGCGTGTTTTCGTGGTTGGTAGTGTGGAATTCTTTATAACTAAACAAACTCCCATTTCAAACCAGATTTGGATATTGTTTCCTTAACAAATCAACTACCTATTCGCTACTTCAGTAAATCGTGTTTGGAAGGTAACATTTCAGCAGCAGACACAGCCTTCTTCTTTGTAGTGGTGTGTCTCCTCTAGCCTGCGGTCTATTTCATGGCAAAACAGTGATTTTGAAGACGCGCAAAGCGGTTGATAGCAAGGATTGTAACCTCACCACGCACGGTAGCACCTCGTCACACCTTGCTAAGTATCGCTCCCACCTACATAGATTGAAAATGCTTCCGACAACCAGACTTCTTCTAACTTAATTTTTTCGTCTTAAATCGTTCGCGAGTTGCTGAATAAAGGTTAACTCAAAAGCTAACCGAAAATGTCGTAAGATTTATTATTACAATCTTGTTATTAATCCTTGTTATTCATCCTTGTTATTACAATCTTAATAACAAGGTCTAGCTACAAGCTACTGGGGCTATCGGACAAGAATAATCTGAACTAAGTCTAACGTCAAGAACAAAAAACATTTCAGTGTCAAATTATTTTTTCTAGATAGGAAGGATTTAAGCTGTGCTACCAAAAAAGAAAAATACAGGTGTTTTAAGTCGCCTACTGTTTATAATTTTTTTTTACGTTTTCCGCGAGTTGTACCTTTAAAGCGAAGTTTGGTCAAGTAAATAACGGTTTTTTGACGCAGACCAGTTTTGATAGATTGCGAACCTACCATGCCTCATATAGGATAGAAGACAAAAGAGGTAGACTTCTGTCAGGTAAAATTAATAGAAAAATAGAGTGCCGCAACAGCTCGATGTGAACCAGGGCCAACTTATCAACAATGTATGCTGGTGTCTTAATTTCGTTACATACAAGCGGACCTACAATTTTTTGCCAAATCCGAACGGCACTTTGTGAAGTTTTTCAAGACAAATGATACTCTCGGAGGCTATATTGTTAGACCCTCGCGGAGGTGGGGACCGTGAAAAAGAACAAGTCTTTTTTTCAGGTGACGATGGCAGGTTTCGAACCCAGACCTCCGGCGTAGTAAGCACACACACTAAGCACTACGCCAAGGCACCCCACCTCCTACCTGTTCTGTCAGGTAGTTTCATAAAAATTTTATGTCAATAAAAGTTGAGGCAGACCATTGAAAAAACATTATTTTTTAGGCAGACCAATATTTTTAAAGTCATGGTATAATGTGTTTTCAATGTTCAAAATTTGACGGAGATGTTCTTATGACGTAAGTTCTTTATTTTTTTAGTGTTTTCAAAAATACACAAAAAAAACACAAATGCACAAGAATTCATTTGTCTGCCATCTTAATTTTGTTTCTTACATGTTTGGCTACCTTTTCAACCTATTTAAAAATAGGTGTTCTATGATGTATTTTCCAGTGCTATGGGAACTCGGACTAGTACATATATGTGTTCGTGTATGTGTATGCCCAAAAAAACTTTTAGATATGGTGTAACATGGGAAATAGGGTCGAGTATAAAGAAGTTCGTCACTCGATTATTTTATCTCGATTTTAAGTATTTTCGTTTTGGCGGTTTTTCGCATAGACACTTTTTGACTTCCGCATTGTTTGTAGAAGTGAACACAGTAGTGATACACGTGGCCATATATAGAAACTATCTTGAGGTGTTTTGGACTTCACGGCTTTACAAAACGAGTTGTTTTGCAATGTAACAATAATCAAACTTTCGAAGCGAACAAAGGCCACGCAGGCAGGTATCTTCGGTGATCACTTGAAAGGTGTTCCGCGATCGACTTATCCTGTTTTCACATCATTCTTTTCTCCCCGCATCTTTATTCCAGTACTATTTTCT
The DNA here is from genome assembly GCA_947623515.1 of Neoascia interrupta. Lineage (NCBI taxonomy): Eukaryota > Metazoa > Arthropoda > Insecta > Diptera > Syrphidae > Neoascia > Neoascia interrupta. Next base: position 139,745,924 of record OX392463.1, read on the forward strand.
TTTGGAAACGAGTGCGAATTCACGAATTCATTGACACTGCCCTCTATTTCTAATGCCACGTCTGAAAGCAAAAAAGCAAGAATTTTTTTTGCAGTATTTCCTAAAGTTTGGGGTCAACATTCTGTGGGGGTCAAATTTCTTTGCACAAAACTCTGCTTTTTTAAATTCTCCAACTTTGACAAAGCGACACAATGAAATTAGTATGGGGCACGTCGCCCCAGCAACACCCCCCCCCCCCCATCCACCCCCGCCCATTAGGCTTAACTGTTCAACAGTGAACCAAGTTCCGCAGTGAGCCATTCCATGGGCATAATAGAACCAGTGAGTAAGTGCTACAGTGTGTACCCAGAAGTTACAGTCCGTATAACGGACCGTTGCATACCCCATCCTATCCCACATTGTAAAATGCTGATGACATGGTTATTTTTTGACATTTTATAAGTAATGCAAACTTCGAAAAGGGGCGTGGTCCAACGCCCCTAATGAGAAACCACATGTACATCCAAATTACACTTTAATGTACGCAAAAATGCAATTCAATATTTTTGAAACATCGACCCTTAAAAGGGGGCGTGGCTAAAAACTTTATATGAACGAAATCTGGACTAAAGTCTCGTTTACCTAACCTGCTACTACTTTTTTTGTTTCATGCTTTCCTAAATTAGGCTCAAGGCTAGTCGAAATTAAGTTTTTCAGGCAAATTTTAGGTTTTTCTGTAGTAATAAGCGTTTTCTACATAAAATATAAAGGAATTTTTTTTTTAATTTTGAGCAAAAATATTGAGTAAACTGCATTTGAAAATTTACTATTAAAATAGATACCACGCCCACTAGAGAAGGCTTACCGATTAATTTTTTTTTGTGTCTTACATTTATTAGGAGATGCTAAATGTCAAATTTCAGCCTTTTAGAACGTCTTACAGTTTTGAAAATTCTGGAGGTAGTTGCACATTTAGACCGATTGTGGGCGTGTCTTTGGGCGGATTTCAAATTTTTACACTTCTACTGCTTCGCATGACGCGGACCTTACCTACGAAGTTTCAGCACCCTAGATCAAAATTTAAGGCCTAAAAACATGTGACATACAGACGGACGGACGGACATGGCTCATTATTCAGAACTTGGTCTCGATCATATGCCCTTAAGGTCTTGGGGGTCTACCATTATTATTTCACCGTGTTACAAACTATGTGACAAACTTAATATACCTCCTATCCTATGGGACGGGGTATAAAAATAAGAGAAAAGGAGAAAAAACGCATTTCGATCCTTTTTGAATATAACTGAACATTGAAGTCGAAAGTTCATGGTTGGTGGTCGTGGGCACGCGAAAGGTTTTTTTACTTGTGAGCAAATGAGAACGAGCATTGTTTATTTCTGTTCTAGTTAAAAAAGAGATGCGTGGAATGTGATGTTATAAATACACTCAAAAGTGTGGTTGTTTTTATCAATTCCAAGCAGTGAAAAGTAAAATGTGCCATAAATTTTTTTTATAAAAATATTTTTATAAAAATGTGCCTGTGTCCAGGAGTGAACCAGATTGTAATGCCATACAGTGAACCGGTTTTGCTTTGGAAGAATAGCTCAGTTAAAATATTGCTATTTTTTTATGTGCGTTTTTTTTTATTGTTTCAGATTTTTTAAAAGACACTTGTTTTTAAAAATATCTTCCTTTATTTATTATGTTTTCTTTGTTTATCCATATTTTTATTTTTTCCCGAAAATAAATAAAATATTACTTAAAAAAATAAAAAATCGTTTTTTATGACTCTTTTTTATGGTTCTCTGAATTTATTGTTCTTTCCCTTTAGTTTCCATTGTATTATTTTTTTAATAGTTTTCGTTATAAATATATTATATAAATGCTGTTGATTCACTGTGAAACACCAGCTGGTTCACTGTGTCCACCCCCTGGTACACAGTGAACCAATTTAAGCACTTTTCTAAAAACTTGATATTTAGTATTTTTCATGATTTATTTAAGGATATTTCTATTGAAAGGTAAAGTCAATAAACCAATTGTTAAGTGCATTAAAACTTCTAAAAGTTTTAACTTACAGTTTAAGAAATATATCAAGTCAAAGTCAAATGGGTTAATAGTTTACCCTTCTTGTTTACCTAAGCTGAATTTTATTGAAGAATTTTCAGAAGAACTAGCCATCAAAAAAGCCGACAGACCGCTCCGTGTACGACTTCATACTTGACGGTCTTATTTTTAAATATTCGAAAGGTGTACAGTACAGATTATAATTTTCCATATTTCTTAATGTAAAGTTTATTAAAATAAATGTTAAAAAAAAAAAAACAAATTATAAAAGAAAAAAATCAGTAAAAAAAAAATCACACATCTATTTTTTTGGCCACTACTGTGTATAGTCAAAAGGCTCCGCTATATCTAGATCACCCACTAGGTTTGACGCACGTTTTTCGACCCTATCGAGGAGGGTGCCCATCCGTGAGAGTTTAACTGCAGGTTTGGACGAATACAATTTTTATAAATGTTAGCCAGATCGGGTGGTGTGAAAGATGTCTTGCAACGTTTTAAGCAACTTAAGCATTTTCGCGGCGCGGCGATCGACAGACACACACACACGCCGAAGAAAAAAGGGAAAGGTCTATATTGTGCTTGCGCAAAAGTAACAATTAGTTTGAGAAACTGAAATTGGACTCTGTTTATAGACCCCCAGATATACTGTTCAAGTACATACGTAGCCGTTCCCTTTGGACGTCTGAAGGACTTTCTCCTGGAAACAGTAATAAAAAATTGAGAGTACTACTGGTAGACATAAGATCGTTGGTGAATATCAAATAGTTTTGGAGAAAAAGCTGAGCCTTGGAGAACACAAGAATTAATTTTAGGGATGTCAGACTTAAAGCCGTCGAGAACCATTTGGATCGAATGGTTTGAAAGCAAATCTAATAATCTAATCTTATGAATAAGAGGCACATCCAATCGATTTCTGAAACAATAATTTTCGACAAGAGAACCTGGTGGCAGACATTATCAAATGCTTTCGAAAGATCAAGTGCAACAGCTTTGGTTTCCCCAAAACAATGTAAGGAACGGTTTCAATTTGCGTTGAGGCCACAAGTGGATTTTATTTTTGTTATGAAAGGAGGAGCTCATTAAGGAGATTCCGTGACTCAAGATATTTCATGTGAATTTAACAGCGTTTCCATGGCCTTGGAAAGAATCGATGTTAATGCAATTGGTCGGTGCTTCGTTGAAGAAGAATCAACTTTTTTGGGGCGGGCTGGACAAACGCTATTTTCCATCTACTCGGAAAGTGATTGAAAGAGTAGAAAAGACCGAAAAGTTTAGCGTGGAAAAACACCACTTCAGAGCTGAGAATTATATGGGAATGTTTCGCATTTCGACTAGCGTATTACTTGGCGCCTCCATCGCCGATTTATACGGTTGGAAGATTACTGGAAATAGTCTAGACTATTGGTGTCTCGACAATATAATTTCCGGTCGTTTTGGTTACTTTCTAATCGTGGAGACGAGACCAATCTGTCGAAGGAGATGGCAAGGTTGTGAATGTTAGTAAATCTAGTGTCCATTTAGTAAATCTGTCCTCAGGAGCAGATTGGCGTGATGTCATTGCAAGTGAGCGTTGGGATGAAAGATTTTTTTTTTTTTTTTTTTTTTTAATACTAGGATGGACGGAGGCTAAAACTCCAAAATCTTTCAAAGATACCAATACGCCCTCTATAGCAGGTATATAATACCGAAGTAGCCGATATTGGTTATGCCCGATTTCCACGTGCTAAAAAACCACCCATTTATGAGAGACACTATGAAACTGCCAGAACGCACTTCATAGTAGTAAATTTTCGCTCTCTCATAATACTTCTTGACTACAACTAAGTAAACTTAACAAGTAGTTTACGCTTCCGAAGTGTTAATCGCATTGGATAGGTTGCTTTCCAGTGAATGCACCTACTAAGCCGTTCATTCATGCGGCTTCACCCTACGTCGCTAGATCGAAGGGTCTTGTTCTTTGTAGTTGTCGCTCGTTGTTTACATCGTTAAGAGTCTCGTTTAGAGTACGGATCATTTCATTGTTGCAATGAACATGAAGGCGAGCATTTAGCTTTCGAGCGAAGTTTGTTACTTCTTCGCCCATGGTAGCTATTCCTAAATCTCTGTGAATATCGCTATTCCTAATATACCATGGAGCATTCACAATTGCTCTTAGTGTCTTGTTTTGGAAAGTCTGCAACATGGACATGTTGCTCGGCTTGGTACAACCCCAAAGTTGTATACCGTATGTCCAGGACGACCTTAACACCTGCCTGTACAAGAGCAGTTTGTTATATATGCTTAATTTCGTAAATCTTACGATAAGCCAATACATTTCCCTGAGCCTAATCTCGAGCTCGTCACGCTTCTTCTATACGTGTGGTTTCCACCTTAGTTTAGCGTCCAGTGTCATCCCTAGATACTTCGCTTCATTTGCATAAGATATTTGTGCAGAATTTATGAACAGAGGTAAATTGTTAACTTTTCTGTAAGTGAAATTCACATGCGTAGACTTGTTCTCGTTAAGAGCGAGACACAAATTCCAGACACAAATTCTGTCCAATGCTCGTTGGACAGTCTGTAGACTTGATCTATTGTGGAATGGTTAGGTCTGAAACCGAATTGATGAATCGCTTCAGCAGAAGTTTCTCGAATACTTTCGATATTATCGGCAGAAGCGATATGGGCCTATAAGATTTTTTATCATTTGCGCATTTCCTCGGTTTCGGAACCATAACGACTTCAGCAACTTTCCATTGTCTTGGAACGTATAGAAGTCTAAGAGAAGCGTTATCATATAAAAAAGCTCGACTAATGCCTTTTTTGGTAGCTCTTTCAATATTTCGCCAGTGATCAGGTCGTAACCCGGGGCCTTATTATTTTTAAGTTTGCTAATTGTCTGTCGGAGTTGAACTAACGAAACTTTTTTCATTCTAAAGCTATGAGGTTCCGCGTTGTTGTTTAGAACGTCAGCCAACGGCGGACCGTCGAAAGACTTGAATGTTTCTTCTAAATGTTCAGCAAACAAATTCGCTTTCTCTTTGTCTTCTCTTGCCCATTCGCCGTAAGCTTTTTTTATTGGTGCCGAGTGGATTATAGGTTTCTTGATAGACTTAACTGCTTTCCACAGCGAGTAATTTGAGCTCCTATCCGCCGGCAAGCCTTCAAGGTATTCAGTGGTCTCACGATTTTTAAGATCTAGCAACATTCCTTTCAGTTTGTTAGAGAGGTGGTTCAAGAGGGTTTTGTCTGGGGGAGCCCTCGTGCCTTGCCATCTCCTACGCGCTCTTCTCTTTTCACGAATCAATTCTTCGATTTCGAGCGGATATGTTTTACGTACATGCCCGTCGGTGCTAACTGCGTTCTTTTGGGACGAATTGTTGTTCCAAGCAGCGCTCTGAATTGCTTCAATGAATTTGTCAACTGCGGTTTCTAACTCGAAAGGAGTTTTCAATGGCACATTCAAGCCAACACCCTCCTTACAGTCCTTTCTGAAAGCGTCCCAGTTCATGTTTTTGCTAGCTAAACTAGCAGCTCTTTCTATTTTTGCCAGCCTTCCACCCATCTTCAAGATAACTCCTGAGTGGTCTGAGCAAAGATCATAACACTCTTCAATTCGCGTAAGGTATATGGGGTACCCTTTAGCGATGAAAAAATCGACAAGGTCAGGCTTTTTATTCCTATCGGTTGGCCAATATGTTGGCTTAACCGTGGAGAAAAAGTCCACCCCACGCTTCATACTATTTTTGTACAGTAATCTGCCTTTTGTTGAATTGCATCGTGAGCCCCAAAAAGTATGCTTCGCGTTAAAGTCACCCCCAATGATAAAATTGGACCCAATGAAGTCATACATACGATCAAGATCGTCTTCCACCAGTCTATATCCTGGCGGGAAATAACAAGATGCAATGAACTGATCTGCATAGAGTCTAGCTCAACTTCTGTGTTCTTGAAGTGCTTTATGCAGTTCTTAATTTAAGGGAGGATCCTCCTCTCGAATTTTGCGAAGGGTGATGTGCGTGATAGTCATTGTAACCTTTAAGTTTGGTGTAGTTGGGTGTAGACCCGTTTTTAAGGTGAGTTTCCGTAATCATGCAATTATCAATATTGTTTTTTCCGTAGAAATACTTCTAGTTCGTCTATTTTATTCAGAAGGCCGTTTGCATTCCATGTTAGTATTTTAAATAACTGTTTCATATTCATGTTCTCTTGTAATTTTTTCGAGGCTTAAACTCGAGCTTGCTCAGTTTGTCAAGTATTTTTTTTTTTTTTTTTTTTTTTTTTGAATACTAGGATGGACGGAGACTAAAACTCCAAAATCTTTCAAAGATACCAATACGCCCACTATAGCAGGTACATAATACCGAAGTAGCCGATATTGGTTATGCCCGATTTCCACGTGCTAAAAAACCACCCATTTATGAGAGACACTATGAAACTGCCAGAACGCACTTCATAGTAGTAAATTTTCGCTCTCTCATAATACTTCTTGACTACAACTAAGTTAACTTAACAAGTAGTTTACGCTTCCATAGTGTTGATCGCATTGGATAGGTTGCTTTCCAGTGAATGCACCTACTAAGCCGTTCATTAATGCGGCTTCACCCTACGTCGCTAGATCGAAGGGTCTTGTTCTTTGTAGTCGTCGCTCGTTGTTAACATCGTTAAGAGTCTCGTTTAGAGTACGGATCATTTCATTGTTGCAATGAACATGAAGGCGAGCATTAAGCTTTCGAGCGAAGTTTGTTACTTCTTCGCCCATGGTAGCTATTCCTAAATCTCTGTGAATATCGCTATTCCTAATATACCATGGAGCATTCACAATTGCTCTTAGTGTCTTGTTTTGGAAAGTCTGCAACATGGACATGTTGCTCGGCTTGGTACAACCCCAAAGTTGTATACCGTATGTCCAGGACGACCTTAACACCTGCCTGTACAAGAGCAGTTTGTTATATATGCTTAATTTCGTAAATCTTACGATAAGCCAATACATTTCCCTGAGCCTAATCTCGAGCTCGTCACGCTTCTTCTATACGTGTGGTTTCCACCTTAGTTTAGCGTCCAGTGTCATCCCTAGATACTTCGCTTCATTTGCATAAGATATTTGTGCAGAATTTATGAACAGAGGTAAATTGTTAACTTTTCTGTAAGTGAAATTCACATGCGTAGACTTGTTCTCGTTAAGAGCGAGACACAAATTCCAGACACAAATTCTGTCCAATGCTCGTTGGACAGTCTGTAGACTTGATCTATTGTGGAATGGTTAGGTCTGAAACCGAATTGATGAATCGCTTCAGCAGAAGTTTCTCGAATACTTTCGATATTATCGGCAGAAGCGATATGGGCCTATAAGATTTTTTATCATTTGCGCATTTCCTCGGTTTCGGAACCATAACGACTTCAGCAACTTTCCATTGTCTTGGAACGTATAGAAGTCTAAGAGAAGCGTTATCATATAAAAAAGCTCGACTAATGCCTTTTTTGGTAGCTCTTTCAATATTTCGCCAGTGATCAGGTCGTAACCCGGGGCCTTATTATTTTTAAGTTTGCTAATTGTCTGTCGGAGTTGAACTAACGAAACTTTTTTCATTCTAAAGCTATGAGGTTCCGCGTTGTTGTTTAGAACGTCAGCCAACGGCGGACCGTCGAAAGACTTGAATGTTTCTTCTAAATGTTCAGCAAACAAATTCGCTTTCTCTTTGTCTTCTCTTGCCCATTCGCCGTAAGCTTTTTTTATTGGTGCCGAGTGGATTATAGGTTTCTTGATAGACTTAACTGCTTTCCACAGCGAGTAATTTGAGCTCCTATCCGCCGGCAAGCCTTCAAGGTATTCAGTGGTCTCACGATTTTTAAGATCTAGCAACATTCCTTTCAGTTTGTTAGAGAGGTGGTTCAAGAGGGTTTTGTCTGGGGGAGCCCTCGTGCCTTGCCATCTCCTACGCGCTCTTCTCTTTTCACGAATCAATTCTTCGATTTCGAGCGGATATGTTTTACGTACATGCCCGTCGGTGCTAACTGCGTTCTTTTGGGACGAATTGTTGTTCCAAGCAGCGCTCTGAATTGCTTCAATGAATTTGTCAACTGCGGTTTCTAACTCGAAAGGAGTTTTCAATGGCACATTCAAGCCAACACCCTCCTTACAGTCCTTTCTGAAAGCGTCCCAGTTCATGTTTTTGCTAGCTAAACTAGCAGCTCTTTCTATTTTTGCCAGCCTTCCACCCATCTTCAAGATAACTCCTGAGTGGTCTGAGCAAAGATCATAACACTCTTCAATTCGCGTAAGGTATATGGGGTACCCTTTAGCGATGAAAAAATCGACAAGGTCAGGCTTTTTATTCCTATCGGTTGGCCAATATGTTGGCTTAACCGTGGAGAAAAAGTCCACCCCACGCTTCATACTATTTTTGTACAGTAATCTGCCTTTTGTTGAATTGCATCGTGAGCCCCAAAAAGTATGCTTCGCGTTAAAGTCACCCCCAATGATAAAATTGGACCCAATGAAGTCATACATACGATCAAGATCGTCTTCCACCAGTCTATATCCTGGCGGGAAATAACAAGATGCAATGAACTGATCTGCATAGAGTCTAGCTCAACTTCTGTGTTCTTGAAGTGCTTTATGCAGTTCTTAATTTAAGGGAGGATCCTCCTCTCGAATTTTGCGAAGGGTGATGTGCGTGATAGTCATTGTAACCTTTAAGTTTGGTGTAGTTGGGTGTAGACCCGTTTTTAAGGTGAGTTTCCGTAATCATGCAATTATCAATATTGTTTTTTCCGTAGAAATACTTCTAGTTCGTCTATTTTATTCAGAAGGCCGTTTGCATTCCATGTTAGTATTTTAAATAACTGTTTCATATTCATGTTCTCTTGTAATTTTTTCGAGGCTTAAACTCGAGCTTGCTCAGTTTGTCAAGTATTTTTTTTTTTTTTTTTTTTTTGAATACTAGGATGGACGGAGACTAAAACTCCAAAATCTTTCAAAGATACCAATACGCCCACTATAGCAGGTACATAATACCGAAGTAGCCGATATTGGTTATGCCCGATTTCCACGTGCTAAAAAACCACCCATTTATGAGAGACACTATGAAACTGCCAGAACGCACTTCATAGTAGTAAATTTTCGCTCTCTCATAATACTTCTTGACTACAACTAAGTTAACTTAACAAGTAGTTTACGCTTCCATAGTGTTGATCGCATTGGATAGGTTGCTTTCCAGTGAATGCACCTACTAAGCCGTTCATTAATGCGGCTTCACCCTACGTCGCTAGATCGAAGGGTCTTGTTCTTTGTAGTCGTCGCTCGTTGTTAACATCGTTAAGAGTCTCGTTTAGAGTACGGATCATTTCATTGTTGCAATGAACATGAAGGCGAGCATTAAGCTTTCGAGCGAAGTTTGTTACTTCTTCGCCCACGGTAGCTATTCCTAAATCTCTGTGAATATCGCTATTCCTAATATACCATGGAGCATTCACAATTGCTCTTAGTGTTTTGTTTTGGAAAGTCTGCAACATGGACATGTTGCTCGGCTTGGTACAACCCCAAAGTTGTATACCGTATGTCCAGGACGGCTTTAACACCTGCCTGTACAAGAGCAGTTTGTTATATGTGCTTAATTTCGAAAATCTTCCGATAAGCCAATACATTTCCCTGAGCCTAATCTCGAGCTCGTCACGCTTCTTCTTTACGTGTGGTTTCCACCTTAGTTTAGCGTCCAGTGTCATCCCTAGATACTTCGCTTCATTTGCATAAGGTATTTGTACAGAATTTATGAACAGAGGCAAATTGTTAACCCTTCTGTAAGTGAAATTCACATGCGTAGACTTGTTCTCGTTAAGAGCGATTCGCCAAGTCTTCGTCCAGACACAAATTCTGTCCAATGCTCGTTGGAGGTTTCTCGTTGATGACTCGACTGATTCACCTGTTGCCAGGATGGCCGTATCGTCCGCAAACGTGGCCACGACTGTCTCGTCATCTAGAGGTATGTCTCTTGTGTAGAGCAGGAACAGGGTCGGACCGAGGACGCTTCCCTGGGGTACGCCAGCCCGAATTTGCTTGAAACTCGAGTATTCACTACTACACCTAACACGAAAGAGTCTGCTTTCAAGATAATTTTCCAATATTTTAAACATGTCTTCCGGCAAATTTTGCCGTAGCTTATATTTCAAGCCCTCGTGCCATACCTTGTCGAAGGCTTGCGATACGTCGAGGAAAGCACTTGAACATATTTTTTTCCCTTCTAAGGCTTTTTCAATTTCATGCGTTATTCTGTAGACTTGATCTATTGTGGAATGGTTAGGTCTGAAACCGAATTGATGATCCGGGATCAAGCGTCTTTCTGCAATTATTGGTTGTAATCGCTTCAGCAGAAGTTTCTCAAATACTTTCGATATTATCGGCAGAAGCGATATGGGCCTATAAGATTTTTTATCATTTGCGCATTTCCCCGGTTTAGGAACCATAATGACTTCAGCAACTTTCCATTGTCTTGGAACGTATAGAAGTCTAAGAGAAGCGTTTATCATATAAAGTAGCTTGACTAATGCCTTTTTTGGTAGCTCTTTTAATATTTCGCCAGTGATCAGGTCGTAACCCGGGGCCTTATTATTTTTAAGTTTGCTAATTGTCTGTCGGAGTTCAACTAACGAAACTTTTTTCATTCTAAAGCTACCAGGTTCCCCGTTGTTGTTTAGAACGTCAGCCAACGGCGGACCGTCGAAAGGCTTGAATGTTTCTTCTAAATGTTCAGCAAACAAATTCGCTTTCTCTTTGTCTTCTCTTGCCCATTCGCCGTTAGCTTTTTTTATTGGTGCCGAGTGGATTATAGGTTTCTTGATATACTTAACTGCTTTCCACAGCGAGTAGTTTGAGGTCCTATCCGCCGACAAGCCTTCAAGGTATTCAGTGGTCTCACGATTTTTAAGATCTAGCAACATTCCTTTCAGTTTGTTAGAGAGGTGGTTCAATAGGGTTTTGTCTGGGGGGGCCCTCGTGCCTTGCCATCTCCTACGCGCTCTTCTCTTTTCACGAATCAATTCTTCGATTTCGAGCGGATATGTTTTACGTACATGCCCGTCGGTGCTAACTGCGTTCTTTTGGGACGAATTGTTGTTCCAAGCAGCGCTCTGAATTGCTTCAATGAATTTGTCAACTGCGGTTTCTAACTCGAAAGGAGTTTTCAATGGCACATTCAAGCCAACACCCTCCTTACAGTCCTTTCTGAAAGCGTCCCAGTTCATGTTTTTGCTAGCTAATCTAGGAGCTCTTTCTATTTTCGCCAGTCTTCCACCCATCTTCAAGATAACTCCTGAGTGGTCTGAGCAAAGATCATAACACTCTTCAATTCGCGTAAGGTATTTGGGGTACGTAAGGTCAGGCTTTTTATTCCTATCGGTTGGCCAATATGTTGGCTTACCCGTGGAGAAAAAGTCCACCCCACGCTTCATACTATTTTTGTACAGTAATCTGCCTCTTGTTGAATTGCATCGTGAGCCCCAAAAAGTATGCTTCGCGTTAAAGTCACCCCCAATGATAAAATTGGACCCAATGAAGTCATACATACGATCAAGATCGTCTTCCACTAGTCTATATCCTGGCGGGAAATAACAAGATGCAATGTTATAATCTAAGCAGTCAATTTTTACAGAAACTGAACTGATCTGCATAGAGTCTAGCTCAACTTCTGTGTTCTTGAAGTGCTTTATGCAGTTCTTAATGTAGAGGGAGGATCCTCCTCTCGAATTTTGCGAAGGGTGATGTGCGTGATAGTCATTGTAACCTTTAAGTTTGGGTGTAGACCCGTTTTTAAGGTGAGTTTCCGTAATCATGCAAATATCAATATTGTTTTTCCGTAGAAATACTTCTAGTTCGTCTATTTTATTCAGAAGGCCGTTTGCATTCCATGTTAGTATTTTAAATAACTGTTTCATATTCATGTTCTCTTGTAATTTTTTCGAGGCTTAAACTCGAGCTTGCTCAGTTTGTCAAATATAACTTTGTTGATTTTAGTCTGATCCTCAAGTTTCTCCAAGATTACAGCGAGGATCTGAGACACTGCATCTGTTGTGGGCGATCTTGCCTTGCTTTCGTTTGCCGCAACCTGTGCGTATGATTTCGGTGCGACCAGTGGTGGTTTCTCCGCTGCACATGAAGTGGCGCCGCTCTTTTGTGGAGCTTTTACGCCTTTTGTCGACGCCTCCTTTGCCAATCTTCCACTTTTGATCGGCTTTGGCGTCTTTGGAGTCTTTGGCTTAGGAGTTTTAGCAGTTTTTGGACGTCCTAGGCTTTGATTCTGACCTATAGTACTTTCCTTAAGAGGTTCTAGTCCCTTTTGCAGCTCTATGGCTACTTCGCATCCTCGATAGTTTGCGGGGTGGTTTCCGTGGCAATTGGCGCAAACTGCTGGAGCCTTTATGTCAACTTTGCACTCTGTTGACAGGTGTTTTCCGGCACATTTCACGCAACGTGGTTCTTTTTGGCAGTAGGCACTTGTGTGCCTGAATTCTTGGCATCGCTTACACTGTGGTATCAGTCTATTGCCCTTTCGCATGGGCTCGATTTTAACCCTGATGTGAAGTATCATTTTTGTTTTATAAATATCGTTTATGCTCTCAGTTCTTTCAAAGGAGAGCATAAAAATTGGAAGGCCGCGTCTGATCACAGTGTCTCTTTCTCTTTCCGTGCGTTGCTTTTCCTTTTTAATGATATTGACGGCATCAATAATTTTAAGGCCTTTATATTTTACGACGTCTTCTTTTGTGCATGATATGTGGAGCCCCCTTACCATGACTCGCAGTGGTTTTTCGTACTTATTTTGATAAGTATACCACTCGATTCTTTCTGCATTCAGTCTAAGAGACAGTGCGCGATAGGAATCGGCGTTGTCAACATTTACTTTCCACACGTTATTTCGATGCGAAGTAAGCTTATAGTTTTCTGTTCTCACCGTGTTTGCAAGAAGGTCGCGCAATCTCCCGAAGTCTGCCATCCCGACGATGTTTATTGCGGGAGGTGGACGAATTTTCGCTTCTGGTTTAGCCTTGTTTGAGCCAGAGGGCTTATCTTCTTTTTGTATTACTTCGGGAGAGGAATTCGCCTTTCGCTTCTTGCTAGACCTTTTCCTTAAGACTGAATCGGTCTCAAGTGCAAGTTCGTCCTCGTCCGTGAAGTATTCGACTGCTGGTCGGTTCGGTGTTACACACTCTTTCGTTACCTCACAGTCTTTCGTTAAACGAGTATTTTTAATATCCTCGTTTTCTTTTCGCAGAGAGTCAACTTCCATTTTTAGATCTTGGAAGAGTCGCTCCATTTCAATAAGCTTAGCTCGGAGTTCATTATTCTCCTTTTCTAAGCTCTTAATTTTCACAGAGTCCTGGTTTACCGGTGGACTGCTTTTTCCGGATATGTTCGATCTAGGTGGTGGTGATCGATTTAGTTTTGTCCTTTTCTCAAAAGGATTTATAAGCAATAAAAGGCTCTCCCCAGAATCCGTAGAGCCTGCCTCCGAAGAGGGTGGATTTTACAGCATAGCTGGGCTGCCACCTGGGGTAATCGAATCTTTCGTTTTGTTCATTGCAATTTTTTTTAACTTGTCGTTTTTATGAGAAATAGGTAAGTCACTTCTATTTTCATTTTTAAATACAGCCGCCCCTTTGGAGACAGACGCCGACCAGTGAGCCGCACAATGTGTGACAGACTATAAAATAAATATAAATAGAGTGGCGCTACAGCTCGAGGTGAACCAGGGCCAACTTCTCAACAATGTATGCTGTGTGTGTTAATTTCACATACAAAGGGACCTACAATTTTTTGCCGAATCCGAACGGCACTTTGAGAAGTTTTTCAAGACAATTGTTACTCTCGGAGGGTTTGTCAGGCCCTCGCGGTGGTGGGGGCCGTGAAAAAGAACGAGTCTTTTGTGTGACAGACGCTTCTGGATTTTAATTTAACCTTCAGACTCATCTATAAGTTAAAACCTTACTGCCAAAAGTTGCCCCAAATGGAGCAGCATCGACAGCATCCGTTAAAACATTAAAGAATATTTCTTCCGGTGGATTTTAGTCGGCTCTTACGACAGGCATACCTTACCTCAAGGCTATTCTAACCCCGACCTTGCAGGGGATGAAAGATGAGCACAATTTTTAATATTTTTGACGAAGGTCCAGAATTTTTTACTGCCTTTGGAACCTAGTAAAATTTTGCGCCACAAGTTCTGGCTGTGTAAAAATTTAACTCGCCGGAATTTAACTCGCCATTGCGATCATTTTTTGCTTGCTTGATTTTCTTACGGGATTCTCCTTTTGGGTTGGCTTTGTGCGATCAAAAACTAACCTTCAAATTGATGCTCTCGCTTTGCAGTTCGAATCGAACCATGAGTTTTTCACAGGTCTGATACTATTGATTTGGTTGAGAATAAAAGATTTCATGCCAAGAAGAATTATTTCGGTGAGCATATCAGCTGCGGTTTTCACGTCACGATTGAAGAAACAAAGTAACCAATTCAAAATTTATTTAAGCCGTCCGAGTTGGCTTGATCGTATTGCCGAACCGCTCTTTTGGAAGTTGGAAGTTTGTTCTTATTATTACAGAACGAAAAAGACGTCGATTTGACACACTGGTCCGATGAACCTAAAAGCGATGGGACCTTTAATATATATTTTTCCGGCTGTTAGGTCAGGAACAAGCCCAGAGTGTTGGAGGCTTGATTGTCAATGTCACGGACCCGCGTATGCTCATTAACAAGCAGCATTACATTTACTGCTTAAACAGGGCTCCTATAAATGAAGCAGTAGTGGATAAATTGCCCACGGAGAGTGAACTTTAACCACTTGAAATCGAAATCACTTACATAGAGGTAGTTGACACACTGCACTGAAATCCCGAAGCTGCTCCAAATCCTATAAAAAAGTTCACTTCCTGGCACACAAAGCACCGAAGATTTGCTACAAAGAAGACCTCTTTGTACCTTCTTTAAGGTGTCGCACAATTTTGTGTCTGTGAATAGGCAAGTAGGTACTATGAAGGCTTTATATAGAGGCAATAGCTCCCAAAAACCTAAATTTTAAGCCTTACGGATTTTAAATTCCTACTGAGGGTGTTCTCCCCTTGAAAGAAATAATTTTGTGAAGTACAGTCTTCTAGTATACTTATAGTAAAAAAATCTTAAATTTTATTCAAAGCGTTTACAAACGTTTAAGAACGATGGAAGGATAACTTTGCATTTCACGGTAATTGCACCTTACGGCAATGTCTCATGGCCATGACAAATCAAGTACCGACTTTTCAAGGCTATAATTTCACTTTCTAGGTGTCTTAAATTGGTTTGTATTTACCTTAACCATTAAGTGTGACTTCTTATAAATATAGTAGGTAGAATAGTCATAAGAACAATGTAGGTATGAGATTTCTCATAATTATTCATCCCCAATTTGCCATTCTACATCCGAGTGGAAACGAATGAGTCAAACCGGTTAGCCAAAAATGGCCAGTTCTTGAAAGCCTACCTGAAAATCTTTAAATAAACAAGTCACATCTTGATATACCTGCGTGTCTGCATTTAGTCGCACGCTTCTACGACTGGCATTGACAAGTGTTTTTGCCGATACAGGTTTTCAAAAAGTCCCAACAGGTGCTAATAGCATACACAAACCATAAAATTTGGCGCCAAAATAAACTACAGTAAAATCGACCAAGCCCCTTGGTGTGAGTTTGCATGCAAATATGTACATTCCAAATGGATTACGGTTAAAGTCCAACAAAGAAGGCAATTAGGCGTTCAATTTCTTTATGGCGATCAGGAATAGCTTACCGTGTCATTAAGAAGAAAAACCCACGTGACGAAATACCGTCCCACAAAGACCACCTGCGTCACGGTCGCACAAAAGAAAGTAATCTCGTCTGGTGCTGGAAATCAAAGAATGAGTCATCCGTCAAGTAGGTCATTGACCCAATTAAAACGAACAAAAAACAATTTGTGTAACTTGTCTCGATGTGTTTATTACAATTTTCTTTTAACAAAATTATTAAAAAGATAAAAATAAACAATTTATTTCACAATTTTGCTGTAATTCACAAGCATTTTGGATGGATTTTCCTTGATTGTTTTTTTTTTTTGCTGCTGACTGATTCCCGTCGGCTTTGGCCATTTCATCTTTGCGGCGCTTTTATGTCCGGAGAAGCTCCGTATTCTTCACGTGTTGGTCCTTTTGCTCCAAAAGGATCCCTGATTATATAGGTATCACTGATTTGTTATTAAACTGCATTTAGTTTGTTGGTTTCCGACATTTACTGTGATTTGATGTGGTGTCCATGTCCACGTAGTAGCGTTTAAGTGCATCCAAAACAACTGTTGCAATCAGCTTCCACTGGGTTTCTCGCATTTTCAGGATCTGCTTTTCGCGTTCCTTGGATTTACGGAGTAGTTGCTCCTGATCGGGGATGTAGAATGCCACTGCCATTGTTTGTAATTATTATTTTTCCAATAATATTTGCTTTGTTTTGTTGTATTCAGTATGACGTGTGATCGTAATAAAAATTTTCGACCTTCTTTTGAGCACTCAAAAAACACAACCTCTTCGTTCGATGATTCGGAATAAACTAAAGGCAAACAGCGAACGGTAGTATTATTATACGCGGCTCTTCTTTCATTTTGGGCTGCCCAAAATCATCCCTCCTGGATTTATGTAATTCAATTTGGGGTGGTTACTCGTGTTTTGGAACACAATGAACCACAGTTGAGTTGAGTGGCAACTAGGAAGCAGGCAGCAACAACAACAACAACAAAAAGTATTTGAAACACGATGTAAGAGCGCTCAACAAATGTCATTTACACAACGGCAACGTGGTAAGCATTGCGACATGACTTGGTCAGCCTCAGGGGTATGAAGCGAAGCATGGTATATATTTCCCCTTCCGGGTAATAGAGCCATAGAACGATAGGAAGGAGCTTGTGGGTATATAAGGTGCATCTCATTCTGGTATGTGCGCTCTAGGCTGAAAGAGAGAAGGTACAAAGTGCGTAAGGTTAAGTAAGACGTTCTTTTTTTTTGGTTATGTATCAAGGGCTGAGGTGGTTCGTAGAGATTTTTGGGATAAACTCCGAAGGAGGTCGTTTGTTTTTGTACACATTTTCTTTATTTTTCATTTTATTGTAGGCGTGTTCTGAGTATGTACATCCTCAATTGGGGAGGAACGCTTCGAGTTCATTGGTCGGAATGTATGGAGTAATGAAAATGTTATACATTTGCCTGTAGTTATAAGCTTGGGCTATGAGTCATCGCAAAGGGCGGCGCGTCCTAGAATATTCTTGTTAATAATTGAGTTAATCGACAAGATTTGACATGAAAATGATAATTTTTTTTAAAAATGAAAACGCTATGTGCTTTTGACAAAGAAAGAGTCAATTAATGTGTCAGAGTTTAATTGATTTGATAATTGAGCAGGTTAAAAGTGCAAGTGTTACCGGTGCACCTTTATGTGGTATAGGTGCTAACAAAGGCTGCAAAGGCATAATCGTTGTGAAATTCTTGAATTTCTTCGAAAATTAACTCGGGAGGATTTGGTTGTTGGCGGACCCATTTTTTAAGCAGATATTTTTTGCGGTCAATCCAAAAATAGAGCAATTTGAACAATATTTTGATATAAAGGTACATATATCGTGAAAGGACTTTACCTAGATATTAGGAACTCCTATTAGGTATTAGGTTTAGAAAAAATTTAACTACGGCCAAGAAAATTGAACATTTTTATAATAGTAAAACTTATTTTTGCAAACATTTTAAATGTTTGTGAGATTCAAGGAACTGAAAAGGTAGGTATACGATTTTAAAAAGTTCGAACCATAACTTTTAAACCGCTCCACGCATTAAGTTAAAAGCCAAATATTAGGTACCAAGAGACTTTGAAACAGTGTTTTGAAAGTAGGTAGGTTTTTTTTTTCCATGGGTAGGAAAAACCTTCATAGGCACTACGAGGATTGGCTGCGCGTGCTCATAGTAGTGTGAGATTCTTACTCACTAAAAAAACCTCCCATTTTCCGTCAGACTACGACTAAGTTTCCTTAAAAAGTAGTTCAAGCTTCTGTAATAATCCCGTGTGGCAGGCTGCCTTCCAACGAAGGCACCTACAATACCGTCAATTTATGCGGTTTCATCTTATGCTGCTAGATCTAACGGTCTCATTCGTTGTAGTCGGCGCGTAAGATTTGTCTGATCCAAAGTTCGGATAATTTCATTGTTGCAGTGTCCGCGAAGACGAGTACTAAGTTTGCGAGCAAAGTTTGTTACCTCGTCAGACACGGCTGCAAAGGCATAATCGTTGTGAAATTCTTGAATTTCTTCGAAAATTAACTCGGGAGGATTTGGTTGTTGGCAGGGACCCATTTTTTAAGCAGATATTTTTTGCGGTCAATCCAAAAATAGAGCAATTTGAACAATATTTTGATATAAAGGTACATATATCGTGAAAGGACTTTACCTAGATATTAGGAACTCCTATTAGGTATTAGGTTTAGAAAAAATTTAACTACGGCCAAGAAAATTGAACATTTTTATAATAGTAAAACTTATTTTTGCAAACATTTTAAATGTTTGTGAGATTCAAGGAACTGAAAAGGTAGGTATACGATTTTAAAAAGTTCGAACCATAACTTTTAAACCGCTCCACGCATTAAGTTAAAAGCCAAATATTAGGTACCAAGAGACTTTGAAACAGTGTTTTGAAAGTAGGTAGGTTTTTTTTTTCCGTGGGTAGGAAAAACCTTCATAGGCACTATGGGGATTGGCCGCGCGTGCTCATAGTAGTGTGAGATTCTTACTCACTAAAAAAACCTCCCATTTTCCGTCAGACTACGACTAAGTTTCCTTAACAAGTAGTTCAAGCTTCTGTAATAATCGCGTGTGGCAGGCTGCCTTCCAACGAAGGCACCTACAATAACGTCAATTTATGCGGTTTCATCTTATGCTGCTAGATCTAACGGTCTCATTCGTTGTAGTCGGCGCGTAAGATTTGTCTGATCCAAAGTTCGGATAATTTCATTGTTGCAGTGTCCGCGAAGACGAGTACTAAGCTTGCGAGCAAAGTTTGTTACCTCGTCAGACACGGTTGCGATTCCTAGATCTCGGTGTAGATCGCTATTTCTTATATACCATGGAGCATTAACAATTGCTCTGAGTGTCTTATTTTGAAAAGTTTCTAAAATAGATATATTGCTTGGTTTAGTACAACCCCAGAGTTGTATACCGTACGTCCAAGATGGTTTTAGCACTTGCTTATACAAAAGCAGTTTGTTATATATGCTTAGTTTCGAAAATCTTCCGATAAGCCAATTCATTTCTCTTAACTTGATTTCGAGCTCGTCGCGTTTCTTTTTAACGTGCAGCTTCCATTTAAGTTTTGCGTCTAGAGTCATTCCTAGATATTTCGCTTCATTTGAGTACGGGATTTGTACCGAGTTAATGAATAAAGGTTTGTTGTTTATCTTTTTATAAGTAAAGTTAACATGCGTTGACTTAGTCTCGTTAAGGACAACTCGCCAGCTCTTCGTCCAGTCGCATATTTTGTCTAAAGCGCGCTGGAGTTTCCATGTTGATAATTCAACTGTCGTATCAATAGCGAGAATAACAGTGTCGTCTGCGAACGTAGCTAAAATTGTTCCCTCATCGTGGGGTATGTCTCTTGTATAGAGCAAAAATAATATTGGGCCGAGAACGCTTCCTTGCGGGACACCGGCATTTATCTCTTTGAATTCCGAGTACTCATTTTCGTACCTTACGCGAAAGATTCTGTCTTTAAGGTAAGACTCTAAGATTCTACAGAGTTTTTCTGGTAAGCAAAGCCTTAATTTGTATTTCAGGCCTTCGTGCCATACCTTGTCGAAGGCTTGCGATACGTCGAGAAAAGCGCTAGTACATATCTTTTTCGCTTCCAGAGCTTTTTCGATTTCGTTTGTTATGCGATAGACCTGGTCGATTGTTGAATGTTTTTTTCTAAATCCGAATTGGTGATCCGGAATCAATCGTCTTTCTTCAATGATTGGTTGCAACCTTTTAAGCAACAGTTTCTCGAACACCTTAGCTATTATCGGCAGTAGCGAAATAGGTCTGTATGACTTTTTGTCGTTCGGACATTTTCCTGGTTTCGGAACCATTATGACCTCGGCCACTTTCCATTGCCTTGGAACGTATAAAACTCTCATGGAAGCGTTAATGATATAGAGTAGCTTGACCAAAGCTTTTTTCGGTAGCTCCTGTAGAATTTCGCTAGTAATTAAGTCGTAGCCAGGGGCTTTGTTGTTTTTCAGATTATTTATCGTTTGACGAAGTTCAGCCAATGACACGGTTTTTATTCTATAATTATCTTGTACCGCATAAGGATTGAGCTCCTCGACCAACGGTTCCCCGTCAAACGGTTTAAATGTTTCTTCTAGGTAATCTGCAAATAAATCCGCTTTTTCTTTGTCTTCTCTTGCCCATTCGCCGTTGGCTTTTCTTAATGGCGCAGAGTGTGCTATAGGCTTCTTAACGGACTTGACTGCTTTCCAAAGAGAGTAGTTCGAACCCTTATCGGCAGTCAAACTTTCGAGGTAAGCAGTAGTCTCGCGACTTTAAAAATCTTGAAGTTCGTGCTTCAGTTTGTTAGAAAGGTGGTTCAAGATTGTCTTATCCGGGGGTGCTCACGAACGTTGCCATCTCTTGCGCGCTCTCCTTTTTTCGCATATTAGCTCTTCTATTTCTCGCGGATATATTGTTCCGCTGTTCGATAATCTGGGCCTCCGAAAAGAAGTGTTATTCCACGCAGCGCTCTGAACAACTCTCACGAGTTTATCTAATTCTTCTTCTATTTCAAGTGGCGTTTTGAGCGGTGCATTTAAAGCTATGTTTTCTTTGCAGTATTTTCTAAAGCCGTCCCAGTCGGTGTTGTTGTTAGTTAATCTAGGCGCTCTATTCTTTTTCGCTAGGCTTCCGCCGATTTTCAAAAGAACTGCCGAGTGATCTGAACAGAGATCAAAGCGTTCTTCTACGTTGGTAAGGTAGCGAGGTACCCCCTTGGCGATAAAGAAGTCGACGAGATCAGGTATTTTATTTCTGTCGGTTGGCCAATATGTTGGCTTTCCCGTCGATAAGAAGATCACGCCGCGTTTTGTACTTGCTTTAAAGAGGGCTCTGCCTCTTGTTGAATTGCACCGTGAGCCCCAAAAAGTATTTTGCGCGTTAAAGTCCCCGCCGATGATAAAGTTTGACCCAAGTGAATCAAAGAGCAGAGCAAGATCTTCATCTGCCAGCCGATACTGCGGAGGAAAATAGCTCGTCGCGATGTTGCAATTTATGTGACTTAATTTTACTGAGACTGAGGTTATTTGCATAGAGTCAAGTTCTATTTCTTCGTTTTTGGAGTGCTTTATGCAGTCTTTAATGTAGAGAGAGGATCCACCTCTCGAATTTTCTGAAGGATGATGCGCGTGATAGTCAATGTAACCTTTTATTTTGCGTGCTGAACCCTTTTTAAAGTGGGTTTCCGAAATCAGGCATATGTCTACATTATTCTTCCGTAGGAATACTTCTAGCTCGTCAATTTTTTGCAAAAGGCCGTTTGCATTCCATGTAATTATTTTGATTGGCTTTCCCATATTCATGATTTTTTATTAAATGTTTTTCGAGGTTTAAACTCGAGCTCACTCAATTTGGTGAATATTACTTGATTAAGTTTCGCCTGTTGCTCAAACTTTTCTAAAATCATGTCTAGAATTTGAGAGACCGAATCTGATGCGGCCGATTGTGGCTTACTTTCACGTGACGCGACTTGAGCGTACGATCGTGGACCAACAAGTATGGATTCTCCCTTTTGACTCCGGTGGGAACTAGGACCAGCGACGTTTTCTTGCGCATTTTGAATTTTGCCTTTAATAAAACCCTTATCCCTTGTCGACTTAGGGGTTTTTGGTCTATCTACTTTAGGAGGTTTTAGGCTTGGGCCCTTATTTTCAGTATTTTTCTTCGGAGCTTCATGTCGTTTTTGCAACTCAATGGCAATTTCGCAACCTCGGTAGCTCGCTAGGTGACTTCCCCTGCAATTGGCACAAACCGCGGGGGCCTGACTGCTGACATTGCAATCCGTCGAGAGATGTTCGCCGGCGCATTTTACGCATCGCGGCTTTTTCTGGCAGTACGCTTGCGTATTTCGGAAACCCTGGCATCGCTTACATTGGGGAACTAGCCTGTTGCCCTTCCGCTTGGGCTCGATTTTTACGAAAGTAGGTAGGTATTTTCGAAAAAAAAATTGAAAAAATTCATGCCTAGGTCCTCCGATGAGGGTTGGAGATTTGAAAAATAAATCGCACGTATCAGAAATTATGGAAAATTTAGATAATTTAATTCTGCAAGTTCTTAGATTTGACTAGAAGAAGTTTCGAAAAATTTTAACATCTAAGCGGCAATAACGATTCTGTTCAAATTTGGCTTGAGTAAGAACTGTACTCAGATCATTAAACTTAATTGTAATATAGTTAATGTCTATACCTACTCTTTTTTTATATATTGAAAAAAGCCATTGCTGCACTGCACAGATAAAAAATTAAAAAAGAAAGTGTTCACGTCACAGTCAGCGGCGAAAATCAGAGAAAAAGCCGGAGTAAGTGCTAGTTTATGATAATTTAAATAAGTGATTAAGAGTGACCCACAACTACAATTTAAACAAGTGGGAAAGTGCATATGCAAAAACTTCAGTCCGTCTCTGACAGATTGCAAAATACCCAACCCTACCAAAAAATGAAAGTGCCACGCCTCAAAAAGGCGGGCGGGGTATAAAAATATAACCGCTCAATGCTTTATACTAGGCTGTTGCATACATTTCGGCCTAAAACTCCGCCCTTTTAACTCAAAAAGTCCTTTTTTACACGCCACGCCCACAAACGTAGGCGGAGGCATATACTATATATACAAAAAGTTAGATAACGCTAATATCTACAACTTTTGATATAAAATTTTTAGTCAAATTTCAAAATATATTTATTGAAAAACTGTCATTTTAAGCTAAAATCCCTCAAAAAGTGGGCGCGTTCAATGAAAAGGCCAAATTTTTTATGCTTCCTCAAAGACAATTACAAGGCAAGGTAACATACCAAAAATGAGTGCGCTAGCACCATTGTAACGTAGCTAGAATTTGAAAAAAGGATTTTTTTAAATTTGAGATGCGGTCGCACATGGATTCGGCTAATTTCAAAATTGATCTGAAGAACTGGACTTCCAGCCAACCCACCAACTTTCAGCTCTCTAGATTGAAACTTAAGGCCTAAAAGTTGTTTACATGGGGACGGACGGACAGACATGGCTTATCGATTCTCCTGTCGGTCTAGGCAGTTTTTTCCTTAACTTGCCTCGAAATATGGGCGGAGTCAAAACTTTTTATGAAACAAACTTGAAGAGGCTTACTTGTCATAGAATATGTTTTTGGATTTCGAGTGAACTTACAAAGAAATCAGGTTTTTAATTTAGAATTTTACAGTTTATAATCCTGTAAAAGTGGTTGTTGTCATTGTCGATAATGGGGTTGTCGATAAGGTTTTTAGCCACAATTTTTCTACACCAAAATTGGAGTTTTTATGTCCTGTTTAAATTGGTCAAAAGGTCTTTTGAAATAAAATGTGAATTTAAAGTTGTCTCGCATTAAAGCCAATTATTGTGGCTCGTAACGTGCGTCGGTAGATTTAACCAAACCGTGCCCCAAGTTTCAGCTTTCTAGCTTGATTTTGAACATCTTAAACCTATACGCATACAGACGGACGGACTGACAGACGGGTTTGGTCTCAACGCTGGATACTAACACGTCAACATAAGGCGTTAAAGAATTTCTTTTACTAACTTTTTACGGTTCCTTTCCCATACATTGAGTTCATGTGCAAAGTTTAAAGTTTGTTTTTTTCCATTCAACAATTGTATGGTTGTTTTTTCTTAATTTTTAAAAGTCCGTCCAAAAATAGTAAAAGGACCACTTGAAGTATCACTTTGTTGTCCGTCCGTCCACACCTGTAACTTTTAAACGGCGAGTCACAGAAACATGAAATTTACACTTGTACACTTGTAAAGCCATTGAAAACAAGTGAGTAAGTGTAAGAGTTCGTCTGTGACAAACTTCTATATACCCGACCTTATATACCGTGAAACACAAAATCTTAATTTTTTTTGGCCCGAGTTCGTATATTATTTCTATAGGCCACGCCCCCAAAAGTGGGTCTGGGCTAAGGATTGAAATCACTTAATTGTAATTTAGTTAGAATCATGACAAAATGCGTTAAAACCAAAAGTTATTGCAGAAAAACCCGTTTTTTTCCTAAACACACCCCTTAAAAGTGGACGGAGCGCAAAACTGTATTGAGCAAACCTAGCAAATAGTAATATATTGAATATTTGTTACAATATTTTTTTTTCAATTTGGAGTAAACTTTCCGAGAAATCGGGCTTTTAAAGATCTAACATGGTAAAAGTGGGCATGGTCGACATTGTGGGCGGTCCAATTTTTGCCCTCTTAGAGGTTTTAGCCATTAATGCTCTATACAAAAATTTGAGTTTTTACGCCCAAAAGGCATTTTGAAAGAAAATGTGAAATAGAGGTTGTCTTACATTGAAGCCAGTAGTGGGCGCGACCGTCACCGGATTTAGCAAATTTTCACACTTTGTCTGTACAAAATAAGAACCAATATATACTCCAGTTTGAGCGTACTAGCTTAATTTTAAAGACCTATAAACTTTACACAGACGGACAGACGGACGGACGGATATGGCTTAATCGACTCACCTGTCGACCTCGATCATATCTAAAGGTCTTAGGGGTCTACGGTGATTATTTCACTGTGTTACAAACTATGCATTAGAATTAATATACCCTCGGTCGGGTGAGGACGCATACAAGGCCAATATTTTTAATCACACAAACCGCATTAATTACAGTTTGAATTCTGGTAAAAAAGACTTAAAGTATTTTCGCACTTATCTTGAATATATTTACACCCAGAAAAAAGAAAATCGAAACTTACAAAAATCAAATATCAAATAAAATCGAATTTTTAAAAAAATATTGAATTTTTAGAGAAATATGGAATTAAAAATATGTTCCCGTTTTAAACGTGTTTAACGTCATAACTTTTTAATTACTTTATTCAAAAAGACGAAATTGGGCAAACATGTATAGCAACCACAGCTTAAGCAAAGGTGAAAAGCAAATTTTGATTAAATTGTTTAAAAACTACGGTTCTGACGTATTTTCGAAAAAATACGTAGGGACGTATTTTCAAATAATCGTGAAAAAAAATTGGTCCCTACCACAATATCCGACGCTTTAAGCCAAAAGGAAGAATTAATTAAGCCATCAAGAATTATTTAATATACAAGGTGGCCGATGAATATTGCTATATTAAGAAACTCAAATAACTTTTTTTTTCAGTGTATGGAATTCATTTTAATTTTATTCATCTTAAAGCTTATTTAATTTTATTACATAAATCTTAATTAGTTTTAAAAATAATGGAACTTAAATGCCCACCCTGCTCGTTGATGCATGTGCGGCATCTTATCGAAAAGTTGTTCATTACTGCTTGGAGAGTTGAAACAGGAATAGCCGCAATCGCTTCTCGAATGGATTGCTTTAGTTCATTCAAATTTGTAGGCTTTGCTTTGTAAACTTCCTGTTTGCAATAACCCCACAAGAAAAAGTCAGGTGGAGTAAGGTCAGGCGACCTTACCAACGGAATGTAGAGTTTCTGGATATCAGCTTATTCGGAAATTTTCGTCGCAATTCTGTCATAACAGGCCGGGCTATGTGAGGAGTTGCACCATCTTGCTGAAACCACACAGAGTTGAAAGGAATTCTCATTCGGCGTAATTCTGGATAGAAAAACTCTCTCAACATGTTCAAGTAACGGTCTCCAGTAACCGTAACGGTGTTTCCGTTTTCTTCGAAGAAGTAGGGCCCGACAATGCAGCGTGATGAAACTGCACACCATACTGTGACACGAAGTGGATGCAATTCCGTCTTATGGAGTATCTGTGGGTTGGAAGCACTCCATATTCGACAATTTTGTTTATTTATGTTGCCGTTTAAATCGAAATGGGCCTCGTCAGACATAAAAAGACAGTTCAACATGTTTTCGTCCTCTTCCACCATTTGAAGCATCTTCTGGCAAAATTCCAAGCGAATCGGCAAGTCTGTTGCGTTCAGTTTGTTGGCCATTTGAATTTTATATGGGAATAAGTCCAAATCATTGTGCAGAATTGACTGCAATGACTGCCTGCTTATACCCATTTGCGCAGATAAGCTTCTTGTTGAAGCTCTTGGATTGCTTTGTATGGCAGCAGCTACAGCAGCGATTGTTTCCTCCGTCCGAACTGAAGGGTTTCGATGGTAAGGTCTTCTTTCGACTGTCCCATGCTCGGCAAAATTGTTTTCAAATCGGATTATGGTCCATCTGCTCGGAGGATTGCCGCCAAACGTGCGCCTATATTCTCTTTGAACTAAAACTACAGACTCCAGTGCGTGATAGCGGCGGACAACCTAAATTCTGGTTTCAGTGTCCCAGTTATTCATTTTGGTTAAATCTAAAAATCAATCTGCAAAATAATAAAAAACAATTAACCATATTCATTAAATAGAAAAAAAGTTATTACATTTTTTTTTTGTAGTGGATTTCATCGGCCACCCTGTATGAGGAAAAACTATAGATTTTATTTTTAATATTTAGCAGATTCTAAAATTTAGCTCGAAAACTTCAAAACTTTTGAAAAAATAATTTTCAAAATATTCTGTTATCTGGACCAAATTTTGGTTGAATATAAAACCTATGAAGAGAATTCTAAATTTTATAGGATCTTTCAAAAATGACGTTTCTAACATAATTTTGTTTGAAGCGGTTTAAAAATATATTAAAAAATCCCGCATTTATAACCGATAACTAAAAAACCTGTGCCCAAATAGTAATATCCATAATATTTGTCATATAATTACTTTTCGATTTGGAGTGAACTTTCCGAGAAATCGGATTTTGAAAGATCTAACATGTTAAACCATGCCCACCGTCGATATTGTGGGCGGTCCAATTTCAAATATTCACACATACAGACGATTGGACGGACGGACATGGCTTAATCGATTCACCTGTCGGTCTCGATAATATCTCTAAAAGGTCTTAGGGGTATACGATGATTATTTCACTGTGTTGCAAACTATAAAATAAATATATCCTCTGTCGGGTCTAATAAATCAAGAAATGTATTTGACACCCTGCCTTTCGATAAAAATTTGAGTACCTGAACTTAAAATTCGCCTTAAATAAGGACAGAAGACTTACAAAAAAAAATATAGCAGCATTTAATTTCTTTTCATTGTAGTTAACATATTTACATTAAGTTTGATTTGGCAAGCATAGCTTGCACAGAGGTATGATGGTTGGTGCCTTACTACTGAAAAACTTCAATTTGCTTGTAAGTGCTTACATTGTAAATTAATAGGTTAGAGGAAAAACTATAGGAAAAATCCTCCATATGAAATAAATAGTATAAGATATCACAGTTATAAATTTGTATATGAATTTATAATACATAATTAATAAACAAACAATTGAAAATAAATAAATAAAAAATAATAAGCAATAAATGATTGCTGATAAATAATACGCTAGTGAAAAAAGTTATGAACAATAAATTATAAAAAATAGTGAAAAATAATAATAAATAATAAACAATAAATAAAAAAAACAAATAGATAAATAAATTATACACATAATCACAGTTGTTCTGGCTCATTGACTAGATGATTTCTATGTTTACACATCAGGATATAAATTTTTGGTTAAGAATCTCAATTCTTCCGTATTGTTGGAAGGTCCCGTGGAAGTCCCAACATCATTTTTAAAATCTTGTTTCGCGCTGTTTTCAATTTTTTTATGTAAGTTTTTGCATAGTTTCCACACACAGGAGAGGTACTCAACAGAATTGACCCAAGGTATATCACAGTTATCTTGTCTTAATGCATTATTAGGAAAAAGGCAATTCAGTCTTTTTCTCGCGAAAACTTGATTTTTTTCAGACGTTATTTTTATTTTCCAATGCTTAAAATATTCAAAAATTATTTATAAAAAATTATTTATATAAAATTATTTATATTTATCGTGCGACGAATACATGGAGGAATCATCTGCATAAAGTGCAATATCAAATAGGAATAAATTGAATAGAAGTGGAGTAAGAACTTTTCCTTGCGGGACCCCAGCTGGTATATTTTTCGCAGACGAAAAACTTCCTTTCAATGAAACTCTGAATGTCCTCTGAATGGTCGGATAAAAAACTTTGAAAGAGTCTTATTAAATATTTAGGGTACTCTGCCTTAATCATTTTGTGAATTAACCCACCATGCCAAACCGAATCAAAGGCTTTTTCTATTTCAAGCTTCAAGGAAATATCAAGCAAGGAAATCAAACTGTAACTTGATTTCCTTGCAGATTTACAGAACTTAATGGGAGGTACTATGGTGTTTCCCAAAACCAAACTACTTCCAAGGTAATAGCATGAATGAGTCAAGCTTCATTTTGATCACTTTACTGTTAGGGCTGTATGGATATTTGCCATTTTTGAGAATGGGAATTATTTTTGCCCTTTTCCATCCGATGAGGAAATACTGAGTTTTCAAACACGCGTTTATAATAAAAGCTAACAGTATGAGAAATTAAGGAAAGAATAATTTAAAGAATTTTTAACCCGAAAATCGTGCAAATAGTCAAAGATATCCCCTTTATTTACTTCACTGCAATGGCAGCATTAAATAACTCATATACAGATCTTAGCTATACCTCTGCTTAGAAATGCACTCGAAATATTACACAAATATTACACGAAATTACGCGAAATAACTGAGTTGTCGAGATGCGTTTGAAAAAATGCTTTTAAGTCGGAAATTGTCATTTAAACGAAAACATAAAGTCGCAAACAAACTAAACAACAACAATAATTGTACGCTTAACCTTCAAAAAACCCACGGACCGCTTCATGTATGACTTGACTGTTATTTTTTTATCCATTTTGAATTGAAGATTACTTTCTTAAAAAACTTAAAGCTTAAATTACTTTATTTAAAAACAAAATGATAGAAAAGACTTCTCGCTTAAAAAAAAAACATATCACACTTAATATCGGGTATTACCGTTATTTAAATTTATTTAGAGCCAAAAGTCTCCGCAGCTAGGCTCGGAGCTATAAGCTTAACTTTAGCTTATAATTTTAATTACCTGCCAATAAATAATAATAATAAAATTAATTTATTTATTTTTTAAGTGATTTTTTTTAATATCGCCCCCTCCCTCCTAAGTAGTGGGAAATAGCCCCTTCCCCCTGAATTAAAAAATGTTTGTTTTTGATTCCTCTACAAGGCAACGTTATCAATTTGATAACCTTTTCACCCACATAAGTCTCGTTCGTAGTGGAAATTTGAACCAAACCCTATACAATTTCCCCATTGTCCTTAATTTTAGAGACATCGAACTCTTTATAATTTTATTCATTTATTTCTTTGTATACATAACTTGTTATTAAATTTCAATTGTGTATCTATTTTTTAATTTTTTGCAAATAATTTTTTAAATTTTTTTTCCAGAGATGAAATTTATCAACAAGCCCTGAGGTAAGTGTTATCATAATATGAGCACAGTAAGTCTTAAAACGATTTGCATATAACAGTGAAATACCCAGTTTAAAGCTGGCTAAGTCTGGTAACTGTTGATTTATCTTTAGTGATTGTGTTTCGAACTGATATGACTCACTGTCGAATCAACGCGACCGACGCGACCCGACGACGTCAATGCACCTCTTACTTTCTATATAAGGCTTGCAGTGACAGTTACATTTCGAGCAGAGTAGACTCGCTGTCGCCACAGGTAACCGAATATTGTTGCTTAACACACATTAAGTGCATCACAATCAGTTCAATCAGTCATGTATGACTAATGCCAGGGACGCTCACATTATTACCAGAACACCCCAGAAGTTCTCTAAACAAGTTAACTTTAACTGTTAATTATCTGGGTCATCGCATTAAAGTGATTCATCCATCTGAAAATGCATCAATCAGTTACAACAAAAAACTGTCACAGAAAAATGTCAGCTTGTCGGGTAAGTTGGTTTTATATCTCTTAGGAAGCCCACTGCCCCGCTGAAGCACTTTCTCGTGAGAATATGTTCAAGTTGATGGCTCGTAAAGTTCCTTAAAAAAAACAGGAAACATGATATGCAAAACAAAACCAGTGAATGGCATTTCAATTCAATGGATGTCGCAATTCAAATTCCTTATCAGTTGTAATAAAATTCCCTAGAATACGTAATATATGGATTTTCGCGAAATAAAATGAGAATCCTTGCAGCAAACTGAACCATAAAATTGTGTTTGTTGTCTTTTTATTTTGTCTCACAACTTATAGTTTCTCCTATCACTGGTTGTCATATTTGGCGATAAAAGCCATAAAAAGGATTGCAAGACGCTATAAAAAATAATAGATATAAAAAACGAGAAGATGGAAAATGGCGTAATTTATTCGGTTGGTGGTGCATGGAATCTAAATGGAATTCAGTATCTAGTTTAGTACCTACCTATAGATTTTGCATTTAAATATATTTTACTGGTTATTTTACTTTTCTCGCTGTTGTCATTGTGTTGGTTGCGAGACGATAGAAAAGACAAAAGTTAGTCGAAGGAATTTTTTTGTGTAACCCATAAGTATTGGGGGTGCATAATTTACAGTGGGTTGTAAGTTCGACTCTTGGCCAAAACAATTTTGAAGATCTATTTCCACAGATCCGGCTCTGGGAAGTGTACAACATCCTTGCTGAAGTTTATTGTGATCTACATTTGAAAAAAAAATCCAAAAACGCCCTCAAATGGCGTAAGAATAAAGCCTCTGCTTTTTACAGATCATTAAGATATCCTTGCATCGTCGGAGGAGGAACTTGATTCGGTGTGCTTTTAAACTGTGGAAAGAGAGAGAACCCAACATATGCAGTTTTTTCTAAGCAGAAATAACGGTTTAATAACAGTTTGAAATTTCATGGGAAAATGGATTATAAATGTTTTTCAAAGCCTACATTTTTTGAAGAAGCTTAATAGGCAGAAAGTTAATACTGAACTGCAATGAAAAAATTCAATATTTTGAAAATATTGAAAAGACTTCTTGAATTTTTTTTCTTAAACTCTGCGAGCCTCGAAACGGTAAAATCGCAAATTTTTTACTTTCTTTTTTTTTAAAGGCTTAGGTTAGGTTAGGTTGATGGATGCCCTTTTGACAATAGTCACGGCTTCACTTAGACCAGCAGTTGGGTCCATTGTGTCCATTGGGAACCTTCTTAATACCTGGAACGAAAACAGAAATAGACCGCTGTTAGAAGCTCAGAGTGCCGCCCTCTTGGACCCATCCGGATTTGTATACAAATCTTAGGAGGTCCTTTAGATCTACATTATTTAGATCTTCGAGCTCGTTGAAGAAGTAGCTGCCGAGGATACTACGCCTGATGCTGTTTAGGGCTGGGCATTCGCAGAGCAGATGACGAACAGATTCAATTTCTTCAACGTCCCTGCAGCTTCTGCAGTAATCGTTATGCGGTATGCCTAGCCGCTCAGCGTGTAGACCCACAGCGCAGTGCCCCGTGAGGATTCCCGTGAGTACTCGGATGTTCCTGCGGGCTAGTCCGATCAAAAATAGTGATCTCTTTTTGTTTACCGCTGGCCATAGCTCCCTTGTGTGTCTGCACGTATCAAGTTCTGTCCAACGTAGATTGGTTCTACTCAAGGATTCAGTTTCTAACCTACGTGCTATTGAACTCAGCGGGACTCTTATGGATTTGAGGGCTAGAGATGCATTCATTCCAGACCCAAATCTCGCAAGCTTGTCCGCTTCTTCGTTTCCCGATATATCGGTGTGACCTGGCACCCAACACACAGTTACAGTGTTGCCAAGTGATAACTCGTCCAGAATTTCCCTGCATAGTTTCACAGCCCTTGACTTTACCACGTCTGATTCCAAGGCTTTAATTGCCGCTTGGCTATCAGAGTATATGGTGATGGTCTTGTTTGCGGGGCCGTATTTCTTCAGCTCGGAGGCAGCTTCGATTATGGCTGCCAGCTCCGCCTGAAAAATGCTGCAGTCGTCATTGATTCGGAAAGATTTACCTAGACCCAAATCTCCACAGAAAATGCCCGCACCGGTTCCGACGTCCATCTTAGAGCCGTCGGTATATACGGCGATCTCGTCGTCTCCTGTAATGGTCTTATCTTCCCATTCACCTCTTTCAGGTATTCTGGTAGCGAATCTCCTGTTGAAGGCGAATGTCATAGGTAGGTAATCTGTGACTGGGGTGTTTGTGGAGGCAGCCCACTGAGTTCCCACAGAGGCGTGTCCATAAGATCTTGAGGACCACAGTCCGGATTCCCTTAGGCGAACAGCTGTTTTAGCTGCCTTGCTGCTGCAGTATATGTCCAAGGGGGTGAGGTTGAGTAGTACCTCCAGTGCCGCGGTGGGTGTGGTCCTTAGGGACCCTGTTATACCCATGCAGGCTGCCCTTTGAACTTTGGTGAGGCTAGAGAGATGACACTTTCTTTCCGTAGCCTTCCACCATACAACTGCACCGTAAGTTAAGATGGGTCTTACAACCGTTATATACATCCAGTGTACCATGTTTGGTTGCAGTCCCCACATGCTTCCGAACGTTCTGCGGCAGGCGTATAGTGCCACGTATGCCCGCTTGACACGATCTTCTATATTATCCCTCCAGTTGAGTTTGGAGTCTAATATGACGCCCAGGTATCTTACCGACCTGGATAACGGTAACTCCACTCCCCCCATTCTCGGGTTGCTGAAGGATGGAATTGCCCTTTTCCTTGTAAACAACACAACTTCCGTCTTAGAGGGGTTAATTCCCAGTCCTCGACCCTCTACCCATTTTTCAACAATGCGAAGTGCGTAGCTGAGTCGGTCACTGAGGATTGGTGGGAGTTTACCTGGGATCAGGATTGCTACATCGTCTGCGTATGCGCTCACAGTGAAGCCTTCCCTCTCCAGGGTTTTCAGCAATTCGTCCATTACCAGGGTCCATATAAGCGGAGATAGGACACCTCCCTGCGGTGTTCCTCTGCTGACGTTTCGTCTGCTGCATACTTCGCCTAGGTAGCAGTTTATCTTTCGTGTGCTTAACATGAGCCCGATCCAGTCGCATAGACTGCTATCTAGGTGGGCGTTTCTCAAGCTGCGCAATATCGCGTCTGCCTCAATGTTATTAAACGCCCCCTCTATGTCTAGAAAGGCACCCAAAGTGTACTCCTTGTGTTCCAGGGATTTTTCCACTACTGTTACTACTCTATGTAGTGCAGTGTCAACCGATCTGCTTCTCATGTACGCGTGCTGTGATTTTGATAAATAGTTATCACCAATCAGCTCTCTCACATACACGTCAATAAGCCGTTCCAACGTCTTGAGCATAAATGAGGACAGGCTTATGGGTCGATAGTCCTTTGCCGTAGAGTGGTTTGCCTTCCCTGCTTTGGGGATGAATATCACTCGGACTTCTCTCCAAGCTTTGGGAATATAGCACAGCTTTAGGCAGGACTTGTATACGTTACTCAACCATGGAATGATAGTTTCCCCTGCTTTTTGGAGCATTATTGGTCGGATGTTATCCATCCCTGGTGCTTTAAAGGGATCGAAGGAGTTGATCGCCCAGGCCAGCCTTTTTACATCGGTTATAGCCCTGATCTTTTCGTCCTTCATCTTTTTCCGCGAGCCTTGCGCTACTGTAGCGTAGTCCTCATAGGTATCGAAGCACCCTGGGAAGTGAGTTTCCGCCAGTAAATCCAGCGTTTCCTTGTGTGTCGAGGTCCAATCGCCCTCAGTCTTCCTGAGTGAAGATAGCGGTATAGGCGCTTTGGATAAGACTTTTCTCAGTCGGGACGCTTCAGTTGTTGTTTCGATTGATTCGCAGAAATTCTTCCATGAGCTCCTCTTGGCGAATCTGATCTCCTTTTTCAGGATTCTAACGCTCTCCCTATAGGTCGTCCATTCGATGAGCCCCTCTTTTGCAAGGTTCCATCTGGATCTTGAGCTCTTGATGAGCTCCGCGATCTTGGAGTTCCACCAGGGAGGGCGTTGTTTCCCTCCTGTATTGCTGTTTGGGCAGGATTTTTCGAAAGAGCTGGAGATCATCCCGGTGATGTATTCGACTGTATCGTCGATCTCATGCTCGGTAGTAAGATCTCTGTCTGGGCAGGGGGAGATAGTCCTCCGCAGTTCTTTGTTGAACTTCACCCAGTTTGCTCTTTTTGGGTTTTTGAAAACTTTCCTAGCCTGCGAGCCTACCTGTATCTCAAAGAGTATCCAGCAGTGATCTGATAGTGATGCCTGCTTAGATACTCTCCAGTTCGTTACTTGAACAGAGCTGTTTTGAGACACGAAAGTCACGTCCAAGACTTCCCTCCTATTCGCTGTAATGAAGGTGGGATCATTTCCCCTGTTACATACTAGAAGGTTGGAGCTAAGGACAAAATCAAACAGAACCTCGCCTCTGGCGTTAATGTCTGAGCTTCCCCAGATCGTATGATGGGCATTGACATCACAGCTTAAGACTAAGTTCTTCTTACCTTGTTCGGACGCTGTCACTAGCGTCTTCAGAGATTCCGGGGGGACCGAGGTACCGTCGTCAAATGGCATGTAGACCGACGCTACCGTGTAGTTCTCGTCCGTCCCTCTAACCTCCACCACCGTTAGGTCACCTGTGCAGAAATGAGATAACATTAATACATGAACGTTCTTATTTGCTACAATACAGGTTCTCGCCTTACCTTTATTTTTTACATTAAACAGTGAGAAATTTTTCGACCCTAATCCTAAAACCCTGTTCTTTTTGTCAATCCAGGGTTCTTGGATTAGGGCTAGGTCCAGCTGTTCCCTCTCGAGGAACAGCCTCAGGTTGGCTGTGGCAACCCTACTGTGATGGAGGTTTATTTGGATCACCTTCATCATTGTTCTCCACCTCCAACGCAGTGTCCGTCGCCTTCGTTGCTTCCGCAGTCCGCTTAATCAGCTTGAGGGTTACCTCGCTAGCTGCAAAGGACAACAGAAGCTGTTTTTCCGCCTTTAGGTTCCCGGGCAGGTCGCCGAAGGCGACAATATAGCCCCTGAAACCATTTCTCGGCTCTTCCTCGCTTATAATTTCCCAATCCTGCATCGGAATCTGGGGGTTTTGTGCTTGCAGCACGCGGAGGATGTCACCTTTAACTATTCCCATCTCCGGAATAGTCAGCCTACCCTTTGCCCTGTTTGGAACCTGGTCTATTGGAACGGCTTTAAGTTCCGCACCATCCCAAAGCTGTAGTCCTTCCACTACTGTCTTGGCAAAGTCATTTGAAGCTTGGTCCTTGCAGTCGATGTACGTTATGCCTTTAGACCATTTCATTCTGCCGTAGGTCGGGGCACTAGTACCCGTGTTTTTCAGAATGTGGCTGATGATAGCTGCCCCGAGGGCTTGCTCAATCTTCCTGCCACACTCAACACTGTACTGCCCGCTTGGTTTCTTGGAGTCTACTACAGCAAGCTGTAGTGGATTCCTTGTCACCTCGCTATACTGGCCCGCCCGGCTCGTACTTGGCTTACTGGGACTTCCCACTGTGGTGGCGCCCCATTTCGCCTTCTTCGGCGTCCTTGAAGTGTCCTCAGAAGATCGTGTTCTCTTCGAGGCGAACGCTTCTCTTCTATGCCTTCCGGCATTGCCTTTCTGCAACCCGCTTGGGCCCGGTTTGTCACTGGGTCCTTGGGTTGCAGTTCCTCTTCCGGTAACAGGCTTTCTGTTGGTTCCGAGGGATGTCCTAGTAGCGGCATCGTCCCTCGGCCTTCCAGATTTTCCCGATTTACCACCCGTACCTTTAACTGAACGAGCTGCCTTAGGCATAGGCCTCGTGGCAACGTCGTTAGCTATGGTCTCCCGGGCCCACTCAAGGGAAGATAGTTCCTTCTGAGTGAGGGAAGATTTTTCTTTAGCTGTTAAGATGCCATAAATATGCTTGGCCTTCTTAAACCGCCTCTTTCTCTCCAGGCCGGGAGTGGTCCTTCTGGCCTTGCTCCCGTGCTTGGTCTCCTTTTTTTGACCGGATTTCTCTTCGGAATCATCGGAGTGTTCAGCGAGTAGCTCTTCCTCCCTTTCCATTGAGATATCCTCAGTTTCGATCAAACTGGCTGGTAGTACCACGTTTGGATCGCACGGAACCACCGGTACGGTGTCGTCCGTGTTTTTGGCACATAGCGTGCCCTCCCCCTCATCCTTATTTGTTTTTGTTAGTTCGGATATTTTGGTCCCACGAGAATGGCCGGAAAGGGTGGTCCACCCCGGCAGAGCCGCCATACCGGGGTAAGGCTATGGTTTATCTGCAGGTCTTCGCCTAGGCACCTGAGAGAGCTCGTTAGAGGCTGGTTTAACCCCCAGCCTTGCATCCTTCGGCACGGTTTACAATATGCTCACACCACCACTGGAGTCAGGTTTGGCAGGACTTAGTTCGTCGCTCCTCAGCCGACCCACGCCGGCTGAAAATCCGCAACTTAAGCCCCCACACCGGCGTCATAGAAGATGACGCACTCGACAAGGCGCCTGCCACGCGGGGGTTTTAAAGGCTTAAAAATGTTTGGTTTGAAACGGCAATTTTAAAAAATTTAAACGCACTTAACGTGCCTTGTAAACGTTTCTACTTCGATCATATTAAAACCAGGTCCGTCTTTACCGTAAAGATAAAAGTAAAGAAAAGAAAGTAAAGAAAGATGAAAGTAAATAAAAGGGTTTTCTATAAAATTTTAGAAGCTTGGGTTGTGCCCGGTATTTATTTCAAAATTATACTTGTCGTTCGGGTGATAGAGGGGGAGGGGTTTCGTGCTTTTGACCTTTTTTTAGCAAAATTCCAAACTTGAAATATTTCTACAACTACTTTTATTTTTTCCGTCCAAAAATGGAAAAAGGACCTCTTATGGAATAGCTACGTTGTCCCGTCCGTGTGTCCAATCGCTTAATAACTTCTAAACGGTAAGTCGTAGAAGAAGTAGTCGTAGAGACTAAATTTGGTGTGCTTATAAACTCCGGCAATAGTCAGAGAGCGCATACTAGGGAATTTTTTTTATGCACATATAACGGTTTAATTACAGTTTCAAATTTTATACGAAAATGGACTAAAAGTTTTTAGGTACTTATTTTGAGAATTTTAGCAGGCAAGAACTAGAAAATGGAAACTTAAGTCAAGTAAATATTGGACTTTTACGAAAGAATTTGCTGTTTTGAATATATTGCAAAGTTTTGGAGAATGAAGAGTTAAAAATGGACGACGTTTTTCAAAGTGTTCCAGGCCATAACTTTTGATTGGCTCAGTGCACAAAGTCGATTTTGAACACGCGTATAAAGGAACTCAAAATTAACCTGCCCTTAGGTCCTATTTTTCCGAGGCCCTTAGGCCTATTTTGCCTATTTTTCAGAGTTTTAATAGGTACTGCCGATTTCACGCATTTTTGAAAAAAAAAAAATAACTGCAAAACTCACGAAAAAACGTGTGTCCCCCTTATCTCCGGTGCTATTTTGAAAAATCATATGAAAAAAATCACACGTTATCAGAGATTATACAAAATTTCAAGGAAAACTATAACGAATTTTGATGTTTCAAAAACTTCTGAGCATTAACCCGAAAACATAAAAGCATTTTCAAAAATATTTTTTTTAAATCTCCTAAAATTTGGCGTGCTATCAACCCCTTTTCAATAACATAATTTTTTATCATATTTTTTATCAAATGTGTAAAAATGTAAAAATTTGTTTTTTACTTAAACGCCCGCATAGGCGGCAAAAATTCATTTGAGTTGATAGCTTACGCACATAATCTGAACATTTTATAGTGCAAAATTATAATGCGTATTAATTTTATTAGAATGCATATTAAATAAGACCACGCTTACAAGGGGCGGTTTTTGCTTTTTTTTACATGTCAATTACAATACGCTTAAGCGAGGATATTGAATACCAAATTTCGGCTTCCTACGACAACTTTCATTTTTCATGCTATTAAGTAAAGTGAGTGTGTTAGTGGGCGGATTTCAAAAAAATTTACACTTTTACTGCTTCGGGGCCTAGAAAGAACAGATATCAAGTTTCAAGTTCCTTGCTCAAAATCTAAGGCCTAAAAATTACCGACAGACCGACGGACATGGCTCATTCGACCTACAATTCGGTCTCGAGCATATGCCGTTAAGGTCTTGGGGTTCTTCGGTGATTATTTCCCTATGGTTCAAACTATAAATCAAACTTAATATACCTCCTATCCTATGGAATAGGGTATCAAGATAAAAGATAAAAACAAAAATA
Organism: Neoascia interrupta; assembly: GCA_947623515.1. Classification (NCBI taxonomy): domain Eukaryota; kingdom Metazoa; phylum Arthropoda; class Insecta; order Diptera; family Syrphidae; genus Neoascia; species Neoascia interrupta. Next base: position 139,784,351 of record OX392463.1, read on the forward strand.
CGATGTTATTGAAAAGGGTTTCATGCCACCCACCTTTTTTAACAGAAGGAGATTCTAAACTGTTACGTTCTTAATACAATTAAAGCTAATTAAAACTGAAATTTAACAACTAAGATTTAAGTTGCTTGTCAGTAGCCAACGATTCGCTTAAGTGGATTGTAACCCGCCCACTAGTCTTAACATCGTTTTTTATGTAGGCTTACAGAAACTTAGGCTGGAAACGACAATTTTCAAAATATGAATATGGAAAATAATTTTTGAATAAAATTAATAAAAATATTTTTTTAATGCTTTAGAGTTAAATCTCAAAAGGTTTTGAAACTTCTAAATTTGTTACAGTTTTCCAAATAATGGATAATTTTTGATAAGAGTAATAGTTTTCACATGATTTATGCAAAAAACACCGTAGTTAAGCTACGATTACACGGCCATTATTTTGTGTCATTTAAATGACTCTGTGACGTGAAAATTCCGTCACAAAACCGTCATTTTGATGACGCTCTGTGTGATCGACATTTTAGGGACATTTTTAGCGTCATTTGAATGACTAGGAAAATGGCAGGGAAAATGACGCGAATTTAAAGTCATTAAAATGGCGCAAAAAAATGACCGTAGGATCGCATTAAATGACGGTTAGAAAAAATGTCCAAGCTTTTTCGTTTTGAGTCATTTAAATGACAGTGAAATTCGTAGCATGCCATTTTTCTGTGCCAATAAAAATTGACTAAGCATTTTACAAATTCTTTGTTTCGCTTTTCTTGGCGATATGACGTGTTGCGTGTGTGTCTCGGTATTTAGGTACAAAAATTTGCTCTATTTTGTTTTGCTCCGCTTGTGTTGTTCAGTAGCCTGAGCCTGAGCGAAATCGAACTGTCGCCGTCAAGTGCCAAAAGTTTTAATGAGCGAAGTACCAGTAAGAAGTCCGGCAAATTGCAGAAGCTTGGAGTGAGCCGCGACAAAAAAAATGGATATTTGTTTGGCGATGAAGAAGAATCACGTTTGATTGTGGCGATGCAAAAGCAACGGGCGGTTTGGGATAACTCAGTTCCGGAACAAAAACTTCACCACATCAAAACTGATTCTTGGGAAATTGTTGCACAACAGCTGGCCATTGACGCAGTCGATGTAACCGAAGCCCGAAAGTAATGGAACAGCATGCGCAGCAACTTCAAGGCGTTCGTTACCAATTTGCGCAAGACAAAGTCCGGCTAAGGTGCAATCGATGCGGAAGAAGTTAAATATCCGTACTTCCGAGAGTTGTTGCTTATTGAGTTGACTGAAGTGGAGCAGTCCACCCAGTCTGTATATTTCTATATTAGATATATAAATAGTGGAATAGGAGTCATTTGCCACTTTAATGAAGTATGTCACTATCGTGTAATTGCCATTTTTCTCTCGTCATTTAATGGCACCTCAACAAAGTCATTTAAATGACGCATGTGTGAAGGTTTTAGGTATTCAAAATCAAGCTAGAGCGCTGAAACTTGGTACACGGCTTGGATCTTCTGCTGCACAGACAAACTGTGAAATTTGGCTTAGTCCGTCAACGGCCACGACCACTACTGGCTTCAATGTGAGACAACCTCTATTGCACATTTTCTTTCAAAATGGCTTTTGGTCAAGTAAGACAAGTCATAGGAACTTAAATTTTGGTACTGAGCAACATTGGCCCAAGACCTTTATCAAGGCAAAAATTGGACCGCCCTCAATATCGACCATGACCACTTTTAACATTTTAGATCTTTAAAAACCCGATTTTTCGGAAAGTTGACAAATATTAAATATATTACTATTTGCAAAAAAACTTTCATAGGCACTACGAGGCCCGGCCGCCCATGCTCACAATAGTGTGAGATTCTTACTCACTAAAAAACCTCCCATTTTCCGTCAGACTACGACTAGTTTCCTTAACAAGTAGTTCAAGCTTCTGTAGTAATCGTGTGTGTTAGGCTGCCTTCTAACAAAGGCACCTACAGTACCGTCAATTTATGCGGTTTCATCTTATGCTGCTAGATCCAACGGTCCCATTCATTGTAGTCGGCGCGTAAAATTTGTCTGATCCAAAGTTCGCATAATTTCATTGCTGCAGTATCCGCGAAGTCGAGTACTAAGTTTGCGAGCAAAGTTTGTTACCTCGTCAGTCACGGTTGCTTGGAATCGCAATCTCGGTGAAGATTTCTACCATGTTCCATGGAGCATTAACGATTGCTCTGAGTGTCTTAATTTGAAAAGTTTCTAAAATAGATATATTGCTTGGCTTAGTAACGGGTGATTTTTTAAGAGGTTGAGAACTTTTTTTAAAAAAAAAACACAAAAAATTCGAAAAAATTAATGAAATATTTATTTGAATCGTTAGTTTGAACCTTGCAATTTAATGTTAAAAGATAATTTCATGCAAATGTTGACCGCGGCTGCGTCTCAGGTAGCCCATCCGCTGAGTCCAATTTTGGCATACTCTTTCACACATATCGGCCGGTATCTCACGAATGAATGCATGGATGTTGGCTTCCAGTGCGTCAATCGAAGCGGGCTTGTCCCTATAGACATTAGCCTTCACATACCCCCACAAAAAATAATCTAATGGTGTCAAATCGCACGATCTAGGCGGCCAATTGACCGGCCCGAAACGTGAAATTAACTGTTCACCAAACTCGCCTCGCAATTGCGCCATTGTTTCGCGTGCTTTGTGGCATGTGGCACCGTCTTGTTGAAACCACATATCATGCAAGTCAAGAACTTCCATTTCGGGCAAAAAAAAGTTTGTTATCATCGCTCGGTAGCGTTCACCATTGACAGTAACGCTGCGATTCGCATCATCTTTGAAGAAATATGGCCCAATAATGCCGTCGGCCCATAAACCGCACCAAACAGTGGCTTTTTCGGGATGCATTGGTAGCTGTTGCAATGCTTCTGGCTGATCTTCACTCCAAATGCGGCAATTTTGCTTATTTACGTACCCCTGCAAGGTCGGGGTTAGAATAGCCTTAGAATAGAGGTATGGAATGCCTGTCGTAAGAGCCGACTTAAATCCACCGGAAGAAATATTCTTTAATGTTTCAACGGATGCTGTCGATGCTGCTCCATTTGGGGCAACTTTTGGCAGTAAGGTTTTAACTTATAGATGAATCTGAAGGTTAAATTAAAATCCAGAAGCGTCTGTCACACATTGTGCGGCTCACTGGTCGGCGTCTGTCTCCAAAGGGGCGGCTGTATTTAAAAATGAAAATAGAAGTGACTTACCTATTTCTCATAAAAACGACAAGTTAAAAAAAAATGGCAATGAACAAAACGAAAGATTTGATTACCCCAGGTGGCAGCCCAGCTATGCTGGAAAATCCACCCTCTTCGGAGGCAGGCTCTACGGATTCTGGGGAGAGCCTTTTATTGCTTATAAATCCTTTTGAGAAAAGGACAAAACTAAATCGATCACCACCACCTAGATCGAACATATCCGGAAAAAGCAGTCCACCGGTAAACCAGGACTCTGTGAAAATTAAGAGCTTAGAAAAGGAGAATAATGAACTCCGAGCTAAGCTTATTGAAATGGAGCGACTCTTCCAAGATCTAAAAATGGAAGTTGACTCTCTGCGAAAAGAAAACGAGGATATTAAAAATACTCGTTTAACGAAAGACTGTGAGGTAACGAAAGAGTGTGTAACACCGAACCGACCAGCAGTCGAATACTTCACGGACGAGGACGAACTTGCACTTGAGACCGATTCAGTCTTAAGGAAAAGGTCTAGCAAGAAGCGAAAGGCGAATTCCTCTCCCGAAGTAATACAAAAAGAAGATAAGCCCTCTGGCTCAAACAAGGCTAAACCAGAAGCGAAAATTCGTCCACCTCCCGCAATAAACATCGTCGGGATAGCAGACTTTGGGAGATTGGGCAACCTTCTTGCAAACACGGTGAGAACAGAAAACTATAAGCTTACCTCGCACCGAAATAACGTGTGGAAAGTAAATGTTGACAACGCCGATACCTATCGCGCACTGTCTCTTAGACTGAATGCAGAAAGAATCGAGTGGTATACTTATCAAAATAAGTACGAGAAACCACTGCGAGTCATTGTAAGGGGGCTCCACCCATCATGCACAAAAGAAGACGTTGTAAAAGACGTAAAAAATAAAGGCCTTAAAATTATTGATGCCGTCAATATCATTAAAAAGGAAAAGCAACGCACGGAAGGAGAAAGAGACACTGTGATCAGACGCGGCCTTCCAATTTTTATGCTCTCCTTTGAAAGAACTGAGAGCATAAACGATATTTATAAAATAAAAATGATACTTAACATCAGGGTTAAAATCGAACCCATGCGAAAGGGCAATAGACTGATACCACAGTGTAAGCGATGCCAAGAATTCAGGCACACAAGTGCCTACTGCCAAAAAGAACCACGTTGCGTGAAATGTGCCGGAAAACACCTGTCAACAGAGTGCAAAGTTGACATAAAGGCTCCAGCAGTTTGCGCCAATTGCCACGGAAACCACCCCGCGAACTATCGAGGATGCGAAGTAGCCATAGAGCTGCAAAAGGGACGAGAACCTCTTAAGGAAAATACTAGAGGTCAGAATCAAAGCCTAGGACGCCCAAAACCTGCTGAAACTCCTAAGCCAAAGACTCCAAAGACGCCAAAGCCGATCAAAAGTGGAAGATTGGCAAAGGAGGCGTCGACAAAAGGCGTAAAAGCTCCAGAAAAGAGCGGCGCCAGTTCAAGTGCAGCGGAGAAACCACCACTGGTCGCACCGAAATCATACGCACAGGTTGCGGCAAACGAAAGCAAGGCAAGATCGCCCACAACAGATGCAGTGTCTCAGATCCTCGCTGTAATCTTGGAGAAACTTGAGGATCAGACTAAAATCAACAAAGTTATATTTGACAAACTGAGCAAGCTCGAGTTTAAGCCTCGAAAAAATTACAAGAGAACATGAATATGAAACAGTTATTTAAAGTACTAACATGGAATGCAAACGGCCTTCTGAATAAAATAGACGAACTAGAAGTATTTCTACGGAAAAACAATATAGATATTTGGTTACGGAAACTCACCTTAAAAACGGGTCTACACCCAAACTTAAAGGTTACAATCACTATCACGCACATCACCCTTCGCAAAATTCGAGAGGAGGATCCTCCCTCTACATTAAGAACTGCATAAAGCACTTCAAGAACACAGAAGTTGAGCTAGACTCTATGCAGATCAGTTCAGTTTCTGTAAAAATTGACTGCTTAGATTATAACATTGCATCTTGTTATTTCCCGCCAGGATATAGACTGGTGGAAGACGATCTTGATCGTATGTATGACTTCATTGGGTCCAATTTTATCATTGGGGGTGACTTTAACGCGAAGCATACTTTTTGGGGCTCACGATGCAATTCAACAAGATTCAGATTACTGTACAAAAATAGTATGAAGCGTGGGGTGGACTTTTTCTCCACGGGTAAGCCAACATATTGGCCGATAGGAATAAAAAGCCTGACCTTGTCGATTTTTTCATCGCTAAAGGGTACCCCATATACCTTACGCGAATTGAAGAGTGTTATGATCTTTGCTCAGACCACTCAGGAGTTATCTTGAAGATGGGTGGAAGACTGGCGAAAATAGAAAGAGCTCCTAGATTAGCTAGCAAAAACATGAACTGGGACGCTTTCAGAAAGGACTGTAAGGGGGGTTTTGGCTTGAATGTGTCATTGAAAACTCCTTTCGAGTTAGAAACCGCAGTTGACAAATTCATTGAAGCAATTCAGAGCGCTGCTTGGAACAACAATTCGTCCCAAAAGAACGCAGTTAGCACCGACGGGCATGTACGTAAAACATATCCGCTCGAAATCGAAGAATTGATTCGTGAAAAGAGAAGAGCGCGTAGGAGATGGTAAAGCACGAGGGCCCCCCCAGACAAAACCGTATTGAACCACCTCTCTAACAAACTGAAAGGAATGTTGCAAGATCTTAAAAATCTTGACACCACTGAATACCTTGAAGGCTTGTCGGCGGATAGGAGCTCAAACTACTCGCTGTGGAAAGCAGTTAAGTCTATCAAGAAACCTTTAATCCACTCGGCACCAATAAAAAAAACTAACGGCGAATGGGCAAGAGAAGACAAAGAGAAAGCGAACTTGTTTGCTGAACATTTAGAAGAAACATTCAAGCCTTTCGACGGTCCGCCGTTGGCTGACGTTCTAAACAACAACGGGGAACCTGATAGCTTTAGAATGAAAAAAGTTTTGTTAGTTGAACTCCGACAGACAATTAGCAAACTTAAAAATAATAAGGCCCCGGGTTACGACCTGATCACTGGCGAAATATTAAAAGAGCTACCAAAAAAGGCATTAGTCAAGCTACTTTATATGATAAACGCTTCTCTTAGACTTCTATACGTTCCAAGACAATGGAAAGTTGCTGAAGTCATTATGGTTCCAAAACCGGGGAAATGCGCAAATGATAAAAAATCTTATAGGCCCATATCGCTTCTGCCGATAATATCGAAAGTGTTCGAGAAACTTCTGCTGGAGCGATTACAACCAATAATTGCAGAAAGACGCTTGATCCCGGATCATCAATTCGGTTTCAGACCTAACCATTCCACAATAGATCAAGTCTACAGAATAACGCATGAAATTGAAAAAGCCTTAGAAGGGAAAAAAAATATGTTCAAGTGCTTTCCTCGACGTATCGCAAGCTTTCGACAAGGTATGGCACGAGGGCTTGAAATATAAGCTACGGCAAAACTTGCCGGAAGACATGTTTAAAATATTGGAAAATTATCTTGAAAGCAGACTCTTTCGTGTTAGGTGTAGTAGTGAATACTCGAGTTTCAAGCAAATTCGGGCTGGCGTACCCCAGGGAAGCGTCCTCGGTCCGACCCTGTTCCTGCTCTACACAAGAGACATACCTCTAGATGACGAGACAGTCGTGGCCACGTTTGCGGACGATACGGCCATCCTGGCAACAGGTGAATCAGTCGAGTCATCAACGAGAAACCTCCAACGAGCATTGGACAGAATTTGTGTCTGGACGAAGACTTGGCGAATCGCTCTCTACGAGAACAAGTCTACGCATGTGAATTTCACTTACAGAAGGGTTAACAATTTGCCTCTGTTCATAAATTCTGTACAAATACCTTATGCAAATGAAGCGAAGTATCTAGGGATGACACTGGACGCTAAACTAAGGTGGAAACCACACGTAAAGAAGAAGCGTGACGAGCTCGAGATAAGGCTCAGGGAAATGTATTGGCTTATCGGAAGATTTTCGAAATTAAGCACATATAACAAACTGCTCTTGTACAGGCAGGTGTTAAAGCCGTCCTGGACATACGGTATACAACTTTGGGGTTGTACCAAGCCGAGCAACATGTCCATGTTGCAGACTTTCCAAAACAAAACACTAAGAGCAATTGTGAATGCTCCATGGTATATTAGGAATAGCGATATTCACAGAGATTTAGGAATAGCTACCGTGGGCGAAGAAGTAACAAACTTCGCTCGAAAGCTAAATGCTCGCCTTCATGTTCATTGCAACAATGAAATGATCCGTACTCTAAACGAGACTCTTAACGATGTTAACAACGAGCGACGACTACAAAGAACAAGACCCTTCGATCTAGCGACGTAGGGTGAAGCCGCATGAATGAACGGCTTAGTAGGTGCATTCACTGGAAAGCAACCTATCCAATGCGATCAACACTATGGAAGCGTAAACTACTTGTTAAGTTAACTTAGTTGTAGTCAAGAAGTATTATGAGAGAGCGAAAATTTACTACTATGAAGTGCGTTCTGGCAGTTTCATAGTGTCTCTCATAAATGGGTGGTTTTTTAGCACGTGGAAATCGGGCATAACCAATATCGGCTACTTCGGTATTATGTACCTGCTATAGTGGGCGTATTGGTATCTTTGAAAGACTTTGGAGTTTTAGTCTCCGTCCATCCTAGTATTCAAAAAAAAAAAAATTTACGTACCCATTCAACCAAAAATGAGCTGAACACAATTTTTCGATAAAAAAGCAGATCCTCGGCCAGCTTTCCAAGAGCCCATTCACCAAAAATTCGGCGTTGTGGTAGGTCGGCTGGCTTTAGTTCTTGCACCAGCTGTATCTTAAAAGGCTTTACGCCCAAATCCTTCCGCAAAATTTTCCACGTAGTGCTGTAACAAAGGCCTAACTGCTGGGAACGGCACCGAATCGACATTTCGCGGTCTTCTGTCACACTAGCTGATACGGCCGCAATATTTTCTTCACTACGCACAGTACGTAAACGTGTTGGTGGTTTAATGTCCAACAAAGTAAATTTGGTGCGAAATTTGGTCACAATCTTCCGAATAGACTGCTCAGAAGGTCGAGAATGCTGACCATAAAATGGCAGCAGCGCGCGATGAACATTTCGAACCGAGCACGAATTTTGATAGTAAAATTCAATAATTTGCAAGCGTTGTTCATTTGTAAGACGATCCATGGTTAAATTGCAAACCAAACTGAAGCTGTTTGACAGTAACACAAGGTACTAAACACACGTCAGCTGTCAAAACCAGTGTTGCCAAAACCAAACCAGCTAAAAAATCACCCGTTACAACCGCAGAGTTGTATACCGTACGTCCAAGGTGGTTTGGTTTTAGCACTTGCACAAAAGCAGTTTGTTATATATGCTTAGTTTCGAAAATCTTCCGATAAGCCAATTCATTTCTCTTAAGCTGATTCGAGCTCGTCGCGTTTCTTTTTAACGTGCGGATAGATATTTCGCTTCATTTGAGAACGGGATTTGTACCGAGTTAATGAATAAAGATTTGTTGTTTATCTTTTCATAAGTAAATTTAACATGCGTTGACTTAGTCTCGTTTAGGACGACTCGCCAGCTGTTCTTCCAGTCGCATATTTTGTTTAAAACGCGCTCAAGTTTCCCTGTTGATTATTCAACTGTCGTATCAATAGCGAGAAAAGCAGTGTCGTCAGCGAACGTAGCTAAAATTGTTCCCTCATCGTGGGGTTTGTACCTTGTATAAAGCAAAAATAGTATTGGGCCGAGATTGCTTCCTTGCGGGACACCGGCATTTATCTCTTTGAATTCCGAGTACATACTCATTTTCGTATCTTACGCGAAAGATTCTGTCTTCAAGGTAAGACTCTAAGATTCTATAGAGCTTTTCTGGTAAGCTAAGCCTTAACTTGTACTTCAGGCCTTCGGGCCACACCTTGTCGAAGGCTTGCGATACGAGAAAAGCGCTAGTACATATCTTTTTCGTTTCCAGAGGTTTTTCGATTTTGTTGTTATTCGAAGACCTGGCTGATTGTTGAATGCTTTTTCCTAAATCCGAATTTGAGATGAATCTAACGAAAGAACAATTAATTGATTTTAATTTTAAGCCCAGACCCACTTTTGGGGGCGCCTGTACAAATTATATATTAATTCGGGACAAAAAATCGTTGGTGTTACAAGGTATATAGGGTCGGGTATATAGAAGTTTCTCACATACGAACTCTTGCACTTGCTTGGAGTTTTAGTCTGAAATTTATGCAACCACCTAGAATTCAACAGTTGTTTTTTATATCCCGCCCACCTTTTTGGGGTCGTGGCAGGTTGGGTAGGGTATTTTGTAATCCTGTGCAGACGGACTGAACTTTTTACATACGCACTTTCCCTCTGTTTATTTTATCTATTGTCCCTATTACCTTCCCCCCAGATTGGTCACGGCGGATATGACCAAGGCAATGAGATAAAAATAACTTTTTTCAGTTTTCTCACCGGTATTCATTCAAAATGTCATACTGAACGACTTTTCTTTCTTTATACCTAATCATCTTTCCCCAACAATCACTCAATTTCATATCTGCCGCTGCCTAAAGAACATTTTAATAGGAGATCAAAAAAAAATTCGTCTTTGTCTATAATGCAATGCACAACTTGTTTTGTTAAATTCAAGAAATATCTTAATGATAAATTTGAATTTTAACTCTATGCAGCCTAAAAAAACACAATATTCTCGCCCTATAAAGGTCCAATAAGCAACTTCCATGAATGCCTGGCCAAGTCTAAATCTCCTGCTTCTCATTCCTGTGCAAATAAATTAAAAATTTTTATATTTTTGTTCCAGCTATTTGACGTCAATCATTAAAAATATAACAAATTTACCTAAAAAGCCAATTATAAATTAACATCAAACTGTTAATCACAAATGATTTGTTGCTATTGCTAATTCGTACAAATTCATTCGTGAAATCACAAAAATCCACCCAAAAAGGATATAATTGCTGGCACCATCACTCTAGCATGAGCTTAAAGGCTTTGTTACCCGCCTCCAAGCATCGCATTCTCTGCCAAATTGTTTGAATAAATCATTTATTTTGTAATTTCAAATTAATTCCAAATGCAAATCAAAAACATTCACTTGAAACACACACATCAGGACAAAACAAGACCGGTCATACTGGTGTACACCGTCAGCAGCGCAGATTAAAAATGCGGAAAAGAACACCGCACACACAACAGTGAAATCCCCCATAAATCAATTAAGCAAACAGCTTAGCAGGTGCATTTACTGTGAATTTTTACTCAATTAATCCAAATTTAGCCGACCATAATTTCAAAGTTTCAACCGAACCAGCAGCGCAGCGCCGCCCGGTAGCGAACCGAGTAGCTGTCCAAAGTGGAAATCCCCCGGAACAGTAGGTGGATATAGTGGAGCATTTGGCATAAAATGTTGCACACAACTCTATATCATATTAGCCTGACAGGAACAGGACACGAACGCTGTCCGACCAACAACAAAAACCAATCCAATCGGACCGTTCTCATTTATCCCCAGGATTAGATTCGCTCCCTTTGCCAAAGCCATCTGTATATGTGCAACATAGTCCTGTATGTATGCATCACATATGCCGAGTGTGATGCTCAATATCCGTGAACGTCAACCGATATTGGTTGAATGTGAGTGCCCCAACTGCTGGTCAGCATTCCGAGGATTCGGATGTGAAAGCACTGGTGTGTCCCGATGGAATGTGTGATGGTCCACAGTTCTGTCATCGTGCTCGCCATACGGTTGACATATTCCTGTTAATTCTTTAATTAAAATCGATACTGAAACTGATTGAAGGATTTCTCTTGTGTCAGTGTGCTGTGTGTATTGCGGAAGGGGAGCATTTGGATGCGACTAAATAGCTTCTGTTTAAAATGAAATTTTGTACCCAACCCCTGAGGGCGGCGCGGCGGCGTCCATTGAATGCATAATGCTCGTCCTGGAAAGAGTAATAAATTAACAATTGCCCATAAGTTAGGAACGACGACGGTCGTCGCCTGTAGCCTTTCAGCAATTCAGATCCGATGCCAATCATGCTGTCATGCCTCATGTCCATCGATAGCGCCGGGCTAGTTTGGTTTCAACTTGGTTCGCCGCATGAATCCAATCACAACTGTTGCACTTTTCATGTTCTGTGCATCGGTTTTTGTCTCGAATTTGAATCTGCTCTGGGTGTCGGAATCGAATGGTGGACTGGGACTCACCTCTCACCTGGTCGCAGAGTTGGTGTGATGGATACACTCACCAGATGCCACATTGCCAACGAAGCAAACAACGTGATGTATGTAGGTAGCACCACAAATTTTGTTTAGTGCCACCGATTAAAGCTACACAATTCGTCCATTGTCTGTGTCGGTATTGATTGAAATTTGGTTTTGCTTTTAAGCTGATTGAAATTATTCAATTGAAGGGAAAATTTGTATGCAACTGCTGAATGGGTGCCGGTAATTTGACTGCAAGGTGGCGTCTTGTAGTTTTAAATTTAATCAAGTATCGTATCGGAAAATGTTACGATAATTGTAGTTGTTGTTGCAGATCATGGTATATATTGCTCTTCTCTTACCTTGCAAAACTTAACGAGCACACAAACCCAATCAAGTAGTCTTAGAGTGTAGACTAACCCGAAAACGAGCAGCTCAAGAACATCGAATTTAGAAAATGACAGCAAAACATTCATGAGTATGGAAAGTCTTATCTGTAAACTTTAAGATAGAGATAAAAACGACCAAAGTAACATCATGGGTCACTGTTATAATTCATGCAATTCTGATTAAAGCAAAACACCTGGTCTGGGGCTTGTCGAAAACGCGATTAGGGTACTGGCAAAAAAACCTTCTCGGAAACGCTTAGACTACACGATAAACGCTCAGACCTCGCACCAACTACAAACTGAAATCACGAAATTCTCAAGAGACATTTTGCTTGTTGAATAGACTCTTATTCTAAGAGGCGGCCTTCGAAGCACTTACCTCATCGGGTACCTGAGGCATTCATCGCCTGCTCAATTCGAATAAGATAGACTTCCATTATTCAAAAGCAGCCACTTAGCTGTGCTTAAAGGTTTAAAATCTGAAACCCCATTTGTCTATCGGCTTCCTGGTCTGGTCCTGGTTTCATAATCGAAGCAGGACCAGACCTAGTACTTATGGAGAACTGCTTCAGATGGACTATTCAGTTAGCCTTGGCAAAAGCTTATCCATTTTTCAGGCGGAGGTCCTTGCCGTTAACTAACTACTGTGGGAAAAAAATCGAAGTTCTAAAACAAGATGAAGAACAATATTTATCCCCTTTGACATTCAAGAAGTTCTCAAGGCGCTTGTTCAAGAAGCTTGTTCTGGAAACACGTCATGATCATCCAGCTAAGAACAACTTAGTCATTCTTCAACGCATTCTACCCCACAGTGGCTGAAATGGCAACGAATAATCAGACTTGCTCGCTTAAGTCGGGGCAACTTCACCATAACAATTATTCAATAACTTTACTATGAAAAACCTAGCTAGAATCGAATCCAACGAAGTGTGGCATAACACACCTGGACAGCACTGGTCAAACAAAAAAACCTCAGCAGGTCTAATACCATGACCAACCTGTACAAGGCCTATTTAAAAATCCCACTGAAATTCCAGCGCCCATTACCAACTCAAGAAATATGTCCATCGCAAAATGGAGGCAAAAATGGAGACCTTTTCTAGATGCATTGTATCTAGGTAATGGAGACCTAGATACAATGGAAAACAAGCTATGAAAGAGCCTTCTTTTTAAGAAACAATCCTTATCGGAACTTTTGTGAAGCAAAGAGCAGTTGCAATATTAGCGGACGAAATGTCAAAAGAAACAAGTGAGTAAGTGCAAGAGTTCGTCTGTATATAACGAATTTCTAGCATCAAATTTAAAAGTTTTTTGGCCTGATTAACATATACTGTATTTCAATACAAATGTATTGGCCACGCCCCTAAAAAAGAGCGGAGGCTGAAAATTAATATCAATTAATTTTAATTTCATAGGTGCTACCATCTGCACCCTCCCACTCCCATCTCGGGTGTCCAAATAGCCTCCATGATCTCTCTGCATAGATAATGCACATAAACCACCAACATGTAATTACATTCAAATGATCACTTGGTTACACGTAGTCAAGCAGCAATGCGTGAAATATACTAACACAAGCCTTCAATGCGTCATTCCTAATCAGCTACAAAGAATAGCAACGAATATAGCATACGAAAAGGCAAAAACTAGTCAGGTGGTCGGATTTGGACAAGGAATCAAACGTGTTCACTATAGCTCAAATGGTAGATCATTACTCGCGACAAGTAAGGGTTGCAGGATCGTACCCTGCCGGTGAGCCACACACGTTTTTTTTTTCTTTCGACACTTCCGTCCGCTAACATTTCAACTCCACTCTAATTCTAATTTCGTTGGAATCATGAAAAAATGCGCTAAAAGCAAATATTAATATTTAAAAAAATAGTTCTTTTTTTTTAAAACGCCCCCCAAAAGTGGGCGGAGCTCAATGCTTTGCATGAATTAAACTTAGCAAATGGTAATATCTTTTTTATTTGTCTTAATTTCTTTTCGGCTTAGAATGAATTTCCCGAGAAATCATGTTTTAACATTTTTAAAGTGGACATGGTCAATGATGTGGGCGGTCCAATTTTTGCCTAACTAAAGGCAGTTTGAGTTCATATGCCTTGTCTAGCTTGACCAAATGCTGGGTGTGGCCGTAGGCGGGTTTTCTCAATTTTCATACTTTGTCTGTATAAAATTAGGACCAAACAACACTGTTTCAGTTTCCTAGCTGGATTTTAAAGACCTCAAAACTGCATACATACGGACAGACGGACGGACAGACATGGTTTAATCAATTCACCTGTCGGTCTCGATCATATCTCCAAAAGGTCTAAGGGGTTTACGTTGATTATTTGACTGTGTTACAAACATCATCATCATCATTTTCGAATGCCGCCTATCCTTTAAAAGGGTCGCGGAGCGAGGGTGGCTAAATGGTCCTTCCATCTTTCTCGATCCTCCGCCACCAACTCAAGAGACTCCGGCGCAATCCCCAGGCGGGACTCAGAGAGGTTCTTTACCTGATCCCACGACCTGTTTCTTGGCCTACCAGGGGGGCGACGCGCTCGTATCTCGGCTAGCATGACCTGTCTAGGAAGTCTGTCAGGGGGCATGCGAACAACGTGTCCAAACCATCGAAGAATCGATCGCTCCACTCGGAGAAGTAGCTGCTCAACATTAAGATTCCTACGAATACTGACGTTTCTCACTCTGTCCCTTAGAGTAACACCAGCAACGCACCTCAGGAATCTCATTTCGGCAGCTTGTACCTGCGATCTGATTCTTTCGGTCATTACCCAAATTTCATGACCGTAGATGAGGGTCGGAACGAACACTATATTAAAAACTGAGATCTTTGCTTTCACTCCAAGCTCAGCTTTCCTGATGATCGGCCGGCGCAGTTCCTTTACTATTGCTCCAGCTTGGCCAATTCTACAGGACAACTCAGTATCACTCCTCCCATCTTTCGTGAAAAAGACCCCGAGATACTTAAACTTCTCCACCTGTTTTAATGGAACTCCATTTATGTGCAGGGTACACTGCACAGGAGTTCGGGAAACAACCATCACTTCCGATTTGTTCACGTTTACTTTCATCCCAGCATCACCACAGATGGCTGCAAACCTATCCAGTGCTCGTTGAAGTTCCTCTTTGGATGATGCAAGGATGGCCAAATCATCTGCGAAAAGCAGATGGCTCATCCTGATGCCAGCCAATTCGAAACATTGCTCGCCAAGACTGCGCCTCACCATCCAGTCCATATATGCTATGAAAAGGAGCGGCGACAGAACACAGCCCTGGCGAAGTCCAACGCGCACATCAAAAGGACGGGATTTGACGCCATTTATCCGTACACAGCTTCTACAGTTTCCATACAAAGACTGAATGGCTCTCAGAAGAGGCCCACTCAGCACATAGTCCTGCAAAACTCTCCACAGTGTATCCCGAGGGACTCGGTCATACGCCTTTTCCAGATCTACAAAACACGCATAGACCGGTTTGGCATATTCCCAGGCCTTCTCAAGAATAACCTTCAGAGTAAAAAGCTGGTCGGTTGTGCCTCTGCCAGGCCGAAAGCCGCACTGTTCTTCCCGTAACAAAGGCTCGATTACAGCTCGGGAACGCGTTTCCAACACCTTCGCCCCTATGCCCATATGCCCCTATAGTTGGCGCAATCTCTCCTGTTCCCTCTTTTGAAAATGGGCACTATAACTCCCGTTTGCCAATCGCTAGGTGCATTCCCGCTATCCCAGGCCACCTTAATAACATGTGTTAGCCATTTAACACCCTCTTCACCCATTGCCTTGAGCTTTTCTGGCCGGATTTCATCAACGCCAGCAGACTTGCCAACTTTTAGCGATTTAATCGCTTCAGTAACTTCGTCTACTGTGGGACTATTCTCCGCCCTTATCTCGTCAGCAGTGGGAATGCCATCTTCAGTGCCCTGTTGGGGGTTGAGCAACGCCGAAAAGTGCTCTCTCCATCTGCGTAAGACATCGCTCTCACTTGAAAGAAGTGTACCGTCCTTGGATTTAACCCCTTGGATGATATTTAACTTCCTTCCTCTGAGCCGGCGAATGGTCTGCCAAAATATCTTGTTTCCAGATCTGTAATCGTGCTCCAACTTCTCGCCGAACTTTTTCCATGACTGTTCCTTGGCTGTTCTGACTGCCAGATTGGAAGTCCTTCGCGCCTCATTGTACCGGGCTCGAGAAGTTGAGTTTCTACATTGGATCAACGCAATGTAGGCTCTCTTCTTCTCTCTGATGGCTTCTTGAACTCCAGGCGTTTTAAACCAAGCAGTTCTTTTCTCACCACCAGCCGCTACACCAAGCCGCTTCACTCCACAAACATTTCCTGCAGAGGCAATGACTGCCGATAAAAACAGCTGTCATTCCTCCTCTACATTCAAAAGGTCAGTTGGAATTTGTTCAAACTTCTCCGAAACATGCTGTGCAAAACGCTCTCTGAAATCAGAGTCAGCATCCTGCAACCTTTCCCACCGTATGCGGGTCACCAGTCTTGGTTTTCGCCTGGGTGGCAAAGAAATACTGTCACTGAAAAACAATTTACACAACACTAAGTGGTGATCAGTTGACAACTCAGCTCCCCTGAAAACTCGAACATCACAAATCATTCTTTGAACACACGATGGTACAACAAAGAAATCAATCAGTGACTTCTGATTTAAACTGTGCTTGTACCATGTGTATTTGTGAATGTCTCTGTGTGGGAAAAAGGTGTTCATGATGGACAAGCCATATGCACAGCAAAAGTCCAGGTCACCGTGCCTCCCAATCACACTCCTCCAAGTACCCACATGTGCATTGAAGTCACCCATCAGGAGAAAGAAGTCCATTTCTGCCACTCTGCATCAACTTCGTTCAAGAAGGACTCATACTCTGACTCTCGATTTGGTGCATAAACCTGAACCAGAGCCAGAGTCGATCGTTCAAGATCAAAATCCTTCCCCCTAACGGAATGACATCGAATACATTTTCTGACAACCGGGGGCTTGTGAGTATCCCCACACCCGCCTGTGCAGTCATGTGATTTGGGACGCCAGACCAAAAGAGCTTCCACCCATCATTAAAGTCTTTGGTTCCAGAACCCTTCCACTTAGTTGAGGAGATGCCAGTTGCATCGAGCTGATACTTTTTGGCCTCCTCAACCAGTTCGAGTTCCTTCCTCGTTAGTGACGAGACATTCCACGTGCCAATTTTGAGTTGGTGCCGTTGTCGATTCGTAGAGTTTCCACCTTAGTCCTCATTTTGACTTGGCGCTGTCCCCCTCCGCCCCCCGTAATGGATAGCGGCACCATTGACGGGCTGCTCGTAACTTCGTCGGGTTAAACCCGGTCGGATGCCGAGCGGGACCTTCCGACCACCAAGCGCTCGCATGCTGACACCCCTCAGGCCTAGCTCCAAAGGGTGCCCTGGATTACCAGGATCAGCAAATATCCGAGGCTGCTTTCGTTTTCTTTTTATACCTAGCTGCCAGGTTTAAATTCGGCCGATCCTAACCCGGACAACAGACGCCGACCAGGAAGCCGCTCGTTCCGAAACAGACGCTCCTGGATTTCTGTTATTTGAAGTTCAGCCGTCCCTCTGGGATCAGACGCTGACCAACAAGCCGCACAATATGTAACAGACGCTGCTGGATTTTATTTAAACCTTCGGGTTCATCTTTTTCAGGTATAACTTTACTGCCAAGGGTGGCCCCACAAGGAGTTTATACTCCTGGACAGCATCACTTATGCCTGAAGATTACTTCCTCCAGTGGATTTCAGTCGGCTCTTACGACAGGCATACCTTACCTCAAGGCTATTCTTAAACCCGACCTTGCAGGGTAATGTGTTACAAACTATGCATTAAAATTAATAAACCCTCGGTCGTGTATAAAAAACCGTAGGGGAGGTTATAAATATTGCAACCTTTACACGTCGCAGGTAATGCTCTACCAATTGAGCTAAGATGGCCACGATTGCAAGTATTTGCTCTAAAAAAACCTAGCATCATCAGCGCAACAACACAAGCGGACTCTTGGAATTTTTTGGTATAATTAGCTGACGATTATGGGCTTATGCTGACGATTAAGAGCTATGACGGGGAAAAGGAGTCTCCTGGTTCTATATAAATGCTATTGAGCCAGTACGGAACAAGAGAACTCTTCAGAAACACCAAAGCTTATAGTCTCGCTAGTGTTTTTTCTTGTGACTTTACGGGAGAAGAGCAAGTAACTTTTTAGGCCGTTATCTCGCCTGAAGAGAAAATTATGAATCTTGGTCGAATAACAAGAGGATGTTTCCATTTATGTACGTCTCCAAGCAATCCCAGTGATGACTTTCTGACTGTCAAACTGCCGTAACGTCATAAATTACGAAAACGGTAGACGATCTGGAAAAACATATTGTAATACTTATGTCTGCGATTCGAATGAAACTAAATTTCAAATTTATAATCACGCCAAGAGATACTTTATTTATTCAAGCGCAACTTCTTCAACTTTAAGGTTCCTACACCTACAGTAATTTAATCTCTCATCTTATTCAAAATAACAAGTTTCCTTTAGCTTTATTCTTCAAAGCTTTATGCTTTCTCACTATTCAACAACTTTCTACTGACACTTTCAGTTTACGCATTTCAAAATTCTGCAGTCGTGGCTGTTTCACAACAAGCGCGAGAGAGTGAGCGAGAATTTCGCCCGAGTTGTCAAATAATTTTCAATCAACGGTGATGTATGGGAATGTCAATGTATGTATAATTTTTTTAAAGCTAATTTGAACTTATGTAGGTAAATGTGCAACAAAGTCAACAAATTTCGCAAATGTGTTATGTCCTGCCACTTTGCTGACAAAACAGTCGTCGCGTTTTCTCGCTTTCATTGTATAACCCAACGATTTTTCAAGTCTCATGTTGGCTTTGCTAATCTAGTTTGTTATGAAGCAACCGGTGCCGCGACATAAGACCAAATCTCCAAATTTGGCCTTAAGTCTATTTGTGAAAGTGACATAAGACCAAATTTTATCATTTGGTATTATGACACTTTATAAAGCGACATAAGCCCAAATTACCAAAGTGTCATAAGGCCAAATGCTACGTATCGAAATTGGAATATTTATGGGAGGGCATGCGGCCCCCCGGCAACACCCTTGCCTGCTTTTCCTTTACTTCTCCTTTGGTCCTAATGAGCAATGTGACTTAAAGCCAAATTGGGCTTATGTCGCTTTACAAAAGTGTCACAATTCCAAACGGCTGAATTTATCTTTATGCCACTTTCACAAAGTGACTTCAGACCCAATTTATAATTTGGCCTTATGTCGCTTGGTCTTATGTCACGGCACCGAAGCAACCTTCAATCTGCCCGTTCAGAGGCGTCCATCCGACTTGAGTTGTTCTTGGAAATGTTTTGTGCCTTCTATGTGCAGATGGGAGGGAGATTTTCTAAAACAATCAAATATCAATAGTTGTCATTCCTTAACAGGAATGTAAGTTATGGACTATAGGAAACGTATTTCGTTTGTGTGAGTATTCAGTATCTCTTACATGTCTTTTACTCGCCCGAAATATACATGAATTACATTAAGTTGTCACATCGCATTGCCCCTTGCTTTCAAGTTTTATTGATCACGAGAACGTACTTCATCTCTGGTTTTCGTTGTAACGATCATAAACCCTACTTTTTGCAAACTAACTTCTATATACCCGACCCTATATACCCTGTAACACCAAATCTTAAAGTTTCTTGGCGCGAAATCATATATAATATGTACAGGCTACGCTCCCAAAAGTGGGCATGGGCTCAGAATTAGAATCAGTTAAGTGTAATTTCGTTAGAGTCATGAGAAAATACGGTAAAAGCTTAAATGATTTCAGAAAAAAAAACAGTTTTTTCCTAAAAAATTCTCCTTAAAAATGGGCGGAGCTCAAAACTTTGTATGGAACAAACTTAGCAAATAGTTAATATTTGCCATATAATTTTTTCGATTTGGAGTCAACTTTCCGAGAAATCGAGTTTTAAAAAATCTAGAATATGGTCTATATTGTGGGCGGTCCAATTTTTGCCTTTTGAGAGTTCTTGGGCCAATATTGCTCAGTACCAAAATTTAACTTCCTGTGCCTTTTCTAACTTGACCAAAAGACATTTTGAAAGAAAATGTCAAATGGAGGTTGTCTCACATTGAAGCCAGTAGTCGGCGTGGCCGTTGACGGATTAAGCGAATTTTCACACTTTGTCTGTGCAACGAAAGAACTAAGCTGATTACCAAGTTTCAGCTCTCTAGCTTAATGCTGTAGATTTTGTAGAGTAGGTTTTACCTTCACACATACAGACGGACGGACGGACGTACATGGCTTCATCGATTCACATGTCGGTCTCGATCATATCTCTAAATGGTCTTAAGGGTCTACGATGATTATTTCACTGTGATACAAAGTATGCATTAAAATTAATATACCCTCGGTCGGGTATAAAAATCATATTATTGCGACCGGAAGGAAATATACGAAAGACGAGGATATGAAAGAGGGTGCCCGCTGTAACCCAAACACTGCGCCGTAAGAGCTGAATATAAGAACCCTGCAGAGACACACCAAAGCTTACCCCGGCAAGTGTTATGCCTTTACAGAGAAAATGGTATAACTATAGCAGACTATTTAGTTACAGCCTGCCTATTGTTGGATGTTGGAAGGAAGTGAAAGAGGGAAGTTGTATTTTTTACACAGCGGCCAGGCTTAACGATCGGCCGACCCTAACCTAGATAACAGACGCGGACCAGAAAGCCGCTTCATTTGATACAGACGCTAATAGATTTTTCTTTTTGTGGCTGGTTTTAGTACGCCCGGGCTACTTTTAAGCCGGTATTCACCATATCTGCGGTAAACCTTCCCCTATCATCACAGGGGGATGGGCCCACCCCTCGACCTTATCATCCCGATCAATCGTCATATATAGACCGTCCTCATTGATCGTTTCTGGTCGTCATACGATCAGTCGCTTTACTGTGCTTTTAGTCCTCTGGTGAATGTCTGATTTTTTCACACCACGTGATTTGATTTTTCAGATTCACCACGTAGTCTTTCGCCTTAGCATTTTCGGCCCTTGACGGGAAATTGGAAACTAAGTTCACTAGATAAGTGTAGCAAAAAGCCTAGTGTATTCAGTCTTATTGTGAATCGCATTGCGAAATACTATTACAAATTAAGAAACTCGCTGATCACTAAAAATCCCTTGCCTTGCTAGGTCTTTGGAAAGTGTTCCACAAAGTTCACTACATATTTTACCCTCTATTGATCAAAATGTTATTTCAATGGCTCACTGAACTAGTAGTCTTTTAGATATTTCACAACAATATTAACTTCTAAAGATTGAATCGCAGACGATTCAGGTCATTTGCTCAAGTATTTTATTATTATTATTATTATTTATTAATCAAAACATCAATGTACATGATTAACCTTAAAAACTACAGCACTAGCTACAAGGCTTTTGGCTGGGGTATTAAATATATTACTTAGAGATTAAATTCGATAAATAATAAGTATGTACTATAAATATTAGGGGGGAGCGCCCATGGATTTTAGGAGGACGAGTCATATTGTACTCCACCTCCTGAAACCCATGGGCGCTCCCCCAATGATAGGGAAGGTCTTTAACAGTTAAATAAGTTTTACCAGGTTAAGATGCTGTAACAAGCTGTATATACTTTTAATATTTTTTGACGATGGTATTGACAGAAGGTTAATAACCTTGTCATTAAATAAACTCTCACAATTTTGATTAACTATACGACATTCTGTAGTAATATGTTTAATGGTTAGTAAACTATTAGTATGGCAAAGGTGACATGTAGGCTGAGGCTCGTTTCTTAGTAAATAGCTATGTGTTAACCAAGAGTGTCCAAGACGAAGTCGCAGGAAGCATGTGTTCATGTGGGAAGTGGTATCAGTCGGGTAAAGTGCAGGATTACCTTCTGGGTTGATTGTGGCATAGTGGTGGACATATCGGCTCCAATTTTCTTTCTTCTGCAGCAGCCAGTTTTTATTCATTAGTTTTTCCAGGTCTTTTTTGGGGGGCTGGTAATGAGTTACTTCTGTGTTGGGACATATAGCAATAGCCTTTGCTTCCTTGTCAGCCGCATCATTACCTTGAATATTTGAGTGTCCTGGGATCCAGATGAGCTTTAACTTTCCACCTTGCGATGTAATGTTGTCACGGATGTTGCTTATAAGAGGTGTACGGCGCTTAATATTGTTTTTAGCTTGAAGGGTAGAGAGACTGTCTGTGAGAATAATAGTGTGCCTCTTCCATGCAATTGCTATCTTTGTCGCTTCCAGTATGGCTAAAGCTTCTGTCGAAAAGATGGAGAAATAAGTTGGAACTTTCACAGCGGATTTTACTGCGCCCTGATTGTTGACAATAGCGAAACCAGATCCCTCGACGCTCTTCGAGCCGTCCGAGTAAAGTGTGTTCCAGGTGTTGTTGGGGTACTTGTTAAGGAGTTCAAGGATGAGTTGGGCGTATTTCTCTTTTGGGGTCGATTCCTTCGGATACTTTGACAAACTGGTGTCGATCGAATTAGGTGGTAATAACCATGGGGGGTATTTTTCGATGGTTACTGCTTTAACACTGGGATTAACCTCAAGCACACTTGCGAACTCTAAAGCTTTATATAGGGTTGACGGTAGCCTGGGTGTTTTTTTACGTTTTAAAACTTTTCCTGCGTCCTTGTGGATTGGGGAAATGTAGGATTCATATATTTTTGGGAGGAGACGAGATGTTAATAAGTTTTTTCTTTCCTCGATTGTGCTGAAGCCTCCTTCAGTCAGCATATTTTTGATTGGCGTGGTTCTAAACGATCTGAGGCTTGTTCTTATTGCCGCGTGGTAGATAGGATGTTGTACCTTTAAGGTGGATGGAGCGCACTTGCCGTAAATGGTTAATCCGTAATCAATTTTTGATACAAGAATAGTTTTTGTGGTGTTAATAAGGGTGTTAGTATGAGTAAGACTGTTTCGTGATGATAGATATTTTATAATATTTAATCTTAGAGCTATCTTTTTTTTCAATTCTGTGCAATGCATCTTAAAACTAAATTTCTTATCAAACAATATTCCTAAGATACTTAAATAGCTAACGGATTCTATATTAATGTTATTTGTTTCAATATTGAAGCTTGAACACTTTATCTTTCTGCAGATGTGCAGGTGTTTGTTTTTATTTAAGGAAATGACTGCTCCTGACTGGATACACCAGTTGCAGATTTCGTTAACAACTTCTTTGAATAAAGTGAGGGTACAATTTATGTCATTACATCTAGACATTAAGTAAAGATCGTCTGCATAAAGTACATGGTCAATATTTTTGAATTTTAGAATAATATCACTTATATCGTTATAAGCAATTATAAAGAGGATAACCGATAGCGGAGATCCTTGTGGTATGCCATTTTCAAGCTTATGCACTTTTGAGAAGCAGTTGTTTACTTTGGCCCTAAAAGATCTGTTTTTTAAAAATGCTTGAATAAAGCAGTACATCTTAGGACCAATCTTCCATTTCCTTAGTTTGTCTAGGACCACGTGGATTCCTATCCGTTCGAAGGCCTTCTCAAAGTCAATCGAAACGATTGATATATGGTTCCTGCAAGAGAGAGCGCTAGAAATAACTTCGTCTATGTGGAGAAGTGAATCCATTGTACTACGACCATGTTTAAAGGCGACCTGGTTCGTATTAAGGAATTTGTTTTTTTCGATAAACCAAAGAAGTCTTTTTGCGACCATTTTTTCTAGGAGTTTGCTAGTGCAAGACAAGAGTGAAATTGGTCTGTAACTGTTTAGGACGGTAGGGTTTTTCATTGGCTTCGGGATCGGTATTGTTGTGGCAATTTTCCATGCATGTGGCAGAGTGCCTTGATTGAAAATATTGTTGTAAAGTCCCAACAAACGTTTTTTAATTTGGTATGCTGTGTTTTTGATCATCGGATACGATATGCGATCGTACCCGGGCGTTTTCCCTTTGACAGAGCTAAGAGAGCTTTCAAGTTCGAGAAAATTGAAAGGTAATTCTAGTTGTTTAGCCGACGGAGACAGGTTGCAAGGGGTAGGACCGAGGTTTAATATTACTAGTTTCGCTTCTTGGAATCTAGTAGAGAAATTTGAATCGCTGCAATAACTGGACCAGTGCTTTGCAAAGCGTTCCGCGATCGAATTTGAGTCCGTTAGAGATTCAGAGTCAGTGTGGATAATTTTAATGGAATGTGGGGTGAAATCACCAGTTAATATCCTAATATCCGCCCAAATTTTTTTACTTGTGGTGTTGGGGTTTAGATTTGCGGTAAAATTTTGGAAACTTTCGATTTTGGAAGCCTTGGCTTTTCTACGGAATAGTGCATTAGCTTTGCGATAATTGAGGAGGTTGGTTTGGTTGGGGTACTTATTAAGGATTTTCCATAAGTGTTGTTTCTTTTTACGAAGCGCAGCGATTTCAGGGTTCCACCAAGGCACTATATTTTTGACACGAGAATTTGTTGATTGAGGGATTGCCTGGTTGGCTGCGAATCGCAGTCCTTTACTTAATAATGCTGCCTCTTTATTCACATTCGTAGATTGTGGTTTGTTTGCGAGATACTCCATACCCTTTGCCTGGAAAAGACTTTAGTTGGCACGGTCTGTTAAAAATTTTGGGGGTGGCTTGCAGTACGAGTTATTACTTTTGAGATTCAGGTCAATAATTATAGGTAAGTGGTCACTACCATGCAGGAAGTCTAGCCTGTTCCAGGAGGTGCTTGGCAAAATTTGGGGGGAAACCAGCGTAAGGTCTACGTGTGTAAGGGTATTGTGTGTAGAAAAGTGTGTTGGGCTTCCGTCGTTAAGGAGAGAGAGGTTAGAATTGATGAGGAAGTTTTCAACTATTTTGCCCCTTGGATTCGCGGTACGGGAACCCCACAGGGGACTCCACGCATTAAAATCGCCAGAGAGGATCAGAGGAGAGTTTATCTGACTTAGAATGTCGTTTAGGTCTGAAGAAGAAAATTGTTGTGTAGGGTGGATATAAAGAGAAACAATGGTTATTTTAAAGTTGAGATCAATTTCTACAGCTATTGTTGAGATGTTTGAGATGATCGGAAGGGGCTTGTGTGGGACTGACTTGTGAATCAGGAGGCCAACTCCGTGTTTTGCAGTTGAAACGGAGCTGAGATTGTGGAAAAATGGTGAATATTGTTTAGGAACTTTAGCAGGAGGATCGTCGTGAATGTGAGCTTCTTGGAGTGAAATAATTTGTGGCTTGTTTTCTTTTATTAACAACTCAAGTTCGTGATAGTTGTTGAGGAATCCATTTAGATTCCACTGAAGAATCTTGAGGATCGCTTGAGCTGTTTTTGGGTGCTTTTGTGCAGTATAGGAATAGTTATACTGTGAAAAGTTGTTAGATGGTGATGGTAAATTTGTTTGAAAACTAGTGTGACTCCGCCGCCCCGAGGTTGAATCATTAAAACACCCAATGGTGTTTGGATGATTCAACCCCTGAACGGCAGAGTCGTTGTTCGGAGTACCGATTAAATGATTAGATGTTTCCATCATCATCATAATCGGGGAGCTTTTCGTTGTCGATGGACATGGGTAGAGATGGTTCGGCTGAGTCTGTTAAGTTGGGCTTAGAGTAAGTATGTGCAGTGTTGAATGTTTGGGTTTGGTGTGGAAGATTGACAGAGATAGAAGATTTTGGAGATTGATTATAATTGTTTGCTTTTGATGTGGCTGTTGGGAGAGTGCTGATGTTTTGCTGGGAGTGTGGCGTTGTTTGTGTTGTGGTGGCTAGAGGAGAGATTGGTGGAGATGATGACGTGTTTGATGTGGGTTGCTTTGTTGGGAGAGAATGAGAGTCGCTAGTTTGATTTTCTGTAAGTGCGTGTGCGACCGGTTTATTTTTGATAATGTTATCTATTGGTGAGGTAGGAGAGAGATTATTTACTATAGTAGAGGAGGAAGAGGTTGATGCCAGGTGACTGGCTGGAAGGTTGTCAAACGCATTAACTGTTCCGTTCCTAACGACGGAAGAGAAAGAGAGAGGTGGGTTGGTGGGATATTGTTCACTGTATATTTGTTTCGCTTCAGCCATGCTACATTTTTTTATGGTTTTTATTTTCAAAATTTCTTTTGCTTGTAAGAACCGTTTGCAGAGCTTGGATGATGAAGGATGATTTTCAGCGCAATTAGCACAAAGTGTGCGTGTACAAATTTCAGGGACGTGAGGTGATGGTAGGTTGCATGTAACGCAAGTTTGCGTGCCAGTGCACCGTTTTATGGTGTGCCCGAGACGTTGGCATTTTTTGCAGCGCATTGGGTTGGGGAAATATTCCTCTACCTTGAGGTTATACCAACCAACGTTAATAGTTGAGGGGGGCGGAAGAGATCAAAAGTAAAGAGTATTAATCCTGTCACCCTTTGAACACCGTTTTCATTTTTCTTAAATTTGTAGACGTCGGTAACACCTTGGTCTTTCATCTCCTCGACGATTTCTTTTTCAGGGACATTAATTAGGCATGGAGCATATGCTGTGCCCTTTGAAGCGTTAAGTTGGCTGTGTAGTGAGACTGAGATAGGGCATAGGTTCGAAAGCGTTTTTTTCGAAAGGAATAAATTGGCTATTTGTTGTGATTTAACAAGTATGAGAAGATTAGCATCACGGAGTTGCGTAATGTATTCGTACGAGGTACTGATAGCGTCAATAGCCTTTTTTAGAAGAAATACACTTATGGAAGTTAATAGTTTTTTTGGGTCGGTAGGTGTTATAACAATAAATTTGGGATTTTTAGAGTTGGATTGGGAGGGAATGTCAGGGGTCGTCACTGCAGGGGTATAAGCATTTTTTTTCATTCTTTTTTTAGGCGGATCGGAATGCTGATATAACTCAGCAAAACGATTACCCGCGAGCACATCTGGCCCGGAGGCCATTTTACCGCTTCTTTTTATCACTTGTTGGGGTTTCTTTACAAGCACTTGGATGGGAAAAAGAAAAGGCAAAGGGAAAATAGAAAAAGAAGGGCGCGGGGGGAAAGTAACCAACTTTTAGGAGAGCAGAGAAACACGATCGAAATCGAAAGCGAACTTGACGGCTCGGAGTATAGTCGGTGACTTTTGCTCAAGTAATTTGCGGTGGCTAAGATGTAACGACTACCGTTTTCAGTTTCAGGTGCAATCTTTTCAAATGGGACAATCACGATCCTGTACCTTGCCTTTTGACTTTGGGTACATTTCGATGCGCAAGTATAGCTCTTTGGATACCTTCCCCCCACATCACTTATTAGCTAATAAAAGCTTTCAGAAACACTTTGCAGTGCCTGGTTGATCAAAGTACCCATCCGTAGAATCTCCTGGACTTTCGATTGTAGAAATCCAAGCTTCACCCAAAGGATTTTCCCGTTTTTCCCCTTTTTTCGCACAAAATCATCTTGTGAGTGAAGACAGTCCTGTCCTACTGCGTTCTTTATGTGTTCCTACTGTGTTCTTTCGTTCACCTTGTCCACAGATTCCCTCCATGCAATGAACGGCTCGGTGAAATGATCTTCTTTTTTTGCATTGTAAGGTTTTGCCGCAGTCAAGCCGTCTACAGGTTCAGCTCTTGTTCCGTGGACAGAAAAACCTTCGTCCTTTTTTTGCATATGATGTCTGTCACTGAGGGTTCACACAGTCTCCGGAAAAGTACTTTCGCATTAACAGTGTGTTCTTTCCTTGTGATATCGATAACGATAGCGCGATTACTCTTCTAGTTATCTAGAGAAAGATAAGGTTTAACAACAAAGTTACCCAAAACTATAAGGATTAAGGAAACTTTTGAGACAACAATATCGCTGAAACGATAGACCTCTAAGATAACGTGTACAATTTTCCATCACGCTCTCTGATAGGGTGACCGGGGGTATTATGGCGCACTTTTTTGCTTCCTTATATATTTCAATGCGCACAATTTTCCCAACGAAAACAATGGTAATATAAAAAGAAGGTAATACAATCAAATAATTTATATTATAAAGGAAACGTGCCCTGTGTAACGTGTGCATAGTGTAACTTCGGGGGTTATGGCCGACCCTTACTTATTTTCTGATCGATTTGAATGCGAAATTCTTTTTTTACAAAATCTGACTCATTTTGTAAGAATACGTAATATAACAACTTATAATAAACTTCAAACATTTAAACAATAAAAAAGAAATTTTTAAATGTATGCCATCATATAGGGCAATATGGCATATCCCTTCGGAAGATATGACGACATGAGTTTATTGGATTAAACAGGCAACAGCTGTTATAGGCAACAAGTGTTATTAACTTACTGCAGGAATTGTTTTTCGTGCTATCTGCACCACGGCCGGCAAAAATGGTTTCTTCAAAATTTTCGAGTCCGTCAGTATTGTTGGCTAATTTTATGCTTGTTTTTCTAAGGAACTGATTCGTTTTTGAAGTTTCAAAACATGATATTTATATATAAGTTTCATGAGGGCATTTTGACGCACTTTCCATGAATGGTTTCCAGGTTGCTCAATTCAAACGACTGGTTTTCGTATCTCCGGAGCAATTTACACCACATGAATTTATAATAAAGGGACGCAGGCACTTATTCCGCATTTACTTCTTTAAAAAAGCAGAATGCATCAACAACCACTTGCCAGGCCATTTGATGCACCAATTTGCTGTTGCATAAGTTACAAAAGGTATCACTCATTAGACGGTTATTTCGGGTATAAATTTAATCGAGACGTCAGTTCATTATCGAGCCATGTTTTCGTGTATAAACGACCACCAATTTTCCCCAATCGCATGCACCACATTAAATCCTTTCGAATGCGGTCATGCGAATATTTGTTCAGGCTTCTAATTGCCAAGTTCCTTCGTTTTTAAACGAAACATCTACAAGATTTGCAATAATACGCTAATGCGGGCTGACGCGAAAGGCGACTACTGGCTGGAAAGAAGGATAATACGGACGCCCGCCCATAAACATTCAAGTTAATTTCAATCCAAGTGAATACACACTGACAATATTGTTTAGTTGTTAAAATAAATCAGGACACACTCCGCAATTCCTGGGCTAATACCCCCCGGGTGTGAAAGTCAGCCAGCAAGGGTTTCTTCTACAAATTGCTTTTGGAAAAACACAAAACTCACAAATTCAATTCTATGAGCGCAGGGGGTGGGTGTGTGTGTGTGTGCCTAGGATGTGTGGGGGTAAGCCAAAGCGATTCATTTATTTTGTATTATTATTCACCCAGGTATTAGCAGCGCCTTCGTGAAAAAAACACAAATGTAAATCGGCGGCTGGATTTCTCCCAACAACCACGGTATAGCCCGACCGAAGCAACAAAAGTCAAACAAAAGGCGAAAAAGGACTTATCGAAAGAGAAAATACTTAAAAAATCACTGTAGAGTGTGTTGATTTAGTGGTACGAAACAGAAGGACTTTAGCTATAGTGTTGATGGGATATGCCAGCGATGGCAAACAAAAGGACGCACATTTGGAAATTGTAGAAACAAACTTTACTTGAGTTTACACGTGCCTGGATGTAAGGACACGTGACCACCGTCATGTTTGCATGCGATCAATCACATGTATCGTGGAATTATTTTCTTTATTTTCTGATTGTCATGTACTCATCTAGAGATGGATTGGCAGCAGTGCTTTGTCAGCAGTGGCATTGTCCGTTTCAATGAACTCAACATGATTTCCAAATCGCCCCTGTCCGACACGGGGATGAGCCGTGTGCGTTGTAAGCGTTTGGTAAACCATCCTGCTAATCGGTTAGGTTATCGCTTTGTTTGCGTGATGTTTCATTGGGCTAAGTCAAGTGAAGATTGTTGTTTAGGAACTGTTTTGGTCAAAAATTTTTATCACAGGAATCAAAAAATTCTGATTCCTACGTTCGTAATATTCAAACGTTTAAATTTTTTGTGTTTGAAAGTCTCCTGGCAACTTTTTAAATGGCAGAGAACTAAATTTAATGTTGATTGAAACCCACTTAACCCACTAAGACGGCCTTACAAAATTTAACAGATATTTAACTAAGTGTACTGAGGTGAAATATTTTTCCAATGTACATTCTACAAGTCATTTGTTGTCTTTTTTAAAATCTTTCAGGATCATCTCTCTGTTATGAGGTTTATACCCCTTACAGCATTGCTATTTCTCCCGGTGGATTTTAGTCGGGCCTTATGACAGGCATACCTTACCTCACGACTGAGCTAAGCCGGCCCTCTAGAAGAGGTTAACTCTCAAACGTTTATATTTTAAGAGTTAAATACACACAATTGTTTTCTCGAATGCTGTCACTAAACAAATGCATCGGCGTTTCTCGTCCTGGTAAAACCTAAGGGTGTACTCTTCAAAACGCTTAATTGCCTTTTCTTCGAAAATAATCAGAAAGATAAACTTTTTTGTTTGCATATACGGATAAGACAATAAAAATATGTATCAAGTATGCTGTTTTCTTAAGTGCGAAAAATATAAAACCCAACCTGGCGTTTAAGTGTGCATCCCCTGAGAGGAAAACAAGGGTTTCACATTGAAATAATTTTAAAGTACACATAAATGAATTACAACTTCATAAACGATAAAATTTAATTCCATTATTTTATTACCCCCGCGCTGTCTATAATAGTCGGGTGCTCGCGCCCTCTTCACTGCACCCTGCGAGCTTCTTTGCGTTTCTGCTTTGCAAAATTTAAATTAAAGGATTATAATTTTTTTTTATATCTATACTTACTGCACACGCACATATTTCCAGCTTGGTATCGTTTTCTTGTGTTTTTTATATCCGATCCCGTCCATTAAAATTGTTTATTCTTTGAGATAATGTCACTCTAGCAATGCTGAAATCCATTAGAAAATAAAAATAAAAAAACGGGAATACCAAAGAAGAAAACATCACAAGGATCCCCTTCTAATCGGGGAAAAAAGGTCGTAGTCCTTGTCGTTGTTGCCATAGTCATCGTCATCTACTTACCTATGGTGTATTTGACTACTTTATTGCCAAATGGATTGTGCAAACAAGAAGTTCACCCCTAAAGTATGTTTGCCGGTTTGTTTCATATGCTTCCGAGACTGATGTAGAATGGTTTTTACTTCACCTTGAGGCTATAAGACAGACCCAGACCCGCATGACCAGAAGCTCGGGCTTGTATTTAGTCTTGATGAACCTATTATGCCTTCAATTGTAAACAGGCTCAATCTGTGTTCTTATTTACAAATCCCTTGGAATGTATTAAATTAATGCGAAAAGTCCTTACAAGTTGTTAGGTTGTGTGGGGTTTTTTCTCTATAAATTATTGGCATGATGTGGGGGGTGGGCAAGGGTGGCGCATTATCTTTATTTTCAGCCGATGTTCTCCTGTATAATAAATCTTGCAATGAGAAATTATGCTATCAACATTTTTAAATACATCCATTTGGTAAATTAAATTGCTTTGGTTGTGGATAGGTAACGGAGGACGCATAATTTTCTCATTCCCTTAATCGCACTTTGTTGGGATTAGAGATGCTGCCTTGGATACTTACCTTCGATGGGCATTCGTTGTGCACATCACATTGAATGTCGATTACTTTGGCTTCTTTTTTTCACTTTCTGGGATTTGTGCAACCGAAAACAGTCTCTTTTTTGTAGTGCCAAAAATACATGGATAACAAGCGATGAATGACCGTAATATATACTTAACTAAGTATACTCGGATGAACGCTCTGCCCCTCTATATTAACGAATATTTGTTTCCTTACATTGAAACAAGAAGCTTCGAACTCGATACCTGTTCTTCTTAGGAACTCAACTGTCCCCACTTAACAGGGACACAGTAAGACCATAATAGGCCTTAATAGTGATAGGACTGCCAGGAAAACAGGAATGCCAGCATAATGACGATAAAAAGGGCATATAAGGCACGGTTTTCCATGCGATTCGAGGATGGGGGAGAGGAGCCCCCTTTCCATATATATATATCACATATTTTACATTTTTGAGTAAACTTTTCACTTTATTTTATCAAGTAAAGCAAATTTGAAACAAATAAGTAAGTGCAAGAGTTCGTCTGTAACGAGCTTCTCAATGCCCGACCCTCTTTACCCTGTTGAACCAAATTTAAAAGTTTTTTGTCCTGATTCCATACAATGAATGTCTATTATTTAAATTGGCCCAAAAATGGGCGAGGACTGAAAATTAAAATGAATTAATTCTAATTTCGTTAGAATCATGACAAAATGCGTTAAAAGCGAATATTAAAGCTAGAAAAACATTTTTTCACTAAAAACGTCCGACTGCCACAGTGGACAAGTTTTAGGGCTAGTGCTGGTGAAATTCATTTTTCGAGTGGTTCTATAGTGCAAAAATTTTGAGTTCGCTGAATTAACAATCCAAGGTGGTCAAAGGATAGACATGTGCACTCAAGAGGATACAAGCATCCACAGGTTTTCTAAACCCACCTCTGTCTATCAACTCCTACTCTCACCTCCCCGTGGTGAACACCGGGTGCCTAGTACCTCAACTGGAGATTGGGTTCCAACCCCTTTGGAAGGTTGTTGGGGGTAGCAGACGAGAGAGGGGGGGAGGAGTGTTCCCACTAAGGCACTTCTCCTTGCATCCGGACGGCAGCGGAGGAATTCCCCAGATGGAATCAACGGTGGCGTCCATAGTTCCAGTCAGGCCGAACTACTTAGTGAACACCTTATATGGGCTACTACGACGTATTCGGAGCTCAGGCCTATAAGGAGCGGGCTATCCGGCTCTCCGTCCTTAGAGCTAAGCAAAGGATCTGGTCCTCCAGGTTGGGGGTCGTGCCGTCGGGGTGACTTCCCGGCCACGTAAAGAAACACCAGTCACGAAGCAGAAACAAGCCTCGGATTCGGACGGATTTACTGTTGACGACCAATGCAAACGAGAAAAGGACAACGAGCTCCGGATCTGCACGTGGAATGTTAGGTCCCTTAACAGACCACGTGCAGCCGAGCAACTAGCGGAGGCCCTTAACGACTGCAAGGCAGACATTACTGCCATCCAAGAAATGCGGTGGGACGGGCCGGGCAAAAGAAGGATGAAAAACTGCGACATCTACTACGGCGACTGCTATCGGCATCAAAGACAGCGCCTATTTGGATGTGGTTTCGTTGTTGGAGGCAGACTGAGGCAAAAAGTCTTGAGCTTCAACCCTGTAAGCGAGCGCCTCGCGACGATCCGCATCAAGGCTAAATTCGCCAACATTAGCCTGATATGCGCACATGCCCCCACAGAGGAGAAAGATGACGAGACCAAAGATATGTTCTACGAGCTCCTGGACAAAACTTATGAGCAGTGCCCTAGCTACGACATTAAGATTGTCCTAGGCGATTTTAATGCCAAGCTAGGAAGGGAGGTCATCTTTGGTCGTCCTGTCGGAAAGCATAGCCTGCACGACACGACCTCCGATAACGGATTCAGGCTGATCGACTTTGCTGCGGGGCGACACGTTGTGGTAGCTAGTATACAGCTCCCGCATGAATGCCGGCAAGCACTACAGCTAAACAGGAAGCATACAAAGCGGCGCTGCACAGAAGGACTAGAGCTGCTCGCGAGCTCTACGAGCAGAGGAGGAGAGAGGAGCACCGGCTTCTCCGAAGGAAAAAGAGAGAGCACGAGAAGCGCGCGGTTGAAGAGATAGAGAGATGTTACAACAGGAATGAGGTTAGAAAGTTTTACCAAAGGATCAAAAGGTCCTGCCAAGGGTATAAACTTCGAACTGAAGCCTGTAAGGACCATCAAGGGAACATCGTTGTAGAATCGCAGTCGGTGCTGAGGATATGGAAAGACCACTTCTGCAGACTGTATAACGGCGAGGACGAACCAAATACCGCTGTCAGGCAGAACGAACCATTCAACCCGGGCGAAGACCTTACCGACGAAGCATACGAACGATACCGCCCACCCGACCTGGAGGAGGTGAAAGTAGCTGTGTCTAAGCTCAAGTGCAACAAAGCAGCCGGAGCAGACGGCCTAGCTGCCGAACTTTTTAAATCCGCTGGCGATGAGCTGGTTAGAAGCATGCACCAGCTCATCTGCAAGATATGGTCGGAAGAAAGCATGCCCGACGAATGGAACCTCAGCATTGTTTGCCCGATCATCAAGAAAGGAGACCCTCTGAGTTGTGCCAACTACAGAGGCATAAGTCTTCTTAACATCGCATACAAGATCTTTTCTGCTGTACTGTGTGAACGCCTGAAGCCGTTTGTCAACAATCTGATAGGCACATATCAGTGTGGCTTTAGGCCAGGAAAGTCCACCATCGATCAAATATTCACACTGCGGCAGATCTTGGAGAAAACCCAGGAATTCCAAATCGATACACACCACCTCTTCATCGATTTCAAGGCCGCGTATGACAGCATCTATAGAGACGAGCTATATAGCGCAATGTCTAGTTTTGGCATCCCTGCCAAACTCGTCAGTCTGTGCAGGATGACGATGGAAAACTCACGCTGTTCCGTCAAGGTCGGCAAAGACCTCACCGACCCCTTTGATGTCAAAAAAGGATTTAGACAAGGCGACGCGCTGTCATGCGACTTCTTTAACATCACACTTGAGAGAATTGTGCAGAACTCTCGCGCCAACACCAGAGGTACAATCTTTCAAAAGTCCGTTCAACTACTTGCATACGCAGACGACATTGACATAATCGGTAGAACAAAGCGTGATGTCAGTGAAGCCTTCGTGAGTATTGGGACGGAAGCGGCGAATATGAGTTTAGCAGTCAATGAGGGCAAAACCAAGTATATGCTGTCATCAAGAAAAGACACCCAACACCGACGTCTTGGACAAAACATCACCATCGACAGCTATAACTTTGAGGTAGTTAGGGACTTTGTCTACCTGGGTTCCGCTATCAATTCAGACAATGACACCAGCGCTGAAATCAAACGAAGGATAACTCTTGCCAATCGCTGTTTCTTTGGGCTAAGAAGGCAATTGAGTAGCAAAGCCCTCTCTCGAGCAACTAAAGTGTCCATGTATAAGACCCTCATCATCCCAGTCCTGCTTTACGGTGCAGAAGCATGGACCCTGTCAAAGGCGGATGAAAACACTTTAGGCTGCTTCGAGGGGAAAATTCTTCGGACGATTTACGGTCCCGTCTGCATAGACGGAGAGTGGAGGAGGAGATATAACATCGAACTGTACGGGCTGTACAGCGATACCTAGCCAAAAGAGTCAAAACACAACGTCTACGATGGCTGGGTCATCTAGAGCGGATGGACACCAACGCCCCGGCCCGGAAAATCTTCGAATCCACACCGCAGGGACGACGCGGTAGAGGAGCACCGAGACTCAGGTGGCGCACGCAAGTGGAAGGGGACCTCAGCCAACTTCGCGTGCGAAACTGGAGACGGCTAGCTAGAGACAGAGCTGGCTGGCGAAGCTTGTTGGCTGAGGCCCAGGTCCACCCCGGACTGTAGCGCCACCTTAAGTAAGTAAGTAAGAATTAACAATCTCTAGGAACCGAAAAAATTATTTCATTTTGATAATTGGTTCAGCTGGTATAGCGGATCAAAGTTGAAAAATGTTTTAGATGAAAAAAAAGAGTATTTTTTATAATTTTTCCTTAACTTTGAGGTTTGATCCTTTGAAAAGGGGGCAAGAAACGTTTTCGTTTTTTCTCAGGTGATTAAACATGGTAATAACTGAATACAAAAAGGTATAAAAAAAAATTAATTTTATTTTTAATTATTTAAAAAATTGTTTTTTGAAACACAACTTTTTTGCCCCTTTTTTGACTTAAAGTTGAGTGAAACAAAAAGGTGCACACATCGTCAAACCAAACTCAACGGATGATAAATATTCATATATTGGTTTAAATAATCCAAAAAAATTAGGTGCATAAAGTTGCATATGGCTGAGCTAGAGCGATTTGATTTAAAGAAGTCCGGCATAGTTTTCAGTTAGTTTTTGCTTTTTAATGGTAGAAATAAAAGCTTGAGAAATTACAACTCTTAAACGAGTAAAGATATCGCCAACATTTTTGTTTTTAATGCAGCTATGGAGCCCATATTTGAAAAGCTATGAAAGTGGTGAGTTTTAATTTCGAGCAAATTACAGGGTGATTGGGAATTCGAAGAAAATCGTAAAACTTCGCTGTTTGTTTTGGTTTTTAAGGACTTAACAAGTGTTTCAGTTTCAAAATCTTAAAATTACAGGACTCAAGGATTAAATCCCCAATAAAATTAAGACAATGATTGTTTATAGTACAATCAATGATATTAAAGGTCAAATATCAATTATTCAACCAACAATTTATAAAGTTGATGAAGAAACCACTTTGTTTGTGAATCACGAGTTCTTTTAAACAATGATTGACGGTAAAAGTTAAAACCAACTAAAAGAAACAAAGTCCACGCGGTCATGTCCAATATGCAAAAGGACACAAAAGAGTTTCAGTAGTCAAGACGAATCAAATAACGACGAACATAACTACGAGTTTGGAGTATCTCCATTGCATGCAAGAATCAGATGCATGGAATTTATTTTGAAACTTGCTTATACACTTCGACAAGAGGGAGGGAATATCGATGAATCTATTGTGATCAAGGAGGCAGAGAAAAATAAGAAAACAAAGAATCCAAACACGTTTTCGCGATGAACTTCGACTTGATATGGATAAACCAAAGCAGGGATTCGGAAATACCAATTATGCAAATACTTCAAGGAGATTTTTTGGACAATCAGAGGCGATAACTCGAATAACTGAAGTCAACAGAGAAGTTATTACAAGGCTTAAAATAATACTTGATATTTTGAATTGCAGGGAAGTTGTGAACGCAGTAAAATTCGGTGAGTGTACTAAGGAAACAGCAGCACTATTAAGAGAAACGTAGCCTGAAAAACAACTCACACCTACTCTTCATAAAGTTTTGGTTCGTAGTCGAGATATCTTAAAGTATCAATCGCTTCCACTAGGAGAATTATCAGAAGAAGCCCAGGAGTCCAAAAATAAGGACTACAAGAGATATAGATATCAAAATACATGCAAAACTTCAAGGATTCGGCAGAATGAAGACTTATTTAACATGCTTGCAGCCTCATCCGATCCACTTCCTTCCACTTTCCTTCTCAAAGGTAAGGATCCCAATAAGGACCCAAAAAAAGGTAAGGATCCCATGTAAGGACCCAGAAAGATCTGAAAGAACTGTACTCTCCTGAAATGTTGGGTCTTTTGCACATTACCGCAGACCTAGATGATAGTTACCAAGAAAACTAAGGTTTATATATTAATTTTAAGTATATTTCTTTATTATTCCACTGTATAACTTGTAATTTATCTTTCAAGTATTAAGTTTTTATCCTCCTCCATGTCAAAACAAAAAAATAAAAAATAAAAAAAAAACTTTATTCCCCACTGTTTCGCTAAAATTGGTTTGTTTACTTTTTGTCCTACTGTTTGACATATATTTCTTTCATTTCACTTTAGAAAATAAACTTTTTAGTTTTGCAAACTTAAGTTTTAAGTACGTTAGTCTCATTAACTTAAACATCATACTTTGATAGAGTATTATGAAACACCCTGTAATACTTTTGTTTTGAAACTCACCAATTTCATAGCCTTGAAAATTTCTTTTAAGATAAAACGAAAAAAATTGCTGCCATATCTTCTCTCGTTTAGAAGCTATGATTTTTGCAACCAAAAAGTCAAAACGGGCCACTGTGTGCCCCCTAAAAGTGGACTCAATTTTAAAGACCTAAGACCTTCACACATACGGATAGGCGGACAGATGGACGGACGGATATGGCACAATCAATTCACCTGTTGGTCTCGATCATATCTCTAAAAAGTCTTATTGCGTATTCTTTTGAACACCGAGCTGCCAAATAATACTCGGTTTTCTCGACTATTCCAGCGTTGTGTACAGTCGGTTTCATTGTATACAGAACGATAAATACTAAACCGATGCACTCATCACGTTAAGTGTCAAATTGTCTTGACTTCATTTTGCTTACTCTTTTTTTATTTTGTACAGTGATTTTGTTGCCGTCGGTTTTTTTGTACTTTTTACTTAAAATTAATTTTGATAGCTTTGAGTTATTTTTTATCGATGAAAATTGAGTCGAAACGTCACTTCACATACACAATCAAGGCTACACCCAGCCTCCACGGTCAAATAGACGGTGGCGAAATTTCAAGTTCGGTGTCGACACCGAACTAGTTCGGAGTTCAAAAGAACATTTGTATGAGCACGATTCCGTTCAGGTGTACGTGAAAAGAACAATTTTTTTCTGTATTTCACACCTGTTGCACGTTTTGGTGTTGAAAAGAATACGCCATTAGGGTCCTACGATGATTATTAATTCACTGTGTTACAAACTATGCATTAAAATTAATATAGCCTGGGTCGGGTATAAAAAGAACCAGGCAGGGATGGCAGGCATACATAAAGTGTCATTTGACCCAACCAGAATTTTGACACCACCCGTGTTGGCACCGATCACGGAGTGTTTTAATTGAGAGGGGCACAGGACGAGGGGTTTGAACTGTGCGTCGGGTTTCCCCGTGCATAAAGCCCTCTTAGTTCCACACCACATTTCGAAATTAAATCTAAAATATAAATTTCCGTTTTACTTCTTTTTAGTCATCTTTTAGCGAAATTTCCTTGACTCTGGCGAGGAACACTTCCTTGGCATAATTTTGGAGAGCCAGCATTACCCGTTATCAGAGGGTATATATCTATTTCAGCAGGGACAACCATTTACATGAAACGGAAAAGATCGGGTGTATAGGTGATATAGAAATTCCTCAGTGTGATAAAAGGTGGCCGAGGGTTTTAATTCTGTTGTCTCTCCTCAACCAACAAATTTCGCCACCGCTCTCTCTCTACCTAGAACCGTCTCCAGTTTCGCACGCGAAGTTGGCTGTGGTCGCCTCTACTCTCCGTCTATGCAGACCGGACCATGAAACGCCAAATGATTTTCCTTTTGAAGTTGTCGGTAATTTCATCCGTCTTTGACAGGGCCCATGCTTCTGAACCATAAAATAGGACTGGGATGTTAGGGTTCTTATAAATGTGCATTTTAGTTGCTTGAGAGAGGATTTTGCTACCAAATAGTCTTTACTGTAAAAAAAAGCAGCAAGTTGTTAGAGCTAACCTCCATGTGATTTCAGCTTTGGGCGAGTTTATAGCAAAACCTAGGTAGACAAAGTCCCTAACTTCCTGAAAGTTATGGCTGTCAATGGTGTAGAGTTTTGTGCAAGACGTTGCGTTGGTGTCTCCTTCTTGATGGCAGCGTGCACATTTGGTTTTCTCCTCATTGACTGCTAAGCTAAGCCTGTATTTGCGCGCCGCTTCCGTCCCGATTCTTACGAAAACTTAACCGTCATAAGTCTGTGTTATTCCAATTAAGACAAGACCACGATAAGTATTGCTTGAAGCATATTTGGGGGTGTTATGTTGGTAAAATAAAATAATATTAAATTGCTTGAAAAAACATTAATTTTTGGTAGTCTTAACCGCAGACTTTCTGCAAATTTTTATGTGCATCGTACGCTGTGTTACTGTGTTAAATGTTTTTCGGATATTACCGCGTAATCAATTTCCCGAAAGAGAAACAAACTAGTTTCCCGGTGACCACGCGCAATGAAACTTGAGCGAAACATTCGGGGTGAGTACGTAAGAACCGTAATATCCTGAAAACATTTAAAATGTCTATTATCCACCGCGAAAACCTCAAAAGTTGTACTCGTTTATTTTATTTCAATTACCTAAAAGTCGTCTGGGCATCGAAGTAATTGTGCAGACTTATAAAAGATTGTGCCTCTGGTATTCCAGCGCAAGAGCTCTGCAAGTCTGATGTTAAAGAAGTGTATAGCGCTGTTTAGACGGCGCGTTGCCCTGTCTAAAGCCTTTTGCGACATCAAACGGGTCGGTGAGATCCCTACCGATCTTGACGAAACAGCTGAGTTTTCCAACGTCATCCTGCACATCTGACGAGTTTGGCCATATTCTATAGATATGTTAAGAAAAGATATGTCAAGATATAGTCAAGACACCTTTACAAGACACACATTCTATAAAGGCTGTCGTCCACGGACTTGAAATCGATGAAAAGGTGATGGGTATCGATTTGGGATTCCAGAGCTTTTTCCAAGATCTGCCGAATTGCAAATATTTAATCGATGGTGGACTCGTGGCATAAAGCCACAACTATTCTGAACCTATCAGATCATATTCAAACGGCTTTAGGCACTCAGACAGTATACAGCTGAATAGAAAATATATAGAATAGATATTCTATGCGATATTAAAAAGACAAAATGTTTTTGTAGTTGATGTATATCAGAGGGTCTCCTTTTTTGAAAATCGGGCAAACAACGCTGAGAACTGCGGTGCATGCTTCTTATCAGATCATCGCCTGCGGTTTTGAAAAGTTCGACAGCTAGGACGTCAGCCCCGGCTCCTTTGTTACGCTTGAGCCTAAACTTACATACATATTTTCACTTCATCCAGGTCGGGTGGGCGGTATCGTTCGTATTTTTCGTCCAAGCCTTTTGATCGCCCACATTGAATGGATCGTTCTGTCCGAATAGCAGGATTCATTTGCCCGTTATACACTCAACAGAAATAGTTTTTCCCAAATCTTCAGCACCGACTGATATTTCACTACGATGTCCCCTGATATCCTTAACAGGCTTCAGTTCGAACTTAAAACCCTTGGCAATGTCTTTTAACTCTTTGGTTGAACTTTCAAATCTTATTTTTATACCCGACCCAAGGTAAATTAATTTTAATGTATAGTTTGAAACACAGTAATCACTGCACATCCCTAAGACATTTTAGGGGTATGATCGAGACCGACAGTATGTCCGTCTGTATGTGTGAAGGTCTTCAAAATCAAGCTAGAGAGCTGAAACTTGGTACGCGGCTTGGTTCTTTTGTTGCACAGACAAAGTGTAAAAATTGGTTCAATCCGGCAACGGCTACGCCCACTACTGGCTTCAATGCGAGATAACCTCTATTCAACATTTTCTTCAAAATGCTTTTCGATCAAGTTAAGTAAGGCGTAGGAACTCAAATTTTGGTATAGAGCAATAATGGGCCAAAACTCCTAAGAAGACAAAAATTGAACCGCCAGCAATATCGACCATGACCACTTTTAACATGTTAGATCTTTAAAAACCCGATTTATCAGAAAGTTCACTCCAAATCGAAAAAAATTTCTATGAAAAATATTAAAGATATTACGATTTGCTAATAGCTCCGCCAACTTTTAGGGGGCGTTTTTAGGAAAAAACGGTTTTTTTTCAAAATAATTTTCGATTTTAACACATTTTGTCATGTTTCTTACGAAATTACAATTAATTGATTTTGATTTTAAGTCCAGACCCACTTTTGGGAGCGTGGCATATACAAATAATGTATGAATTCGGGACAAAAAATTTTAAGATTTGGTATTACGGTATATAGGGTCGGGTGTATAAAAGTTTTTTACAGACGATCTCTTACACTTACTCACTTGTTATTGATGCATCTCTCTATCATTTGAACAGCATCCATTTCCTGGCCTTTCTGTGCTAGAAGGACCTGGCGTCGATTTACCTCATGGTAGGAAAAGTAAAAATTTTCCTTCATATTTCCATTTTTTGCAGATGTTGGTTGGAATACCCGCAGCTGTTCTTTGGCTGCAATAAGGTCTTGATCCGTGTCATTGTTGGCTCGTAATTGTTCTTGGTCGATATAGCTACAGATTTTTTACCTTGCGGGTATGATAATTGCGGGACCAGATATTTTTTTTAGCTCCAAATACGGAGAGCCGGATTACTTAAAAGCCCATACAGTGTTCACTAAATTATCCGACCTGACTGCCTTGTTTCTCATTCAGAACTGCTCCTCACTGTACGTTGTGCAATTCCTACGTAGGCAAATCCACGGAGGATGCTTTGTTAAACATTTGTTTTTTCTATTATCTGGATAACAAAAAACTTACTGCTGGCTTGTTCATTGATATCACGAAGGCTGTTGATTTAATCGATCATCAAATCCTTCTGCGTAAACTTTCTTTGGCAGGCTTCAGAGGTTTTATGCTCAATTGGTTTGTGTCTTATTTATCGAATAGATCTCAGAGAGTTAAAATTAACGAGACTAGAAGTGGAGTTAAGGTAACTAATTTAGGGGTACCCCAAGGTTCAGTCCTCGGACCCATTCTCTTTCTGGTTTATATCAATTCTTTACTCAAGCTCGATTTCAAGGGTAGTCCCAAAGCCTTTGCTGATGATATAATTTTATCCTATGGCTCGGAAAGCCTTCTAGATTTGAAAACTTCCATCAACTCAGACTTAGCGCTTCTGAGGTTATGGTTTGCAGAGCACAAGCTAATGATAAGCTCTAAAACGAAGTTAATGCTTTTCAGTCTTTCGTCTCGCTCTTTCGACTTTTCGTTTTTTTTCCACGCTCCCGATTGCCAAAAGTTCAAGTTAATTTCGTGTTCATTAAACCACGGTTCATCTGCTCTTACTTTTTGTGACAATGAAATTTGTTGCACTAGCTGTTTCCAAATAGAAAGGGTTGATGAATTTAAGTACTTGGGTCTAACTTTTGACTGCACTATGAGTTTCTCTAACCACATTCACAATTTAAGGCAATACTTTTGTGCTACGTTAAGAAGTTTTTTATTCTTAAGTAATGTGTGCTCAAAAGCCTTACTAAAAACAATTTTTATGGTGTTTTTCACTCAAAACTGCAATACGGAATAACTTGTTGGCTTACACCGCCACTGGTTGGGTTGCCAAGACATTTCTTTGCCAAAACAGGTAGTTATCATTAAGGTCCTCGGGCTGGTAACTCCTACAAACAGTATCCCAATGGGCCTCTCTTTGTCTGCGTGTGTATCCCAATGGACCTCTCTTGGCCTAGAGGGGACAGCCATGCAACTTATAACCTAACCTTTCATCCAAGTACAGATTCGACTTAAGGCTGGCTTGGGTTGTGGTTTACCAAACTTCTTTCGGTAGCAAATTAAACGGATTACTAAGACAAGACAGGTGCTAAAGGCTGATGATTCACGGAGCTCGCAGCAAGGTTGTGTGCTACCGAAAGCTACTGTAAGATCTGATCTTAATGAAAACTCAAGTATAAAAATATGTCTTCTCTTAATATAAAGAAGCGAAATGTTCCCCTTAGCTACAGACCACACCGACAAAACTTACCAATTCTTTGTGAGCTATGTAACACAGGGTTAAAAAGCACATTTTTCACTTCGTTACTTTGTGGCTCCCTGAAATTGAAATGAAAAAAAAAGAAAATAGAAAAAGAGACAAAAAATCTACATAATAATTTTTTTTTTCTAGGAAAACACACCAAATATTTTTGGCGTAGTGCTGAATTTTTTGGCATTTTTTCCTATTCTTTTTGCTTTTTTACAAAAAAAAAGGAAAGAAAGCCAAAAAAATTCAAAAAAATATAAAT
The DNA here is from genome assembly GCA_947623515.1 of Neoascia interrupta. Taxonomy (NCBI): domain Eukaryota; kingdom Metazoa; phylum Arthropoda; class Insecta; order Diptera; family Syrphidae; genus Neoascia; species Neoascia interrupta. Next base: position 139,827,658 of record OX392463.1, read on the forward strand.
AAAGTCGGTTGTATTGCGTTTGGCTTTATTTCTAGGCACCGGAGTTAAGTTCGGAGTGCAACGTAAAATTACAAAGCCAGGCGACCCGCGCCAGACGGCGTGGAGCGTCTTGGATTCGCCGAGTTTGACGTCCGCGTGTCACGGAGGCGCGTTATCCGGAGCGACGTGTATCCGAGGAAAACTCGACCGCGCCGGAATACGCGCAACGCATCCACTGGTCGCGCTACCCGACTTTGTCGTAACCCAAAAGGACTCCATCGGTCCGTTGTAAATTAGTCCTTCGCTATTTTTTTGGTCTTTTTCCACACCACATTTGGAAATCGAGCCAAAAAAGGATTATTTTTCAGACTTAATTTTGGTTTCACTTTTCGCTCTTTTTCCAAAAAATTGGCGTAAGTTCCTTGATTTTGGTGTATTTTCCTTTTTGGTTTATGGCGTTTTTCCAAAAATTTTAAACCAAAAGTTTTTTCGTCATTTTTCCAATACATTTTTTTTTTTGATGAGAGAGCTCCGGATATCTTGAACGGGGACTCAGGCTGGGACGCACTAAACAATTATGGTAAAGCTGTTCTTTTGTACGGGAAACGCATTATCAAAGGAGACTTCTAAGAAAGATAGAAAGTACTTCAATCTGCTCCGTCGATTCTTTCATTATGTCTATAAATAAAAGCGCTGCAATCTACTTAGCTTCTCCAACAGCTGTGATTTCTGTTTGAAATTCACTGTGTACTTAAAAAGTCTCATACCCCTGTTTAAATGCTGTTATAAAACCGTTATGAGGTCTTAAACTAACCGCCGTGGTTAGTTTAAGACCTCACCCCCCGACTCCCATCCCAGGCGTTTTAGCTTGAACCGGAGTCTACGTCATGTTGATGGGCAAATTTTATAATAAGGATTTGTGCTTGTAGATATACGAAAAATGGATAGTTTTAGAACGCATTAGGCAAAGGAGTTTCATAACAGGGAAGTTGAAGAACGTGACCGGAAAAGAATAGATAAAATGTGCACAATTTATGTAGGTTTACATCACTTTTGCGTCGCACTCGCACAAAAACTGCTTAATATTAAGATAATAAAATTTTAAAGCTTCATATTAACATGACAATTCGAACGTGAATTATTATGCCTGATCCAACGCAGATATTAATATTATCATCAATTAACGCCACACCATCTGCATATGTATAATTAAAACTCTCATGCAAGTATTTCAGGCCTTCAAACTACGGTTCCATGTGCAAATATGACGCCAATAATAGACAGCCAACATCAACAAGCGTATCAAGGAAACAGACACGTTCCCGCAATAAAACGCAAATTCCAACAAGGACTCGCCAGCCACGCAGGAAGTAATAATAGAGTTTTCATTCAAAATGGCAATTCAAATTGTAGAGTCCATCCGTTGAAATGTGAAAACATATCGAAGTCAGATAATTCAGCATGACGATGAAACAGAGGCGTCAGCGTATATAACTCACTCTCGATGGACCGAGCCGCGTTCCTTTTGGCAAACAATGTTGTATAACTGCTTGCAAGTCCGTCTATAAATCAGACCAACAAAGCCACCTCAACATACGGGTAAGTACATACTCCTCGGATGCATAACGACATAAATTGCTGTTTCGCAAAGAGCCAAAAAAAAAAGGATCTGCCGCACCGACACAGTCATATGCCGACAACGTATGCTAATGTGCGGTGTTCGTAAGTAAGAGGATACCGTGTCGGTTTATTTTTTCTCGTCCTTAGACCATTAAGTGTTGAATTTATGGTCATATCTAAATTTCGTTTTTATTGAGTTGTTCTTGCGTGCGAAAAGACCTCGCCGAGGACATGCTGATTGCTCATGTTCACCTATGAAAATGGAGTCGAATTAAAATTTATAACACCACACCTCATTGAGCATTTAGGATTTAGAATTTAGGACAGCTTTCAGCGTTCGACAGGACATGGTGTGGCGGTGGTGCCTGGAAAAATGCAATCAACACCCCCCTTTTTTTGTCGGATTGATTTGCCGCAGGGGTGACATGTCGAATTTAAATGCGCGCGAGGAATTCAATTCATCGATTGCGTATCGAGGAGTTTGCATAAATGCAATTGCGCTAATAATGCGATGTGATGATGGGCGTACGTGTCAGGCCCCTGTGTCTATTCTGTCAACTGAGTGAAGTTTTACGATTGTGCATATAATTTGCGCAACACGCCGTGGTGCATGCAACATAGCCGGGCTACATTTTTATAGTGCAATTTTATTTTTATTGACGAAAACTCGTGATGCGTGTCTAATTAATGAGTTACGCATTGGAAGTGTTGAAGAGGCTGTTCAGCGTGTGTTGTGTTGTGAAATGACGTTTTTTGTCGTCTGAAAGTTTGTTGTTTGACATTTACGATTTTTAAGTGATTTTTATTGCGATATATTGGGTGCAGTTTCGAAAAATAAACGAACATCTGGTGGAATAAGGGAGATAGAATTAAATATTTTAAAGCACAGCTATAGTCTCTAAACTTTTACTTTGGTTCGATAAATTTCATTGAAGTCTCAGTGCGCCTGATATGAACAGTTTCTAAAGTCCGGTTCTGCTAAAAAAAATAGTCTAACGATTTGGCCGTCATTGTGGGAGCATTTCATTTTAATTTATTTGGCAATAATCTCTGTGAGTTGATTCTATATTTATACGTTTAGTCCCAATTACAGGCTGTTAACGCAATGAAGGACTTTTATGATCATTTAATCTTTAGTCCCTGCATTACTAGTAAAGAAAGCGGTTTCATTCAAGATTTTTTTTTTTTAAACTTGAGCTGAGAAGTAATGACTGCGTCCTTTCGACATGCGGCTAAGAAAACATAACAGCCTGACCTTTTGGCTCTTGACTAAAATTGCAAGGAGAGACGCAGATGGTGGATTTCTGGTCACAAAGGTATTGATGGAAATGAAAAAGTCAACAAACCAGCTCAGAAAACCAGGACTTAAAGCCTTCTGCCCCACCTCTAAATCGGCCATGAATGATGTTAAAAAAAATGGGATAATAAAAAATGCAGGCTATTTCGGAAATGTACACCAGGTCTAAGAGCCCACAATAGATTTTGGCAGTCTAGTCCGAATGATACCAACTCTTTAAGCCTGACAAACTTTATTTTACGCCATGGGTAGAGAGCTAAGTAATAAGAGATTGGAAAAAGAGATTGGCTCTTTAGCGCTATGGCTAAGCGCCGGCAGACGGCAATTGCGCCATGTCCGCATTCTGAATCACAAAATTTGTAATCTATTCTTATTTAATAAAGAAGCAATCTATATATCTGTATTCTAAAGCTGTGAGGCCAATGTCCATCAGCCATCATACCATTTGAAGAAGCTTAGACATTAACCCTTATTTTCTGGTACGTAACAAGGGAAGTGATCTCACCTTTGTAATAGCAAAAACGAAGGAAGTATTTGATGTAACTTTCGTGTCTCAGAACAGTTTAGCATTCATGTCTCCAATGCTTATGTCTTCACTCAGGAAGGTCGATGGATGGTGGCTGAATAGCATTACAGGAGGAAATACTGGATAAACTTATGGACACCCACTTGCCAGGTGGCACTAACGCTCACGGAAATCAGAACTAAGCAACACAGGGAAGAATGATCAATGCTATAATTAATGGAATTATGGCCAGGGTGGTCAATTTACTCCTTTACTTCTCTTAGGGCCAGTTTTTCAGTGCGAGATTATCCGAGCTTCTGACTTAAACTGAGATTTACCCCACAAATCAATTTTTCAGTGAATATTGATCCAGAATTCATCTCGGCTTAACTCGCCAAATTTGGTGCGTCAATCCCGGATCAACTCTGGTGAAAATTATGACCTTCTTTCAATGTTTTTTCTGTGTGAAATGGCTGTGGCTTTACTGTTGGGAGACGAGCTGGGAGAGTCAATAATTTCGAGAGTCGAAGATTTCGACAACTATACTGACGGCATTAACTCTTCACTGAAAACTGCTCACTGAGTTAACTCTAGATTCGTTTTGTTCCGGGATTAACAAATCTTGGTTTATGCTTGGCTTTACTCAGCACTGAAAAACCGGGTCTACCAGTGACGGATAATGTTCGACCAACAATGCTTCAAAGAGAAGGGGAATTACCAATCCATGATTGAAAAGCGTTTACCTGCCCCCTCCATAAGCCTTATGGAGGGGGCAGGTAAACGTGTGCTAGTTCCCCCAGACCTTGGAAAAAAGTAGGGAATGCTAGCAAGACCATAGCAAGGCCTTTCCTTGTTTATGCTCAAGACGGTACATTAGCTATAACAAGTGAGTAAGTCCAAGAGTTTGTATGTGACGAGCTTCCGTAAACCCGACCCTATATTTATTTTATTTTTAATGTGTTTTTCAGGAAAGGCGAACCTATAACACTGAAACAGTGCCCCGAGATGTAAGGACATACTTATTTACTTTGTTTTTAAAAGTTTGCAGTTTATAAGTGTTAGGAAGTATCTAATCCTAATACATATTATTATGTGGCGACAAAAAATAAAACCACTCGCAGGAGTCCCTGAATGCACCCATCGATTCACTCTACAAACGCACCCGCTCGATTCACTAAATGAACATACCCAACTGTCATTCCAGTCATCTGACAGCAGCTGTCATATCCGAAGTTCGAATTTCGATTTCCCCTCCTTGGAATTCAGCGGAGGAGTACCAATGGAAAATTACCAAAGGGGGTATGGAACGTACTAGAAGGTGCTTAATTTTGTATAAATACACGGGTGACAGGCTCGTACGGGACAGTTATAATTTAAACGTGGACTTGTGAAAATCGGTAATAAAGTAAAAAGTGATTGAGTTGAAATAAAGTGTTGAATTCTAAATAGTAAAGTAGAATAACAGTGTGATCTGAGTTTAAATAAGTTTGTTTAATAAATAAAGTGTTTCATTGTGTGATTATAAAAGTGAAATTGAGTTTTATTCAACGAACCCCAGGCCGAAAATATTACATTGGTGTCAGAAATTGGGGATAAAACTCATAATTGTGCAGGTAAATTCTACAGTGGAATTTTCCGGAACAGTGTTAGTGTGTCTAACCGTTTTAAGTGGAGATTTCTAGAAAAAGTGCGCGTAAATAGCGTCGGTGACTAAAACGATTTATTTGTGCAGTGGAATTTTCCAGAGATATCGTGTGTGTAAACAGTGTCGGTGACTCATACAAATTTGATTGTGGAATATTCCGGATACATTGAAGCTGATTGTGCGATAAAGCTATAATTAACTAAGTTATAAAAACGGTTTCAGTGATTTGTTTATTCGCGAGTGAATTTTCTGGAACCGATATAAGACATAACCTGATTGTGTTGTGAAAATTGTGTGAAGACAATTCAAAATGGGTCGAAAAATTGAACAATTGACAACAGCTGAGTTAAAAGCGGAATTGGGTAAAAGAAACCTCCAGACTTCGGGGCTCAAAAGGGAATTGTTGCTCCGACTCCAGGACGCTATTACCGAGGAAGGTGGACATCCAGACACGATGCTGTTCGAAGTTCAAGAAGAACAGCAACAAAGCACAGTAAGTACTGCCGATGAAATGCCCGCTTTCATGAAGTTGCTTCTGGAGAAATTCGAGAAGCTGGAGAGCGGCCAAAAAGAACAAAAGAATGCTTTCGAAGAACAAAAGAACGCTCTCAAAGAACAAAAGAACGCTCTCGAAGACAAATTCGAGAAGCTGGAGAGCGGCCAAAAAGAACAAAAGAACGCTCTCGATGAAAAGCTAGATACTAAGTTCGATGAGCAGAAGAAAGCTCTAGAAAGCAAACTTGATTCCCAGAATGCGTTTTTTGAGGAAAAGTTCCAGGCAGTAGATCAAAGAATTGAAAGCGTGGAGGAAAAATTCACTGAAGTCAAATCGGAAGTTGAACAACTGGCTAAGGAGCTGGAGCTAGTTAAGAAGCAGAAAGTGCGAGAATATTTGCCCGACGGTCCACGACGCAAAGAAATGCAGCCGCCTGTCTTCGACGGCCAAACATCGTGGCCGATTTATAAGAGACAATTCGAAGCTGCAGCGTTGACAAACAACTGGGACAACGAAGATAAATCAATTGCTCTCACGCTGGCGCTCAGAGGAACAGCTGCCGAATTGCTGCAGACCATCCCTGAAGAAAAACAAACAGATTATGATGCCATGGTGAAGGCCATCGAGATGAGGTTTGGCGACGACCACATGCAGCAAGTTTACCGGGTCCAATTGCGCCGAAGAGCTCAGACAAGGGGTGAGACGCTTCAACAGTTGCAAGCCGACATCGAGCGATTAGCGAATTTGTCTTATCCCAACACCAGCAGGGAGATAATAAACGAGTTGGCAACCGATGCGTTTACCAATGCCATTGCGGATGGAAAGCTACAAATGGCTGTAAGAATGGCAGGTAAGAAGACTCTCGCTGAAGCACTAGCATTCGCCCTGACAATGGAAGCTGCAGACCAAGCTTCGCAAGGTTGCCATCGCATAAGGGAAATGGCTGGTCTAGAGTGCTCATGTCAACGCATCGACATCGAAAGGCAGAACACGAACACCACTCGGGGACAAATGAGATGCTGGAACTGTAGCAAACTGGGACACCTGCAGCGACAGTGCCGAGCATCAGTTAGACAAGCGGGAAGCCTTGTCCTCCTCCTCCTTCTAACCCACATTGCGCTAGAAGGAGACAGAATGAAGAAGCATCTGGCAGGATGTCGGAGCAGAAGTTGGTTGATGGAATCGACGCCCCCAGGACCATCATCCAAGTCTCGCAAACAAAACGCTGCAACAAGAGTCTGACATTCTATGCATTCTTGGTAGCCGGCATATGCGACGAATGCATCATTGGAGTGGACTTCATGAAGGCACACGAGGTAATTCTTGACCTTCGAATTGTAGCGGAGAATTGTCGGCAAGAAAAATAGCAGTATGTTCGAGGTAGACTTAATTCCTTTTATTAAATGCGAATACTGAACATCACCGCCTGTGCGGTAAGCGTATTTATACCTTATAAGTATATAAGTGTTTGGAGACTTTCAGGTCAATCTGCTGATCGGATGAGCGGTATTTCCTATGACGAGCAAACAGCTAGCAAATATACTGCACGATATTATTATGCTACAGTGTGTTGTGAAAGAATGTCCACGCATAATATATAATCTTCTACAGCTCGGCCACCCTGATCAATAGATCGACCCGATCACAATTAAGTATAGATACATTTTTAACATTCTATAAAAAAAAAATATAAATATATCGTTAATTCAAATTCAGAATTTATAGTAATGATATCCAATGCGTATAAATACAATAATTCAAAAATACAATCTAAAATTGCAGAAATTCTTTAGAAATTATTTAAACTATAAAAGCTAAGGATATGAATTCAGTTTAAACAAATCAATATGAATGGTTAAAAAAATTAGTTTAATCAGGAGAAATTATTTAAAAAAAGAGCTTGTATTGCAAAAGGTGCAACTGTGTTATCAAAATATCAACTTTCAGCGTCGGAACCAAGATTTTCCAAATTTTCAGTAGCCTCCAAGTCTTCATCAGTTTTCAAGTCCACTGTCTCTACCTTATAGGGCCTCATATTTTCTGGAGAGAATACGCCTTTGTATGGCAATCGAGTCAACTGTAAACCCTCAATATCCGAAATGAGATATCTATCATTAGGTAAAACTTTTTTGACCTCATAGGGACCACGGAATTTAGCTAAAAGCTTTTTATTTACACCTGGAGTTGCCACTGTATTTTTGATCATTATGTAATCACCCTGCTTGTATTGTTTTGGTGTTTTGTGACGATTGTCGTAATAGCCTTTATTTTGCATTTGAGAACTCTCTATATTCTGGAGCGCCCTTTGCCTAACACTTTCTTAACAAGCTCGTTCTTCTATAAACTTGTTGTCAAGGAACTCCTTCAACCTGTCTGAGAATTGGCCTTTCTGATCAACGCCAAACAGCAAGACACTCGGTGTAAACCCTGTGCTTCTGTTGACTGTATTGTTCAGAGCAAACTCTATCTTCGTTAAATGCTTATCCCAGTCACTGGTTGTATTTGAATCGCACTCTTTAGCAAGCATTGGGACCAGAATTCGGTTCATGCGTTCCACCTGTCCATTTGATTGGGGTGAATGCGTTGCAACTTTGACGTGTTTGATATTATTCTCTTCCATAAAGTCAAGGAATTCTTTTGAAGTGAAACATGTTCCACGATCGGAAACAATGCGCTCTGGTCTTGAATAATTCTCAAAGAATGATAAGAGACACTTGATTGCTTCCTTGCTTTGAGTTGTTTTTACCGGATACAGTTTAATAAACTTAGTAAACGCATCAACTACAACCAAAACATGTTTTCTTTTTGACCCAGAATTCGGTAGAGGTCACAGATGGTCAATATGCAACGTGAAAAAGGGAAGATTTCCTTTTGGAATCGAGTGCAAAGTTGCTTCTACTTTGCCAGAATGAGGGGAGAAATATATGCATTTGAGACAGGTCTGAATATAAGTTTTGATTTTGTTTTTCATTTTCGGAAACCAGTAACAACCAGACAAGTGCTGATAACATTTCTCTGCACCCAAATGACACATAGCTTCGTGATGGGTGCGAATCACTTGATCTTCCATATGAGATGGGACGTAGAAAAGTACTTTGTCTTTACATTTTCTATATATTAAGCCATCGACCATTTCGTATAAAGGACTTTCCCTTTTCTCAAGATCGGCTGCTATTGAAATTATTGTTGGATCCTGCTTTTGTGCAGCGGCTAGAACAAACTCAAAGGATTCATCATCCACATAGAGGACATTAAAGGACCTACTCAAGGCATCGACATGAGCCATTCGGTCACCTTTCCTATGCTCAACAATGAAATCAAAATTTTGAAGTACTAGCGCCCATCTGGATATTCGGGGATTTAATGACTTCTTCTTCAAAGTTAAAGTCAAAGCCTGGCAGTCGGTTACTACCTTAAAAGAAATTCCCACTAAATAGATTCTAAATCTCCTAAGAGCATATATTATCGAAAGTGTTTCCAGCTCAAAGCTGTGATACTTACTCTCTGCTTCGGTGGCTCGTTTCGAAAAATAAAAAATTGGGTGAAATTTCCCATCTGTCTGTCTCTGCATTAAGACGGCCCCGAATCCAAACGAACTTGCATCGCAATGCAATTCCGTTAAACTGTTTGGACTATATATGGCAAGAACTGGAGATGCAACAAGTTTATTCTTCAACGAATTAAAAGCTTCCATTTCGTTTAAACCAAAGGTGAATGGCGTGTTTCTTTTCATCAAATCATAAAGCGGCTTAGCTATGTAAGCAAAATGCTTTATAAATTTCCGGAAGTAGGAGCAAAGTCCTAGAAAGCTTTGTACATCTTTAGCAGACGTTGGCATAGGAAAACTTTTAATTGAGTCTAAATTACTTTCATTAGGCCGGATACCATCTTCTGTGATCCTGTAGTCAAGATAAACAATTTTTGGAAACATAAACATGCACTTATCAAACCTAAGTTGCAAGTTATTATCTACAATCAGCTTCATCACTGAATCAAGAACTTCTAAGTGTTCCTCAATAGAAACGGTCGCTATAAGAATGTCGTCTAGATAAGTGAGTATTTTTTCTTTAGCAATAAGATCTCTAAAAATATGTTTCATAAACCGCTCAAACACAGGTGGGGCATTTTTCAAGCCAAAAGGCATACGGGTATACTCGAATTGTCCCATAGGAGTAATAAATGATGTATATTTCATCGATCTATATATTTCATATAACCACCCCTTCGGGTAGGGGTTAGAATTTACCCGAGGTAAGGCATGCCTGTCGTAAGAGGCGACTAAAATCCACCCTCCGTATGCCGAGCGCGTAGCGCATACAAACTATGCAATGGACAAAACAAAAGATTTTATTACCCCAGGTGGCAATCCAGTTTCACTGGCAAATCCACCCTCTTCGGAGGTAGGCTCTACGGATTCTGGGGAGAGCCATTTATTGCTTATAAATCCCTTTTTGAAAAAATCAAGGGTGCCTCGATCTCCACCAGCTGGATCAAAGGTCTCCGGGAAAGGAAGTCCGCCGGTTAATCAGGACTCAGCGAAAATTAAATGCTTTGAAACGGAAAACAAAGAACTCCGTGCTAAGTTTAATGAAATGGAACGTCTCTACCATGAGCTTAAAAGCGAAGTAGATTCCTTACGTAAAGAAAATGAAGCATTAAGGAACCCCCGTGGTACTATAGTATGCGAGGAAACGCCGAAACGTCAATGTGAATACCAGACGGACGAGGAAGAACTTGCCCGCGAAACGAATCCGGTCTTTAGGAAAAGGCTTACCAAGAAACGAAAGGCCGGTTCTTCACCCGAAGTAGAAACCGTGCAGCAAAAAGAAGAAACACCAGTCGTATCAAACAAAGCGACAGGAATACCCCAAGAAAAAAACCGCCGACCACCTGCAATAAATGTCGTTGGGATCGCGGACTACGGAAAGTTGCGAAACATCCTTAAAAATACTCTTGGGACGAAATATAACTTAACATCACTTCGAAACAACGTATGGAAAGTTAACGTCGATGACTCTGATGCCTATCGGTCACTGTCACAAAAGTTAAATTTAGAGAAAATCCAATGGTTTACTTATGAAAATCACCTCGAAAAGCCGCTGCGGGTTATAGCGAGGGGACTACACCCATCCTGTACCAAGGACGAAATAATACAAGACGTTCAAGCCCAAGGCTTTAAAATTCTTGACGCCGTGAACATAATAAAGAAAGAGAAGCAACGTACGGACGAAGGCAAAGATTCCGCTGTTGTCCGACGCGGCCTGCAAATTTTTATGCTTTCTTTTGATAGAACTGAAAATATTAACGAAATCTACAAAATTAAATCAATCCTTAACATCAAGGTAAAAATCGAGCCCAAGCGGAAGGGCAACAGGCTAGTTCCCCAATGTAAGCGATGCCAGGGTTTCCGACATACGCAAGCGTACTGCCAGAAAAAGCCGCGATGCGTAAAATGCGCCGGCGAACATCTCTCGACGGATTGCAATGTCAGCAGTCAGGCCCCCGCGGTTTGTGCCAATTGCAGGGGAAGTCACCCAGCGAGCTACCGAGGTTGCGAAATTGCCATTGAGTTGCAAAAACGACATGAAGCTCCGAAGAAAAATACTGAAAATAAGGGCTCAAGCCTAAAACCTCCTAAAGTAGATAAGCCAAAAACCCCTAAGTCGACAAGGGATAAGGGTTTGATTAAAGGCAAAATTCAAAATGCGCAAGAAAACGTCGCTGGTCCTAGTTCCCACCGGAGTCAAAAGAGAGAATCCACACTTGTTGGTCCAAAATCGTACGCTCAAGTCGCGTCACGTGAAAGTAAGCCACAATCGGCCGCATCAGATTCGGTCTCTCAAATTCTAGGCATGATTTTAGAAAAGTTTGAGCAACAGGCGAAACTTAATCAAGTAATATTCAACAAATTGAGCGAGCTCGAGTTTAAACCTCGAAAAACATTTAATAAAAAATCATGAATATGGGAAAGTCAATCAAAATAATTACATGGAATGCAAACGGCCTTTTGCAAAAAATTGACGAACTAGAAGTATTCCTACGGAAGAATAATGTAGACATATGCCTGATTTCGGAAACCCACTTTAAAAAGGGTTCAGCACGCAAAATAAAAGGTTACATTGACTATCACGCGCATCATCCTTCAGAAAATTCGAGAGGTGGATCCTCTCTCTACATTAAAGACTGCATAAAGCACTCCAAAAACGAAGAAATAGAACTTGACTCTATGCAAATAACCTCAGTCTCAGTAAAATTAAGTCACATAAATTACAACATCGCGACGAGCTATTTTCCTCCGCAGTATCGGCTGGCAGATGAAGATCTTGCTCTGCTCTTTGATTCACTTGGGTCAAACTTTATCATCGGCGGGGACTTTAACGCGAAAAATACTTTTTGGGGCTCACGGTGCAATTCAACAAGAGGCAGAGCCCTCTTTAAAGCAAGTACAAAACGCGGCGTGATCTTCTTATCGACGGGAAAGCCAACATATTGGCCAACCGACAGAAATAAAATACCTGATCTCGTCGACTTCTTTATCGCCAAGGGGGTACCTCGTTACCTTACGAACGTAGAAGAACGCTTTGATCTCTGTTCAGATCACTCGGCAGTTCTTTTGAAAATCGGCGGAAGCCTAGCGAAAAAGAATAGAGCGCCTAGATTAACTAACAACAACACCGACTGGGACGGCTTTAGAAAATACTGCAAAGAAAACATAGCTTTAAATGTACCGCTCAAAACGCCACTTGAAATAGAAGACGAATTAGACAAACTCGTGAGAGTTATTCAGAGCGCTGCGTGGAATAACACTTCTTTTCGGAGGTCCGAATTATCGAACAGCGGAACAATATATCCGCGAGAAATAGAAGAGCTAATATGCGAAAAGAGGAGAGCGCGCAAGAGATGGCAACGTTCGCGAGCACCCCCGGATAAGACAATCTTGAACCACCTTTCTAACAAACTGAAGCACGAACTTCAAGATTTTAAAAGTCGCGAGACTACTGCTTACCTCGAAAGCTTGACTGCCGATAAAGGTTCGAACTACTCTCTTTGGAAAGCAGTCAAGTCCGTTAAGAAGCCTATAGCACACTCTGCGCCATTAAGAAAAGCCAACGGCGAATGGGCAAGAGAAGACAAAGAAAAAGCGGATTTATTTGCAGATTACCTAGAAGAAACATTCAAACCGTTTGACGGGGAACCGTTGGTCGAGGAGCTCAATCCTTATGCGGTACAAGATAATTATAGAATAAAAACCGTGTCATTGGCTGAACTTCGTCAAACGATAAATAATCTGAAAAACAACAAAGCCCCTGGCTACGACTTAATTACTAGCGAAATTCTAAAGGAGCTACCGAAAAAAGCTTTGGTCAAGATACTCTATATCATTAACGCTTCCATGAGAGTTTTATACGTTCCAAGGCAATGGAAAGTGGCCGAGGTCATAATGGTTCCGAAACCAGGAAAATGTCCAAACGACAAAAAGTCATACAGACCTATTTCGCTACTGCCGATAATAGCTAAGGTGTTCGAGAAACTGTTGCTTAAAAGGTTGCAACCAATCATTGAAGAAAGACGATTGATTCCGGATCACCAATTCGGATTTAGAAAAAAACATTCAACAATCGACCAGGTCTATCGTATAACAAACGAAATCGAAAAAGCTCTGGAAGCGAAAAAGATATGTACTAGCGCTTTTCTCGACGTATCGCAAGCCTTCGATAAGGTCTGGCACGAAGGCCTGAAGTACAAATTAAGGCTTTGCTTACCAGAAAAACTCTATAGAATCTTAGAGTCTTACCTTAAAGACAGAATATTTCGCGTAAGGTACGAAAATGAGTACTCGGAATTCAAAGAGATAAATGCCGGTGTCCCGCAAGGAAGCGTTCTCGGCCCAATATTATTTTTGCTCTATACAAGAGACATACCCCACGATGAGGGAACAATTTTAGCTACGTTCGCAGATGACACTGCTATTCTCGCTATTGATACGACAGTTGAATTATCAACAGGGAAACTCCAGCGCGCTTTAGACAAAATATGCGACTGGACGAAGAGCTGGCGAGTTGTCCTTAACGAGACTAAGTCAACGCATGTTAACTTTACTTACAAAAAGATAAACAACAAACCTTTATTCATTAACTCGGTACAAATCCCGTACTCAAATGAAGCAAAATATCTAGGAATGACTCTAGACGCAAAACTTAAATGGAAGCCGCACGTTAAAAAGAAACGCGACGAGCTCGAAATCAAGTTAAGAGAAATGAATTGGCTTATCGGAAGATTTTCGAAACTAAGCATATATAACAAACTGCTTTTGTATAAGCAAGTGCTAAAACCATCTTGGACGTACGGTATACAACTTTGGGGTTGTACTAAACCAAGCAATATATCTATTTTAGAAACTTTTCAAAATAAGACACTCAGAGCAATTGTTAATGCTCCATGGTATATAAGAAATAGCTATCTACACCGAGATCTAGGAATCGCAACCGTGTCTGACGAGGTAACAAACTTTGCTCGCAAACTTAGTACTCGTCTTCGCGAACACTGCAACAATGAAATTATCCGAACTTTGGATCAGACAAATCTTACGCGCCGACTACAACGAATGAGACCGTTAGATCTAGCAGCATAAGATGAAACCGCATAAATTGACGGTATTGTAGGTGCCTTCGTTGGAAGGCAGCCTGCCACACGCGATTATTACAGAAGCTTGAACTACTTGTTAAGGAAACTTAGTCGTAGTCTGACGGAAAATGGGAGGTTTTTTAGTGAGTAAGAATCTCACACTACTATGAGCACGCGCGGCCGGTCCTCGTAGTGCCTATGAAGGTTTTTCCTACCCACGGGAAAAAAAAAAAAAAAAAAAAAAAAAAAAAAAATATTTCATCGACTCCTCCGAAAGTTTTACATGGTGAAAACCATTCTTAAGGTCTATAGTACTGAAAATTTTTTTATCCTTAAGACGATCAAGGTGATCTTCAATAAGTGGCAAAGGGTAATTATCACGTAAAGTGTTTTTGTTGAGCTCTCTAAAGTCAACACAAAGTCTAAGTTCCTTGTTCTTTTTATGAACTAGCACAATCGGAGAAACGAAAGGGGAACTAGATTCACGGATTATTCCTTTAGCTAATAAATCATCGAGGATTTTTTGCAATGAAAGTTTGTGTGCATGAGGAAGCCTTCTAGGTGCACAGCGAAAGGGGGTTTCTTTCGAGAGAGATATTTTCATTTGAAAATCGGTTGACTGACGTTGAATTCCTGAGCAAGATAACGCATGATTTATAATTTTACTAACCCTTATCTTGATATCCTCACATAAACTTGGATTGATATTCAAATCTAACTCACCGTCGTCGTTACTATCGATGTTCAGGATTTGATCGATGACGTCAGCAAGGGGATCTAGATCATCTTGTTGCGGAGATAGAGATGTAGACTCGAAAGCGACGACGTTGGTACTTGATGATCTTGGTTCTTGATTTCTGTTGATATGGTGATTAACGTTTCCGAATGCCAAGCCCGTTTTTCTAATAAAATCTCTACCTAAAATGATTGGATAAGTCATTGAGAAATTCTTTACTATTAATAATTGAATATTTGTTACTAAACTTTCAAATTCGATGCTGGTGTTGATACTTCCAATCGCTTCCAATGGGCTATTGTTGACTCCACAGTATGTATGTTTAGGCTTCTCCAAAGTTTGCAGCATAGCCGATGGCAAAAATCGTTCTTGAAGAAAACTGATGGGACTCCCAGAATCCAGGAGCGATAGCAATATAATTGAAGCTTCGATTTGATGACCGGACCACTTGCAAAGAACGTTTCGTTCAAATTCGTTGTTACACGTTGATATCGCTGTTGGGATACGATTGAAAGAATCCTTTTCATATGGTTGTAATGCCATGACTGGGGCTTTGCTTTCACATTTGGTTGAAATGTGGCCAGGTTGTCCGCACTTGTAGCATATCACTTCCTTTTTGTTGTACTTCGAGTTGATGGGCAGCGGTATGTTATCCGTAGGTGTTTTAAGTTTACTTGATTGTCCAAGACGGGTAAACGATGTCAATTTGGTAACTCGCTCTGTACTTTCCCGGTGGTTATTCCTTAACTTGGTGTATTTTTGAAGGGCCGATTTTAGTTCGCCGATATTATTTGCGCTGTATAAAATACTTTTATTAACTTCAGAGTCTGGAATACCTTTTATGATGAACTGTATTAGATCCTCTTCTTCAACTTTGCTGTGTGATGCTAACTCCTGCGTCTGTAGAACATATTGCTGCATCGATTCGTCGCGATGCTTTCTCCTCTGGCGAAGCTCGTCGTATACATCAGACCTTGTCACAACTCTTAGAAACTCACTTTGCAAAGCACCTTTCAGCTGCACCCAAGTTTTAACATTTACTGTTCGGACAAACAATTTGGCTGTGCCCTTCAGAAGTCTCTTAGCATAAAAGAATTTGTTACGATCATCTAATCCCAAGACCTCCGAACACTCCTCGAACTGCTCGATCCAGAACTTTACGTTAAAATTATCGTCTATTGCACCCACTCTTCAGACATTGTCTATGCACACCACGCGAAATTAATTTTTTGGCAAAAACAAAGGCACACTCGCACTGGTACAGTAGCTCCAATACTTCGTATTAAAAAAAAATTTATTGCGCTGGCGGTAATCCCACTTCTGAGAATTGTAGCGGAGAATTGTCGGCAAGAAAAATAGCAGTATGTTCGAGGTAGACTTAATTCCTTTTATTAAATGCGAATACTGAACATCACCGCCTGTGCGGTAAGCGTATTTATACCTTATAAGTATATAAGTGTTTGGAGACTTTCAGGTCAATCTGCTGATCGGATGAGCGGCATTTCCTATGACGAGCAAACAGCTAGCAAATATACTGCACGATATTATTATGCTACAGTGTGTTGTGAAAGAATGTCCACGCATAATATATAATCTTCTACAGAATGCAGGTGCTAAGGTATCGAACCATCGAGATCCCTGTGGTATACGGAAACGACAACGCTGTGAATCTTCGAGCAATACTGGGAGGCGATGAAGTTCTGCGGCCCTCTTCAGAGACAGTTCTTTGGACACGTTTGGAGGGTGATCCTAGGAACCACCGATTCTATCTCATCGAGCCAGACAACAAAAGTGAATTTAAAAGTTACGTCGTGGGAAAAATTCTTGCAGAGCCCAGGGATAACATGGTGCCGGTAAGACTGATGAACCCAAATAAGCGCACCGTTAAGCTCAGAAAAGGAGAGGTGATCGGAAGATGTGTGCCCGTTGCAGCCATTTCGACAATAGCTGAGAGTGAGCCTGCAAGTCCTGTCTCTCCATCTAAATTGGCCGAGGTATGTAAGACTATACTCGGAGACTGTGAGCTAAATCAGGAGCAGCAAAGCATAGCGGAAAATCTAATTGGCGAGTTTGCTGATATATTTGCCTCACAGGATGGAGACTATGGTCGAACACACTTAGTACAACACCGCATAGACACCGGAGATGCTAGACCAATCCGCCAACCTGCCAGACGACTTCCGTTGGCTAAACAGGACGAGGCCGCCGAGATGATATCGATCATGGAAAGAGAAGGTTTGATCGAAAGCTCGAAAAGTCCGTGGGCGTCGCCTGTTGTACTGGTGAAAAAGAAGGACGGCAGTACTCGATTCTGCGTGGATTACCGGAGGCTTAATGATGTCACAAAGAAGGACAGCTACCCTTTACCTCGAATAGATGACACATTGGACACACTCTCTGGAGCAAAATGGTTTTCCACTCTCGACCTGAAAAGTGGCTACTGGCAGGTACAGATCCATCCAGAAGACAAAGAGAAGACCGCTTTCACAACTGGCAATGGGCTTTGGCAGTTTACAGTAATGCCATTTGGTCTGTGTAACGCTCCGGCCACCTTTGAGCGTCTTATGGAACGTGTCTTACATGGTCTGACGTGGAAAACCTGTCTGGTATATTTGGATGACGTCATCGTTTTGGGAAAAACGTTTGCAGAACATCGCGACAACTTGAGGGAGGTATTCTCACGACTTCGAGCAGCACACTTAAAGCTCAATCCAAAGAAGTGTGCGCTCTTCAGAGCAGAAGTAAAGTATCTGGGGCATGTGATATCGACGGATGGCGTGAAGACGGATCCAGAGAAAATCGAAGCTGTGAGAAGTTGGCCAGTTCCCAAGGACAAACATCAGCTAAGGAGCTTTCTTGGTCTTGCTACGTACTACAGGAGGTTCGTCAAAGATTTCGCCGGGATTGCAAGGTGTCTGCACCAGCTCACTGAGAAAGGAAGACAATTTAAATGGTCAGGTGAGTGCGAAAGAAGCTTTCAGCATCTGAAGCAGCGACTTTGCGAAGCACCGGTACTAGCTTACCCCATCCCCGGCAAGACATTTATTGTGGACGCAGACGCTAGCAATGTGGGTGTTGGCGCAGTATTGTCGCAGTTACACGATGGGCAGGAGAAAGTCGTAGCATACTTCAGCAAAGTGCTTACCCGACCAGAGAGAAATTATTGTGTTACCAGGCGATAACTCCTTGCTTTAATACTGGCGACGAAACATTTCCAGAAGTACCTGAGCGGCCAGAAGATCTTGCGTACCGACCACGCCGCGCTCAAATGGTTACTGCAGTTTAAAAATCCTGAGGGCCAAGTCGCAAGGTGGATCGAGCGATTGCAGGCTTATGACTTCGAGATACAACATCGCAAAGGAAGACTGCACTGCAACGCGGACGCATTATCCCGGAGACCATGTGAGCTCAATTGTAAGCATTGCGTGCGACAGGAGGAAAAGGACGAATGTACTGTCCACCGAGTAAGAGCCGAACCTGCAGAAGGCTGGAGTACTGAGGAACTTCGCAACGCACAACAAGAAGACCCTGACATTGAGCCAATCCTTGCATGGAAGGAATCTATGGAGAAACCGAGCGCAAGGGATATATCCGACAGAAGTCCCACATTAAAGGCATATTGGGCGCAGTGGGACTCTCTCCATGTACAAGATGGCGTTCTGCGAAGAAAATGGGAAATGCCGGATGGAAAATCCTTTAAGATGCAGCTTGTGGTTCCACGGTCGAAAGTCCAGGAGATTCTACGGGAGATGCACGATGGAGTGTCTGGTGGGCACTTGGGCATCAACAAAACCATGGAAAAGGTACGGGAACGTTTTTATTGGCTGAGTGCAAGAAGCGACGTTGAGAGCTGGTGTCGAAAGTGTATTACTTGTGCTGCTAGTAAGGGACCCAAAGTCAAAACCAGGGGTAAAATGCACCAGTACAATGTGGGTGCTCCCTTTGAAAGGATCGCCGTCGACATCGCAGGACCGTTTCCGGAAACTGAAAGCGGTAATCGTTATATCCTGGTTATTGCCGATTACTTCAGCAAGTGGTCCGAGGCATTTGCGATCCCAAATCAAGAAGCGAAAACCGTTGGCGATCGGATAGTGGACCACTGGGTGTGCAGGTTTGGAGTGCCAATGGAATTACATTCCGACCAGGGAAGAAACTTCGAGTCGAAGATATTCCAGGAAGTATGCGCAGCGATCGGACTACAGAAGACACGGACCACACCTCTTCACCCACAATCAGATGGAATGGTGGAACGCTTCAACAAGACGCTGAAGGAACATCTCTCCAAAGTCGTGGACGAGAATCAACGGGATTGGGATCGGCGAATACCTTTATTCCTTATGGCCTACCGGAATGCTATTCACAGTACAACTGGATATACTCCATCTGAAGTTTTATTTGGCCGAACTGCCAGGCTACCCAGTGAGCTTAAATTCGGATTTCCCACTGAAGAACCCACATGCGAGGAGGACTACGTGGTTGACCTTAGAGAAAGGATTAATGACATCCACCAGAGAACCAGAAGCAATATAAAAGTTGCAAGCGACCGCATGAAGACGAGATACGATGCGCGAGCAACGGCACCCGAGTTCAACGAGGGAGATCTGGTATGGCTCTACAACCCACATCGTAAAAAGGGAAGATCGCCAAAGCTTCAGAAGGACTGGGAAGGTCCCTACCAAGTTGTAACGCGAATTAATGATGTCGTATTCCGAATCCAAAGAGTACCAAGAGCGAAGATGAAAGTTGTCCATGTTGATCGCCTACATCGCTACCACGGAAGCAATAATGACGTACTTGTTCGGGACGAACAAAACTAAGAGGGGGGCAATGTTATGTGGCGACAAAAAATAAAACCACTCGCAGGAGTCCCTGAATGCACCCATCGATTCACTCTACAAACGCACCCGCTCGATTCACTAAATGAACATACCCAACTGTCATTCCAGTCATCTGACAGCAGCTGTCATATCCGAAGTTCGAATTTCGATTTCCCCTCCTTGGAATTCAGCGGAGGAGTACCAATGGAAAATTACCAAAGGGGGTATGGAACGTACTAGAAGGTGCTTAATTTTGTATAAATACACGGGTGACAGGCTCGTACGGGACAGTTATAATTTAAACGTGGACTTGTGAAAATCGGTAATAAAGTGAAGTTTACTATTAAGTAACTTCTAAATAGTAAAGTTGAATAACAGTGTGATCTGAGTTTAAATAAGTTTGTTTAATAAATAAAGTGTTTCATTGTGTGATTATAAAAGTGAAATTGAGTTTTATTCAACGAACCCCAGGCCGAAAATATTACAATATGTTATTAATATGTTTAATAATATGTAATGTAATAAAGGAAGTGAATTCCAAAGTGTACTTGTTCTATGAAAGAAATAATTTTGAAACAGTGTAGTGCGAGGTTTTTCGAAGTTTACATGGAACTGATGAGCGTTTGACGCTTGCCTTGTAGATCGAACAAAAGAAGAATTTTCAGGAATTAAGTTACTTAATTCTTCAGAGCATTTGCCGTTATAATATTAATAATAAAGACATAAATCAGCAATACGTCTTCGGTGAGACAGTGATTGAAGATTTATTGTTAACTCAGGATTAAACGAATGGCTCTTTTGAATGTTTAGGAGCAGAGCTCCAAATATGAGAGCAGTATTCCATTACTGGTCTTATTTGAGCTTTGTAAAGTAGAAGTAACTGAGGAGGAGAAAAGAATAGTTTTGCCTTAAACAAATAGCTTAATTTTGACGAAGCAGATTTAGCAATATTAGATAAGTGTTGGTGCCAAGTTATATAAGAGTTAACATTGACTCCAAGAGGGTGAATATTATCTTTTGCATAAATGATTTTGTTTTCCATATTAAGGGGTGGTACAGTAGATGAGTTTTTCCTTGAAAAGGCAGAATATTGGGTTTTGCTAGCATTAAAAGTAACAAAATTTGCCTTACCCCAATCTGCAAACTTTTTGAGATCAGAATTAAGTGATTTAATTTGACTGCATCTTTGGCTATGAAAAGTTATGGCATTAACGGGAGTTCTGTTTGAGGTGGAAGCAATAAGAGCAATAAATACTGTCATCCGCAAAGCTAAATATTTCATTATAAGTTGAATTTAATAAATCATTTATGTATATAAGAAATAAAGTAGGAGACAGAATTGACCCTTGTGGAATCTGATGATTCACCATCAACTACGACTTTGATTGATCTTCCATTGAGAAAATTTTCTATCCAACCACAAGGTTGTTTGCGGGAAACCGTAAGGCACAAGTTAAGATATAAGAGACTATGCCACACACGGTCGAATGTCTTGGAAATATCGAGAGCAACAGCTCTAGATTCAACATATTTCTCAATAGATTTTGTCCAAATGTGAGTAACAAAACTTAGCAGGTCCTCAGTTGAACGTTTATTACGAAAACCATACTGATGATCGCTCAAAAGGGTATGTCTCTCTAAATATTTAATCATTTCTATATTAACAGCCTTTTCCATAACTTTAGATAGAATAGATAACAGAGCTATTAGGCCGATAGTTCTGTGCAAACATTTCGAACCCTTTTTTGGTAATGGTTGAACTCTGGCTATTTTCCAAGAAAATGGAAATATCTTTTGGGCATATGAAAGAGTAATCTCCAATACTTTAGTATTCATCTCCAATACTTTAGTATTGGAGATTACTCTTTCATACAAAGTATTGGAGATAGTTCAGGTGCACATTTTTTAAGTACAATAGCTGGTATGCCATCAGGACCTGTTGCTTTAATAGAATTTAATTTTTTTTTAGTATTTTCCCAACAAGTCTTGGACGAAAACGGATATTGTGCATATTTGATTCGACTACCGGGATTGTAAGAGGCTGTAAATCACCAGGATCTATATTTGAGTTCCGAGCAAAAAAGGTAGCGAATAAATCACCCTTTTCTCGAGAAGATGTAGCAAGCGAACCATCTTCTTTAACTAAAGGAGGGAAAGAAGGAAAACAAAAATTGTTATTTATAACCTTGGCCATTGACCAGAAAGGTCGTGATCCATTTGGACAGTCGATGAGTTTATTTGTAACTCTTTCATTGAAATTTCTCTTTGAATCGTTTTTTATTTCATTGCATCTGTTTCGGATTGTCACATAATTATTTTTGCTTGCTTCAGTAGGATTAAGGCGCCATTGTCTGAAAGCTCTATTTTTGGCCGCTGTTCGCAATTTCTTTTGAACCAATTTTTTTATTTGATCCCAGTCTTTTCACATTATGGGGAATGTATGACTCCATACCAACAAGAATAATTTCAGCAGCAGATTCAGCACAAGTATCAACATTAGAACCGTTAAAACAAACCTCTGACCAAGGAAAGGTGAAAAAAAGCACCAAGGTCATCCCAGTTAGCAGCATTAAAGTTCCAGATTAAGCGACTAGTATTCTGATGTTCTGGTACTGATGGAGTATGTGGATGAATTGCAGAAATAAGAACATGGTCAGATAATAAATAGGAACCCCTATATACCGTGTTACACCAAAACTTAAAGTTTTTTGGCCCGAATTCATATTTATTTATACAGGCATCGCCCCCAGGAGTGAGCATGGTATAAAAAGTAAAATCCCATTAATTGTTATTTCGTTAGAATCATGAAAAAATATTGTAAAAGCGGAAACTTTTTCTGAAAAAACCGTTTCTAAAAACGCCCCTTAAAAGTGGGCGGAGTTCAAAGCTTTGTATGGAGCAAACCTAGCAAATACAAAGTAATAGTCCAAGAGCCGACCGCATATTGTCTTAAGGCATAAAACAATAGGATGAGTTGAGTAAAATATGGAAGTCTGCTAGTAAACTAAGAGAAAAAACCAAGGGTTGTCGGGAATTTTTGCCCAGGGGTAGAAACAACGGGCCACTTCCGGTACGGTATTCTAGTAATTTTCGTAGGCATAGAACAATAGATAAAGCTTATCACTATTCGACAGAGGGCGTTGAATAGTTCCCAAAAATATTGGGTTGGCAGGTACCAACTGCCCACTAATACCTGACAACCCTCGTTTAAGCCAGGCTTTTTTTTGATTAACCATAGGCATAAAACAATAGAATGCACCATATACCAAATTAAAGGTAAGAGCATACCGTTTACGAATATATAGGGTTGTCTGCGGTAAATTAGCCAGGTACATAGACAACCTTCCACTATAAGGCTAGCTACACAGGGATTTTTAAAAAAGGCGGGTAGTTTCAAAATGCAATAAAACAAGTTGTGTGTAAGATATTAAGAATTTTTTATTTTTTAATTGAAAGGCCATTATAAGCCAATTCAGCTGATATTATTTTTTTTTCCAGTAAAAATGTACCCAAATATGATTTTTCGGGCGAAATTGGGGTAATTTTCCATTTTTTTTTACCAAAGTTTTATCATTTCGACGTGTTGTTTAATATTGTTGCTTGCTATGGTACTTTGGCTGCAGTAAAATTATAATAACCAACAGATAATACATTTGCTAGAAAAAACAACAGCCGCGCTAGGCCGCCGAAAACCACCTCGCCATTGAGAAACCATATAAAAAAAGAGAAAATTCTTTCTATGCAGAAAAGCATTTGATTGCACAACTTATAAAAAACTCATTTATTTTGATCTATATACTATGAAAAATAAATTAAAAATATAAATTAAACGAGGGTTGTCAGGTATTAGTGGGCAGTTGGTACCTGCCAACCCAATATTTTTGGGAACTATTCAACGCCCTCTGTCGAATGGTGATAAGCGTTATCTATTGTTCTATGCCTACGAAAATCACTTAAATACCGTACCGGAAGTGGCCCGTCATTTCCACCCCTGGGCAAAAATTCCCGACAACCCTTGGTTTTTTCTCTTAGTTTACTAGCAGACTTTCATATTTTACTCAACTAATCCTATTGTTTTATGCCTTAAGACAATATGCGGTCGGCTCTCCTACTATAATATCTTTAATATTTGGCATACATTTTTTTTCGATTTGGAGTGAACTTTTCGAGAAATCGGGTTTTTAAAAATTTGACATGTGGCATGGTTGATATTGTGGGTGGTCTAATTTTTGTCTTGTTAAAGGTCTTGGGCCAATTGTCTAACTTCACCAAAAGGCATTTTGAAAGAAAATTTGAAATAGAGGTTGTCTCAGTTTGATGCCAGTAGTTGACTGTGCAACAGAAGAACTAATCAGAGTACCAAGTTTCAGCTCTCTAGCTTGATTTGGAAGACTTAAAACCTTCACACATACAGACGGTCGGACGGACATGGCTTAATCGTTCACCTGTCGGTCTTGATCATATCTCTAAAAGGTCTTAGGGGTCTATGTTGATTATTTCACTGTGTAACAAACTATGCATTAAAATTAATATAACCTAAGTCGGGTATAAAAATTATACCACCCTTATTTTTTTTTTGTGGGTAGGTAGACCCCTTCATCTGCACTAGGAGGATCGGCCGCTGCGCATGCTGCACATAGTGTGGGATTTTTACTCACTCAGAAACCTCTTAATTGACTGTTTTCTAGACCTGAAAGACACGTCTCTGTAGACTCTCAATTATTCCCTGTAAGATAATCTATGAACTACATCTGACGTTAGTTTTCAGCAGGACCTTTTTTTTACCAGAACACAAGAAAGAAGTAAATGTGAAAGGAAGACAGTCGCAGAAGATGACGAGATTCTACACAGCATTGTCCGTGAAGCTCTGGGATTAGGCAAATCACTGGAAAATACTGTAACTGTATATTAAATAACAGGCCACATCAAATCCATCCTCTGAGTTCTATAGCACGTAAAACAAAAAGTGATGATTTGAGTAAAACACACTGCACGCTGCAAAAGAAGCTTCAAAGACGTTTAAGAAATTATTATGTTCGTCACCTGTTATGCGAATTCCCTGTCCTAGGTCTTTAGTCAAAATCTTGTCTTTACTAAACACATAAATCATATCTTACTGCATGTTTGGTTTTATAAAACAATGGCCTAAGGAGTTCACCGTACAATCCCTTTATAGTACGTACACAGACACGCCTTGAAGACGCATCGCAAGTGTAAACTCCATTACAATTATGCCATACCAACAGGATCGAAGCGATCCAGCGGAGATTCATTCCGGAGGGGACAGACACACTGGCACCCCCCCTTGGCAAGCTGTTCAGCTGTAGCTACGGTCATATACCGGAAGCCTGGCAGAAAGAAACACTTAAATACCTACCAAAGGCAGGAAAAGCTTTCAGCTCAGATTCCAGCTATCAGCTTGTTGAAATCCTATCAGTCCTCATCATCATATCAGCCTCATGTTCTTAATTCTAAAAAGCATGGGAAAATTGATTTATAGACACATACAGCTTGCTTAGACAGAGCTGAGGAGCTGTCCTCTAAGCAAATCTCAACATGCCTATCAACCATGTAAATCTACTGAGTCAGCCCTCAGCGACTTAGTAACCTCAGCGACTTAAAGACTCCATCAATTGCAAGGAAATCTGTCTTGTAGCTTTCCTTGACATTGAAGGAGCCTTCAACAAAACAAGTTTTGAATCAACCAACAGGGCTCTCAATAGCATCAGGAATTTGTCCCCAATCATAGGAAGATGGATCATCTCAATGCTCAATGGAAGAATAATTCAAACCCGCATCGATGATGTCGTAATCTCGGCGTTAACGTCACGAGTATGTCCTCAAGGCGGCGTTATCTCGCCTCTCTTATGGTACCTTGTTGTTGACGATCTACTTTAATCCTCGACAAGCCAAGGAATCGATGCCTTATAATATGCCAACGATGTAGCAATCTTTGCATCGGCAAATTCGAAAGCTCCGTTTTAGAATTAATGCAATTTGCACTTTCTGTAAATCATAAAAGACGAGTATTGTCCCTTTTACAAATTGGAGCAAATAAGATTCTCTCCGACGACACTTTATGGTGAAACTATAGATTTCAAGAGGAAAGAAATATAGAAACTATAGGGAAGCAAAGTACCTTAAAAAAGTCCTTTATAGCAAACTATCATGGAACCCACAGATATAGAACGCAACGTCAACAAAGGCTCCAGATCCTTGTGGATCTGCCGTCGGATCTGCGGTAACAATTAGGGTCTAAGGCCCCAGATGATATACTTGCTATACACGCTCGTTGTTAGGCCGGCAACGGCCTATGCCGCGCTGCTCTGGTGAACAAAGATGGACGATGTCTTACTTACTTATGGACGATGTCATTGCGGTGAAAAATATTGAACGCATACAACGTCTAGCCGGAACCTGCTAGAATCTGCGACCATGGCGATTAATGTCATCCTGGTCCTGGGTCTAACACCTATTCAAGCACATATCCGAATGGAAACAAGACTGAGCAATCATCGTCTGCTCCATTCAAATAACATAGATTACCACTCTTACAAAGGCGGCCATTTAGCTTTTCTTAATGATTTAGAATCTGAAAGCACATTCAGCATGCCTCTCGACGATATGCTTGCAGACGGTAGCTTCCAGAAAAAGTTCTTCATAGTAATCCCTTCAAGGTATGAATGGGAGAAATTCCAACCAACTCCTTCTCGGTTTAACCTCGTCTGGTATACAGACGGCTCTAAAAGGGAGACAGGGACCAGGTCTGGTATTCGCATGGAGAACTGCCCCGGGCGGAATACTCCGTTAGCTTTGGAAAAAGCTCATCCATTTTCCAGCCGGAAGTTCATGCCATCAGCTACTGTGTAAGAATAAATCTAAGTTCCAAGAATATTCATCTTCTCAGACAGCCAAGCAGCTTACAAGGCGCTTGACTCACACGCTATCATATCAAACCTTGTTTGAGAAGCAATCATGGCCATCCAAAAACTAGCCACAAACAACTTAATCAACCTTCACTGGATTCCAGGCCTGGTTTTGAGGGCAACGAATTAGCAGGCTCGCTCGCTTAAGTCTGGGCAACTTTAACACTCATAGGGCCTGAACTATTCTATTGTTGACGAACCAAGGGGTTGTGTAACCTTCGTTGGTATCTCTGGAAATAATTTTGTCGTAGTGTGGAACCTTATAATGAACTCTTGCAATTGCTTGTTAAGGTGTTGGGGTATTATAAAAATCTGCTGTGTGTATACATCAAAACTTACCTATCGTGTGCCGCAGGGCTCGGTTTTATGCCAAATTCTGTTCCCGCTTTTCATCTGGAATACAATTTGCTTGCTGTTTATCTAATGTCCAGCCATCGCAACCCAGAAATGATGAACACTTTATCTCATCCCTTAACGAATTCAAAAATCACACACCCGAATTCAACCCATAGAGGAACACTAATTCTAAAGGACTCGCTTTATATTTAAAGCCTTTTCAATGGAACAATTTTTAACCAGCCATGTCTATTTGCTTCGGACAGGTATTCGCCTTATAATAAAGCTGTTTAAAAATACTTACGGGACGTAAAGAGAGATAGAAGTATTTGTGGGATTTCATTGTTATCGGAATGTCTTCAGACATTCAAATCAAAACACTTGCAATTCGTTTCTCACCAACGGTTCATTACAGCGATATAAGGGATTAAGACATAAATTATCACCTCAATACCATATATCGAATGCTAACGTAGGTCGTTCATACACTTTAATCTCAAGCGATGATATTTACTGGCAATTAATCGTAAGCTTGTCAACGATTATTGCAACACTGCAATATAACGCGACTGGGCAATCGAAAACATATTTCATCGGGTAATCTGTATTACATGTTGAAAACATAAATTCTATCGGCTAATAACTCATATCAGGCTCACCGACCAGAGTCGTACAGACACAAAGGACACTCAATGGCTAGGTGAAATTAAGCCAAATTGAATGCAATTACGCGCAAGGATACTGGCAGCCACACACATCACATGTGGTACACGAAGGGGGCTCGTTTTCAAAGCAACCAAATGTTTAATTGCCTTGGGTCGAAATTAATCGGTGGTTGGGGACTTGTACTTAATATCGCGTTGTCTCTGCCAAAGTCATTGTAACACGCGGTTGCGAGTCGCATCGCCTTCCGCACCAAATCACGAGGAGGGAACCGACCAACTGACTCCACTCATTTGGAAAAACTCAAAGATCTCGAATGACAGCGCAGTCAGCATCAACAAGGACGACCGCCAAAGCAATCATTTGTTGGCGCTCCTCATGTGAGAGATTTTATCTCTTCATATCTGTGGCGGAAAAACACATAAAAAAGGACATTCGCAGGAGGTTTTTCAATTAATTGCGATTTAGCCAACTGATGCTTATCCGTGAACCAAAAAAGATTTCGTCAACATTCCGTCCATTCGCAAAGGAAGCAGCATAATTATAGGAAGCAACGAAGCGTTAACATATGTCGCCGCTAAATGAATGAAAGTCCAAAATAGCATCAGGAAATCACCTTTCATCTTTTGCAGTGGTGGGTTCAACTTTTCTTTCGTTTTGGTCATTTGCCTAATGGCGAGCAATAAAGAGCACGGCGGGCCGGGATATTCCACTGATTACAACAAGGACGATGTCGATGGCAAAGGTGTGTGTGTGCGCTCTCCTGCCTGTCGGATAGGGCATATAATTTTATTATAATTTTTAAAGGATTACTCATCTTTAGAAATGTATTAGAGCTCTGCGAGGTATGAATTTTGTTGCATGATGGATGAATGAATGATATTTGCACGAGCGTTTGATCTTTGCAAGTGTTTTCCTGGGGGATAAAAAGATTTTTTTTTTGTCTGCATTTCAGAAAGGATTTTTAAGGTCTACTCGTATTGTCTTTGCTCATTATTTGACCCATGTCTTTGCTCATTATTTGACCCATGTGGCATTTTCTCATACGTTCATTTCATTTTGGCTACTTTTCTTAAAAACTCTTTGAAAACTCTGGAAAAGCCGTCTTTTAAAAAAAGTAAATACTCAAAGCAGAATATTTGATAGGTACGTCAATCGAAATATCCATCGGCGGCGTTAACTAACCTACGAGAAAAATTAATGACAAAGACGTATGCTAGAATATTTATTTGTAGGGAACACTTAATTTTGGTTTCAAACTGTTGAAAGCTGAAATAGTTCAACCAAACAACACTTGTAGAAAACTGTTCCACATTCATGATGTTCTGACAATATGCCAAACATATAGGTGGAACCTCCTAAATTGGACACTGGAGCGTAGTGATGCTGAGTCCTTTTTATGCGGGTATTACACAAGTTGAATGAAGCTGAGAGTTTCACTGGAATACGCCTTTTTAAAAGACGACAAGAAACAACGAACTTAGTTTTTATTACACATAACGAGTGGAAAAAAAATTCCAAGAGCAAAAAAAAATGGTTTAAGCTAAAACTTTTTAAGGTTGCTGATCTCCGATGGAGCGCCTTTCAAGGTTGCAAATAGGAGATCCGTAAATGTTTGCAGGTGAAAAAATTGCTTCGGTGACAAGGCCAGAAATTAGTGGGTTATACATATTCGTATAATTAGTTCGCTTCGAAATCTGAAGGATAATTTATAGGTTTACGTTATGCAAACGGTAAAAAAAATCTTTATTGAAATTTCTTTAAGTTTACATAGTTATTATATCTATAATTATATTTATATTAGTTCATAAAAGAAGGCCGCTGTCCTAAGCGAGGCTGCACCTTCTAGTATGATATATTTATATTAGTTCATAAAAGAAGGCCGCTGTCCTAAGCGAGGCTGCACCTTCTAGTATGATGGTTGAGTTAAGACTGACTTCAAACTAACTTGAATTCTTCTACAGAAAAATGATTTCGTGATTTAGTTCCCGTGGGAATGGAATGCACTTGTTGACAAAATATTCATATTTCATTGTGGTGCAATGTAATATGAGTATTTTAATCTGCTGTGTGCGCAAAAATGGCTGGCGCGTGTAAAACTGCGTACACGGGCGGGTCGATTTGAATTCCCGTTATGCATGCAAAATGCTGACTATAAGAATAACCGTAAAGGTTCAAATGGGCGTTGGCATGGAGTATCCGACGTAACTCCTCCCCCCTTAAGATTCTGCTCCGAAGAATCATTATTTTTTATACCGACTTCGATTTTTGTTTCGATATTCTTATTCTTTATAATGAAAATGAAAATTATTGAAATCAAAATGATTATTATAACAAAAGTTGTTCCGAAATTTAAATATTCGTGCGCCATTGTTCTGGATTTAATTTCTTCTATGAGTTTACGATTTTCAATATATTTTACTTGAATTGATTCTGTAGAAAAGTTCATTACAATATTATCGATTGAAACATTACTTAAACCTGGTATTAAAAAGTTGTCATATGTTACAAAATTTTCGTATTTAATATTATTTATCTCTAGCTTACAGTTTTCGAATTTAAACAAATTATTTCCCAAAACGTTAAGAGTGAAATTATTACAATTGTGTAGAACTTGTGTATAGTGAATGTTTTTTGTGACAACGATATTGTTATGTATTTGCTTAATTTCTTGGTTCTTATTTTCTCTAAAGTTACATTTCGTATTTTGTTTAAAAATATTAGCAATACAAGTATCATTTATAATTTTTAAATCTTTAAGTTTTATTGCTTGCTCCGTAAATTCATAATTAAGTTTTCCATCACTTATGAACTGATTATAAGAAGTTACTAGTTCTAAGTTATTTTTATTTGGGATTGGTTCTATAATAATTTTATAAAATTTTTTATCAGAATAGTTTGGAATTAATAGTACAAATATGATTTTATCCTCGTGCACAACAACTGTGCTTTTTATATTGCTTAATTTGTTAATAGTTATGTTAAAATCTACGATTTCTTTTTGTGAAAGTATGTCTTTCCCTAATACTCCTAACTTGCTAAGCATAAGATTTTCCTTTACCTTTCTTACCTGTTCCCTTAATAATTGAATGTCGTATTGGATTTGAAATGCGTGTTGCATATTGCTTATCTCTGAGAATTCTCTATTGATAGCGTTACCTAAGTTTTGTAGTTGTGTCTTTATTTGTGACTGTTGTCCGTTTATATGTCTTGATATGTCGTCTATAGCTTCGTTGAAATGATGATTTATTTTAATTTGTTCGTTCAGTCCGTCAATGAGATTTTTGTTATTTTTTTCGTTTGTCTCTAAGCTATTTTTAATTTCCTGTTCGTCTTCATAGTCCATTGTCCCTGCTAAGTATTTAAGACCTTTGCCAACTATGTTGACTAATCCTCTTTTTTGTTTATGGTTGTTTTCTAGTAGATTTTCTATTTCGTTTGTTAAGAGTTTAAAATTTAGTGTCAATGTGGGGTACTTATTTTTTAAGTTAAGTTTGTTAATGTTATGTTCGATTATGTCTAGGTTGTCTGTCCATGAGGTCAAGTTTATGTTATGAAGTAGTTTTGTGTATCCCAGTATTACTGGAACTTGTTCGTCTCTAATTGAAATGAATCCATGTCCTGTGTTTAAGTTCTGTACTTCAAGTTTTTGTCCGTTTGTCATTGCTATAGTTGTCGCTAGGGTTAACAGAAATATCTGGAAAAATCGGCAATTTTAAGAAAGATTTGCTGAAAACAAACTTTATTCGTTGTTTCATAATGATTGGTACTTTAAATCGCAAGCTTTCTTGATTATATTCACAAAAATTTCTATCCAAGAGAAAAATGTCTTCCCGTGTTATTAGATGTTTAATGATATTTAAAATGACAAGCTAAATATATTCATAAAGTTTTTTTCTTTTATCCAACTAAGAAAAATGGCTTCCCGTTTTATTTATCCTTTAATGATGATAGGCTTTCAAACTTATATTCATAAAGTTTTTTATCCAACTAAGAAAAATGGCTTCCCGTTTTATTAATCATTGTTAAATGATATTCAAAATGACAAGCATTTACCTATTCTCATGTTTGTACCTTCTTTTGACTTGAGTTTTATAGAATTTTCTACCTCTTTCGTCTTTAACGTAATCTCTATCTATAATTTCAGGATTTGTTTTCTTATGGATTGGTTTGAGTTTATTGTTGTCCCTATTCTTTAAATATACGGGTCTTTCGTCTGTCAAATCTACGTCGTTTTTGTCTTTATTAAATTTTCCTACATACTTTTCCTTGCTTTTATTGACTAATTCTATAATCTTCGGGTAATCGTCTCTGCTTATATCTCCATTAAGAAATTCAATTGGCCTTCTTTTAGTTGTCGAATGGATTGTTTTGTTATATATGACTAAGGCTTTAAATATTTTATTACGAAGAGTGTCCCTATTTGTTTCGTCAGCTGTGAATGTACGAATATGCTCGTTCAGAGTCGAGTGGAATCTTTCGATATCCGAATTTCCTGTATGGTGGTAAGGCGTGGTAATATGAAGTTCAACGTTGTTTTCTCTGAGAAATTCTTTGATCAAAATTGATGAAAAACCAGACTCTCCATCTGTTACTATTTTTCCTGGGGTACCAAATGATGCAAATCTACATTTAAGGGTTTTCAGAAGCTCTGTCCATGTTCTATGTTTAATTTCTTGCATGGTAACGTGTTTTGTAAATTTGTCAATCATAGTTACGTACATCAAATTAATGTTCGCATACCAGATATCAATATGAATTATTTGATTTGGTTTTGTTGGAGTTTCTGTAAGTTTCATTGGAATTTTATGCGGTAATCGTTCATACTTTGACTTATTACAAATTTCGCAATTATTAATGTGTTGTTGAATTTTTTCTTTTAACTTAGGTGCATAATAAACGTCTCTTATTTCAGCAAAAGTTTCGTTTATGCCCCTATGATTAAGTAGTTGGTGGGTTTTCGTGATTACCATTGCTAATTTTTCTTCATCTTCTAGGTCTCCTAAAAATTTACTACACTTTACGAATCTCAATAACTTGTTTTTACTGAAATATCTTAAGTACGTGTTTTGAAACTGAGCAAATAAATGATCGTGAGTACAGTAGACTCCTACTATTCCTTTTGGTGGAATAAACTGCTTCATAATATCCAAAATTAGTTTTTCTTTAAATGTTTTTATATTGATAACTATTCTCTTTTTTCCAAATTGACTGTATATTTTGTGGTTACTCGCGTTGTCCGTAGTATTCAATATTACTTGGGTTTTATAGATGTTTACAGGTGACTCTACAATTGGAATATAGTCGCTGCTGTCTTCGTCAGCGCTATGAATAGTAGCTAAAATAGATTGGTTTTCTGGTATGTCTTCGCTATTACCATCATGAATTAAGTTGTCTTGACTACCTGTGTTCTCAGTTTGTTCGTTAAAGTATACTTCTATTCTTGATAAACCATCTGCTACTTGATTATCCTTCCCTTTAACGTATTCTATATCAAAATTGTATTCCTCTAATCTTATTTTCCATCTTTGGAGTTTGGCGTTGGGTTCTTTTAGCGAACTTAGCCAAACTAGGGGGCGATGATCTGTTCTAACTGTGAACTTGCGTCCGTATAAGTACGGTCTGAAATACTTCATTGACCATAAAATGGCCAAAAGCTCCTTCTCGATTGTCGAATATTTGATTTCATGCTCGTTAAGAGTTCTGCTTGCGTAGCAGGTTGGATGGCCTTCTTGGGAAAGGACTGCACCCAGGGCGAAATTCGAAGCATCTGTTGTCAAGGTAAATTTTTTATTAAAGTCCGGGTATTTAAGTATTGGTTCGGAGGTTATTAATTTCTTTAAGGTTTCAAAGCTGTCGACATAATCGGGGTCGTTTAAATTGATCTTAGTATTTTTTTTCAAATAAATTGTCATTGGTTTCGCAACTTTGGAATAGTCCTTTATAAACTTCCTATAATACCCTGTAATGCCTAAAAACGATTTGATTTGTTTCGTAGTTTTTGGTAGTTTGTATTCTAGGATAGCTGAAATCTTTTGAGGATTGGGCTTGATGCCCTCGGTTGTTACGATATGCCCTAAAAACTCTGTTTCTTTTTTCAGAAACTCACTTTTATCGAGTTGAACTTTAAGATTTACTTCTTTTAGTCTTGCGAATATTTTCTTAAGCGAGGCAATATGTTCTTCTAGACTGGTAGAAAATATAATTATATCGTCTAGGTATACTAGGCATATTTTACCAATGAATTCACTAAGAATAGAATTCATTAACCTCTGAAAGGTCGCGGGGGCGTTTTTCAACCCAAATGGCATTCGAACAAATTCATAATGACCATTATCCGTTGAAAAAGCCGTTTTTTTAATGTCCTCTTCCGCGATTTCGATCTGGTGAAAGCCTTTCGCCAGATCGAGGGTTGTAAAATATTGCGCTCTTCCGAGTTTATCGAATATGTCTTCGATGTTAGGTATCGGGAATTTGTCATCTATAGAAACCTCGTTTAACTTCCGATAGTCAACGACAATTCTCCATTTCTGCTTTCCGGAAGCGTCTTGTTTTTTTGGGACGATCCAGATAGGAGCAGAATATGGGGAATTGCAAGGACGAATAATGCCCTGTTCCAACATTTCATCAATTTGTCTTTTTACTTCGTTTTTATGTACCTCTGGGTACCTATACGACTTGGTGTAAATGGGGATGTCATTAGCGGTCCTTATGCGGTGCTTAATTGCATTAGTAAATGACAAGTCACTCCCTTCTTGGTAAAAAATGTCGGAATATCGAGAAGTAAGTTTGGTGATAGCGATTTTTTCTTCTGTGTTAAGATGAGCGGTTCTTATTTGGTTAGTGATTGGTTCCCTACTCGTTTCTGTGTAATATATTTCGAATTGTGGTACGTGCTTTTCGTAGGTTTCTTGATTGAATATTTCCTCATCTTGGTTAAAGTAAACAGGAATTTTTTCTTCTCCGACTATTAAAATTTTATTTTTAAAGTCGAGAATTGATTCTATTGGTATAAGAATATTATTTCCGATCAACCCGTCAAACTTGTCGTGAAATTTATGTTCTAAAAATTCTGCTGTTTTTCCTGGCATTCCTAGTTCCTTAAATAATGGAATTCTTACTTTTTTGTTTATGTATATCGGTGTACTAGTGGTTTTAATTTGAACGGGTGGGTTAAGATTAATTTGCCATTTAGGATGGCATATCCCCGTATTTATGATGCTTGTTTCTGAGCCCGGGTCTATTAAGATCCGAAGGCTAGTATTGTTATTAGTTTTAACTATTATATAGGGTAATTTTCCTGGAGGCTTTCTTCCCGAAAATCCGAACTATTTGTAATGTTATTAATTTGCCTGGCATAACTCCCGGACAACGTGTCCATTGGTTCAGTTTCGTTCCTAAAATTCCCTGAATTATTACCATGAGTCCTATGGAATCCTGAATTATTTCCGCGGTTCCTAAAATTTCCTGAATTATTTCTGTTATAATTACTGTGGTGACGTTGTGGGTTATTAATTAAATTATCATTGCTATTATGCCTATATTGTCCACTATGATTAAAGTTTGAGTTATTGTTACTAGGGTTATTGTCTTGTCTATGTTGTTCACTGTGGTTTGGTCTGTGGTTTTGTCTGTACGTTTGCCTATTTCTATCAAAATTATTATAAGAAAATGTAGATTTTAGATTACCGTGATCCTGACCAATAAATTGATTAATTATATCTCTGATTTCGGAAATTACATGTATGTTACTAATTGCATAGGCTAGTGACCCTGATGCTAATTCTTTGATCTTCATAACAAGCATACCATTGAATATATCTGTTATTGCTTTGCCATTATCACTAAATGCGGCGTATTCTGCTACGTCTTCAACAATTTGCTTAATCTTAACATCTAATTCACAAATGGATCTTACTTTTAGTGCTCCAATCTCCTTTGTAATCGTCGATTCGTCTTTGGAGGCTCGGAAATGTTTTTTCAGGCTGCTTTTACACTGGTTCCAGCTTGTAGGTGGGTTCGCGTTCAGTAGATTCTTCGCTGTTCCTTGGATTTTTGTGTCGTAGATAACTTGAAAAACTTGGCTTTTATCCTCTTCGCTCTGATAGCTGTCTAATATTCTGTTGACTGCAGCGGTAAATGAGGGTAAAGTTCCCTTTTCTCCTTGGAACGTTGTAAGAAATCGTATTTCTTTTTCGATTCGTGCTCTTAAGCTAGCTGGCTGGTTGCTTTGCACTAGCAACTGGGTAATTGCTGCTAGGCATTGTTCCACATTCACTTGCGCCATCCTCGTTCTTCTTTGATGGTCAAATTGTCTATTTCTTTTGTTATTTATTTTGGATTAAATTCTTTTACGCGGTACTTCACTTTTTAGTTTTGATTTTTTTTTCTAAGCCGAACTTATATTTTTCACCTTAGTTCAATTCTTTTACGCGAACTTTCACTTAGAATTTTACTGAACTTTTAGTTTTGATTTTTATTTTATTTTTCCTTAAACGGAAACCGACTCCTTACGCGGAGTTAAGCCGAACTTTTGGGTTTTTCTTTATTTTTCCTTAAACGGAAACCGACTCCTTACGCGGAGTTTAGCCGAACTTTTGGGTTTTTCTTTATTTTTCCTTAAACGGAAACCGACTGCGCCATTTATAGGTTTACGTTATGCAAACGGTAAAAAAAATCTTTATTGAAATTTCTTTAAGTTTACATAGTTATTATATCTATAATTATATTTATATTAGTTCATAAAAGAAGGCCGCTGTCCTAAGCGAGGCTGCACCTTCTAGTATGATATATTTATATTAGTTCATAAAAGAAGGCCGCTGTCCTAAGCGAGGCTGCACCTTCTAGTATGATGGTTGAGTTAAGACTGACTTCAAACTAACTTGAATTCTTCTACAGAAAAATGATTTCGTGATTTAGTTCCCGTGGGAATGGAATGCACTTGTTGACAAAATATTCATATTTCATTGTGGTGCAATGTAATATGAGTATTTTAATCTGCTGTGTGCGCAAAAATGGCTGGCGCGTGTAAAACTGCGTACACGGGCGGGTCGATTTGAATTCCCGTTATGCATGCAAAATGCTGACTATAAGAATAACCGTAAAGGTTCAAATGGGCGTTGGCATGGAGTATCCGACGTAACTGATATGCGCTCGATATAGGTGAAATAATATTGTCATATGGCTTTTTTAGCTTTATACATATGATGGTGCCATAGACTTTGTGGTTGTTTGTTCTCTCACTCTTTGATTGTTTAAGTTTCCTAGAAAGACAGGTTAGGAGATTAGATGCTTTTGATGAAGCATTCAAGCTAGTCCGGGAAACTATTGCGGTAACTAAAGGCGTGATTACAATATTTAAAAAGTCGGCTCCAACCAAAATCACCATTCAGTATAAGTTTAGCTTCATCGAATGTAAGAGTACTCTTAGCAAAGTAAAGAACATGTAATGCGCGTAGTATGGGACATTTTGCCACAAAATGGAATACGTCTTCCGTTAAGGTTACAAAGACGACAAATTCCTCGTAAATCTTGCCTATGTTGGACAAAGTTAAGCCTCAAAATTTCCATCCTGACTTTAAAAATTAAGCTTATTTCATTGGTTGAGAGCCTGTTGCAAAAGGAGTTGCTACCACCTAAGACATGATTGACACATTTATACATATTTCGGGAAGGAGAAGTCGAGGCCCTACTTAAACATTGCTGAAAGAAAGCCTCATCCACGCTAGCAATGCACCTATAAAACATATTCTGCCAATTGTCAAAATTCCTTTCGTTCAGATCCAACCTCATATCGTGTAGCGCTGCAAGTTCATGAGCCACAGCAGCTATATAGCAGAGATGGGTGACGGTATAACCTAAACTACGGGGCATCTGATGCACACTGTGCGACTGTTCAGCGTCTTTCCTAGGGAAGGTGTGAACTTCATTGACAGAAATACAAGCCGCTAAGTTCAAATATTACCCATGTCAATCAACAGCTTGGTTTAAAAAAAATGCATTGGCTCCTTATTTTAGGCGAATTTTAAGTTAAGGTACTCAACTTTTTATTGAAACGCTAAGTGAGAAAGAAACTTTTTTGATTAATTTTATTTGTTGAAAAAAAACTGTGGGGTGCTGTGGCGTAGTGGTTAGTGTGTGTGCTTACTACGCCGGAGGTCTGGGTTCGAATCCTGCCATCGTCACCTGAAAAAAAAGACTTGCTCTTTTTCACGGGCCCCACCTCCGCGAGGGTCTGACAAGCCCTCCGAGCGTATCATTTGTCTTGAAAAACTTCTCAAAGTGCCGTTCGGATTCGGCAAAAAATTGTAGGTCCCCTTGTATGTAAAGAAATTAACACACCAGCATACATTGTTGAGAAGTTGGCCCTGGTTCACCTCGAGCAGTTGCGCCACTCTATTTATTTATTTTTTGAAAAAAAAAAAAACTGAAAATAAAATTATAAACATGTTATTTTTTTTTAAATTTTAAACATTTTGGCTTGCTATTCGTGTGGTTTATGCTCGCGTAAAATTTAGTTGAGAAGATGCAACCACATCGGAAGTTATAGGCATTTGTTAGGGCAAAGGTTTTTCAGTGATCTGGGCAAAGGTTTTTCAGTGATCGGGTTATAAATCTAGTTTTTAATTTGCTTTTTAAAAAGTTTTATAACATGTCACCACCGAGCACTAATCCTCGATTAATACAAATCTTTATTAAATCCTCTACAAATCACACGATTTGCCATACAAATTTAAATCCTCTCGGCAAGCGATTAAAAATAAATCCTCTCATATGTAAATCGCATTCACCCTATTTACACACCTATTTTCTGCACCTTTGTAACAGTTTGAGAATGAAACTAGTGGGAGGGTTACAATGCGCTTGGGCGAATCGTTGGATACCCCATCCCAATTGACCACTTTTAAGCTCCGAATTGTGTCATAAATCTTGATTGTTAAATTTCAGTTTCTTTTAACTTCAACTTTATTTAGAATTTCTCTGTTAAAGAATCTTCTCCCTTAAAAACGGTCGTGGCATCCACCCCTTTTCAATAACATCGTTTTTTTGTTTATATCAGAAGTGGTATACACGTGTTGATTGCATTTTCACATTAAAAAATTGGTTTACACTTAAAAACACCCCCAAAAGTGGGCGTGGCAAAAATTTATACATTTCAGTTGATAGCTTTCACACATATCTGAATATTTTATAGCGCAAGTTTTTTGGATTCAAAGAAAATATATCGAATAAGAACCGTTTATTAAAATGCAAATGAAATACGACCACGCCCAAAATAGGGCGCGTTTTGCCTTTTTTGAAATGTCAATCGCAATACACTTAAGCGAGGATAACGCACACCAAATTTCAGCTTCCTAAGACAACTTTGAATTTTCATGCTATTAAGTAAAGTGGGCGTTTCAGTGGGCGGATTTTAAAAATTTTAACACTTGTACTGCTTCGGGACCTAGAAAGAACAGATATTAAGTTTCAAGCTCCTAGCTCAAAATTTAAGGCCTAAAAACTACCGACACACGGACGGACGGACATGGCTCATTCGACTAACAATTCGGTCTCGATCATATGCCCTTAAGGTCTTGGGGTCTACGGTGATTATTTCTCTATGTTACAAACTATGAATCAAACTTAATATACCTCCTATCCTATGGAATGGGGTATAAAAAGGAAACTGAAACTGTCCCTGTGCGACAGATCTGTCACAATTACGTTTTCTATTGTGACTTTTAATGAGGAAATCGTTTTTCTCTCCTAGAAAATGATATCGCCACTCTCTTTTGAGAGCCAAAATGACAGAAACAGAGTTTTCGTGTCAATTTAATCCTATATTTATCCGATGGAGCCACTTTAGGATTTATTTTTAATCGCCTCCCGCTAATCTTCTCTTAATTGTCGGTGGAGACGTAGTATTGGAAAATTTTAATTTAGAAACGTAATTTTCGAAAGATCTTAAAATTTTTTCATACGTTTTAAGAAAAAACACAAATAATTCCTGATATGTGTGATTTTTTTCAAAACATATGGCCTTATTGCATCGGAAATAGTGGTGGGGACATTTTTTTTTTCGAAAAATTCCAAAACCGCAGTTTTAAAACGATTTAACCAAAATTTGATTTAAGCTATTGCTTAGTTGCTATACATATTTGCCCGATAGTGGCTTTTTTAACGAAGTAAATTAAAAGTTATGACTTTTAAACTTAAAACTTTTCAATATTTTGCAAAAGCAAATATTAAATTTTCGAAATCATTATGAAAATTTAATGCCTGCTTGGTGTACGTTTTAATAAGATAAATTCCAAAACACTTTTTGTCTTTTTCCCATTAAAATTCAAACTGTAATTAAACCCTTATGTTTGCATATTAAAATTACATTTTTTGAATGCGTTCTCATTTTTTTCACAGACTTTTTAAGTGTAAATACAAAATTTTATCTTTCTACGACTTACCGTCCAGGAGTTACGCCGCCGGTGCGGACGGACGGACAACGGAGTGATACCATAAGAGGTCCCTTTTCCCATTTTTGGTAGGACCTAAGCGGTCCTACTGCTTGAAGAAAAAATGAAGAAAATAATATTTGTCAACCAACACAGAGTCGAGGAAAAAAATGAGTACCGAAACTTAAAATTTACCTTTAATAGGAAAAGAAGGCTTAGGTCCTTTATCACACATCACATCACTCACTCATGATGACATTCCATTTTCGCGTTAATTGTTTTCTACCAACATAAGCGACTTAAGTTTTTCACAACAAGCAATGCAAGTCACTTTTATTTTCGTAACAAAGCACATTTAAGTAACAATAATTAGAAATAGAGAAAAACTAAAAATCTAACACTATACACTGAAAATATTTATTAACATGTTCAAAAAATTACAAAAAAAAACTATTTTGACAGAATTTTCAAGGAGCTTACAACTCATTATGCGAAATTAAAATTAAGGCTTTATGCCGCATGAAAGTCGGAAGGTACCAGTAAAAGAAAAGAAAACCATTAAGACGCAATTCGCAAATCTACTAAACTACATTTTAAAAAAATAATTAAGCAATGAATGTACTGAAGGTAGATATACTCTGCGTATGCCTTTATACTTGACAATGTTTTTTTTTTTCACGAGAAAACAAGTTGGAAAGTACAACAGTGCGTATGTAAGAACTTCAGTCCGTCTGTGACGGATTGCAAAATACTCTGCCCTACCAAAAAAGGAAACTACCACGCCTCCAAAAAGTGGGATATAAAAATAAAACTGTTGAATGCTTTATACAAGCTGGTTGCATTTCGGCCTAAGACTCCGCCTTTTAAGCTGAAAAAATTATTTTTTTTTAAACGCCGCCCAAAAAGTTGGCGGAGGAATATACTTCACACATAAAAAAGTTAGAAAATGCTTATGTCTACAACTGTTGTCTTATAATTTTTAGTCTAATTTCATATTTCATAGACAGTCATTAGAAATTAGAGATGGTCGCACATACAGGCGGATTCAGCTAGTTTTCAAACTAGATCTGAAGGACTGGACTTGCAGTCAACTCACCAACTTTCAGCTCTCTAGCTTAAAATTTTAGGCCCAAAAGTTGTTTACATACGGACGGACGGAAGGACATGGCTTGATCGATTCTCCTGCCGGTCCCATTCATATCTCTAAAAGGTCTTAGGGGCCTACGGTGATTATTTCACTGCGTTACAAACTATACAACAAATTTAATACACCCTGGGTAGGGTATAAAAGCTTTTAATTTGATACATATGTATATAACAATTTGTAGGATATTTCATAAGATATTTTCAGAAGTTTCGAAACGGCGAGTCTTGAAGCAAATAAGCCTCAGACAATGGGTAATATTTTCCATCATTTATCTATTCTCGAATGATTACAAAAAGAAAAAAAAACGACAAATTACTTTTTTAAGAAACTTATTTGAAATGTTTAGATTTCAATTAATTTATTTGACAGGTCTCCGTTCGTATCCCAAATCGGATTTTCTATTCAAAACGCTCTGAGTTTTTGAAATATCCCAGTTTTATTAACTACTGCCTTAGTCGATCTGCTCTTCTCTGATAGTCTGTGTCTATGCCAGTGCCAGCCCCTCCTAAGCCACAACCCACTAAACAAGGAAATTCATGTTTTTTGTTTTATTTGTTTGGGGAATTTTGATTTTGACCCCCACGCAAACCTCTCAATTTCTTTCATTGTCAAGTGGTTCTTTGTTGAGTGTAATTTGCTGTTTAAGAAGATCGGGTTAATTTTTATTTTCTAACAGTGAATTGTGAACAGTGTTGTGTGAACAGAACATTTTAAAAATATAAAAGTTTTTTGTACTTTATGCGGGAACCACATTTTTGCAGCCTGGGCTTGGCCTCGGCTTGACGTTTACAAGTTCAGCCGTACGATTTCAGTGTTTCCCAACACAATGAAGCTCGGCTTTAAAATGTTGTTTGCAAAAAGAAAGAGTGTGCAAAGAGGAAACGTAATGCTATGCAGTAAGGTTCAGAAGCCCAGCACGAGTTCAGATGTGCTGAACTTTTGCTGCGTGTGAAGCGAATGGGCGTTGATTTCGATCGCACACACGAAGTCAATCAGTCTGTCTTTGGCTATATTTGTATAAGTCATATTTGTATAAGTCAAAGTCCACGTATCGTAACGGGGAGAAGCCGAAGCCTGAGGCTGCTTTGTGGTCCCCGCTTTAAAGCGTTCAATTGTCCATGTATCGTTGAACTCATTGCGATTTTCCCTGATTTATGCCAATCGTTAGAAGTTTAAGTTCTTTAAATTTATATTAAAAAGCAATTTTTATTCAACGAATTTGTTTAAAATATTTAAAAATTTCCTTTTTTCAGATCACTCATAGTGAATTTTGAAGGCGCATCAGGCAGCTACAGCACGTCATAGACAGAAAAAGAATTTTCTAGGAATCATAGGTAAGCGATTCTTGCATATATTTTATATATACGTAAGTATTACCATTAAAATAAGTTTGGCTAGGTTAACGCACTGGGGTGGGTGCCGTGGCGTAGTGGTTAGTGTGTGTGCTTACAACGCCGGAGGTCTGGGTTCGAATCCTGCCATTGTCACCTGTAAAAAAAGACTTGTTCTTTTTCACGGTCTCCACCTCCGCGAGGGTCTGACAAGCCCTCCGAGAGTATTATTTGTCTTGAAAAACTTCTCAAAGTACCGTTCTGATTCGGCTAAAAATTGTAGGTCCCCTTTTATGTAGAGAAATTGACACACCAGCATACATTGCACCAGTGGAGCTGTTGCACCACCAACG
This sequence comes from Neoascia interrupta, assembly GCA_947623515.1. Classification (NCBI taxonomy): domain Eukaryota; kingdom Metazoa; phylum Arthropoda; class Insecta; order Diptera; family Syrphidae; genus Neoascia; species Neoascia interrupta. The sequence continues at coordinate 139,870,565 of OX392463.1, forward strand.
CCTCAGCTATGGATTTTCCATTAATGGAAAGCTCATACACTAAAGCGACCCTACCTCGGCGAATGTTCGTTCTTGGACTACGCACTGGTCTCTGACGTTCCCTGTTTGATTGGTGATTTGCCTTCTTGGTTTTTTTTTAGGTCGGGCGTTCGAAGGACTCACCTAGGGAGCAATTCTGCCTCTCTAGTACGATTGGTGGATATATTTTGCAGTTGCCCGTTGTACTCGTAGACGATGGCCTGGTTCTTGATTTGGTTCACCTGGTCCTTTCAGTTGGCTTTTCCGACAGTCCCCTTTTAGACAATCGCGCCTAAAATAAAGAAGGCCTGCTATGCTACTTGATCTTCAATTGAAAATGGTTGATCCAGATCGAACGCCTCTCGTTGACCCGGTTTGTTCAGCCCGAATCATGGTTGAAGTTCTAGAATTCGTGCTGGATAACCACCTAGTCCCTCTCGCTATGCGATCGTTTTTATTGAAGAAGCGGTTGATAAGATGACTGACAGACTAAGTCAGAAGTCAAGTATTGCCTTGAGTTTATTTTGAACGTGTCTAGGCTACGGATGGGTTCAAATTGGATGAAGGTAAAAACTTTCAAGGAGATGAAACCGTACTTTCTTCAAAAAATGTAAAAATACTTTTTGGAATAGCTTTAGCATAAAATAATGCTTTGGGGGTCATTAAACGCTGTTTTTACCAGGCGTATGGCATTGCAAAACTGACTTTAATAGCCAGGATATTCACCAACTTTACCTTTTTTAATACTAATGATAAAGTGTTTTTCTTTGTTTATTCATTTAAATGTTATTACGATCATTACTACGGGCTGTTTTCAACTCAGCTACAGGAATAAGTATTACGCACCGAAGGCATTATGCGCTATCTCAAATACAGATACTGTTGTGCCGCAAGGTGTCCTGCTGATTATTAGATTCTATGGCAGTTGCTCTACCATTGTTCTTATCATTTGACTCTCTTCTGGGCACCTTCTAAAGCAATTCATTTTTTCATCTCACCCAGAGATGCATAGTCTTCCTCGGAGTCAGCAGCTTTTACAAACTCTACCGTCATTATCGTTTTGCACAACAATAAACCTGTATTGTATATTTGTCTTGATATCCCTCCTGTAAGGTGCACTCACAACATGTAACCATCGTCCATACACTGGTTGCACTCCCATAATAACCCTTTTGTTCATTTTACGACCTAAGACAATGGCACAATACGAACAGAACAGTCTTAAGCTGCATGTGTACACAGAAACCGATTTTGCCGAATTGCATATGAAAAGATCTACTTCGTCCTTGCAGCAGTATAATGCTCTCCTGCATTCGGTACACAAAATAATGGAATTTTCCTCCTCGATTCGCCCAGACAATGGAAATGCATTCGAATTGTGACTTTTTGTCATGCGGCACCGCCAAGGAGTAACAGACGGCGCGGCAGTGGCTCTTAGGACGGGTGAAATTTAATTAAGCTTATTTAAGCGTTAAAAGCCAATGATTCAATAATGCCAAACAATGCTTCGAGCATTGGCAAGCTGAGCTGGGCCAACCTCGAAGGTGAATAGATGACGTTGTAACCAGCGCACAGTCATGCATCCTGAATGATGTTGCAAGTGCACCCAACATCTGCAGGATAACCGCACATCCTGTGCATTTCTTCTTTGGAAACAACACTGACTTTGCTTCGAATTGCCGGATTAAGAACTAAGCATTTGCGAAAGGTTCTGCTGGCTGGTATTGTAATTGCATTTTCATTTAAAGTGATTACGCGAATATCCTTCGGCGTTGAGGATTGCCAGATTTGCGAGCTCAAAACACGAATGCGAGTGCCTTGCCTATCTGCATAGTAATTAGAGAATGTATTAACTGCATGGTGTTTCGATGAGTAGGCAGTTGGTAATTTGTGTGCACTCTTAATCCTATAAAATGCATTCAGGTTGAAGAAGTGCATTCGACTACTCTGTGCGGTGCATATTTTCAATGCAGGCAGCATTGTGGGAGGGCAGATCAAAATCTGTCTTCATGCATATAATTATCTCAGAGTCAATGACCGATGATTGAATTAAATTGAACGGAGTTGCTGACGTGTTGGTGAAAGGGTGAGTCCTATACTAACAGACGACGTGTAGCACATCCGCGATGTTTGGTAAATTTAAGGTCGAAACAGGGTGCAACAGGGATGTGTTAAAGACAGCAGGTACGGGTGTCACTTAATGATGACCGGATGAGGTTGTTACTTTGGAAGGGCCAAACGTCTCACAAACTTATGGAGGCACTTACAACATCTTTTTAGAGAAGTCAAGAAGAAGATTGTAAGACAAGAAGTGAACAGAATCCTCATAATGTACCAAAAGCGTAAAAAACGACCACGGTTTTCTGTTTGCTTTGCCTCGGTTAATAAATATTGAGAAAAATCTTTCAAGTGGAGCTATTTCACTGTGGTATCCTTCTTTGATACTGAAGGAGCTTCAGTTCGCTTCGATTACGGTGTATCCGTTCAGGAAAGCTACCCACACTAATTTGTATGGTTTTTGTCTTGGATATACCATACAGAACCGCGCTTCCCCTCAAGTCAAAAGGCCCTATTGTTCGCGGCTTACCAATCTGCTGACTGGGAAGCTAAGTTTTTTAATTGCTTGTTGTGCAGGTTGTGAGTTGTAATAAAAGCCGCTTTAAAACGATCAAAAGGACATACACCAACACTTCCCCGTTGGCCGTTGAGGTTGGCTTCCAAATATTTGCCATAATGTTGCTCAAATTTAACAGGTCTTTTGTAAGGAGGCAGCAAGGGCTTGCGTACAGCGTCCATCCGCAGCGGAAAAGTTTTTTATAAATGTTTTATCTTGAATTCAAAGAACGATTTTGAAAAACTGTGGGTAGCGTTGTCTTCTAGCTGAAACTGTTTGTAGGACATGGAGATGGAGAGTCGACAAACAAAATTGTTTTCGCTGGTATTTTCCTTGCAAAAAATTTATCGAGTTTTTGAAGTGTTTTATACTTATACCGGCCATACAACTAGGACTAGCAAGCGACGATTAAAAGTAAATCCCTGAGTGTCTTCACCGGACAAACATAAGATTAACTTGACACAAAGACTCATTTTTGTTGAGTAATACCAAGAACAGGCAAGGATAAAAGAGATTTGGATAAGAAGAAATTTTATGAAAAGAATGGAAATGAAAATAATTAAAGTTAAAGAAATAAAAACTAAGAGAACAAAAATAAGAGAAAAGAAAAACCCATCCTTAGTTAAGGAATGGAATTTTATAAAGGTGAAGTCAGTCTACAAGCGGCCGTGAAGCTTAATTAGTGTTTTATTTCGTTAAGTTGTTTCTCTACATTCAAGCTGTCATTTCCGTTTCAAAAGAGAGTGACGAAAGCATTTCCTAGGAGCAAAAAAAATTCTTTGTATAAATCCCAATTGTAAGCATGTCTACATATATGACAGATCTGTCATTCGTGGGCAGTTTCAGTTTCGCCGGTTTTAAGGAACTGTACCGTCGCTCTATCATTCCATTTGCCTGCGGTTGGTAGGAGGTTGTTCGCATGTGGAGAGCTTCAATAATGATGTTGAGTTATCGGAACAACAAGGGTCCAAATCCAAACATGTCAGGCCCTGTCTAAAGGTATTCTATTTGGAACACTGAAATGCGATCAATACCAGCTTGCTAAGTACCTTGGTAGGGCTTTGTGAGGCTATATCGCTGTTAAAATTGCCACCGCCCAGCGTGTTGTCGATATACGGCTAAATCGCGTGCACGATACTTTTAGTCACGCAACGGTTTGATTGCCTTTTCGAATTCCATGGGCTTGTATGAGAATGCTCTCATATGCACATCCAGAAGAAAACCAGTTTGAGGCAATTTTTAAATCTGTTTTGCCACAGATTTCTTAGTTGCTTGTTTTCATAATGACTTTTTTAACACAGGCAGCTCTATATTTGAACACCGCCATGAAACTCTTTAATTTCTTTCATTTAAAAAAAGAAGTAAAGTATTGTTTCTCTTTATTGGAAGAGACGATAATTTATTTTATTTTACTGGCGTCATTTTAAAGAAGTAAAATTTTTCGTCTGTGTTTGTGTTGGAGAACTAGAAAAGTTTCTTATGTGAGCTCTGCTTTCGTGGATCGGGAGTAAACTATTGATGCCTTTAAAAAAATTACTAGTGTGCGATAAGCCTAATGGTAAGCGAAAAAGTGAAACAATCTTATGGTGGCAGCGGGCTCCGTCCTGCAGTTTCCTTAGTTTCCTGCAGTCATCTAGCTTGTTTGGCCTCCCAAATGCCCAAATGTGCCAAAATATGCATTTTAGCGAAAACCGGTCTATCGGAAACTTTTAGTAACAAAAGGTACGTATATACGGGATTTTTTTTTTTTTTTTTTTTTTTCCGTGGGTAGGAAAAACCTTCATAGGCACTACGAGGACCGGCCGCGCGTGCTCATAGTAGTGTGAGATTCTTACTCACTAAAAAACCTCCCATTTTCCGTCAGACTACGACTAAGTTTCCTTAACAAGTAGTTCAAGCTTCTGTAGTAATCGCGTGTGGCAGGCTGCCTTCCAACGAAGGCACCTACAATACCGTCAATTTATGCGGTTTTATCTTATGCTGCTAGATCTAACGGTCTCATTCGTTGTAGTCGGCGCGTAAGATTTGTCTGATCCAAAGTTCGGATAATTTCATTGTTGCAGTGTCCGCGAAGACGAGTACTAAGTTTGCGAGCAAAGTTTGTTACCTCGTCAGACACGGTTGCGATTCCTAGATCTCGGTGTAGATCGCTATTTCTTATATACCATGGAGCATTAACGATTGCTCTGAGTGTCTTATTTTGAAAAGTTTCTAAAATAGATATATTGCTTGGTTTAGTACAACCCCAGAGTTGTATACCGTACGTCCAAGATGGTTTTAGCACTTGCTTATACAAAAGCAGTTTGTTATATATGCTTAGTTTCGAAAATCTTCCGATAAGCCAATTCATTTCTCTTAACTTGATTTCGAGCTCGTCGCGTTTCTTTTTAACGTGCGGCTTCCATTTAAGTTTTGCGTCTAGAGTCATTCCTAGATATTTCGCTTCATTTGAGTACGGGATTTGTACCGAGTTAATGAATAAAGGTTTGTTGTTTATCTTTTTATAAGTAAAGTTAACATGCGTTGACTTAGTCTCGTTAAGGACAATTCGCCAGCTCTTCGTCCAGTCGCATATTTTGTCTAAAGCGCGCTGGAGTTTCCCTGTTGATAATTCAACTGTCGTATCAATAGCGAGAATAGCAGTGTCGTCTGCGAACGTAGCTAAAATTGTTCCCTCATCGTGGGGTATGTCTCTTGTATAGAGCAAAAATAATATTGGGCCGAGAACGCTTCCTTGCGGGACACCGGCATTTATCTCTTTGAATTCCGAGTACTCATTTTCGTACCTTACGCGAAAGATTCTGTCTTTAAGGTAAGACTCTAAGATTCTATAGAGTTTTTCTGGTAAGCAAAGCCTTAATTTGTACTTCAGGCCTTCGTGCCATACCTTGTCGAAGGCTTGCGATACGTCGAGAAAAGCGCTAGTACATATCTTTTTCGCTTCCAGAGCTTTTTCGATTTCGTTTGTTATACGATAGACCTGGTCGATTGTTGAATGTTTTTTTCTAAATCCGAATTGGTGATCCGGAAACAATCGTCTTTCTTCAATGATTGGTTGCAACCTTTTAAGCAACAGTTTCTCGAACACCTTAGCTATTATCGGCAGTAGCGAAATGGGTCTGTATGACTTTTTGTCGTTCGGACATTTTCCTGGTTTCGGAACCATTATGACCTCGGCCACTTTCCATTGCCTTGGAACGTATAAAACTCTCATGGAAGCGTTAATGATATAGAGTAGCTTGACCAAAGCTTTTTTCGGTAGTACCTTTAGAATTTCGCTAGTAATTAAGTCGTAGCCAGGGGCTTTGTTGTTTTTCAGATTATTTATCGTTTGACGAAGTTCAGCCAATGACACGGTTTTTATTCTATAATTATCTTGTACCGCATAAGGATTGAACTCCTCGACCAACGGTTCCCCGTCAAACGGTTTGAATGTTTCTTCTAGGTAATCTGCAAATAAATCCGCTTTTTTTTTGTCTGCTCTTGCCCATTCGCCGTTGGCTTTTCTTAATGGCGCAGAGTGTGCTATAGGCTTCTTAACGGACTTGACTGCTTTCCAAAGAGAGTAGTTCGAACCTTTATTGGCAGTCAAACTTTCGAGGTAAGCAGTAGTCTCGCGACTTTTAAAATCTTGTAGTTCGTGCTTTAGTTTGTTAGAAAGGTGGTTCAAGATTGTCTTATCCGGGGGTGCTCGCGAACGTTGCCATCTCTTGCGCGCTCTCCTCTTTTCGCATATTAGCTCTTCTATTTCTCGCGGATATATTGTTCCGCTGTTCGATAATTCGGACCTCCGAAAAGAAGTGTTATTCCACGCAGCGCTCTGAATAACTCTCACGAGTTTATCTAATTCTTCTTCTATTTCAAGTGGCGTTTTGAGCGGTACATTTAAGGCTATGTTTTCTTTGCAGTATTTTCTAAAGCCGTCCCAGTCGTTGTTGTTGTTAGTTAATCTAGGCGCTCTATTCTTTTTCGCTAGGCTTCCGCCGATTTTCAAAAGAACTGCCGAGTGATCTGAACAGAGATCAAAGCGTTCTTCTACGTTCGTAAGGTAACGAGGTACCCCCTTGGCGATAAAGAAGTCGACGAGATCAGGTATTTTATTTCCTTCGGTTGGCCAATATGTTGGCTTTCCCGTCGATAAGAAGATCACGCCGCGTTTTGTACTTGCTTTAAAGAGGGCTCTGCCTCTTGTTGAATTGCACCGTGAGCCCCAAAAAGTATTTTTCGCGTTAAAGTCCCCGCCGATGATAAAGTTTGACCCAAGTGAATCAAAGAGCAGAGCAAGATTTTCATCTGCCAGCCGATACTGCGGAGGAAAATAGCTCGTCGCGATGTTGTAATTTATGTGACTTAATTTTACTGAGACTGAGGTTATTTGCATAGAGTCAAGTTCTATTTCTTCGTTTTTGGAGTGCTTTATGCAGTCTTTAATGTAGAGAGAGGATCCACCTCTCGAATTTTCTGAAGGATGATGCGCGTGATAGTCAATGTAACCTTTTATTTTGCGTTCTGAACCCTTTTTAAAGTGGGTTTCCGAAATCAGGCATATGTCTACATTATTCTTCCGTAGGAATACTTCTAGTTCGTCAATTTTTTGCAAAAGGCCGTTTGCATTCCATGTAATTATTTTGATTGACTTTCCCATATTCATGATTTTTTATTAAATGTTTTTCGAGGTTTAAACTCGAGCTCGCTCAATTTGTTGAATATTACTTGATTAAGTTTCGCCTGTTGCTCAAACTTTTCTAAAATCATGCCTAGAATTTGAGAGACCGAATCTGATGCGGCCGATTGTGGCTTACTTTCACGTGACGCGACTTGAGCGTACGATCTTGGACCAACAAGTGTGGATTCTCCCTTTTGACTCCGGTGGGAACTAGGACCAGCGACGTTTTCTTGCGCTATTTGAATTTTGCCTTTAATCAAACGCTTATCCCTAGTCGACTTAGGGGTTTTTGGCTTATCTACTTTAGGAGGTTTTAGGCTTGGGCCCTTATTTTCAGTATTTTTCTTCGGAGCTTCGTGTCGTTTTTGCAACTCAATGGCAATTTCGCAACCTCGGTAGCTCGCTGGGTGACTTCCCCTGCAATTGGCACAAACCGCGGGGGCCTGACTGCAGACATTGCAATCCGTCGAGAGATGTTCGCCGGCGCATTTTACGCATCTCGGTTTTTTTCTGGCAGTACGCTTGCGTATGTCGGAAACCCTGGCATCGCTTACATTGGGGAACTAGCCTGTTGCCCTTCCGCTTGGGCTCGATTTTTACCTTGATGTTAAGGATTGATTTAATTTTGTAGATTTCGTTAATATTTTCAGTTCTATCAAAAGAAAGCATAAAAATTTGCAGGCCGCGTCGGACAACAGCGGAATCTTTGCCTTCGTCCGTACGTTGCTTCTCTTTCTTTATTATGTTCACGGCGCACAGTGTAGTATTTGGCTTCAAAAACCGCTCAAAAATATTTTGTTGTCTCAATGAGGCGATACTTAACTGAATCAACTCTAAAAGGGTTTTAAAGCTTATTTCAGTCAAAAAAAAAGGATAAATAAAGTTTCCTGGGTATAATTTAGGTATTTTATTATTAATATGAAATATTTGTGTGAAATCAGTTATGGCAATTTACATATTATTTAATGAAATGTGCTTATGATTCTTCTTCATCAGTACATTCTTCATACTCTTCATCCTCTTCATCCGACTCTTCATTTTCACTTTCATTGGATATTATAGTCTCATCATAATTTTGTAAAGATGATGATCCTGTAATCCCGGAAGTCAACATTGCAAGAGCTTCTTTTGTAAACTGTTTAGATTTTTTAACAGACAAAGGTCTTAAACTTGTTATTAGTGGATCCGAACTTAAAAGTAATTTACAAAAGAAAATAAGAACTATTTTTTATTTCCGACATCTTATGTTTTTTAAACCTGTTAAGAACATCCATGTTGCACTTTGTCCTAGAGACTTCCTCGCAAAATTTAACCGGTACAACCTGAAATGCTTGTTCCTTGCTTCTGCTGCTTCTTCGGATAGCTGTCCTATTGAAGAGTGCATTTTGAATTACTTCTGCTCCATGTATAAGAATTTTGTGCATCGTTGGAGTCATGGAATGCCAGGGATAGAGCTCAATATACAACTTAGCCGTATCGAAAGCAAAGGGTTCAAACTTCTCGATGTCTATTTCAAATCCACTAGAAATTACTTCTAATATGACTTTCAATCTAGAAATAAGTTGCAAATCAACACCAGTTATTTCAGCTGCTAGTTTTGGATTGCTTAAAAATCTGCGGCTTGTATTGCCATCATTAGTGTTCCCGAAACCAGGTTTGGGTACATCAACAATGAGTCCCAGTTTTGACTTAAACTTTTCTTGAATTTCCTTTTTTCTTTCTTTTAGTAAATTTTTTTCTGAAAGTGTTCTTAGCTGCCATTTCTTTAATGGAATCTTGTAAGCGAGATGAAGAATGCTTTCAAAAAACCGTATCCTGGCATGCAAAATTGACAATCCAAATTTTATCGCATCTTTATCGACAGTTTTTTTTCTAGAAAGATCATTGAAATCTTTTGAAGTAGCACCGCATATATAACATTTCACTGTAGATGTTGTATTAGTGGCTGCGTTGCAAACTTTACCATCGACCATTGTTAAAACTAATGCGTGTTTTACTTCCAATGTTCTATGGCATTCTATGACAGTTTTGCTCAGTTTACTTATCTTAGATTGAATGTAAGCTATTTCATTTTGCGTAACATCAATGGATTCTTTTACAAAACAAATTTTTATTGGACGGCAATATCTTGGCGAGGCGAGGATGGCGTTGGATTTTGCCAAATAATTTTGTTAGTTGAACTGCAAAACAAACGCAACGGCACAAATGAGGTTTGGAATATATATCCATCTGAATCAGAATCGTTTTCAAACTTTTGTCTGAATTGTGTTTGTTGCGAACCATCACATCCCCATTTCGATATAAGTTCTAAAGAATTGTACTCCGTTTCATTTAACATCTCTTGTGCGTTATCCAAATATAATAATAGACGTTTAGCTGTATGGTTTAATAGGTCCTGCAAGTTACTTCAGCCAAGGTTTCTGTTATGGTATATGACTCAGGTATTGGGTAGCATTCTTTTTTGGCATTTTGGAGAATACTGTAGCAAGGAAAAAGTTTTTTGTCACTAGTTCTCACTATTTCATACTGATTTCTTTACAAATTTGCATCAACAAAAATAGAAAGGGCTCTGAGAGTAGATAGCTTTTCTCGTTGGAAACTATTGGACAAGGCTTTTTTATACCTTTTTGTTCTCTCAGGGGACTCGATAATTTGTTTCAGTACTTTTGAAGCTTGCGATTTTCCAGTCTGGCGTAACTTCAATTGAGTAGCAAACGCAAGTTTCTCTGTTTCATTTCTGTCACGCAAGCTCTGCGTTCTTCTTCTTTTGCTCTGAACACTAAGCTCTGTAAAAGGTTTTAACGGCCGGCCACGTCCAGCCAAGGTTGGTGTTTCAAAATCTCCCTGAAGCCAAGTTTCATTTTTCCTTAAAAATCTATCATTTGTTCGTTGTGCACTTAACCATCTTGATTTAAATTCATGTCTGAATACAATATAACAGATTTAAAGCTAAAACCGCATTTAGAAATTAACTTCAACTAATTTAAATACCTTAAATGTCCAATTTTAATCCTAAAATCTTTAAGTTTTTCCTCCGTGCCATACGCTTTATTGAGCAAATAGTTTTGAAGGTGATCAAGTTTAGCTTCATAATTAATCTCTTCACACTCCTGCATAACATCATATAACTGTCTTTTAGTCAGAACGCACAAACCAGACGATCCTTCAAGCAAAAGAGTTTATTTTATGTTTTAATTTTTCTTAATTTTCATTAAACTAGACACACATAATGGACGATTACACCTAGAGGGGCAGTGATGGGCAGCATTTTTTTTTTATTTTTAGTTCTAAGCATATTGCTTTTTAAGCTGATTCCAAAAATATTCCCCGATATGACCCGATGATATAAGAAAAGGTCCAGAATACTCAGAAAAAACAAGAAAAAAACTGTCCATGTGCATACATTTAAAATAAATGCAATATGTATTTAACTAAAGATTCAATATGCAGAAAATTATTTTTGTTATACAGTACACACCTGCAGATAAATCCTCCATAGCAAAAAAATTTTAACACAATATTAAAAAAAATAAAAACTTATTAATTTATCGGTGGAAATTTTCACTCAAATCAACTGTTGAACAATGCAAGCTTACGATCGATGACTTTCAACTGATGCTATCGCCAAGTGTGTGCATAAAGAAAACAAAAAGCTACGGTAAATTATTCCATGGGTATTAGACAACAACTAGAAAAAAAAATTACTTCTCAACTTCACATTTTGAGAAATTGATTTATGAGCGGTTTTTGAAGGCAAATACTCCACTGTGCGGCGTCAAGAATTTTAAAGCCTTGAGCTTGAACGTCTTGCATTATTTCGTCCTTGGTACAGGATGGGTGAAGTCCCCTCGCTATAACCCGCAGCGGCTTTTCGAGGTGATTTTCATAAGTAAACCATTGGATTTTCTCTAAGTTCAACTTTTGTGACAGTGACCGATAAGCATCAGAGTCATCGACGTTAACTTTCCATACGTTGTTTCGAAGTGATGTTAAGTTATATTTCGTCCCAAGAGTATTTTTAAGGATGTTTCGCAACTTTCCGTAGTCCGCGATCCCAACGACATTTATTGCAGGTGGTCGGCGGTTTTTTTCTTGGGGTATTCCTGTCGCTTTGTTTGATACGACTGGTGTTTCTTCTTTTTGCTGCACGGTTTCTACTTCGGGTGAAGAACCGGCCTTTCGTTTCTTGGTAAGTTTCTTGGTATATACGGGATGTATCGTAAATTAGGTTTAAGTGTTTTAAATTCTACGAAGTCTTATTGTCGTCCAGCAATACCTGCAACTCTGGCTCAAATTTTTGTTCAACTTCTAGATGGTCGAAATCAATGTTTTTGGTCCTAATAGTCACAACAATCCTTGATAGCATGTCGGAAACTATTTTTTATCTTTTCCGTCGGCATGGAGTGTGTCAGTCGAAAATTACCTGATGAAGTCCAACTGACGTGTTTGCCTAATTGAAGCCTAACCTACGTTCGGCTAGAATGCATAAAAAAAGAATGCTTTGAGGAAGGTTTATATAGCAAAGGTTCTTCTCTCTAACAAATGCGGAAGCATCGTATCTATAGCTTCGTAAAAAACTAATACCTCACGATTGTTCGTCGAATATTTTTGCTAAGCGGTGCGGTAACTTTGTTCGAAAAAAGGGTCTTCTGTCGGCGGTCGTTGATTGCTGCAGCACTATCCCGATGATGTAATCCGAAGCCTCTATGGCAATTAATATGACAGCATCCCTTTCCTGGCGAGAAAGTAGCGTAGCCTTACAAGGTGCTGCTTTGTATTCTTCAAAAACGGCATCCACGTCAGCAATTCATTCAATTATACGTTGTCGGTTTTCAAATTATGTACCTTTGAAAAGAATTTGCAAACGGTTTTGAGTGATAACAGCGTTTCGGAGGAATCTTCTGTAAAAACTTATCATCACTAGAAATTAGTTTTAGAAAATTCTGTATAGAGCCGCCACTTTGCTGGCTTGATGCAAGATCCATCCGTTTTCTTATAGTCGGTAAAAGGTGATTCGTAGATGATGTTCATGTTCGGACAAAATTTTTAAGGGCACCAAAATATGGTCATTGTAGGCCACGGTAAAATCAAGACTCCTTTGGTGGTTCGAAAACCTCTTCCATCGATCGCTGAAAGGTTTGAGTTGCATAACGAAGCCCGTAGGTTATAAACATGAACTCGAAAATCCAAAAGGGGTAATAACCGCCGTCTTTTGCAATGTCTTTTGGGATATGTTTGTATTGGGAGAGGGGGGAACCGGGTTGTCAAGAACAGTTACTGTATTCAGACGCTCGAAGACCCCGCTTGGTCGCCAAGTTCCGTATTTTTTCAACTCCATGAATGGTCTGTTAATACCGTCTGTCATAAGCTCCTGGAATTCTGCTTTTTCTGCTTCAACTTCATTATAGCACTGGATAGGTTTGCAGCCGTCTGTGGTGATGCTGGGATGAAAGTAAACGTGAACAAATCGGAAGTGATGGTTGTTTCCCGAACTCCTGTGCAGTGTACCCTCCATAAATGGAGTTCCATTAAAACAGGTGGAGAAGTTTAAGTATCTCGGGGTCTTATTCACGAAAGATGGGAGGAGTGACACTGAGTTGTCCTGTAGAATTGGCCAAGCTGGAGCAATTGTAAAGGAACTGCGCCGGCCGGTCATCAGGGAGGCTGAGCTGGGAGTGAAAGCAAAGATCTCAGTTTTTAATTCAGTGTTCGCTCCGACCCTCATCTATGGTCATGAAATTAGGGTAATGACCGAAAGAACTAGATCGCGGGTACAAGCTGCTAAAATGAGATTCCTGAGGTGCGTTGCTTGTGTTACTCTAAGGGATAGAGTGAGAAACGTCAGTATTCGTGGGAATTTTAATGTTGAGCAGCTACTTCTCCGAGTGGAGCGATCGATTCTTCGATGGCTTGGATACGTTGTTCGCATGCCCCCTGACAGACTTCCTAAACAGGTCACGCTAGCCGAGATGCGAGTGCGTCGCTCCCCTGTTAGGCCAAGAAACAGGTGGTGGGATCAGGTAAAGAACCTCTCTGAGCCCCGCCTGGGGACTGCGCTGGAGTCTCTTGAGCTGGTGGCGGAGGATCGAGAACGATGGAAAGACCATTTAGCCACCCTTACTCCGAGACCCTTTTCAAGGATAAGCGGCACTCGAAATGATAATGATGATGAAATATTAGCGGACGAAATGTAAGAAATTGAAGAAAAACCGTGTGGGTTTCACCTACAGGGTATCACTGCAACCTTTACCTGGCGCGGGTAATGACCTATCATATTAGCTACAGTGACCACGATTGATTCTTTTGTCCATTCTCGTCATACTGATACTAAACGTCAAAATAGAGTCAGTACGGCCTTATTGTCATCAAAATTGTTATAATATACTTAACAAGGCATGCTGGCAATAATCCAGGTATTGAACTCGGGACCTTCTAATTGTCGATCGTAGCGTAGCACCTTTCTGCACCACAGCCCCACTTCCATGAAGCATACTTTAACGGGTGGCAATATGTTCTCTATGCATAAATAAGGCAATGCACATAAACCAACAACATGTAATTACATTTATGAGAACACAATGCTGACGTCTGTCTTAACTTTTTTAGGTTTTGTGGTGTGAAATGTCAGGTCAAACTTCTTCCCATACCGGACGATGGACGAAATTCGTACATTTTGCGTCGAACCTTCAACCTGCAAGCAGATTTTTTATGGGTGCTTTAAAGGCCGAATCATGACTTCATGGCCAAACGCAATTGGTTGCACCACCTTTGATGGCATTCAGGAGCATAGGCCATCATTGTTGTAGTCCAGTTCGTTCAAAAAGAGGTGTCAGAACTTTTTTAGGGAGCGGGTCATAGTTCTGCTTTTTTCAAAATGCTCCTTTTTCAAAAAAATCAGCTTTCAAAATTCTGCTTTTCAAAATTCAGATTTCTGAATTCCGACTTTTGAACCAATAAAATTTAGGAGTTAAGAAAAGGTGAAAAAAAGAAAGAGACAGGGTGTTTCGACCTCCATACATATTTCACTATGACGCTTTTTCAAAGTTACAGTATTTTGGAAAAAGGATTTTGACCCCAACCCTTTTTTTATACATGGTCCTTTTGTTCAATCAAATACCGAACCATATTTTTGGAACACATAAGATGTTCAGGCCTCTATGTTCATGTGATATGCAACAAAAAATCTCTATGAGACCAAGAAGAAAATATTTGACGCACTTGTTTTTTTCTAAACCTAAAATTATTTTTTAATAAATCTTACAAACGTGGATCTTTGTTTCGTAAAACAATCTCAAGATTAGGAGTCTGTTTGTAAAATTTTTCCTCGCAGCAAAACAGTGAAGTTTATAAAATGAATTTTCAAACCAACCTTAATCCTATTAGTTATAGGCATTAACCTGATGTGTGCTCATTTGCTCTTCCGATAATAGATTTCCGTAATTGCTTCTCCCGGCCCCCATACAAAGACCCTGCATCATTTCATCTATTCGCATTCAAAACAAATTGCTCATTAATATTTAAAAAACCAACCAAAAGGACACTGTTCCTTTCGGAACTAACAAATAGCTATTCAGTCATAGATTAATCGAGACGATGGAGAAAGTTCCGATCATTCTGATACAACACGTCTTCATTTTTTTCCGATGTCTCCGTATCCCAGTGTCCTTAGAGCCCTGCACTTGTGAAGAAGATAAACTACCCAAGCATCTTTGTCGAGGAAAATTAATGTTCCCATCTGTGCAACGAACTAATGGGGTGGGTGAAATCGATTGCTAGTGTCCTTTGAAAATTGTTTACAAATTACTTCAATTCCTGCCACGAAATATTTATTAAATCTTTAAATAGGGGGAAACCTTTGAAGGCGCATATTTCATCACACCATCGATAAGATAGATAATTAATAGCCGCGTGCACCCAAAAAAAATCACCTTTAATCTTGATTGACAAAGTCAATTCCCTTGGGAGTGAAAAGGTGCAAACTGCGGTTAATGGTATAGTTGGACTTTGAAAGCAAAACATATTGTGCAGCGCCACCATCATCAACCCCTATGAAATGTCCATGTCCTTTCATTGTCATCAAGTTAACCCTTTCGCCATCCAGTGGGAAACCGTAATATTTTGGGAAAACAATGAGAGGTACCTATAGGTATTAACTGTACTTTTTTGATGGTCTAACTCTTTCATGGCCTCCGCACGGTATGCATTGCATTAATTATGGGAATCCTTTGGATTCTGCTGTCAAGACTGTTGCAATCAGATACACGTAATTACACAACGAGCAGACGTTGTGCGAGAGGTTGCTTTCTTCCTCGTCATTAACATTTTGTTGATTATTTCCCTTTAGTCCTGTTGGTGGTCACGTGTCCAGTACCCGCATAAACTCATCGTGCTGGAGTGAAACTTCCGGAGTAACAACCGTGCGAAACAATCAAAAAATGTTCGAGAGGCAGAGATTCAAATGAACCCTTTTTCACGAAAAATATCATCAAAGGGGTGGAAAAGGAAATGCTACTCAAGATCAATTTGAAGTAGTTTATAAAAATGAAGGTAAGCTAAATTTAAGGGTTTCGAACAGAGGGGTGAATTGATAATGTACGCTTTTTAAGGATCGAATTCTTTTTGCAGGCGCATAAGTCTGCCGTATTGTTTGTGTCTCAATGACATGCTGTTGACTCGCAAGATTTATTGGTCACGTAAACAATAATGTCATCTGCGTTAGCAGATTTCGGTTAGTAGTAGTAAAAAGTTGTCTAATAATTTCGTCGTCTTGGTTAGTGTGTAGGGATACTGTGCGAGAGGTTCCGGGTTCGAACCCCAACAGTGGTGTTAAGTCTTTTTTTACGGTTGCGGAGCCTCGCGAGACTGAAAGAACCGTTAACTGAAAGAACCGTTGACTGAAAGAACCGTTTATTGTGGAAGTGTTCTCCATTAACCATTACGAATTTCTGAAATTTTTCAGGACCCTCTTCTGAGTTTGAAGTATCAGATGACTTTTTTTCGCGGAAGATCAAGAAACGTTGCATTAACAACTACTACTCCTTTGAGGTCGCTTAAATGTTTAAAAGTAAAAGTTTTAAGCAAAGCAAAGGCAGAATTTTAGACCGACAATTCAAAGTATTCAAATATAATTAGAAAAATAGACTTGATTTTCAAAACTCGTTTTTATGACGTCCCAGATATTGGTTGCCCAGAAAACATCAAGTCGATTGCTACACTTTGCTTTATTACGCACCAGCTCTTTTTTCATACGCTATATTTCCACCTCTGTCTTAAGACCCTTAAAAGATATGATCTAGTCTTGAGTGCCAGGTATGAGCGCCTCATTGTATGATATTTAAAACGATTGAAAGCTGGAACTTGACTTGGTTTTTTTGGTTCAAAACTTGGTTCAAATCCGCCTTCAGCTACATCCACCATTGTATGGAATGTAAGACAACTTCAAGTTACACTTTATATTTGTAGTAAGTAGTAGTAAGTAATTTTATTTCGTATAGTCATTTACATTTGGTGAGTCACCGCGCAGTGTAAATTCAGAGATTTGATATAACAACTACATCTTTCTACTGAACAATTATTTTAAAAATGCAAAAAAAGGAACATACAAATTTTGAGAAAACAACAAACTTTAAAGGAAAATACGACTAAAACCTTCAATACAAAAGCAAAAAAAAAAAATCAAGAAGAAAACTAAATCGACTTAAGCTAAGCAGGTACATAGGGGCAATATATAATAAATACTAAATAATAAATAATAATTAATAAATAACAAATAATAAAAAATAAATAATAAAGAATAAATAATGAATAATAAATAATAAATAAAAAATAAATTTATAAAAAGTAGATAATAGTCAGTGAGAAACAGAAACAAAGTTAAACATTTAGTTGGTTTATGAGTGGATTCTCGGATAACTGACAATTGCGAAAGAATTTTTCATTAAGTTTGGTAATTCTATCACAGATTAAATCAATATTTGTCCTGGTATGCAGATCAGCGGTTGAGTGATAGGAGGGAAGATTGAGCATCATTTTCAGAATCTTGTTTTGAGAAATTTGAAGTTTTTTAAGGTAGCACTTCGCAGAGTTTCCCCAGACTGGGGAACCATAAAGTAATATGGCCTGAAAGACTACATTAAAGATTATTATTTTGTTAGCGTTGCTCAGTAAGGATTTGCGGTTTATGAAGGGGTACAACATGTTTATCGCAATGTTTACTTTGTGTATCGTTTTAGCAGTATGCTCCTTGAATGTAAGTTTTCAGTCCAGATGTACACCTAAATACCTAACGGATGTAGCCCAGTTGATAGAACAGTTGTTCACTATCAACGGAATGCTTGGAAGGAAACAAGACTTTCGTTTTCGGCTGGAAAAGATAGCCTGCACCTTCTCAGCGTCAAGTTTTATCTTCCAGCAGTTATAATACTTTAGCAATATTTGAATTACATGACTCAAATTAGTCTCCACATTCAGACTAAACTCATGGGGGGAATATATTGCGGTATCATCCGCAAAAATGGCTACTTCACAATAAGGAAGTCTTGGAATGTCTGACAAAAAAATATTATATAGTATCGGCCCCAATACCGAACCTTGAGGTACACCAGACACCACACTTTGACAGGCAGAAAAACAGTAATTAACAAACACTTTGAAGAAACGATCTGACAGAAAATTTTACACGACCTTGATGAGATAAAGGGGGAAATACAGTATCAACATCTTATGGATAGTCAAAAGCCTTTTCAATGTCAAGTAAGACAAGTCCAGTCAATTTTCCTAGGGAACGTTGCCTCTTGACATGATGGCAAACTCTTAGCACTTGTTCGGAAGAATATTCTTGTCTTCGATTACTTTTAGTAGTTTGTCTTTTATAACCTTCTCAAAAACTTTACTTATGCTGCTCAAGAGGCTCACTGGTCTATAGCTAGTTGGCATATCAGAAGGTTTTCCTGGTTTTGGGATAGGAATAACCTTTCCAACCTTCCATGAATTTGGAAAGTATTGGGTCTTTAAACACGCATTAATTATAAATGTTAAATATCTAATGGCTTCTTTGGGGAGTTTCTTTAAGCTTATATTTTTGATACCATCGATGGTATATCAGACCTCCTTGATGACAAGCAACTCAAAATGTCTTCAACTCTTTCTTGAGATACAAACTGATCTCGAGGCGTTTCTGGGTTGCAATATAAAATTATTAGTGCTTGCGTCTACAATTTAGTTGGTAACAGCGTCACCAAGATGTTGAGACACTGTATGATTTTTAAGAAAAGTAGTTGCAAATAAATTAGCCTTATCCTCATCTGTATATTGCACATTTCCCGAGTCTTGCAGAGCAGGTATTTGTTTACTTTTATTTTTTACAATCTTAACAATATTCCAAAAGGGCTTGGAGTTTTTGTAAGGGGAAGAAAGCTTCGTGTTCCAGCTTAGGTTACGATATTTTTCTATTTCCTTTGAAATAAGTTTATTGTGTAATTTAACATACAGACTAAAGACACGTAAACTATTTCGCTGCCAATACCTTTTAATTGCATTTCGGATGCGGATGAATTCCAAAATGTGCAACAAACAGGATAGTGATCTGAGCTCAATTCCTGGGCTGACATAGGCTGTGAAAATATATGGGGAAATTGACATAAAGAAGTCGATGACTGACGGACGACCCCTTGAACCAGCCGGGACATATGACGGACTAAGTGGATAGAGGATAGAAAGCGGAAACAAATTGGCAAAATTTGTAAGAATATTGCCCCACGCATTTGCTCCATAGCATCCCCAATCCCGATGCCTACAATTTAGGTCTCCTCCAATAACGTAATCATCGGTCCTAACTAAAAGTTTTCTTAAATCGCTTTTAAAGTTTCTTCGCTTAGCAACAGCGGCTTTACCTGGAAAGTAAACACACAATATGCTTATTTCACGATAGCATTTAAAATTCGAGGAATATTGTCGTGTCCTGGAGTTTAACCATGTTTCTGTAACTAAACCTACATCAATGTTTTTTGTGTTCAAAAAGTTAACGGATTCAGTGTATTTATTTTTTATGCCTCTGAAATTCCACGTTAAAATATTTCAATTGTTAGGTGTCATCCTGCCATCGTCACCTGAAAAAAAGACTTGTTCTTTTTCACGGTCCCCACCTCCGCGAGGGTTTGACAAGCCCTCCGAGAGTATTAATTGTCTTGAAAAACTTCTCAAATTGTTGTTCGGATTCTTCAAAAAATTGTAGGTCCCCTTGTATGTAAAAAAAATCAACACACCAGCATACATTGTTGGGAAGTTGGCCCTGGTTCACCTCGAGCTGTTGCGCCACTCTATTTATTTATTTATAGGTGTCATATTACTTAGCATTACCTTATAAGAATTTAGTGGTTAACTGCGCGATGGCATTAATTTGGAAATCATTTTCATTACCAGAGAATTCAGTTCCTCCATAGGAAAGAGTTCGCTAGTACCAGTTGACGCTGTGATGTTGTTGTTGTCGTTGTCAATAACACACGGCTGATCTTGTGGTGCATCTTCTTACACTCGGAAGCTTACTTTATATTTGAAAAGGCTTTTTGACCAAGACTACATGAGTTCGAGTGCGACATTATGAGTTCGAGTTTTTTGTGTACGTAGAGTGATTGTTGACAGAAAACTTAATCTAGTCAAATCTAGTTTAAAATCATATTAAATCGGAAAAAAGTATCTCGAATATTCAAGACATTAGTACAAATATTCGCTTAGTTTATTACATGCAAAGTACTGGCTTGAAATCAATATTCTTAAGAAACTAAACTTCTCACAATAAATAGTTAAAAGCATTCCAACAATAAAAAGAAAAACAAGTAGATCCTAATCAACACTGGTGCCAGAAGAATGGGTTGCAAGTAAAGCTGAAAACAGTTCTAAAGAACTACGAGTTAAAGCTTAAAAAACTCCTACTATTCCTTCTAACTTCCGAATACAATGAGATTCCAGATGCATAAAACACTTGTAAAAATCAGTAAGAAGCAATAGAAGCAACAAAAATCACGATCAAGATAAAAAAAACCCAAAAACATTATATTTCTTTTCTCACACCAAAGCAAAAGCCCCCCTCCCCGAGCAGTTTATCAACGAACGTTTGATCTAAATCTCTTCAAGAATGTGCGCTGCTCTCATAAATAAGCCACCTTTTCTTATATATCAAAAATAAATCACATGACAGATTGCCATTGGATACGATGATGCATGACCTCGCATTAATAATCTCAAATGTGAAATCACAAAAAGCTCACGTATGTCGGTAATCCTTTGTTGCAGGATATCCAATATTTTCTTTGGTCAAGATAATAAACGTTGCTGTGCAGCGTAACCTTACCTACGATTGATTAGTGCGGAAAACTGTCAAAATAATCACAAGGATATTTTTCCGCTTTATACCTTATCATAACTCACCCTTTTGTTGAATTGAATTCGGATGTGAAAGTCTATAAAAAAGGGTTCTCGTCTTACATCACCACAAATAAAAGGAAAAGGACTTCAAAAAAATATCCATTCCCCAGCACTCAATTTGATCAAAACTGTGGAATCACGTCCCTTTTTATTGGTTTTCCTTTATTTGCCTGCCCACATAATCTCTTTTGGCTTTTAGTTATATCTCTTCGTCCTTAATACCTATATGAAAAGGAATGTCCACAGGACAAAGTGGGCGATGGGCGGTATTTTTTATGGGACATTGTTGGTTTGGAATATTTTATTTTTATATTGGCACACGTCAATATGAAATAAATCGTTTTCAATTCTAAAGTCGCGTGCTAAAAAAATATTATTTTTTAACGAGTGACACTGGCAGTGTGTTATGTGACAAGTGATGGACTTAAGATCTGGATATCCTGGTTAAAACTTCAAAGGCATCGTACGCAGTACCTTTACGCCCATATGTGGTGTATTTAGTCCGAAAAGAGTTTTTCTCTTGCAAAAAGGACATTTTTGCATTTGTTTCGGTAATCTGCCTGGGGCGGTAAAAAAAAACAAAAGCCACAAAATGTTAGAAAATAAAAAAAGGTCCCCCAAATTGGCCAAATTGAATATGATCACATATGCGTGAAATCCAATTTTCTCCTTCTCCACAATGTCATATACGTATTTATTTTTTTTGTGAGTGTTTTGACCCAAATGGCTTGAAAGCACGTAATCCTTTATTTTTTCAAGAGCGATAAGTAATATAAATTTGCCGTAAAAGACCTTTTTCAAATCACAAAGAAATGTAAATTTTTTTTTGATTGCACAGGATGTCCCGATTTGAAGGTGTCGTTTTCTCTATTAGGAGTGCTAGACAGATTTTATTTGCTTCAATTTCGTTAAGTATAGGATTTGTGTTATTGTTCCTTGGGAGATTTGTTTTAGATCCAAAAAAGTGCGGCCTCTTCAAAGTCCAGAAAAAACGGTTTTTCAAATGTCGGATTTTTTTCGGAATTTCGAAATACATATCTTTTAAACGCAGATTTTTAAAGAAATGCAGTCAAAAGGTTTTTTTCACTACCTCCCTTTCAGATACACAAATATAATATATAAATACACAAAAAAACTTTTTACTCCGCAGTACAGACATGCCTTAAAATGAGACTGTCACATGCACGGACGACACGGTTTTCCTGGCAACATTATTTCAAATCATGAACCATATTGTGGCCCGCAGGGTTACTTATAATGTTTTCATTTTCAAGGATTTAAATGGCAATTTTCGTTTTGGATCTTCTTAAAACAGTTGAGCAGAGCAGCCTTCCTTAGATGAAAAACTCTGAAAGTCCAGTCAGATACCCAAGACGTTCGGATGGTATTTAAGCTATGGTAGCTAAATCTTGCAAAGGGATTGTCCCATTTAAAACGTCTGTGACCCAATATTTTCTTATTTGGGAAAGCAGGATTGAATCAGCAAAACAGGACTTAAATCAGCAAAAACTACCCCTTTTTAAAGGGGGTACAATTTTTTACAAACTATTATTAAATGTTCAACTAAGAGTCAGAAAAACAGATTTTTCGCATAATTCAAGTCAAAAACTGTATATGTAGAAAAATTTCCTTTTTAGGGGTATTTTGCACCCCCTTGTAATGCAACTAAAGCAAATTAACTGGAGTAAGAAGTGAAATAATCACCGTAGACCAAAGACCTTTTAGAGACATGATCGAAACCGACAGGTGAATTGATTGACCCTTCCGTCTGTTTGTGTAAAGGTTTAAGGTCTTTAAAATCAATCTAGACAGCTGAAACTTGGTGCACGTCAGCACTAAGTTCCTCTGTTGCACAAAGTGTGAAAATTGGTTAAATCCACCGACGGCCACGCCTGCTAATTGTGAGCTTCAATGTGAGACAACCTCTTTTTCACATTTTCTTTCAAAATGTCCTTTGGTCAAGTAAGACTTGGGCAGTACGCCCTTCTCCTCTTTTCATTTAGGCGCGAGGTTATAATCTGAAGTGATGGATTATAACCCTCCCACTCTACTGCATTCCTAATGGTCCGCTTGTGGAGTACGCCGATTTGACCTTAGAATATACCGGCAGGCCACCCGGTTTTGGATCTCTTCGTCACTAAGGCCAAATAAATACTGTTGTGATAGCATTTGTGTGATCCATGAATGTTTAGGCGTTCCTCTCCCTCGCGATTGCGCTGGAATGTTGATTGACATTGCCTTTTTGACGGGGTTCGTAGGATCTCTCCTTCGAACGTGGCTTTACCAACTGAGCCGGTCGTGCTCCATTTTCTGGAGATAGGTTGTTTTACATGGAGCCTTCCTCGGATCTTCGTACTTCTTATTCTATCTCGCTTTGTTACTCCTGCTGTCATGCAAAACATCTTCATCTCAGCTGCCGTTAATTTGCCCTCATATTTCGTATACGCTGTCCAACATTGTGAACCATATGTAAGCGCCGGACGTACAACTGCGGGGTAGCGCTTGCCTTTCAACTTAGAGGGCATTTTTCGGTCACCGAAGATGGCGGAGTTTTCTCGCCACTTCACCCACCCCACGCTTGCGCGATGATTGATGTCGTCATCACAGTTTTCTTTGCTATTGATCATAGATCCCAGGTACTTGAACTTTTCACGCTTGGGAAGCACTTTTCCATTCAATTAAATGTTTGGAATTGATTCGGGGATACGCCCTGTAGGAACAAAAATTTTGGAACAGAACAATATTGTCAAGAGGCCTTCATTAAGGCCTAAAAAAATTGACATCATTGACCATGCCAACTTTTAACATGTTAGATTTTAAAAAACTCGATTTTTCGAAAAATTTATTCCAAATCGAAAAAAATTCTGACAAATATTAAACATATATTTGCGAAGTTTGTTGCATACGAAGTTTTGAGCTCCGTCCACTGTTTTTATTCAGAAATTAATAAATTGAATTAAAATTGAAATTGAATTAAAGTCGGAACTGTCAGTTAAAGAAAAGGTGCGTTTTTATACGCTTTTAGCAATATATTACACAATAATTCTTGTGTGACTTCAAACTTGACAGCCTTTATTGCAACTAAAAGTTTGAAATAAAATTACTCATCATGTTCACTACTATGAATCGCAATAAAATCATCCAAATGGCGCACATTTTTATACCCTTTATAGGTGGCTTAATTTTTGGACTGGGAATCACCTCTCTGAAGTTCTCATGACCATTTGATCGTATGGTTGGTTTCACAAGTGGATAATTTTTCGTAAATTATCCGTGAAATTAAGAAATTTGCCGCAATTACGTGATTTTTTTTAATTTTGCGACAAATTACCACGGACGCGTACCAAACAGCTTATCTCAACTATCGAGGGAAACTGTTCTATCGCTCTTCAAAAAAGACCCTAAAACGATCTTCAGGAACTTGGATTTTGGTACATGGAAATTAGGGTCGATTGTATTTGCAAAAAACTGAGCGCGTTAGTGCACGACATCGGCCATAACTTTTTCCAACATTTCAGAAACATCTCAAAAATTTTTTGATTTTCCTAAATTTTTTGTGTTTCCGATATTGAAGATATGTACACCTACACTTTAGGGGGCAACACGTGAAGAACTCTTCCAGTCTTTTATGCGTTTTAAATGGTCCTTGTCCAGTTTTATGTAACTTTTATTAAGACTTTTTCATGACACAGTTCTAATTAGATTAATTTTTGGTCAGCTTTTTAGTAAAGCAAAGGGGACAGCTTAAATTTAGAGACTATTTCGAAACTTCAATTTGTTTTTAAAGATGGAAAAATATCGCCTCGTTCCATATTATTTCCGTTATAAGCGGTAAGTTTTTATCGATTTCATACAATTTCTGCCGCGTTGTAAAAAATAATGAATGAAAATTTACACACAGAATTAAAGCTAAACCCATCCTTTACCGTCAATTAGGACGGTGACGAAATTTCGAGTTCGGTGTCGACATTGAACTTATTCGGAGTTCAAAAGAACATTTACATGAGCACGATTCCGTTCAAGTGTACGAGAAAAGAACAATTTTTCTCTGTACTCCACACCAGTTTCACGATTCGGTGTTGAAAAGAATACGCCATTAGAAAACTCCTTAAAGTTATCTTTTAAATGCTGGGCTCACCACAAGAAGAGTGTGCCTATTTGAGAAAAGCTTTTATGAAAAGCACCGATTGGGGGTACCCTGACCTGACAACAAAACTATGTTCTTTGACATTTGGCTTCACAAACTACATATTTAGATTATGCAGACAAAGTATCCCAGACACGAATAGTATACCTTCCTTACAGTAGGAAGGTATACTATTCGTGTTCACATACCCGTAAACAATTATGGTAATCGATTTTTCAGCCAAATTCAAGACAAAAACAACTATAGTCGGTAAACTAAATGGTCCTACAACTATAATTTTTGAATCTAAAAATACTAATGTTTAAACTAGATACAGAACTTAAAACTATTGTGTCCCAGTATAAAATTTCCATTGATTTTGCTCCTGCAAATAGCGTCTTAATTCCCTCAGAATGCCTTGCTGACACAATGCTTTGAAATGGAAATCGTTTAATCCCAACACCCTGAAATTTCCCCAAAGAATTTGTTCATTAATAAGATTTTATCCCACCTCACGAAAACAACAAAAAAAAAAAAACACAAAATAAATAAATAAAACCCAAAGGATATTTGAAGCCGAAAGGAACTTTCTAAAAACCAGCAACAGCTACCTCCGCTGCGAAGCAGACTAGCTAGTAAAAAAAACCGCTCCTTTCCCAACAGCAAGGACTAATTGGAGATGTGCATTCGGCAGATATGTTTTTAGGGATTAGTACTTTACGATTACGATTATTTCGGCATCCGAGCACTCCGAATGCCTAATTTGCATAAAACAGCCACAACTCATTTGTGCGAGATTTGCCATTTGATATACGGGAAGAGTAGGTATACCATACACAGTGGCAGCAAAGTATTTTTGGTATTTTCCAAAAAGCCAGACTATGGTGGCTCCCTCCCACATCCTGTTTGTGTTGCCTTTCAGCTTCTTGTCGTATAATATCCTTGCCTTTGAAATGGCATAAATAGAGGGTTCGCATTTCACACAGCGGGTGGTGGTTGGGTAGTCATTGTGTATGTGCTTGTCTGTCGTCCTTGCTCGTCGAGTCGCGTCGTCGGTCGTATCGAAAGTTTGGCAGTGTTAAATGAATCCAATATGTCATTTTCAAGTTTTTACGATATCCAGCCGCCCGACACGATGGCAATGGCTTTTGGGTTATTGTTTGTGGAAAAATGTTCTCGGATGCTAATACTCACTTCCTCTGACGGATTACACATTTTGCCATTGCCTCACCGCGTATCAGATAATTTGGTTCTGGCTTTTGGGTCCTCGTGTGGCAATGTTGTCAGTTCAAGCTCGATGACGATGAATGTTGTCACAGGAGTTATAGAAAGTCCTGTGATGTTTTTTGTTTTGTTATTTTGTGCAAGGTTTGCAATGACTATTAAGCAAGAGAGCTATTACAATCGAAATATGCAAATTGCACATTTTGTTGAAAACGGTTTTGGAGCTTTATTACCCTGCAGAAGCCGCAGAAAGGTGCAGGAAATTCGAGGTGATGAAATGATTTGTCGGATTTGTTTTTCACGGCTTTCATTTATCATAGCAATTTGTGGCGATTGTATTGGAACAGAAAAAAATGCAAAAAATGAAGGTATACCTATTTGCACTTTTTTGTTAAATGCATGAATAAATTTTAAGTTCGATTTTAACTTTTTTTATATTAAGCTCGCGATCAAGTGGTTATGGCTTTCCATAGAAAGCGATCTTATCACATCGCGAGGGTAAAGACTTTAAGGATAGAAGAAAAAAGGAGTTCTACAACCGCTGATGGTGGTATTGTTATACCGCAAATGTTGTATAACCAGCGGAGTCAATAAAAACTTTCAAAAAGGAGGAAAAGGTGTTTAACATTCGGCCGACCATAACGTGGATAACAGGCGGCGGCCAACCAGGAATCTCATTTGAGACGCTTCTCGATTTTTCGTTTGTTACTGATTTTGGTCCGCCCCCGATATTTTTCCTCCTGGCCACCATATCTGGTTAGCGTTTCCCTATCGGCGCTCAACTAGGGACCGACAACACCAGAGGGGTTCACTTAAATGCCCTAAGCTGATAAGAAGGCTGGATTCTACATCAAAATTGGTTCAAAGAGAAAAGTTTCTCCTATTTAGTTCTTCCGGTTCAATGTTATTGGCGCAGGCGAGATTTATGACTCGCGGACTCGCTAATTTTTCAGATTTCATTGGAGAAAAATGCTTAAAAAAATTAAAAAATTTTGCAAACTAGCATAATAATCTACAAGTCCAATCTTTCTGACACACATAGCCGAATACCTATGCTGGGTGACTCAGTTAAGGCGTTATAAAAAGCTAGAGCGTGTAGGTTGGGTTAAGAAAAGATAAATTCTATGGGAGGGGGAGGCTATTCCGATAAGAGCGAATTTATAAGAATAAGGGTTATACTAACGCCATGATATACCTATTTGTAAGTTCAGAAATCTCTTCTTCTACTATACTTTTTAAATGAATGTTGTTTTAGGGAATTTTTTTCGAAAATTTATTTCTCAAACTCAAAGTGCAAAATGAAGAGTATTTTTTTTTCTTGTTATCACGTCATTAAAACCTTTCTTTTTTCCAGAGTTCAATGCTCTCATTAGTTTATTATTGAAAAAAAAGAACCGCATGCTCATATATTTAAGCTAGCCGTTATTGCGTAGTTTGTGTAAAATTCTATTTGTTTATTATTTTTGGGTATATTTAACATTCTGTTTTATGCTTTTTCGTAGTGGAGTCTACTGTTCTTATGTTCGGTGATTTTTTAGTTTTGTTAATTAAAAAAAGGGTGACATAAAAATTTTGCTTTAATCTTTTTTATATATATTATTTTTTTTTTTCTTTAAAATGAACTGTTATAAGTTTATTGTTTTTTATTTTTTCAAATCTATTCTGTTGGCTAACGTTTCTGTGGTTGAGATGACGTCAAATATAGTTAATGTAAAATAAGTTGTTCAAAAGTTACGATACACATATTTGTTAGCAGCATAATTTTAATAAGCATATCTGGGAAACCATTCACTTTTTTAAAAAACGTTTGATAACATTTCACTAAATTTTCGGATAACACGTGTTTTTGATTTTAATGAGCACAATTCTGAAATTCACCCCGAACGAGTCGCATCGAATTGCAAGCGAATTATTTCAAAACTGTTATAACTTTTTTTTAGTTTAAAAAGATGGACCGTTTCGAAAATATAGAGAAGGACATTCGTTTTGGTTTTCATTTTCCATTTTAATATCCTACTTAGGGTATATTAAGTTTGATGTATAGTTTGTAACGCAGTTAAATAATCACCGTAGACTCCTAACGTAGACCTTTTAGAGATATAAATGGACCGACAGGAATCGATTAATCCATGTCCCTCTGTCTTTTTGTCCGTATATAAACAACTTTTAGGCCTTAAATTTTAAGCTAGAGAGCGAAAAGTTGGTGAGTAAGCTGGAAGTTGAGTCTTTCAGACCAGGTTTGAAAACTAGTTGAATCCGCCCACAGACATACCCACTTCCTTCCTGTAAATGAGCGATTATCTCTAATTATACCCGACCGAGGGTATATTAATTTTAATGCATAGTTTGTATGTACCACAGAATCGATTAAGCCATGTCGGTCCTTCCGTCCGTCCGTATGTGTGATGATTTTAGGGCTTCAAAATCAAGCTAGAGAGCTGAAACTCGGTACACGACTTGGTCCTTTTGTTGCACAGACAAAGTGTGAAAATTGGCTCAATCCGTCAACGGCCATGACAATGATTTTCTGAAATCATTTTCGCTTTTACCGTATTTTCTCATGAGTCTAAAGAAATTACAATTAATTGGTTTAAATTTTAAGCCCATGCCCACTTTTGGGGGCGTGGCCTATAGACATAATATATGAAATGGGGACAAGAAACTTTAAGATTTGGTGTTACATGGTATATAGGGTAGGGTATGTAGAAGTTTGTCACAGATAGATCATAGACGCGTAGGTACCTTCCTAAGAGAGAGACGTTCCTTACTGAAATTTATGCAGAATGTGTAAATTGTTTCATATACTTGTTGGTGTAAAAATGGTTTTTTACACTCATGTGATTCAACTTGTTTTATAAAAGGAAACCGGTTAATAGTAGCCAACGTCCTAAACTAAACGGTAGGACTATTATAATAGGTAGTTGGTTTTTGGTTGAATGTAGATTGTTGGGCTTCACTGTGCAAGAATTCCCGGGTTCGAATCCTGACCGGGACAAGTAAAGATTTTTTCACGGTAACCCCTTCCGCGAAGGTCTGGCAAACCCTCCGAAAGTATATCATTTGCCATAAGAGACCTCTTAATTTCCCGTTCGGCATCAGCAATCAGGGCTCCTGTTCACATAGATTATTCCCTAACTTTGGGTTAGAGTTAGGGTTAGGTTAGGTTGAAGTGGCAGTCGGATTCGAAGAAACCGACACCCTTAGACCTATGTAGGTCCATTATGGTATACCTACCACATGGATCTAGAAAGTTTTTCGCCTGCTCGTTAAACCGGCTGGACCCATAATGAAGGGGGAGACATTTTGGGTCGGTCGTGTTTAGATCGCAAAGATCATTGTAAAAGAAAGTTCCAATGTTGAAATTCCAAAGAGAGCGGGGCACGTGCAGAGAGGGAGGAGAGCAGTCTCGTCTTCTTCTTCATCCATGCAGCCGCTGCAAAAGTCGTTAAAATAAACAACAAAACCCTTGTTGCATACTTGGCTATCAGATGTAATGATACCGGTTGAATCTTAAAGCGTTTAAGATCTAGCTTTGGCCAAATCTCACTACCACGTATGCATTTACGGTTTGCTCTTTCTATTGCATCAGCTTTGCATGTAGAAGAAATTGAAATGCCTAAGGATTCCAATTTATCATGTAAGATTGAGAGAATAGTTTCAAGTTTGGCGAGTTTGTCAGCCTTGCGTTTCCCTGGAATATTGCTATGCCTTGGCATCCAACTCCGACATCTCCAAGACGATTGGCAGTCTGGGGCTACTTCAGAGCTTATAGAAACTGATTCCAGACACTTCATGCCGCCTGGCTGTCAAAAAAGATTCGTATGTCCTTGGCGGATATAACGTTATTCTTATTCTTAAGTGAGACTAAGATTATTAATCTTATTAATTATTTTATAGCCATAATTTTAGCTTGAAAAACACTACAATGACCAGGATAGCGAAAAGACAGACTAAGATTCAGTCTATCTGAGAAGACGCCCCCACCTACGCCATAATTTTTCTTTGATCCATCGGTGAAAAAATGGATCGAGTCGAGTAGCAAGATCATCCCAAGAGGATTTAGGTGGAATACTTGCCTGCAAGTTTCTATTAAACTGTAGTGTACGCATGGTGAAGTGTGTATGTTTCTAGGAGGGATCCTCAATTTGTTCAGAATAGCGAAGTGGCCGATCGCTCTCGGTCCACTGAGAGATTCCTTTGAGGTGACTAGCCACGATCGCAGTGGTTTGTCTGCTGAAGAGTTCAAGGGGGATAATGGAGGAGCAGTATGTTCAGTGTTGCTGAGGCACATTCCCTAAATTACTTTTCTGAAAACCTAAATATTTTACAGGCTCCTGGTGATTTCTTATACATGGTGATGTCTTGTAGTCATCTACACTTATCACTGATAAATACTTATAACATCACAGGGCACATCAGTTCTTTCTGTCTTTTTTCTGCTGAATTTTCGGGGGAAATGAAATATTAAAACTCGTATTTATAAGGACGGTAAAAGAAAGTTAAATAAATTTAAGACCATCAACCAATGTAAATATGTGTTTCAATTTATTCGAATATCTGCGATTATTTTTGTTTTCCAAGCTTTTGTATCTGCTTGTGTATTATTTTAGAATATTGTTATTTTTGCGGGAAACTGCGCCACTATTGGACTTTAAATAATGTTATACCATAGCTGTTTGTTTAAGGCAATCAAAATGTGATTGATAGATGTAAAAGACGTTCATATATTATACAAACCCTTTCGGCATACGCTCTCGCAAAGTCAGCAAATATAAAAATGACCTAAATGCTAAAAGAATTCCTCAAATCATCCCCCTTATCCTCTTAGTATTTTTTTATTTGTAGAGCATCCTTCACAGGCTACTTTACATGAAAGGATAATCGACTTTATTTCAAATGGTTTTACACAAATATTTAACATTTGATGGAAACCTTTTTATCAACTGAAAATTGACATAATTGAAAGCACACATATCCTCATTGATGTGGCATCCTTTTTTCACCATATTTGCAAAGATTCCAGCGAAAGAAAAGCATTTCAAAGACGATAAGATGCCTCTGTCAATGTTTGATCAATAATGAAAACCACTCGAAAAATGTGTACACATATAGATTTCTATATTTTTGCCATGTTTAACCATTAAAAATAAATCACAAAAGTTTTTTTTCCACAATATTTACACAATTCCTAACAAGTGTAAGTGGTATGGTTGGAGCGTGCTCAAGTGGGGATAAAAGTAACTTTGATATCACAATGGTCACGAAAGCGGAAAAGGATATGGTTTGATACGGAAAAAAAGTCTAAACTCATGTTGAGTGTTTAACCTTGTTGCTGGAAACTTGTGCAGAGAAACTTCCAATTAACCTGGATTTCGAAAATAGAGGGTGTCCCTGAAAAACAAAAACGCACCCTCGGCAATATTTTTCCACAAGTGGTACCTATCAACTAGTTGTTCGTGATTTAAATGTAATTTGCGGTTAAGGATCCACTCCGCCGCATTCAATGTCAACAAGGTTTTTTTTTTCCTAATTAAAAACCAATATGGGAATTTTTTCAGCTGTTCGAAAGAAAGAAGTAAATTCACCTCCTCTGGGTATCCTGTGTCAATCAATTTAATATAATTTCCGGGCTGCTACGGCTTCATGTCTTACCCGATTGTAAATCCGCCTGAGAGCTTCTTAGTGAATTTAATGCATGAATAAGAAATAATTTGTCCTTTTGATTTCATCAGGATTTTTTTTCCTAATATTCAAATGGATGATGATTCCCCAACTTCCAAAATTGGGTTTATTACATTTTTATGATGTGACATAAAAGAGAAATGCAAAGCGGCTTGTGTGCTGTTGTTATCCTTAATGCATCCATCGATACATTGAATCGAAAATTGGGTTTATCTCTCATTTCATTAAGACTCTTCTTGGCATAATTTATTAGGGATACATTCCAAGGTATGTTGAAGCCGTATATGTGCGCACCTCGTTCCACATTAGGGTGGGGGAGGACGGCAATATATGTATTATCCTTTTTAAAAATGACTATCATCTCATCATATTAAAAATTTACAATGTTTTGAGTCTTGAATTAAAATGGAGAATGAGTATTTCTCTCACCGAGCGAGGGTGGATTATTGAAATTTGTTTTTCCATCAATTTTCCAATGAACGAACGTTTTTCTTGCTTTTATTATCCTTCAAATGGTAATCAGACAGAGAATGATTGTTTGTGTTTCATGCATGGAATGACGGGCGCGAAGCTTCAAAGTAAAAACCACACCGTACTTGCGGTGTTAGCTATGACAAAACATTTCAAAGAAGGCAATGGGAAATTTTTTTCTTCTTTTTTATGGAGGTAGGTACACCAAGCGACTTGACAAGGATAAGAAGTTTGCTATTATTTTTCCGCCATTTTCGTTTCCAGCAGGATAAACGAAATCAAACATAACAATTAATAAACGTAAAAGCTTTGTGGTGTGCATATTTTACGTTTTTGGAATGTCGAAATTTTTCAGCTATACACGTACTTTTTCTTAGCTAGCGGTTATTTCTGTGTAAGGATAATTTTTTCTTCTGCTTCATTGAAAATATATACTTACATCCACTGCGAATAGGTATTGTAAATTTAAATACAATCGGGCTGACAGGGATTCGCATTACCTTTGACATTCAGCTAAATGGATATCCTTTGATGTTATATTTGAAGGATATTTTCGATTGTTATAATGGCCTCTTGCATTTTAAAAATAAGAATAGAAGTTAGAAAAAAAGCATAAAATATAATTAAAAATAAACAAGCAAATTATTGGAAGAAAGAATTCGCAATTTCATTATATAGTCTTATAACTGAAAACAATTTGAATAATAAAAAACATTTAAATAAAAATTTTCATATTTAGGAAAACAACGTAAAAGAAAATTTAATTTAAAAGAAAAAATATGTATAAATAAATGACTAGAAATGCGTAATGAATTTTTATCGCACATAATGAACAATAAATGCGTGAATAACTGAACAAATAGATAAATAATTTTGTGTTAAAAAAAAAAAACAAAAACAACTATAAATAAATAAATTAAAATACTAAGCAAATTAAATTAATAACATAGATAATAACTTATAATAATAATATATAATGACTTATCAATTTATAAACAAATAAAAAATAAATTTAATAAATATATAAGTTAACTACTTGATAAATAAATAAATAAATAGTAGGTAAAAAATTAGGAAACTAGTTTCACAATTAGGAAAAAGAGGGAAATCTGACGTGAATATGTTGTACAGAACTGGTCCAAGAACTTAGCCTTGGGGAACACCATAAATTATTTTGGTGTTACTTCTGACCGTTCGTCATTCATAGAAAGATGAAATTTAGTACACTAATAAAGTCCGTGAAAAAAATGAGAACGTATAAAAGGGCAATTTTTTTTAGATACACGCATAATGGTTAAATTACAGTTCTTAAATTTTAAATTTTATCAAAATTTAAATTTTGATAAAATTTTTTATCTAAAAAAAAGCTTACTGCCAGAAAAAAATAAAATTGAGATATTGGCTAAGCAAATAACGAATTTTTATAATAATTTCGAATTTTTGCAAAATATTCAAAAGTTTTTGAGAAATAAGTAATGGAAAATATGTGCCCATTTGCAACGTGTTTAAAGTGTTTAAACATAACATTTTAATTACTTTATTAAAAGAGCCGATATTAGCCATATTAAACTTGGCTAATATCTATTAAGGGTAATTTAAATGACATTGCAACAAAGATTATTTTGTAATTTTTAGGCTATAAAAATACTATAGATTCTGAGATCTAGCCCGAAAAATTCAAAAACATTTAAAATCAATTTTTTTTAACATTTTGGTATTTGTAATGACATTTTGTTTGCATATAAACCGTAGGAAGAGAATTCTAAAAATTCTAAGATCTGTCAAAAATGGCGTATTTTAACTTAAAATTTTCTGATTTGGTTAAAAAAGCAAATTAACCAGTGAGTAAGTGTTACAGTGTGTACGCGGAAGTTGCAGTCCGTAAAACGGACCGTTGAATACCCCATCCTATCCCATTGCAAAATGCTAATGGGATAGTTATTGTTTAACATTTTATAAGTAATGCAAACTTCGAAAGGGGGCGTGGTCCAACCGCCCCTAATTACAAACTATTAATTATAAGATATTTCCACAGATATTTCCAAGTTGCACTTAAATGTACGTAAAAATACAATTTTTTGGTTCAAATTCAATATTTTTGAAAAATCGACTCCTAAAAGGGGGCGTGGCTAAGAACTTTATATGAACGAAATCTGGAATGAAGTCTCGTTTACCTAACCTGTTCCTTTTTTTGTTTCATGCTTTCCTAAATTAGGCTCAAGGCCAGTCGAAATTAAGTGGAAAATTTTAGGTTTTTCTTCATTTCTGTCTCCAAATGTGGGCGTGGCTCAAAGTTTTGTATGAACAGAATGTGGAACAAAGCGTTTTCTACATAAAATATTAAAAAAAAATTTTTCGATTTCGAGCAAAAATATTGAGTAAACTGCATTTGAAAATTTGCCCCTAAAATAGATGTCACGCCCACTAGAGGGGGTTTACCAATTATATTTGTCTTTTTTGTGTCTTACATTCACTAGGAGATGCTAAACGTCAAATTTCAGCCTTTTAGAACGTCTTACAGTTTTGAAAACTCGGGAGGTAGTTGCACATTTAGACCGATTGTGGGCATGTCTTGGGGCGGATTTGAAAAATTTTTACAATTGTACTGCTTCACATGACGTGGACCTTACGTACGAAGTTTCAGCCCCCTAGCTCAAAATTTAAGGCCTAAAAACATGTGACATACAGACGGACGGACGGACGGACGGACATGGCTCATTCGATTCAGAATTCGGTCTCGATCATATGCTCTTAAGGTCTTGGGGGTCTACCATTATTATTTCACCGTGTTACAAACTATGTGACAAACTTAATATACCTCCTATCCTATGGGATGGGGTAAAAAAACAAGGCCGTCAAGTATGAAGTCATACACGGAGATGTCCGTCGGTATTTTTTGAAGGCTTAGCGTAGGATTATTGCTTAATTTGCATATCAAATGTTAAGTATGTTTGCAACTTTGTGTTTCTTTTTTTAATGAGGATTTCCGACTTTATGGCATTTTTTCAAGCATATTTCGACTTATAATAAAATATAACTCATTTAATTCGCTTATATAATATTTATTGAATTTTTCGAGTGCAATTTTAAGAAAATATATGCATAAGATCTGTGTATACGAGTTATTAAATGCTACCATTGCAGTGTAGTAAATAAGGGGGAGATATTCGACTGTTTGCCCCGAATTCGGGTTTAAAATTCTTAAAATAGATATTTGTGAAATGAAATTTATCCTCGAAATTTATCCATGAAATTTACTCTCGGTACTGTTAATAATTTTTTACAAGCCTACTGTACTTATTTTAGCCCAATCTTAAGTTTAGGTACTTAAATTTTTATTGAAACGAAGGGTGACAAATAATTTTTTTTGATTTTTTTTTGGTAAAAAACAACTGAAAAAAAATTATATAGGGTTTTTTGTTTTCAAATTTTTTTGTATATGTTTTACTTTCTACTTTAGTGGTTTGTACACTGTGTCAAATTTTGTTGATAAGAAAGAAACAACTGAGGCATTTTTAGCACCACCATTTTAGTACATCAACTTTAATGATTTTAATTACATCTCAAAAACCACGCAATATTAAAGCACTTCTATATTTTTCTTTCGAATCTCAAAAAATTCTCTATGTCTGATATTTTTTTCAAAACAATATCTATATGCTACCGTTATCGAGATAGTGTGGGGGGACACGCGTTTTTTTGCCTTTTTTCATTTTTATTTTTTAATAATTTAAATAAATTTTTTTATTTAAAATCCATAAAACGTCTATTCGGAACCTTTTGGTTATATTTTTTTGTTGTTCTTTGCTTTGTTACTTTTTTCTAATAGCGTTTCTCATTGAAGAAAAGATTTACTCTTTCTGTCAAAAGATTTGATCTTTTTCGATTTTCAATTTCATTGAAAATAAAAGAGCAATTCTAGATCAATTCTCAACACGAAAGATGCGATCTTGCGATCTTGGGAGATTTGATCTGAACTCACAAACATAAGTAAACATTTATACTGTCAAACGCTGAATCGAAGCAATTTTGTTTGCTTGGAATTAATGTGCGGACGTGTTTGTTTGTTGCCAGCCCTTGTGTGTGATTTATTTTGTCACCAAACGGAGAAACTTATTTATTGAAACGAGCAGTTCTCGATTTTGAGAGCAATTATTTCAAGTTTCAATGAAAAATGCTGTTAATACTCAGAGTACAGGTTTTTTAGTTGTCGGTTGAAAAACTGCGTTTTGTAATTTTTTCTTAAACCGTTTCAGAAAACTTGAAGTCAGAAACGTCATTTACGAAAGATCTTAAAAATTTAAGAATTCACTTTATTCGTTTTATATATAAACCAAATTTAATTATAATCGGTACCACCGCTAGGATTTCAGAATATGTTTGGAAAAATAATTTTTGAAATGTTTTTGAAGTTTTCGAGCTAAATCTCAGAATCTGCTAATTATTCGAAAATTTCTATAGTCTTTTTAAGGATTTTAAACCTGATAATCAGGCAAATAGTGGCAGTGGCAGCATTTAATAACTCGTATTCACAGATCTTATGCACATATCTTCTTAAAATTGCACTCGAAATGTTATATAAATATTATATAAGTATTATCCAAACCAGTAATCGAGTCGAGATGTGTTTTAAAAAATGCTGTTAAGTCGGAAATTGTGTTTAAAATAATAACATATAGTCGCAAATATACTAAACAAGATGCTATATGTAAATTAAGCAAAAATTGTACGCTAGACCTTCAAAAAAGCCAACGGACCGCTCCGTGTATGACTTCAGACTTGATGGTATTTTTTATAATGTCTTTGCATTTGAGTTTCAGTCGGATAAGTTCATTTTTATACTCTATTCCACTGGAATGGAGTATATTAAGTTTAATACATATGCAAAAATGTAACATAGAGAAATAATGACGTTAGACCCCCAAGACCTTAAGGGCCTATGATCGAGACCAAATTCTGAGTCGAATGAGCCATGTCCGTCCTTCCGTCGCGTCCGTCCGTATGTAACCAATTTTTAGG
This sequence comes from Neoascia interrupta, assembly GCA_947623515.1. Classification (NCBI taxonomy): domain Eukaryota; kingdom Metazoa; phylum Arthropoda; class Insecta; order Diptera; family Syrphidae; genus Neoascia; species Neoascia interrupta. The sequence continues at coordinate 139,907,807 of OX392463.1, forward strand.
CCTTAAATTTTAAACGTTTTCTTACAATATAAACGATATAAAATTGAAAATAAATTGTCCTTTGTTTTACTTAACTATTTACGACCAACTTTTTCTAGCTAAGTCGTACGTAACGGCAATTTTTTTTATTATTCTGACAGTTTTTTATGTGGAACTAAGGCTCTAAGTATAACTCATCAGTGTATGATGTGTATCAGCAGAAGGGCCTTAATCATACGAATTTAAACTATCGCAGAAAATTTTAATGCCGATTAAAATTAATTTCATTGAATAATTGGAATCACCGATGGATTTCATTAAATTATGAACATACTCGGAAGGCTTTTGTAAGAGCTTGACTGGAGGCACATTAACTTTGGTTTTTTTACTTGGCCAGCACATGGTCGTCCATTTCACTACTTCAATAATTAAAATTATTATACTTTATGCGTGCAGCCATATTTGCAAGGAGCTTTAGTTTTTTATCCGAGGACATAGGGTCGTCTCTGGAAAGACAGGATCTCAAAGGCTTGACAATTTTGAAAAAAGGTTGAAAATACCGGGAGATAACCGTGATCGTGGCGAGTAGTATTTAGTCTCAGGCCGAACTGATTGTTTGTTATTTGTTATAATAAATTTTATGATTTTTTATACATATTCTCATTATTTACTATTTCTTTAATTTAATTTGTTTTTTACAAAATTTAGAATTTTATGCCCGAGAATTTTATTTAAGAATTTTAAAAACTCATAAAATGTAAAAAATGTTGCTAATATTTTGTACCCATAAGAAATATTGATCCTAACGATGCAAAATATTTTTAAAATATTGCTTGTTGGTTTGGTACAATATAAAAGTTGAATATTCTAGGCGAAAAAGCTCTAAGAGAGAGTAGGTACAGATTAATTAAAAAGCTAACCGAACGTACCGTTGCAAAGCCATACAAAATTAAATTAAATATTGAAAAGTAAAAAATTACAAAAATTTTCACTGCTACAAGCAATATAATAATGGCTTGTCCTATGATCATTTCAAACGCTGCCAGGTGAACACAATCAAAGCTACACCCAGCCTCCACCGTCAAATACGACGGTGGCGATAATCAGAGTTCGGTGTCGACACCGAACTAATTCGGAGTTCAAAAGAACATTTACATGAGCACGTTTCCGTTCAGGGGTACGAGAAAAGAATTTTTTCCTGTATTCCACACCAGTTTCACGATTCGGTGTTGAAAAGAATACTCTTTACTGCTCCATTTTTTTTACTTTTCTTTTTAACACCTTTTCGATATTGTCTTCCCTTTTTCAAAAAAAAAGTAATAGTTCTAATGGCAATAAAATGTCATGTAAATGGAAACTAGTGGAAGTGTCATTAACTTCATTTTCTTGTTTTTGTCAAAAACGAGTAGAGTGGACCTGAGCCATTTTTCCCCTGGCGCCCTTCAATTGTTGCTTCACGCAGCGCCCTGAAGCTTATGAGTCTTTTGATTGAGTAGTCTTTCTTAACAGAATTTTAAATGGTAAGTTATATGTAGAATTAGATATTATATTTATGTGTATCGGATAATTCTTCCATATTTTGTTCCTGTATGGCTTGGAGAAACAAAGATTATTACTTTTTTGATGGACCGCTTTGCCAAGCTTTACCAAGGTAAGCGCAGTTCAATCCTTTTTAAGTGCAGAATTGCAGTTTTCGCTACAATGTTACAACGAAATTAATACAGGTTTTTTTCTTACGTAAAGCTTCACGAAACTAGCACACAATTTCTCAGAATGGCCGATGTCTTAAGGTTACATACCTACCGAAAAGGGACAAATTCTGAGCTATGAGAATGTAGGTTCCGAACTGCGTCGAGTCTTCGTCTCATTAAAAAAATCAAATATGATTTTCAAATAAGTCTAAGAACGTACCGATATGGTACGTGAAATTGAAATTTCTGTAATTCTTTGCTGACGTAACCTGCTGTCGCAAATTATACAAACAATCAAATTAAAAGAAACACCTGAGGTCACTTCACCTAAAATAAGATGTGATACTTACTTATGATTATACTTACTTTGTTTTGCATCAAATTGTTACTTTTTCCTTTTTTTGCTCTTAAAAAAATATATTTAATTATTTAGAATTAAAAAATAACTATTTTTTTTATTCAATATTTTTTTATTTCTAGAAAAACACTTATAAAAGATTCATTACCTACGTAAAAAATTCTTACATTTCTAAAAAAAATACATTAAGACTTGTTTTAAAATTTCTTAAAATAAAGTTAAATGCATTGTTCAGATATTCATTAATGCAACTTAAAATAAAATACAAAATTATGCAAAGTTTTTACAAAAAGCCTGCGACTATAATATTTGCCGCATTAAACGCGTTACACTAGACACTTAGAAGAGTTTTGAAGATTTTATATAAATTTTATTTTTATTTTACTTAAATCTATGAAAAAAGTGAAAATTTCTGTAGTTGTACCATCACAATTGTTTTATTATTTAGAAACAACATAAAAAGAAAATTTGAAAACCCTCACTGTTTTTCACAATATACAGAACATTATTTAGCTTTGCCGACGGACTTTCACAAAAATCGTGTCACAGTTAAAAAATTGTTCCAAAAAAATCACAATACGCTTTCTAGAGCCTTTAAACCCCATCATTGTACAATTTATAATTATTTCCGAATTAGTTTGATTTTTCCATTCGGCAGGATTTCCACAGGTCCGCTGATAAATCCATCCTTTGTCGACAGGGATTGTAAATAGTATTCACGCAGTGCCTGACACATTGCTTGGGCAATAAATTTCCATTGTAGGAATCTTGCGATTTCATTGTCGCTGGTCGCAGTATTACTTGCCGACGGTGTAACTTTAGTGACTTTTGGAACACAAAATGGAACAGCCATTGCCGCCAAAAATTAGTTTCAAGTTTCGTAAGTTGAACTCGGAAATTGTTGGTACCGATATTTTGGGAGGTCTTAACACTAAGGTGATATCTGTTGAACTGAACTGAAAAACCCTAATCACAAGGTATTATAAGGGCGAAGCGGAACCAAACAAAACCACCCTTGAAGCCAACCCACTGAAATCTACCACTAAAACCAAATCAACCACCCCTTGGTACACACAAATAGTCAACCGTACTTTAGGGGTTGAATTGGCTTGGGAAATTGTTGCTTCTATTTACTTTTTTTATTAACTTAACATGCAACACGTTTTCAGTACATTGAATTCTGGCAGAATCCTTTGGAAACGTGTACATAAGGAAGTTGGAAAATTCACGTGGTCAAACGGAGGCACTCATTTAGAATTGCTATTCTCTTAAGAGAGATGTTTTGTCCAAATAAGAGAATTCGTTTGAAGGGTTTTGTTAAATAGGTTATCGAGAGAGACCAAGAGAATTGGGGAATATTCAGAAGGGGAAAATAGGTACATTATTTACCCAATGTTGGTCAGAGTGTAGGGAGAACAAAGGGAGGAGAAAAAAGAGCCTTTGTCTAAGGAACTTGTTCTATTTAATAGCTTCAAAACAAAGGTTGTTTAAGGAATAGGTTAATGTTGTTCGTATAAGGTTGCTAATTATCTGATAGTTGCATCTTGTTGTATTTTTTTTTTTCCAGAACATTCCTGTTTCAAACTATGGAGTATACGAGGTTTTCTGATGTGAAAAATCATTTGGAGTTAACGAGCGCACTGCACCATCGTGCGGTGGAATTTTCTTTGGAATTTTGGAGAGGATTAAATTTGACCTCGGCCAACATGTCTCTCTGCTCCTTAAGTCTTTAAATTTAAGAAGTTCTGTGAGGTGGAAAGCATTTTGATTTAATGTTCGTGAAATGCCTCTCCGATATATATCGGATTTTAGAAAGACACAAAGACCTCGGTCAATATTTCTCTAGCATGGGTCCCTATTTTGTCAGCTGTAGTTTCTATATCCAATAAGGTTAGGCCCACCTTTTATTTTCACGCACATCCTTATAACGTGTCTCATTGGCCTGTGTATTTTTAAGCTTTTTCTTTTTAGAGTCGTGTCATCCCCATAAGCAGTTTTCATTTTCACGAAGAGCCTGCTGTTATCAACTAATAAAATCTTTTCTTTATTCTTGCCATCTTTACACATTTATTACTTTCGTGTTTCGATAGCGTATGCAGGTTTATATTATTGAGTAACATAAAAACAGAAAAAAGGCTTAAAAAAAGAGTTGCCTTGTTCGCAAATATACTAAACGACATTTTATTTGTTAATTGAGCAATAATTGTACCCTAAGCCTTCGCTAAAAACATATAGGAGACAGCGGGTCTTGGTGGCTCACGACCTTCATCTCCAAACTAGTAATAGGGGACCTATTGCCTTATCCCTGAAGGGAAAGTTTATTCTTCCTTTGTTCCAAGGAAAAGGTGATACACGAAGCGGTGACAACTACCGTTCTATCAAACTGATGTCCCATAATGAAGATCGTCGAGGGGGTACTAGATAGTCGACTGCGGAAAATAATAAGGCTGTCTAAGGACCAGTGTGGGTTTGTCGTGGGTAAATGAAACACTGATGCAATCCAAAGTGTAAAGATCATCATCATCGTCATTTTCGGTTGCCGCTTATCCCTTAAAAGGGTCGCGGAGCGAGGGTGGCTAAATGGTCCTTCCATCTTTCTTGATCCTCCGCCACCAACTCAAGAACCTCCGGCGCAATCCCCAGGCGAGACTCAGAGAGGTTCTTTACCTGATCCCACCACCTGTTCCTTGGCCTACCAGGGGGGCGACGCGCTCGCATCTCGGCTAGCATGACCTGTCTAGGAAGTCTGTCAGGGGGCACGCGAACAACGTGTCCAAACCATCGAGGAATCGATCGCTCCACTCGGAGAAGTAGCTGCTCAACATTAAAATTCCCGAGAATACTGACGTTTCTCACTCTATCCCTTAGTGTCAGGATCATAATGAAAAAATATCGTGATGCCCTTAAAAATCTGCATATATTGTGCTGGCTAATTTTGAAAAAGCTTTCGATAGACTACCTAGAGATCTGATATGGGTGGCGCTAAGAAAACTAGGAGTTCCAGAAGCCCACGTGCGGATGATCATGGACATGTATGATGGAGCAAAGACAAGAGTAAGATGTCCTTCCGGAGTCAAAGATTAGTTCCTAATTAAGGTCGATGTACACCAGGGAAGCGTCCTAATTCCATTGCTTTTCATTGTGGTCCTTGATTATCTGCTTGGAGGAAAATTGAAGGACCCGAAAGTGCATCAGTTATTCTATGCTGACGATGGAGCCATCATAAATGAAGATCATACATCCCCACAGCGAGCACTTGATATATGGGTGGATGTTTTGGAGGGGAATGGGTATCGTTTTAGCCAAAAGAAGACAGAGTTTATCTGTGCTGCCCATTCTCTGACCCACCCGAGCCAATTCCAGACATTAAATTGAATGAAAATGTGCTTCCCAAGTGTGAAAAGTTTAAGTACAGATCTATGGTCAATATAGCAAAGCAAACTGTGATGCTGTTTGGAAGTTGAAAGGAAGACTCTGCACCCCAGTTATGCGTCCGGCCGGCGCTTACATATGGTTCACAATGTTGACAGCGTATAAGAAATGTGAGAGCAAATTAACGGCAGCTGAGATGAAGATGCTTCGCATGACAGCAGGAGTACCAAAGCGAGATAGAATAAGAAGTACGAAGATCCGAGGAAGGTGCCATGTGAAAGAACCTATCTGCAGAAAAATGGAGCACGACCGGCTCAGTTGGTATTGCTATGTTCAAAGGAGAGGTCTCACGAACCCCGTCAAAAAGGCAATGTCAATCAACATTCCAGCGCAATCGCGAAAGTGAGGAAGGCATTGGATCACACAAATGCAACGACAACAGCATTTATTTGGCCTCAGCGACGAAGAGATTCAAAACCGGGTGGCCTGCCGGTATATTTTGAGGTTAACTCGGCGTACCCAACAAGCGGATCATTAGGGTTATGATCCATCACTTCAGGTCATAACCTCGCGCCTAAATGAAAAAGAAGAGAAAGAAGAAGAATTGTATTTTAAGCATTAAAAAAAGCCGACGGACGGCTCCGTGTATAACTTCATACTTGACGGTTTTTTTTTTTATAATATTCTTGCGATCAAAGGGTTATGAATGCCCTTTGAATGAGAAGCTCATCGTGAAAACGAGCTCAAAACGAAAACGAACTCTCGATCCAGCACAAATACTGATAAGTCAGTATGGAACATGAATCCTGGTAAGCGTTTACCTATCCGCCGCCCAATTGGGAACCAGCAAACCCAGAAGGGGGCTTATGTTATAAGTCGCTGATAATATAATATCGCTCATGAAGATCCCCGAGCATGAGCTCCCATTATAAAATCTAAAACTAATTCGGTAGCAATTTTCTTATTTGAGAGGAACTCTTTTAGCGCTTATCTCTTATAGCAAGTGTATATTAAGACTCTGGGTGGGTGCCGTGGCGCAGTGGTTAGTGTGTGTGCCTCTGACGCCGGAGGTCTGGATTCGAATCCTGTCTCTGCCACCTGAAAAAAAAAGACTTGTTCTTTTTCACGGCTCCCACCTCCGCGAGGGTCTGACAAACCCTCCGAGAGTAACATTTGTCTTGAAAAACTTCTCAAACTGCCGTTCGGATTCGGCAAAAAATTGTAGGTCCCCTTGTATGTGAAAAAAATTTAGCGCACACAGCATACATGGTTGAGAAGTTGGCCCTGGTTCACCTCGAGCTGTTGCGCCACTCTATTTATATTTTTTTTATATTAAGACTCTTATTTGTAGGCTCTGCTTTATTCTACTACAGTTGCAGTTATAACAAAAGTCCAAGAGTATAAAAACTTAAACCTTGTAAAAAGAGTGCAACTCTTTTAAAAAGCAAATGTCTCTCTGATAATAAGATTTTTGGTCATATTAGGCTTCATTTCTTCGGTTATTGCATGTAAATATGGATAACGAAGTTTAGGTTAGGGTAGGTTGAATTGGTTGTTGAATTGGTTGTTAGGTAGGTTGAACGGGTTTGAAGAACCCAACTCACTTAGAACTATGTAGGTCCATTGTGATACCACGTGGATCTGCAAAAATTGCCTACTCGTTGAACCATTTTGAGCTACTAATGAAGCGTAAGAGACGTTTTGGGTCAGTCGTGCTAAGATCCCCAAGATCATTAAAGAAGGTGATCTCCAAGGTGAAGATTTCGGTTCTTAGAGAAGGTGGAGACTGGTCTTTTCTTCCTCCTCGTCCATGCAGTTCCTGCAAAAATCGTTCGAAAAGACACCAAGCCTTGTCGCGTGCTTGCCTATCAGAGCAAGCCTATGTAGCACTCATGTGCGATCAGTTAAGAGCTATCAAACTCCTAGAGCGTTTAAGATCTAGCTTAAGCCAAATCTGTTTCGTTACTAGACAGGTACACCCACTTGTTCACCTGAGATTTGTTCTTTCTGTTGTATCCAGATTTATCATGAGCTTGCATGTCGAAATCGGAATGCCTAAGGAGCCTCTAGCCTTAATCGGCATGATTTCAGCTTGGAAAACACTACAATGATCCGGAAGACGGAAAGAGAGATTAAGATTTAGTTTTTCTGAGAATACACCCCCACCTACCCCATCATTTTGATCCATCCGTGTAGAAGTGAATTGATTTGCATTCCAGAGGCACACAGTCATCCCAAGAAGACCTTAGGGGATAGTTGTCTGGAAGTTCTTGTCAAATTGTAACTGGGGTATAGTGAAGTCTATGTTTCTAAAAGGGGATCTGAATGTGCTCAGAATAGCGGAGTGACCTATCTCACTATGGGTCCACTTAGAGGTTGCTTTGAGGCGAGTAGCCGTGATAGCAGCTGTTTGTCTGCTGAAAATATCAAGAGGACTTAGATGGAACAGGATGTCTAAGGTTGTTGAAGCAGTGTTGCGAACCGCTCCGCTTAAGCAGGCTGACCTTTGGACCTTGCTTAGCTTGTCGCGGTTTACCGCTTGATTCAGAGCGGTCCACCAGACAGCCGTTCCATACGTCAGTATCGATCTGATGACTGAGATATATAGCCAGTGGGTGGGTGGTTCAGGGTTGAAGTCCCCACGTGTTGCCGATGGCTTTTTTGCAGGAAAAGAGTGCTTTCGTAGCTTTCCGGACCCTTTTCTGTTTATAAGATTTCCAGCTGAGCTTTCTCTCGAGGATGAGACCCAGATATTTCTTCTTCGGAGAAATTTAAGCTAGTGCCCTTGATTGAGGGAGGGTCGATATGTGGGATTTTGTATATCCTGGTAAAGAGGACAAGTTCAGTTTGTGGGGGTTGTCACCCAGTCCACAACTGTCGGTCCATCTGGTAAGCTTGCTAATAGCGTTCTGTAGGAGTTCTTAGGTTTAGGTGCTTCCCCGAAACGGCAATGGCAACGTCGTCTGCATAAGCGATCACTCTGCAGCCCTCTCCTTCCAGGATAACCAGCAGTTCATTTACCGCTAGATTCAAAAGGAGTGGGAAAGGACTTCACTTTGCGGGGTTCCTCTGCTGACAGATCTTCTGGCTAGCTTTGAGTTAAAAATCCTACTCGTTAAAAGTTGATTTATTAACTCGCTAAGTGTGCCATCAACCTTCAGAGCCGACAGTGCAGCCAAGATCGCAGATGTATTGACATTGTTAAAGGCGCCTTCTACAGGGTGTTTCCAAATTCGATGCAAATATTTTGACACAAGATTCTTGGGTATATTTGAAGAAAAAAATTGTTCTACAGTATGGGCCTATCTCAAATTTTGATACCACTTATTGGGAATTTAAGAAAACACCTACCTTGAGGTACCTTGACCCATACTTACACAAATATCTCCGCTAACACTTACAACAGGTACTTCATTTAGGACTTAGATTTTAGAAGAAATAGTACTCCTTTTAACTGCGTTAAAATAAAATTGATGACTTTTTTAACTTTCGAGATATTTGCTTTTAAGTCGGATCCTTTTTCCCTGCCCATGACATTTTTTTGACTTTCAAGACACATTTCTGCGAAAAATGCGTAATAAACATATCGGTAATTTTTTTTTTCTAGTGCACCTAACAATACTTAAACTTTGGAAATTTGGAAACACCCTGTATATCGAGGAAGGCTCCCATTGTGTACTCCTTGTGGCGAAGGGTAACAAAGCTTAACCTTTATGTGTTTTTGGGTTAGGCGATTTTTTAAATTAGAAAATGTATTACAATGTTGCAATGTTTTTCGTATACAGCAAAACAAAATTCTGAAGAAGATGCTTAATCTTCCCTTCTATCACTCAACGGCTGATTGTCGTTGAACAAATATCGATTAAGTCTGTATTAGTCTGTGTTGTAATTACAGAGCTAAAAGAAAAATTCTTCCACGATTGTGACTTTTCTGATAATCCACTTATAAACCAACTAAATTTTTAACTTTGTTTCTCTTTCTTTCTAACTATTATCTATTATTTACTATTTATTATTTATTTTTTATTATTTTTATTTATTACCTACCTATTTATTATTTATTGTCTATTCGTTATTTATTATTTATTATCTATTTATAATTATTATTATTTTGTTATTTATTATCTATTTATTTATTATTTTTACTACGCCGGAGGTCTGGGTTCGAATCCTGCCATCGTCACCTGAAAAAAAAAAGACTTGTTCTTTTCACGGTCCCCTCCTCCGCGAGGGTTTGACAAGCCCTCCGAGAGTATTAATTGTCTTGAAAAACTTCTCAATGTGCCGTTCGGGTTCGGCAAAAAATTGTAGGTCCCCTTGTATGTAAAGAAATTAACACACCAGCATACATTGTTGAGAAGTTGGCCCTGGTTCACCTCGAGCTGTTGCGCCACTCTATTAATTTTTTATAATTTATCTATTTATTATTTATTATTTTTTATTTAATATTTTTTATTTATTATTTATTTTTTTGTTATTTATTTATCATTTATAATTTATTTTTTATTACTTATTACTCATTACTTATTACTTTTAATTTATTATTTATATTTTATTATCCTTTTGTTCTTGTTTTTTTTTCAATTACATATGTTCTTTATCTTTTTTAAATTAATTAATTTAATTAATTAATCAACCATACGAAATAGAGTACATAAAAGAAAAAAATTGAGAAATAATTGATTAGTTCGGTCTATAAAAATAAAAAATAAATAGAGTGGCGCAACAGCTCGAGCTGAACCAGGGCCAACTTCTCAACAATGCATGCTGTGTGTGTTAATACTTTTCACATACAAGGGGACCTACAATTTTTTGCCGAATCCGAACGAATCCGAAAACTTTTGAGAAGTTTTTCAAAACCAATGATAGGTACTCTCGGAGGGCTTGTTAAACCCTCGGTCTATGGCAAGTCAAGTTGTGCACGTGACAGCCACGGTTTCTGTTACAAGCGTATCGATCCGTTTTTTACGAAGAAGTGGTTCGGTCGGTTCCCATTCGAAAATTATAACTAGATCACCAACAACAGAATTGTGGAGCTGTTTTTATGTGTGGAGGCAAGGGGGTATTGGGTAGGTAGGTACTCTAGATGAAATGATAGTGAGGTACTTGCGGAAATGCCGATCGGGCTTCGAAGAAACACTAAAATATCCCAAGATTCTAAATTTTTAAAAGAGCCAGTTTCACCGCTTGGTGATTTTCTTTAATTAACCTTTGCTATGGTTTCATCTTTTAATGTCTTTTTCCCTTTCTTCCTTTTTTTAAGGAGAAAACCTGCCTCCTTTTACCCTTGTGTCAACTTAAAGTTCTAAAAATTTTTAGAATTTTTGAAGAAGGGCAAAATTTCTGCAACTTTGGGCTTGAACGTGAACGTTTCTGGCCTGATTGCAAGTCGTGTTTTTAAGTTCGTTGCTTTTTGCAAGGCATACCGAAAGCAAGGCAGTAGGTAGGTATGTAGGTTTTACTACAGAAGATCTAACGGGGTTATTCCTTAGCCTGTACTGCCTGGCCTTGGTTCATCACCGCATTCCGCCCAGCACCCACTCGATAGGTTCGTCAAGTATTTTTGCCCGGTCGCCTCTTCTACAATCCGGACTTATTCTTTCGCGGCATTGCTTTTTGCATGATCTCCGATCTTGTGGACTTGCATTAGTAAATTCTCGGTTGGTACTCTGGTTGGCTAACAACAAGTAGATTCAGTTCCTTATCGTTGAATTGATCTTAAAATACGCGAGTTCCTTTACAATGGCCTCTGATTAGGTAGTTGAAAGCCCCTTCGGTCTTGGGAAAGGCTACCATCGAAATTCTTTTTTGGATAGTTATTCTTTTTTTTCATTTTAAAAAGCATCTATTTGCTTGGAATATTTTGACTAAAGTCGGAGTTTGTAGTAAAGTCCAATGAGTATACAGAGCGATATTCAATATTAACGAAATAAAGTTCTGGCAGTGGTATGGTAGCATTCTTTTTCATCTGTATTCAATCATATCTAGGTTGGCATATCAATATTTATAGGCAAATTATTACCTTAAATTGGAATTAATTTGCCCTCCTACCAAACCCAAATGCTGGATTAAACTATCGGCTACCCTCCGGCGAAAAATCTGTTTCTGAAACTGTTGCCAAAAATTTGCATGCAATTCTTCTACCTCGAGGGTTTATTCGAACAATTATCCCTTATTTTTTTCTTTGATAACCAATCAAACGAATCATAAAAATATTTATGCTAACATCCACATTTGATGATTGGAAAAAAGGTTTTTCATTCTTTGGGATATCCGAGCTTAATTCACTGTTTGTGTTATTAATTTAAGCGGATAGGTTTTCAATTTGTAAGAAATCAAGCCTAGGGTTAAAGAAGAGTTCAATTTGCATATCGCCACCCATGTGACAGGCCAGGGCTTGCTGTTCCACAGGATAAGGGGATGAAGGTATATGAGCATGTAAACATTTTGTTCAAATCAAAAATCGATTTTTAATCTGCTTACAAAATGTTGCAACCAAATCCAATTGCTTCACGGTTCCTCCTCTTTGCACAAACACTTTCACAAAAAAAGGGGAGTTAAAATTTTAATTCCTAGAAAGTCAATTCTATTTTTTTGCCCGTTGTCCGGTCTATCCCTTTGTGTCATCGCTGTGATGGCCATCATTGTTGAGAATTAATTTATCGCAACTCGGTCTGTTTTGTAGTGGAAAATTGAAAACAACTCAAAGATATCCTATCCTCGTATCCTCGTAATTGAGGATTGTCGTTCCGTTTGGGTTTTTGCACGCGCAGACACAGAGACGAGAATTATAATACCTGAAGTGGAAGCAAATTTCATCTGCAGACGAGACCCGAGGCAAAAATCGTAATTGCCAAGCAATTAAATAAGCTTGGCAGACGATTAAATGAGCTCAGGTGTAAAATGCTGTACGCTCTTATTGAAATCCCTAATTGAAGCACACAAAAATGTTATCCCTGCGTGTGTAATAATGGTATAATCAACCAGCGACAATCCACAAAAACATCTCATGTAAAATGCTAACGAGCTAGCACGAATACTCGTATGTGCTGTGCCTGTGCCTTGGGATAAAATACGAAACACTTGTGGATGTGATGAGATAATAAGGGCTGCGACTGATTTATTGCTGATTTTTGAATTTGTCAAATCAGTTAATTAACCAGGGTGTAGATGTACAGATAGAAGTATATCCATATTTTTGTACAGATAGTATCCATATTTTTAAAGAAAGAACTGGATGAAAAATTTAAGAATTATATTTATGAAAATCACATTTTGACATTATGACCTGGAATATTTGAAACGCACCGCAGTGGGATCGACATGGGGGACATTTCACCTCTAAGTTATCTTCATGTGTTTAAGCTATGTGCCATTTCACTTCTATGCGAGTTTGTTTTAGGTTGAATGTCTTTTTTGACTAGACTGAGCGCTTTGCGTAAGCCTCGTTCTGACAGATGAAGAAGACTGCTGAGAAGCAATTAAATGTTCAGCAATAATACTAATGGCAATACCGATATGTCTATTGAACACAGAGTTCAAATTCACAGCGATATATACTGACAGATCTCCAAAATGCGTTCTTCTACTTTTTACAAATACAGAGAAAATAAGTACTTAAACTTAAATTAAACTAAAACAATATCCTTTCTTGCAAGTGGCGAGTGGGTCAACTCACAAATAGTCCCAGTTTCAGGGAATCTCGTCCAAAACAGAAAAGTCCTTTAATTTTGCATAAAAATGTCAGCATGCTACGAACATCCTTTCAATCAGTTTTTGCACGTCAACGGAGTTCTATTAACTTCTTACATAAGTCCTCAACAGTGATAAAAATACTTTTATCTAAAGCCAGCTTCATCTGGACAATGTAAAGAAGTGCTTATTCTTTGTTCACAAGGCCGTTTATTATAAAGACTCCTCACAGCTATGCGTGCAAAACCAACCCTAGAACTGCGGATGACTCGACTTAACTATTACAAGTGTTAAGAAATTAAGATTTTACAAACATCTCGATTAGTATCAATTTAGTCATAATTTTTTTGCCCCATCCAATTTTTAGAAAAGATATTAGATATAGGATATGCAGATGCAGCATCCTTGCTGAATATCTATAATTGTCATTTACATTTTAAAAAAAATACCGCATGTGAGTAATGAACGCTTAAATCGGGGGTAATTCAGCTGAAGTCTGGCGGCAATTGCTCAATGCTCCCCAGGACCCCTAGACCGACCATGCTACTAACTGAACAGGCACTTGCAGCTCAGAAAAGCCATTGCCTAACCTCTCACAACCATCCATGCTAAAGGTGCTCTTACACACATAGAGGGCAATCAAGGACCTACAATTTCGTGCCGATTTCGAATGGCAAATTGAGAGGTGTCTTAGGTTAAATTTTACTCTAGGAGAAACGGTCAGACCCTCGCGGAGGTGAACCGTGAAAAAACTTTAAGTTTTCCGGTCAGGACTCGAACCCGGGACCTTGTGGAAAGTACCTAGTGCTTCCATAATCCAATTCCTATTCTCCTTTCCATTTATTTTCTCCTTTCTTATTCTACTTCCCATTCCTATTCTTCTTCCCATTGCCCTTTTGCTTTCCCATACCCCTTTCGGTTGCTATTCATGATTCAATAAATAATTAAAAAAATGTATTTTGTTCTTTATTAGGTTTCAATTTATTTCTTAAAAGGAGTATGGCCTGTCATTCAATATCAACAAAATCAATATTGTCATATAAATATCCAAGTTTGAGGTTGAAATGTGCTTAATGTTTTGGTTAAAAATTCAATATTTTGTAAAATCGACCCCTTAAAAGGGCGTGGCCAAAAACTTTCTATAAACAAAACTTAGAATTGGGTCTTGTGAACCTTATGTGCTATTTTTTTTTAGTCAAAAGTCTAAATCCATGTTTTTCTGGCAAATTAGAGGTTTTCTTAAATTGTGCCTCCAAAAGTGGGCTTGGCCCAAAACTTTTCTTACAAGCATTGAGAGATGCTAAATGTTTAATTTCAGCTTTTCGTCGTGAAAAGTCTTACAGTTTTAAAAGCACTGAAGACTGCATGTGCCAAGGAGCTTCAGCTATTTAGCTCAAAATTAAAATCCTAAAAACTGGTGACATACCAACGGGTATTGCTCATTAGACTCAGAATTTGGACTCGATAATATGCCCTTACGTTCCTGTGGGTCTGTCGTTATTATTTCTCTATGATAAGTTTACGCCTCTATCAAACTTAATATACTACATTCCTGTGGAATAGGGTATAAAATGACGTAAAAAAACAGCATGTGTTACGGTTTTTTTTTTTAACTCTGTTCTTACACTTTCTCATTCAGTTTTGGCACATTTGCAGCTATGTGTTAGCAATAGCTTAATTAGTTCCCTTAACTTTTTCAATATTTTGAGCACAATTTTATTAAGAAACAAAAATTCATACTTACAAGTTTTTAGGATGTAGTCCAATATATAAAAATAAAGACTTTTGACTATTTTTTGACTAATAGCCTTATTTTTAGATTTAAAATTATTTAAACAATTTTTTGATTAACTTTAAGGTACCGTTGTTTTTTTTTTTATTTATGCCTTCTATTTTTTTTCAGGTGTGTATTATATAGTGCATTTTTTTTTTAGATACAGGGTGACAAATAAATTCTTCTTATTTTTTTTTTGTAAAAAAAAGTTTCAAAAAAACTCGTTTCAAAACACCTATACGCGTTTCTTGTTTTCAAAATTTTAAATAAAATAGAAGCTAGTGATCCATAAAAATGGTAAGAAGCTATAAGCATTTTACTGGCACTTCATTTCCGCAAGCCAACTTAAATGTTTAAGGGTACCTCAAAGACCATTTAATATTTCCGACCCGCTATTGTTCTCTTTCAAATTACATAAATTCATCTTTGTCTGAGAATTTTTTTGAGGTGTTGCGTGTCACTTTTACTGAGATAGTAGAGGCGACACGATTTTTTTTTGACTGTTTTCTGCATATTTAGACTTACAATCCATAAAAAGTCTATTTTATCTGTAAACGTTTTCTATTCTATATTTTATATCTATAGACGAATCTTTTTTTGAATACCGTTATATTTTCGCTAATCCATACAAACTTTCCGCTAGTAATGGTCATTTTTTCAATGCTCATTTTTTATTTCTATGTGGCACTTATTAATTTGCGCAATAACTTAATACAGAAATAGTAGGCTATAAATATTTAAGTTGAACATTGGAATTTTTTATTTTTAGTAAGATTGGCCACACCTCCAAAATACTTGTTCGTAAAAAACAATGAAAACTTCGTTTCGTCTCTGCCTCCGCCATGACTTATCAATGAGCGGACGAAAGTTTTACAACTATTAAGCCCAAATTTGATCTTAGACTTCGCTTAAGCTATGGTTGTTCTAAATTTATGTCCAATATCGGCCTTTTATATAAATTCTTAGTATATGATGTCCCTTAACACGTTGCAGCGTGCACATATTTGCCATTTTTCAATTCTCAAAACATGTCAATACATTGTAAAAAAAATCGATTTATTTTTTGAAAATTAAATATTCTTCTCCTGGCTGTAAAATTTTTCAAGACAAACTGCCAAAACACTTTCTGCCATCAAATCTTAGACCGTTAATAAACCCGTTATATTCATATAAAAACTTTACTTACATGCGTTCTCATTTCTTTTCAATTCAATTCTTTTTTAATTGTACCAAATTTTATATTTCTACGTCTCACCGTTTGAAAGTTACAGGTTCGGACAGACGGAAGGTAAACGAAGTGATTCTCTAAGGGCCGGTTTTTCAGTGCTGCATTAAGCCCAGCTTAAACCAAGATCTGTTAATCCCGTACCAAAGCGAATCTGGAGTTAACTCAGAGAGCAGTTTTTCAGTGCAGAGTTAACTCCGCCAACAAAGTTGTCAAAATCTTCGACTTGAAAATTATTGACTCTCCCAGCTCTCATTTCACATAGAAAAACACAGGAAAAGAAGTTCGAGTTATTCTCAAATGCCATTTTCCACAGCAACGCGCAAATCAACTGACATTCCACGCAGAAAAAACATTCAAAGAAGTTCATACTGTTCTCCAGAGATGATCCGAGATCAACCCCAGATTTTAGTTCACTGACAAACTCATTTCTCGCACTGAAAAACTGGCCCTAAGAGATCCTTGATTGTCCAAAATTGACATGTCCCGTTTTTTGAAATTTTAAGTAAAACTATAGTTAGTTTGAATTTTTAAATAGTAAATGGTTTCCGAGACATGTTAAAAAGATTTTAGTTGTCTGAGTGAAATTATAAATGCCCACCTTCTAAGACAGATACACTTCATCAACAGTTACACTTCCATACATTCACAAACATCGAGCCAAAATTTGTTTGAATTTAAAAAAAAACAATACAATATTTTTATTTTACCTATACTAAAAAAAAAAGAAGGAAAAATAATTTTATGCCTTAAAGCTATTGTAAAGTTAAGATTCTCAATTTGTTATGAATTGTAGTCCACGAAAGTCCAGACATCTTTTTTAATCCTTAATATCCTCATAATTAAAACCCCTTCCAAAAAAAATTACTATTCGAAATTTTCTAAGTGCATCTCAAACAACGATGTCATGTGTTCCGGAAAATTATCAAAGTAGCAAAGCTTGTTACAACGGTCCACCGCACTCATCTAAATATGTCTTCCGGCGAAACGCTTCAATCGGGGACTCCCCACGAATGCAACAATACATAAAAAGAAACGATGCCATGCATGACATTTCGGTGATATTAACTTTATCCCGTTGGCAAAATGAAAAAAAAGAAGTCCAACAAAATCTCCAACAAAGGCGACAATGTCCTTAATTAAAAAATGCCCGAAAGTATTTCACGTGGAAATCATATTTGGCGCCAATACTTCCTCCAAGCATATCCTGAACACGTACTCAACTTATCCCATCTCCCTTTTAATTTTGCTCTGTAGGTAGGTACAACCTACAGAGCAAAATTAATGAGTAAGCCGATCCGAGCGTTGGCTAAAAAGCTTTTTACATCCCCCACTGTTTACACACTTTATGGTACGTGTTTGCATGCACTGTCGCATGCAACGGTTGTCCTGCATTTGGCAAGGATTTTACCCCCATTTGTCTGTTGCATTCCTCAAGGGATAATCACTAGAGTGTGCATCTGGACGCAATTTAGCGCGTTCCTCTTATGACTTCTAACAAGTTTATGTTTTATTATACTTTGCAGCTTTGGGGGTTTCTTTTTAGCCGTTCGCTCGCATGCAAATTGTGAAGTGATGGTGTAGCTGTGGCCAGTTGACATTGCCTCGCTTGGTTGCATCAGGATTAAGGGTGCAGAGCAGTCTCCTCATCAACATGTCGGCTACTTTTCGGTCCGATAATCTCGGCATGTGGTCAGACTCTAAGTGTAATTATTGCCCCAAGCAAAAGCCGAACTTTTTTTTGCGAAAAAAGAAATGCGCATGCAACGGTTATTAAATTACACATCCTTCTGCGAGCATGATGAATAGGAAATTAAAAACAAATAAAAATAAAATGTAATTATCTGTTGTATGCCACTGCATGGATAATGGTATCCTCGAGCGGAAATTTAATACTCCACACAAGGATACAAATGGCAAAAACATCTAGATGCTTTGAATGAGATCGAAAAAAGTATCTAAACTCTGGAAAAGTTAAATCACCATGTTTAGTGATGCTATAAAAATGTTTTCATACTGACGGGTAGAAAAAATTCTCCACTTTACCGTATAGGTAAAAGGGTTGGCTCGCAGGTTCTCTGCTCTACATAACCGCGCTCCAAAGTGTTTAGCCATAACCCCATTTTATAGCTGCAGATGCATCCTGCTGGGGATACAGAGCATTACAACCAAACAAAGAAGTTGTTTTGTTGGCGCGTTCAAAATACCATTTTACCATTTTAAACTGCATGCCCTTGTACTATCGAACAAAAGCCACAGAAATGCTCAAGCCATTCGCTTTCGTTGCAGGGGTTTTTGAAAGGAATTGATATTAAATTATTTTCCATTATCATTTGATGCACTCCAGAGGTAGTAAAATATAATGCAAACAATGCGTTGCATAGTATACCCCTAATGAGGGAAGGAACACTGCATGGCTGGATGGATACATGTGTAAGTACATTTCCATTCAACTTTATTCGAGTGCAAATCAAATGTATTTTGAAATGTTCAAACCATAAAAGTTTATGCATTCAATGCGGGGGTGGGTCCATCATTCTCAAAGGAATACTCTTGATCTGCAGTGGTTTTGACAGTTGGGGTTGTATGTACCTTATTTTGCCACCTAATCAAGTCTAACAACCAGATGCAGACAATCACGCAAAATTGTTTACGACCATTTGCAAAAGAAATATTAACTATTCCCTATGGGACCTATCTAGTAAACTTAAAGTAAATAGTAACATATCAGGTTAAAAATAATTTTTGCGTACAGCAATAGTGGTTTCTAACATTCGGCTAATAAAAATGGTTTTTTTTTTAATGTCTTCTCTCAGGAGAGGCGAACCTATAACACTGATGCAGTGCCCCGAGATGTAAGGAGATACTTATTTACTTTATTTTTTAAAGTTTGCAGTTTATAAGTAGGAAAAATGTAATCAGGAAGTGCATTCCAAAGTGTACTTGTTCTATAAGAGAAAGAATTTTGAAACAGTAGTGCGAGGTGGTTCGAGGTGAACATGGAACTGATGAGCGCTTAACGCTTGCCTTGTAGATTGAACAAAAGAAGTTAGCGTCTAACGTCTGTTTTTCATTTAAATAACGAAGATGTAATTGCAGGACTTCGAAAGTCAATAAATTTAACAAAAATATTATTAATGCAAAAAAAAATCTGAAAAATCAGGGGCATCTTTTAGCATTTTCAGGATTAAGATGTTTTTCCGAACATTTTACAGGAATGCAAAATTCAAAACCTCGTATCTAAAATTGCACAACTTATTTAGTCTCCTACTTTCAATTACTAGACTGAAAGGGAAATCTAACCTAGATCTAATCTAAACCTAAATCTAACCCCGGATTTGGAAAGTTAAATCAAAAAATTGATTTCTGAAAAACATGCAAAAACGACTTACGGCGTTCTGCACTTTAACCGCCGATAAATCATTTTAGTCAATAAAACCCTCCACATCCTTTTTTAAGAAAGCGCAAATGGAGAGTAGTTTACTCAAATTATCCCTTGAGATGGCAGAGTAAAATACTCGATTAAACGCGTAGTTAGTAGGATAAACTAAGCGTCTGATTTGTTTCATATTTTGACGTGTAACAAATGTAGGTAGCTACATTTGTTACACGTCAAAATATTGAAATCCAAAAAGAATTTAAGAATTAGAATTAAAATAACCGGGTGAAAACACTGAAGGTGGTAAAAAGACCCGAATCTGTGCAGCGTAAATGGGTCCGGGAGCATTCTTGACTCTCCTGAAACTGTTTTCTTGGCAGTTAACATTGACATGACCACGTGTTAAGTTGGGCATTTGTCCCGTGTAGAATAGAATGTACCTCGCAAGTAAAACGCCAGACCAACTTCAAAATCAAGAAAAGCGTTTTCTGATGTTCGGATTTACAGCCCCACTCCGGAAGAAGAACGCCCTGATTCGGGATCGCAAACCGAAAAGACCCCATTAACAAAAGACAAATGGCGATGCATGCTACGGCTTCGTCTTCAATTTGACTTAACAATTTTGTGGTTAAATTAACATTTCGAACTTCATTTTGACGTATTTTGCTACGTCTGCTACGTTAACTACATTAACTACTTTGTTCATGTAGCAGACGTAAAAAATCAAAATCAAAAAACAGTCGCGGTTCTGCCGTCCTTGCGGGACTGCGGTTACATTTTGAAGCTCCATCTACTTTGCAATAAAATTATTTTAAACTATTTTTTTTTTATTTTATGCTAGTGTCGCAATAAATTTTATGTTTTTTTTTAATTAGGCTTTTTCTTTATGACACTGATCTTAAAAAGTTTAAGAGCCAAAAAGAAGAAAATTGCATCATACAGTAAACAAATATTGAATTTTCATAACAATTTAGAATTTTCGCAAAATATTGAAAAATTTTTGAGAAACATATAAATGGAAAAAATGTGCCCGTTTGCAACGTGTTTAAGGTCATAACTTTTCAATTACTTCATTGAAAAAGCCGATATTGGACAAACATAATGTAGCAAGCGCAGCTTAAGCAAAGGTTGAAATCAAATTTTGGTTAAACGGCGTTAAAACTGCGGTTATGACATATTTTTGAAAAATAAAATCGTGAAAGAAATGTTGTCCCCCCACCACTTTCTCCCATGCCGTATAAGGCCAAATGATAACACACATCAAAAATTATTTGTAAATTTCGGGAAAACTATAGAAATTTTTGACATTTACGTTATCGTTTAAGTTGATTTACTTAGTGTTAAACCAGTGAGTAAGTTGAATACGCCATTTTAAATTAAATCCCACATTGTTAATTACTGCTATTATTGCTATTTTTTGACGATTTGTGGCTACTGTAAACTTTAGAAAGGGACGTGGTCCAACCACTACTAAACAACTATCAAAAGTAACACTGAAGTGTGGACAAAAATACAATTTTTTAGGCAAAATTCAATTTTTTTGTAAATTTTACCGCTAAAAGGATGCGTGGCTAAACACTTTCTAACAACAAAATCTAGAATAGAGTCTAGTTCACCTTACTAGATAACTTTTATTTCTTATTCTGTCCTAAATTAGGCTTTAGGCCAGTCGAAATCAGTTTTTTTTTTGGAAAATTCAAGGTTTTTCATGAATTTTGGCCCCAAATGTTGGCGTGGCCCATGTACTGTGAACGTAATGTGGTACTAAGTGTATTTTACATAGAATTTTAAAAATTTACAATTTAAACCATACGATACCACGCCCACTGGAGGAGGTTTATCCATTTAATTTTTCTTTTTTTTCATGTCTAACAGCCACTAGGAGATGCCAAATATCAACCTTTTAAGACGTCTAACAGTTTTGCTAGGGCGCGTCTGTAGGCGGATTTGGAAAATTTTAACACTGGTACTGCTTCGAATAACAATGAACTCATGCACCGAATTTTAGCTTCTTAACTTAAAATTCAAGGCCTAACACTTGAGTGCCAAAACTTGAAATTTGCTAAAATAAAATACATAGTAGACTTAAAAAAATTATAACAGTACCCAATTTAAAATTAATAAAAGAATTTTAACCCCGAAATTCGGACAAATAGTCAAAGATGTCCCCTTTATTTTTTCCTTATATTCCTAAAATCAAATCATCAAATCATTTTCGGTGTCCGCTTATCCTAAATGGTCTTTCTAACGTTGTCGATCCTCCGCCACCAATTCAAGAGACACAGGTGCGATCCCCAGACGGGTCTCGTAAATGTTGTTGTCATCAGGGGGGGGCGACGCGCTCGCATCTCGGCCAACATAATCTGTCTAGGAAGTCTGTCGGGTAGCATGCGAACAACGTGTCCATACAATCGGAAAATTGATCGTTCCACTCAGAGAAGTACTGCTCAAATCTCAACATTAAGAGTATTCCTATGAATACTGACGTTTCTCACTCTATCCCTAAGTGTAACACCAGTACCCGCGATCTAATTCTTTCGGTCATTACCCAAATTTCGTGGCCATAGATGAGGTTTGGAACGAACACTGAATTAAGAACTGAGATCTTTGCTCACTCTAAGCTCAGCTTTCCTGATGACCGGCTGGCGCAGTTCCTTTACTATTGCTCCAGCTTTGCCAATCCTACAGGATAACTCAGTATCGCTCCTACCTTCATTCGTGAAAAAGACCCGAGGTACTTAAACTTTTCTACCAGCTAGCCGTCTCCAGTTTTGCACGCGAAGTTGGCTGAAGTCCCCTTCCACTTCCGAGAGCCATCCAAGTCTCGATGCTCCTCGACTGAGCCGCCGAGGCTCAGCACTGATAAACCGGCCCTAAGCAGGCTTAAGTGTTTTCATCCGCCTTTGACAGGGTCCATCCATCTACACAGTTAATAAGGACTGTGGTAATGGGAGAATCCTATCAATCTTTAGTTGCTCGCGAGATGCCCTTACTACTAACGAGTAATCCTTCGTTTAATTTTAGTGCTGGTGTCATTGTTTAAATTTGTACTGGAACCCAAGTAGAGTTTGGCAGGGATGCCAGAGACATTGTGCAATATAACACGTCTCTGTAGATACACGGCTGCTGTCATACACGGCCTTGAAATCGGTGAAAAGGTGGTGGGTATCAATTTGTAATTCCTGAGTTTTCTCCAATATTTGCCGCTTTGTGAATACTTGGTGGTGGGCTTACACTCAAAAATATTTCCTGGTTCTGGTTTTCTGATACATTCTACCAGGGGATTTTCTGATAAATACTATCAGATTTCTGATACATAGAATCAGATATCGTGTTAAACGAAATGTTATCCTCTCTACTGATAAATAGAACCAGAAACTGGTAAGATACATTTTAACAGGGATTTCTGATAAATAGCACCAGAATACCCGGCTAGGGTATATTATATGTAGAATACGTTTAGATATGCCGATTGAAAGCGGCTAAGTGTAGCCAGTTGAGCAACACTCGCTGGCGTGATAGGTGCGTGATTCGGATCCTTTGAATACGAACTCCATGTTTTCTATTTCTTTGTAAGTTTAATTCAAGTTAACGCTAATGAGTGTATAATGAGGAAGTTTGTTTGCATCCTACAATAATACCTGTTATTTTTTGTTTGAAATATTCGCCTCAATTTTTTAGTTAAAATTCAATTATTTCATCACAATTCAGTATTTTTTCACAGGGGCCCTAAAAGAGGGCGTGGCCGAAACCTAAGATGAATGAAATATAGAATTGATTTTTTTTATATTTCCGTCCAAAATGGAAAAAGGACCTCTTATGGTATCGCTACGTTGTCCGTCCGTCCGTTCGTCCCTCCGTCCGTCCGTCCAATCGCTTTATAACTCCTGAACGGTAAGTCGTAGAAAGACAAAATTTGGTGTACATATAAACTGCGGAAAGGGCAATTTTATTTAAGCACAAATAACGGTTTAATTACAGTTTGAAATTTCATGTGAAAATAGACTTAATGTTTTTTTCATGAAGGTTAGTAGGCAAGAACTAGAAAAATGAAACTAAATTAAAAAATAAAACTTTTCGAAAATATCAAAACGTTTTTTAGAAATGAAGAGTCAAAAATGCATGACATTTTTCAAAGTGTCAAAGTTTCAAAAAGGCCATAACTTTTGAACGGCTTATCGCTCAAAATATATTGAACACATGTATAAAGCAACTCATAGTTAACCAAGTGCTTAGGTAATTTTTTTTTCAAAAACAGTTTGAGGACTGAGGAGTTTTGACGCATTTTCGAAAAAAAATCGCAAAAATGCATGAAAAAATGTGTGTGTGTGTGTCCCTTATCTCCGGTGCTGTTTGGTGGAATTCTATGAAAAAAATAACACGTATCAGAAATAATTCAAAATGTAAAGGAAAATTATAGCGGATTTTAAAATTTCAAAATCTTCTGAGATTTAACTGAAAAACATTAGAGCATTTTCAAAAACAATTTTTTTTTTAACTCTACTAGTAGCTTAACGGTATAAGCGATCTTTTTTCAAATTCGGTTAAGGTAAAAGGCTTACAAAAAGAAGGAAGGCTGCGTTAAAATTTTTGTAAATTGCCGTTTTTAACCTAAGTTTTTAGAAGCCTATTTAAAAAACGAAATAAAAAAGGAGCTTGTTTTACCGTTTGCGCATAAACCGGTGGCCATAGAATTAAAAACAAACATCCAAGGCTAGTGCTGATGGTTGTGCTATTGGAAAAAAGTCTAACGGGAACTGGAAAAAACTTCAAAATATTTGCTTTGTGGATTGGAAATTTAAAAAATTAAAAAAAGGTCAAAAGAACGCATGTCTCCCCCTCTATCCCCCAAATTGTATAAAGTATAATTTTTAAATTAACACCGGGCATAGTCCATCTTCTGAAATTTTATACAAAACTTTTATTCAAAAAGGTTTATTCAAAAACTTCCAAGATTTAACTAAAAAACGTGAAAACATTTTCGAAAACTTTTTTTTAAAGATTTCTAGTTCCTTAACGGACCACCTTGTTTTAATTTGGCTGAAGTATGTAATGTTTAAAAGGCAAGCGAACTGCATCAAAAACGTGCATCAAAATTGCCGTTTTCGACTCTAAGTTGTTAAGCCCATTCAAGCAAGCGAAATAAAAAAGAGCATATTTTTACCGTTTTCTCAGAAATCCATGTCCGCAGAATTTGAGAAAAGTGGCAAATGCTGGCACAAGTGGTTGTAAAATTGATCAAAAAGTCTAACGGTAATTAAAAAAAAAACGAAATTGCTGTTTTATGGGTTTTAAATTATAAAAATCCTTAAAGAGGCCTAGAAAGAGTATGTCCTTCCCTCTATTTTCGTAACGGTAAAGCTTTTTGCCAGCCTTTTTTTAGAGTATCGAAACACAATATAAAATCACCCAATATAAGAACAATAGGAAACAGTACAGAACCCAACAGGAGCACTACGAAAAAAATATATTACAGACTGTAAAATATATCCAGAAATAATTTTAATAAAGAAATAGCATGTTACACAAACTGCGCAATAGATGACCATAACCTTCAACAAAAGCCGACGGACCGCTCCGCGTATGTCTTCATACTTGACGGTCTTTTTTTTTCTTTTATATACCTTACAATATTCGGAATAATGTCAAATCTTAGCCTTTTTTGCCGTCTAACAGTTTTGAAAGCACTGAAGGTAATTGCACATTTACACCAATTCTGAGCGTGTCTGTTGGCGGGTTTTCAGATTCCCGAAACATTTTACAATACCAAAATAAAACTACTAGTAAATACTAGTAAACTACCCGATACATTTTACCATACCAAAAGAAAACTACTGGTAAATACTATCAGGTTCCCGATACTATTAACCATACCAAAATAAAACTACTGGTAAATGCAATCAGGTTCCTGATATTATTAACGATGCCAATGATAAAGTTCGTGGATATATTTATCAGGTAAACCTGGTTCAATGTATCAGTAATCTTGGGAGATTCTAGTTATCCGAAAAACTGATACATTCTATCAGTATTTCTGATTAATAGCACCAGTAAAATATTTTAAAGAATATGTACCTATCATATTGTTGACAAACGGCTTTGGGCGTTCACACAGTAAAGCAGAGAAGATCTTGTATGCGACTTTTGCCTATGTAGTTGGCACAATTCAGAGTGTCATCTTCCTTACAGGCTCCAGTTTGAACTTTGTACCCTTGGCACGACCTTTTGATCCTTTGCCCAAACTTTCGAACCTCATTCCTGTTGTAGCATCTCTCTATCTCTTCAAACGCGCACTTCTCGTGCTCTCTCTCCCTTTCTTTCGAAGAAGCCGGTTTTCTTTTCTCCGCCTCTGCGCGTAGAACTCACGAGTAGCTCTAGTCCTTATGTGCAGAGCCGCTTTGTATTTATCCTGTTAAGCTGCATGTTCTTGCCGGCATTCTACGTTAAACTAGGGGTTCTTTGTGGTGGCCGTGTGAAACCAAACACTGGGTCGGCATTTTTGTAATGTTACCACTGGCTTTTAATACTTGATGCTGGCTGCATGGACTTCGTACAATGTTTCGAGAAACTCGGTTGGAGGCGGGGAGAGAGAAGTCATTCAGTTCTTCAGAGAAGTCATATAGAAGACTGATATCATCAAGGGCTACTGTTACCTACTAAGAATTTGCATTCACGGCTCCTATGCAATGAATTACAACTTTTTAATTTAATCTGATTTAGCGGCAATATCAAATTTTATATCCACAACCGGGTTTTCTTTTAAACCCAAAAAAGGTTAATTAGTACCTTTTGCATGTTAAGCCTTGTTATTCGAATAATTGGCTAATACACGTTTTTTTACCTTTAAACCCCTGTCAGCAGTCAGCATCAATTGCATCGCCACGCTTTGCCGTGTATTAAGTTTCGCTAGTCGTTTGCTTTTTTACCCCTTGGCGGCGAATAAAAAACTTTAAAAAGTTTGCAATCCTAATTAACATTAAATAGGATATTGAATTTCCCGCCAAACGCTGCCAGCAAACGGCGATTCTGCAAAATATTTTAAAAAAAATCCAGGGATGTAAAAATTTAAAATTCAAATGAAAAGTATTATTTGCTCAAGCTATCGGATTTCGTTCATAATTTTGACTCAGCAGCAGGTTACTGCAGTTTCCACGCGAACCCATTTGAAACCCTTAAGGGATTATTATCCTAGAAAATGTCGAAAAATCATATTGCAAACATAATAAAAACGATAAACTTTGCTACCGTGCGTCTGCTCGAGGGTGGTGTGTTTCCCGAAATTAATCGGGAAACATAAAAAAATAACCTTTTCCAGGATTAAAGGAAAAATGCAAACACCTTAACGCCTATAATTCTCGGGGTCTTATTCAATTTTATTCGCAATTCCGTTGCGCATTTATCTTCCTGCAAAGTATCCATTTCCAGGACTTAGTTAATCTTTTATACAACTTAACAAGGACATCAGTGCGTCTCAACGACCGCAATAAAATTCTGCGGGCACCTGCGACCTCAATTAGGAGGCGCTTCTCTGGTGAAAGTTAAATTGAGTTTTTTTTTTCAAACGAGCCGGGATAAAATTATTACAACTACAAACAGGGGCATCGTCATAGACTTTTGGTAAAAATTTAATGCGATTCATTAATTAAAAATGTTTTGTATTCTACGCGAACATAATGTTTAATTCGCATCGCGGCGCAGTGACGCGTTCACAAAAAGGGTTAAGTCTAATTTAAGGGTATTTGTGACAACCCTTTTGTCCCGAATTTTTAAGGACTTGAGCTGCTTAAGATTTCTGGAGCTGTCAGTCTTTTCGGTGAGTATAATTCAATTTAAAAATAATTGACATTGTCCAAAACATTTCCTTTGTCTCAGAGTTGGGATCCCACCTGATGACGGTTAGAAAAATGCATTTTTTAGGGTTGACAGTTTGCACCGATTCACTTTTTTTTCTAATTCTCTACCCGATGTTTCATTTATGCCTTGTGGATGAATATTTCGATTTGGTTGGCAAAATAATCCCTGAGGGTGGGTGGAGGAAGGACCTGCGGTGTATAATTGCAATTTTCTCCCCATCGTTTAATCATAGAGAGGATTAAAATTTCAACCAGGTTGAATTATGGGGCAAATGTTTCGTTATTAATTACCCACCACACCTTTATGAAAGAGTATACACAAAAATTAGGGTTGCTCTCTGACAGCGTTCACGGATCTAGGAGTGAGAAGTAAACTTTATCTGTTGGCATATTATTTCTTTAAGCTATGAGGCATTCAATCAAAAATGTGCGAACTCATTTTGAAAGGATTAATTTGTAATTTTCTTAAAAGCATTAGCTGCCAGAGGTTTGAACTAGTTAATCGCAATATGTTGTCGAAATACGAAATGGATTGCAAGGATAGTATATAAGGGGTTATTTCTAAGGTTTCCAGGGCTAAGACACGAAGTGGAAGATAGCTGATGAGAGTTGTTCATACGAACTTCGAGAGCTTTGTTTAATATTTCTATTTACTCTAATATTATATCATATCCAAACAAAATGTGTTATGAACATTACTAAACGACCAATTTTCTCCATCCACAACCAATAGAAAAAAGCAACCGCATAATTCAACCATATCGGAGTGTTAATCAGGACAATTAAAAACCCATCTACACCATTAGTAACGACCCTCAGTGCTAGTCTATTCTCTGTCAAGATCGCACATCAATGCATTCGCACAAAAAAAAAAGTTATACCTTATCAATGAAAATCAATTCCACGTCCGATGGCGTATTTGTTTATACTCAATGGTCATTAAAAGGACACGTGCCACACAAGCACACGTGACATCAAAATATGTGCGACGAACAATGATTTTCAAATAAGTAAAAGAATCAATCGTCTCGTGAAAATGAAATACGAGTAGCAAAGTCGGCAATGTGTGTTTTTTTTTGTCTGTTTTCCCGGAATAAATATAATAGAATTGAATGTTAGAAAGGACACAAGGATAAAAGTCAACTATTTGTTGATTTTCATGTAAAATAAAGGAAATGATGCTGAGATATTCAAGAAGTTACAAGACTCATTTTTATTGTTACGCTTAAATTAAAATTACATACTTCAACTTTAGGTCAACAAGCTCCGCCTGCCAGCTATGTCTGCAGCTACCCGTCTTCAGTTTTATACACGAAATTTGCTGAGGTGCCGGTGCTCCTCTACTGCACCGGGACTAAGGTGGCACACGCAATATTCCTGTCGGTGGATTCAAAGATTTTCCGGGTCAAGGCGTTGTCCATCCTTCATACCATGCCTTTGTACTATGACTCTTTTGGCTCGGTCGGAGTCGCTTGAAAGAATTACAGTTCGATGCAATATCTCTTCCTCCACTCTCCGTTTCAGCAGAGGGGACCAAAAATTACCCGAAAGTTTTTCTACCGAAGCAGCCTAAGCCTTTGCATCCGCCCTGGACACGTTACGCATGCTTCTACACCGAAAAGCAGTGGTGGGATGATGAGGGTCTTAAGAATTGAGACTTTAGTTGCTCTAGAGAAGGCTATTTTAGCCAATTGCCTCCTTAACTCAAGGAAGAGTTTGTGTCGTCGCCTGAATTTATGGTGGAACCCAGGTAGACACAGTCCCAAAGTACCTCAAAGTTTAAGCTGCGTCTATCGTCTCGTGATGTATGGTCCAGCAAGTCAGTGTAGGGTGCCTCTTCTTGATTACAGCATAAACTTAATTTTGCCCTCATTGACCGTCCCAATACTCACAAAAGTTTTCATGTGTGATGTCAACATTGCGTTCGTCTGATTATGCCAATGTCGTCTCCCATATGTGCAAGATTGTGCCTCTGGAGTTGGCGCGAGAGTTCTGATTGATTCTCTCAAGCTTGATGTCAAAGAAGTCTCGTTGCAGCCTTGTTAAATTCCTTTTTGACATCAAAAGTTTTAGTGAGCTCTTTACCAAAAAGGCTCTGCTTTTTGAGGATAGGGCAAAAAATGCCGAGGTTTCATTCATTGGTGCATTGATGTATTCCTGCGGCCATTTTTTCATCGCGCGCGGATCATCGCCAGCGGATTTGAAAAGGTCGGCAGGTCCGGATGCTTTGGCGTTTCCCAAGACTACTTTTACTTCCTCTAGGTGAGGCGGGCGGTGTCGTTCGTAATGCTTCGTCGGTCATCAGTGACTTCTTCGCCCAGGCTGAATGCTCCATTCTGCCTGACAGCACGATTCGGTTCGATTTGCAGAAATGGTTTTTCCAAATCCTCTGCACGGCCTGATACTTTTGATACTTTGATAAAACCTCATTTCCATCGTAGCGTCTCCTCAACCACGCGCTTCCTGTCGCACTCTCTTTCGTTCCTTGGGACAAGCCGGTGTCCCTGTTTACTCTTCGCCGCTTTACCAATTGAACTCCTAAAATCTTAATTTTTTGACTAAGGTTTTTCGACCTACCTGCTTTAAGCGCTCCTGACTGTGCAGAATTTCTGCCTGGAATTCAGTAGATGGAGCACCAGCACAGACAACCATAATATCTGGGCAGTTGCTCCAAAAACCTTTCAATATTTCAAAAAATAGGATACACCAACGGGCGAGTTTAAGCCTTATAAGACTTAGTCTTGAAACCTGACTCACCTTAATACTATTGCCACGTGACTGTTCACGAGGTCCCCTGTTCGAATCGCGACCGGGGCAATGCAAGTTTTTTCACGGTGTCGCACCTCTGCAAGGACCTCTTAAACCCTCCGAGAGTATGATTTGTCATGAAAGTCCTTTCAATTCGCCATTTGCAATCAGCAAAAAATTGTAGGTCCCTTTCATGTGTGTGAAAAAACACCTGTTATGCACACAGCATGCATGATTGTAGGAGAAGTCAGGCGATGACTCTTCTGAGCTACAAGTGCCAGTCAGATTTAATATAACCACATAGTTTGACATTTCCGTATTTTTCGATCATTGCCATTTCTCATCGGAGAACGTCTGTGTCAATTATTTTTAACTTAGTATTTCGTATCATGAAGGCTCTACATTTGCTACAGCCAGCGCAGCGTTATATTATTGCCCCCGCCTATGTCACCCACAAATTCGAGCTCAAATTTTATTGATAGTAAATTTCTAAAAATCCATTTCACACCCAGTCCCAGCTTTTTTGAAGCTTGCCAAACAGAAGTGTTATTTGACTTTTCCTATAGATCAATGCCCTTACGGCCCCCAGAGTGATGCTAGAATACCATAACAAATCACATCCGGCCCCTCCTGATTTAAATGTGTCGCCTTCCAATGTTTATCGTTGCATATGACTGCTTTCCTTTAATCAACCACTCTTGATACTTTTATAGCTATTGCAGCAGCAGTCATAGTCATCAAGTTGCATACTTTATCCTGGTGATAATATTTCATATCAGTGAACACATCTGCAACTTATTAGGCATCAATCCTATACATTCTGTCAATCGAAATTCCGAACTCAATCTGAAGACGGATATGAGTGCACCATCTGATCCATCTTGCAACACCATAACTCATTCACATTCGACAGTAATTTTCTTTTCCACTTGATGGAACATACTGAACGGAATGATGGGTATACTGTAGACGACATACCTTAGCTACTGACTTGCAACAGTAAAAGTGTAAAATGAAATGAAGGAGATGAGATTTTATGACTATAAACTATACAACACCTCAGGGAGTATAAATTCACGAAACGGACCAACAACGGAGGAAAAAACGTAAGCAACCACTCGCCAAATATTTATTTTAACCCTTACACATAATTTAACTCAGTTTGTTCACTTCAAAATTACTACCGCTTATAATTTTATGGTTTAATTTAACTTTTATCATTAAAAAATGTCATAAAAAACAGGAACAGTGAGCTGGAAGAAAGATGCACTTTTTTATGCCCGAAATCTCTCCAAGGAAGTGCTTAATTCAAATAGAAAAAAATATATATGTGTAATTAAAATTTGGCATCGTAAAAACACTCAGCTCAATAAAATTGTTTAATTTGTCTGCTGGTGGTGATTATAAAAAAAAAAAACGAAACCTTATTCATTTGCATTCTAATGAATTATACGTCAATCGACGGGTGTCCTTATATCCTTATTCGTATATCTTTAGCCGCCATAATGACGCAAGGAGCCAACTGCCACTGCAATTGACTGATGTTTGGTTCTGCATGACAAAAATGCCTTTGATCAAAGTAGTATAGCAGGAAGAAGTTGTGAAAATAGGAATCAAATTGTTACACCCAGGTGGGATAATTACACACGACAGAAACACGTAACCAAACTTCAAAGGTTTACTGAAGTCTTAGTTTTTCAATAGTTTTCCTTAGAATAGTGACTTTATGTGGCAACATGAAAATTTCATTAAAATTGTGGTTTGCCACTTGCGATTATAAGTGCTGCTCCAGCAGAGACTATTGCTACTGATTTGCCCTCACAAGTGAAATTGGGCTGGCAGCCCCTGTAAGGGTACATTTTGTAGTAGTATTCTAAATTAAGTGGGCGGATATCGTGTCGCACAAAAAGTACCTATACGTAAAACAGTGAGTGCATGGTTCGTGTCAGAACAGAAAACGAAGGAAAACTGCAAGGTATTTGGTTCACCTAACCGCAATTACAGGGAGCTGATCGCAACAATTAGAGCGATAATTATTTCTCACTTCAGCTTCGACAGACCATGCGAACTTCGATTCGAGTCATACTACTAAATTATTGTATAATATATTATTATATTTAGTTAACTTTATTACATTAACTTTTTGTTCTTTGTTATTGCAATTCAAAAAGACCGCAGTTAAGGTTCTAGTTCCTAAGATTAAATCTATATAATATTATAATAATAATACTCATAATATAATAATATTATTAAATTAATATTATTAAACATAATATAAATTATTATTAAATATCAATTTCACTTTTATAATTACACAATGCAACACTTTATTTATCAAATAAAACTTATTTAAATTCAAATCACATTCAATTCAACTTCGCTACTCAGAATTCAAAATGTTATTTCAAACTAACCGCTTTTTACTTTACTTTCGATTTTCACTAGTCAACGTTTCAATTTTTTTTTTTTTTTTTTTTTTCCGTGGGTAGGAAAAACCTTCATAGGCACGCGCGTGCTCATAGTAGTGTGAGATTCTTACTCACTAAAAAACCTCCCATTTTCCGTCAGGCTACGACTAAGTTTCCTTAACAAGTAGTTCAAGCTTCTGTAATAATCGCGTGTGGCAGGCTGCCTTCCAACGAAGGCACCTACAATACCGTCAATTTATGCGGTTTCATCTTATGCTGCTAGATCTAACGGTCTCATTCGTTGTAGTCGGCGCGTAAGATTTGTCTGATCCAAAGTTCGGATAATTTCATTGTTGCAGTGTCCGCGAAGACGAGTACTAAGTTTGCGAGCAAAGTTTGTTACCTCGTCAGACACGGTTGCGATTCCTAGATCTCTCGGTTGCGATTCCTAGATCTCGGTGTAGATCGCTATTTCTTATATACCATGGAGCATTAACAATTGCTCTGAGTGTCTTATTTTGAAAAGTTTCTAAAATAGATATATTGCTTGGTTTAGTACAACCCCAGAGTTGTATACCGTACGTCCAAGATGGTTTTAGCACTTGCTTATACAAAAGCAGTTTGTTATATATGCTTAGTTTCGAAAATCTTCCGATAAGCCGATTCATTTCTCTTAACTTGATTTCGAGCTCGTCGCGTTTCTTCTTAACGTGCGGCTTCCATTTAAGTTTTGCGTCTAGAGTCATTCCTAGATATTTCGCTTCATTTGAGTACGGGATTTGTACCGAGTTAATGAATAAAGGTTTGTTGTTTATCTTTTTATAAGTAAAGTTAACATGCGTTGACTTAGTCTCGTTAAGGACAACTCGCCAGCTCTTCGTCCAGTCGCATATTTTGTCTAAAGCGCGCTGGAGTTTCCCTGTTGATAATTCAACTGTCGTATCAATAGCGAGAATAGCAGTGTCGTCTGCGAACGTAGCTAAAATTGTTCCCTCATCGTGGGGTATGTCTCTTGTATAGAGCAAAAATAATATTGGGCCGAGAACGCTTCCTTGCGGGACACCGGCATTTATCTCTTTGAATTCCGAGTACTCATTTTCGTACCTTACGCGAAAGATTCTGTCTTTAAGGTAAGACTCTAAGATTCTATAGAGTTTTTCTGGTAAGCAAAGCCTTAATTTGTATTTCAGGCCTTCGTGCCATACCTTGTCGAAGGCTTGCGATACGTCGAGAAAAGCGCTAGTACATATCTTTTTCGCTTCCAGAGCTTTTTCGATTTCGTTTGTTATACGATAGACCTGGTCGATTGTTGAATGTTTTTTTCTAAATCCGAATTGGTGATCCGGAAACAATCGTCTTTCTTCAATGATTGGTTGCAACCTTTTAAGCAACAGTTTCTCGAACACCTTAGCTATTATCGGCAGTAGCGAAATGGGTCTGTATGACTTTTTGTCGTTCGGACATTTTCCTGGTTTCGGAACCATTATGACCTCGGCCACTTTCCATTGCCTTGGAACGTATAAAACTCTCATGGAAGCGTTAATGATATAGAGTAGCTTGACCAAAGCTTTTTTCGGTAGTACCTTTAGAATTTCGCTAGTAATTAAGTCGTAGCCAGGGGCTTTGTTGTTTTTCAGATTATTTATCGTTTGACGAAGTTCAGCCAATGACACGGTTTTTATTCTATAATTATCTTGTACCGCATAAGGATTGAACTCCTCGACCAACGGTTCCCCGTCAAACGGTTTGAATGTTTCTTCTAGGTAGTCTGCAAATAAATCCGCTTTTTTTTGTCTTCTCTTGCCCATTCGCCGTTGGCTTTTCTTAATGGCGCAGAGTGTGCTATAGGCTTCTTAACGGACTTGACTGCTTTCCAAAGAGAGTAGTTCGAACCTTTATCGGCAGTCAAACTTTCGAGGTAAGCAGTAGTCTCGCGACTTTTAAAATCTTGAAGTTCGTGCTTCAGTTTGTTAGAAAGGTGGTTCAAGATTGTCTTATCCGGGGGTGCTCGCGAACGTTGCCATCTCTTGCGCGCTCTCCTTTTTTCGCATATTAGCTCTTCTATTTCTCGCGGATATATTGTTCCGCTGTTCGATAATTCGGACCTCCGAAAAGAAGTGTTATTCCACGCAGCGCTCTGAACAACTCTCACGAGTTTATCTAATTCTTCTTCTATTTCAAGTGGCGTTTTGAGCGGTACATTTAAAGCTATGTTTTCTTTGCAGTATTTTCTAAAGCCGTCCCAGTCGGTGTTGTTGTTAGTTAATCTAGGCGCTCTATTCTTTTTCGCTAGGCTTCCGCCGATTTTCAAAAGAACTGCCGAGTGATCTGAACAGATCAAAGCGTTCTTCTACGTTCGTAAGGTAACGAGGTCCCCTTGGCGATAAAGAAGTCGACGAGATCAGGTATTTTATGTCTGTCGGTTGGCCAATATGTTGGCTTTCCCGTCGATAAGAAGATCACGCCGCGTTTTGTACTTGCTTTAAAGAGGGCTCTGCCTCTTGTTGAATTGCACCGTGAGCCCCAAAAAGTATTTTTCGCGTTAAAGTCCCCGCCGATGATAAAGTTTGACCCAAGTGAATCAAAGAGCAGAGCAAGATCTTCATCTGCCAGCCGATACTGCGGAGGAAAATAGCTCGTCGCGATGTTGTAATTTATGTGACTTAATTTTACTGAGACTGAGGTTATTTGCATAGAGTCAAGTTCTATTTCTTCGTTTTTGGAGTGCTTTATGCAGTCTTTAATGTAGAGAGAGGATCCACCTCTCGAATTTTCTGAAGGATGATGCGCGTGATAGTCAATGTAACCTTTTATTTTGCCTGCTGAACCCTTTTTAAAGTGGGTTGGTTTTAAAGGCCGTTTGCATTCCATGTAATTATTTTGATTGACTTTCCCATATTCATGATTTTTTATTAAATGTTTTTCGAGGTTTAAACTCGAGCTCGCTCAATTTGTTGAATATTACTTGATTAAGTTTCGCCTGTTGCTCAAACTTTTCTAAAATCATGCCTAGAATTTGAGAGACCGAATCTGATGCGGCCGATTGTGGCTTACTTTTACGTGACGCGACTTGAGCGTACGATCTTGGACCAACAAGTATGGATTCTCCCTTTTGACTCCGGTGGGAACTAGGACCAGCGACGTTTTCTTGCGCATTTTGAATTTTGCCTTTAATAAAACCCTTATCCCTTGTCGATTAGGGGTTTTTGGCTTATCTACTTTAGGAGGTCTTAGGCTTGGGCCCTTATTTTCAGTATTTTTCTTCGGAGCTTCATGTCGTTTTTGCAACTCAATGGCAATTTCGCAACCTCGGTAGCTCGCTGGGTGACTTCCCCTGCAATTGGCACAAACCGCGGGGGCCTGACTGCTGACATTGCAATCCGTCGAGAGATGTTCGCCGGCGCATTTTACGCATCGCGGCTTTTTCTGGCAGTACGCTTGCGTATAGCGGAAACCCTGGCATCGCTTACATTGGGGAACTAGCCTGTTGCCCTTCCGCTTGGGCTCGATTTTTACCTTGATGTTAAGGATTGATTTAATTTTGTTAATAGGATGGGTGTAGTCCTCTCGCTATAACCCGCAGCGGCTTTTCGAGGTGATTTTCATAAGTAAACCATTGGATTTTCTCTAAATTCAACTTTTGTGACAGTGACCGATAGGCATCAGAGTTATCGACGTTAACTTTCCATACGTTAATTCGAAGTGATGTTAAGTTATATTTCGTCCCAAGAGTATTTTTAAGGATGTTTCGCAACTTTCCGTAGTCCGCGATCCCAACGACATTTATTGCAGGTGGTCGGCGGTTTTTTTCTTGGGGTATTCCTGTCGCTTTGTTTGATACGACTGGTGTTTCTTCTTTTTGCTGCACGGTTTCTACTTCGGGTGAAGAACCGGCCTTTCGTTTCTTGGTAAGCCTTTTCCTAAAGACCTGATTCGTTTCGCGTGCAAGTTCTTCCTCGTCCGTTTGGTATTCACATTGACGTTTCGGCGTTTCCTCGCATACTATAGTACCACGGGGGTTCCTTAAGGCTTCATTTTCTTTACGTAAGGAATCTACTTCGCTTTTAAGCTCATGGTAGAGACGTTCCATTTCATTAAGCTTAGCAGGGAGTTCGTTGTTTTCCGCTTCAAAGCATTTAATTTTCGCTGAGTTCTGATTAACCGGCGGACTTAGAATATACCCGAGGTAAGGCATGCCTGTCGTAAGAGGCGACTAAAATCCACCCTCCGTATGCCGAGCGCGTAGCGCATACAAACTATGCAATGGACAAAACAAAAGATTTTATTACCCCAGGTGGCAATCCAGTTTCACTGGCAAATCCACCCTCTTCGGAGGTAGGCTCTACGGATTCTGGGGAGAGCCATTTATTGCTTATAAATCCCTTTTTGAAAAAATCAAGGGTGCCTCGATCTCCACCAGCTGGATCGAAGGTCTCCGGGAAAGGAAGTCCGCCGGTTGGTTGCAACCAATCATTGAAGAAAGACGATTGATTCCGGATCACCAATTCGGATTTAGAAAAAAACATTCAACAATCGACCAGGTCTATCGTATAACAAACGAAATCGAAAAAGCTCTGGAAGCGAAAAAGATATGTACTAGCGCTTTTCTCGACGTATCGCAAGCCTTCGACAAGGTATGGCACGAAGGCCTGAAATACAAATTAAGGCTTTGCTTACCAGAAAAACTCTATAGAATCTTAGAGTCTTACCTTAAAGACAGAATCTTTCGCGTAAGGTACGAAAATGAGTACTCGGAATTCAAAGAGATAAATGCCGGTGTCCCGCAAGGAAGCGTTCTCGGCCCAATATTATTTTTGCTCTATACAAGAGACATACCCCACGATGAGGGAACAATTTTAGCTACGTTCGCAGACGACACTGCTATTCCCGCTATTGATACGACAGTTGAATTATCAACAGGGAAACTCCAGCGCGCTTTAGACAAAATATGCGACTGGACGAAGAGCTGGCGAGTTGTCCTTAACGAGACTAAGTCAACGCATGTTAACTTTACTTATAAAAAGATAAACAACAAACCTTTATTCATTAACTCGGTACAAATCCCGTACTCAAATGAAGCGAAATATCTAGGAATGACTCTAGACGCAAAACTTAAATGGAAGCCGCACGTTAAAAAGAAACGCGACGAGCTCGAAATCAAGTTAAGAGAAATGAATTGGCTTATCGGAAGATTTTCGAAACTAAGCATATATAACAAACTGCTTTTGTATAAGCAAGTGCTAAAACCATCTTGGACGTACGGTATACAACTCTGGGGTTGTACTAAACCAAGCAATATATCTATTTTAGAAACTTTTCAAAATAAGACACTCAGAGCAATTGTTAATGCTCCATGGTATATAAGAAATAGCGATCTACACCGAGATCTAGGAATCGCAACCGTGTCTGACGAGGTAACAAACTTTGCTCGCAAACTTAGTACTCGTCTTCGCGGACACTGCAACAATGAAATTATTCGAACTTTGGATCAGACAAATCTTACGCGCCGACTACAACGAATGAGACCGTTAGATCTAGCAGCATAAGATGAAACCGCATAAATTGACGGTATTGTAGGTGCCTTCGGTGGAAGGCAGCCTGCCACACGCGATTATTACAGAAGCTTGAACTACTTGTTAAGGAAACTTAGTCGTAGTCTGACGAAAAATGGGAGGTTTTTTAGTGAGTAAGAATCTCACACTACTATGAGCACGTCCTCGTAGTGCCTATGAAGGTTTTTCCTACCCACGAAAAAAAAAAGAAAAAAAAAAAAAAAATGTACCAATGCTAAAAATCTTTACACATAAAAAATTTTGATTTTAATTTTTTTTTCAGCTTTTAACCTGCCAGACGAGGCAAATTTTTATAACATTTGCACTAGATGTTAGCTATATCACATTTAGTAACATTACGTTATTCTTTATGTTTATACCCGGTCCAGGGTATATTCATTTTAATGCATAGTTTGTAAGACAATGAAATAATGACCGTAGACCCCTAAAACCTTTTTGAGATATGATCGAGACCGACGGGTGAATCGATTAAGCCATGTCCATCCGTCTGTCCGTATGTGTGAAGTTTTCTTCTATCTATTTCATATTTTCTTTCAAAATGCCTTTTGGTCAAGTTAGACAAGGCGTGGGAATTCAAATTTTGGTATAAAGTAAGACCCAAATTTTGGTATAGTGGTTTAAACCTCTAAGAAGGCAGAAACTGGATCAATAACATTTGGGCGGTCAATAACATTTAACATGTTAGAGCTTTAAAAAACTCGATTTCTCTAAAAGCTCACTCCAAATCAAAAAAAATCCTGCCATCGTCTCCTGAAAAAAAAAGAACGCCCCCCACCTCTGCGAGGGTCTGACAAGCCCTCCGAGAGTATCATTTGTCTTGAAAAACTTCTCAAAGTGCCGTTCGGATTCGGCGAAAAATTGTATGTCCCCTTGTATGTAAAGAAAATAAACACACCAGCATACATTGTTGAGAAGTAGGCCCTGGTTCACCTCGAGCTGTTGCGCCACTCTATTTATTTATTTATTTATTTATAAATCAAAAAAAAATCTATGACAAATATTAAAGATGTTACAATTTGCTAAGTATGCTCCATACAGTCAAGTTTTGAGTCTTGCCCACTTTTAGGAGGCGTTTTTAGGAAAAAACGTTTTTTTTCCGAAATAATTTTTTTATGCGCTTTTAACGCATTTTGTCATGAATCTAACGAAGTTTCAATTAATTGATTTTAATTTTTAGTAATAATTTTGTTTTTCTTTAAAGTTTGGTTAAGGTTTTGTCTTTAGGTAAGGTTTTCTTTTAGTTATTTTTTTATAATAAGCTCGCGATCAAGGTGTTATATGACTTCCTTTTAAATGCGCAGCGAATCGCAAGCGGAAAGAATTTGTAGATAGAAGAGTAAGAATAGAAAAGGAGTTCTCGATCCTACACAAACGCTGCTGATCCAGTACGCGATGATCCAGTATGAAATGTTGAAGTCGAGACTAAATTTTAGTAGCAAGCATTGAAATCGTAAGGGATAAATCGTAAACCCCTGCTTGAATCTAGCTTTAGTTTTATATTTCACAAGCAATCGAAGGCAAGGGAATTGCAATTTGGATAATTTGTCTGTTTCGATCAGTGATCATGCGTTTACCACTCGCTGGGCTTACTGTTGTCAAAGCGTTGTAATTTCCCGCATTAGTACTTAAGACTTTTATATAAGCTATGGAGCATGAGGTAATAACAGAGACTAGTCCTGGTTCTAGCATGTACAATTCGCAAACCCATTTAACTATATAGGTCCGAGTTAACAGCGTGCTTATCCACCCCGTTATCTTCTACCACAATCGCCGAAAGACTGCTCTTTAGTATTACTTCGAGGAGCTAGTAAGGATCCTAAGTTATGGTGCCTTTTATGCTCGTTCCTTCTCTGATCGCAGCATTTCCTCCAACATTTAGTGTCTCCATAGGCGATAGTTTAATCGATTTCTTTAAAATAGGCTCCATCGCTTGTAAGGTCCAAGCAGCGATAAAGCTATAACTTGCGATAGGTATGTAGCAGAGTTTTTTGCTTGCTATGTATCGCAAGCGATGAACGCAAATCGGGCTATTACTTCTCAGAATTTCTTCAAAATGTACTGAAAAATTTTGCGATGAAATGCCCCATCAGCAGTGAAAATTTGACGTTTCGTCTGCTCTCTTCTTTTTGTAATAAGTTGCCTGTCGAGATAGGGCATCGTACGGCAACGTAGACGTGCATTCTGCTTCTTCCTCGTGTCGACACCTCATGTCTAAATCGGTGCAAACAGTTGCAATAGCCATCTTGGTCGGACAGCAACTACGTAGAATTGTTACTGTCACGGTTACATTGACCTCGATTGCCAGTTTCCTGATCTCCATGGATGAATTAAGCTTGCAGCTTCGTCTAACTTTCTTCGAGTTGTTTCATCAAGCTTAGCATCTTTCTCCTGGATGCTCTTAATTGCTGTTAACTCCAACTGCCTCGAGGTTTTGCTTTTGTACCCTGAATATTTCGTTTTAAATATCGGAGGGATTTTTTATTGCATGTAAATGAATAACTGGGGGTGGGGTGCCGTGGCGTAGTGGTTAGTGTGTGTGCTTACTACGCCGGAGGTCTGGGTTCGAATCCTGCCATCGTCACCTGAAAGAAAAAGACTTATTCTTTTTCACGGTCCCCACCTCCGCGAGGGTCTGACAAGCCCTCCGAGAGTATATTGTCTTGAAAAACTTCTCAAAGTGCCGTTCGGATTCGGCAAAAAATTGTAGGTCCCCTTGTATGTAAAGAAATTAACACACCAGCATACATTGTTGAGAAGTAGGCCCTTGTTCACCTCGAGCTGTTGCGCCACTCTATTTATTTATTTTTTATATGAATAACTGGTCCGGGCTTGCTGATATGCTATAAATTGAAATATCGAAGTTAAATCATCAATTTAGTATCCTCGAGCTTTGTTTCTACTTTGAAACGACATTTCCTAAAAAAATGTTGTCTTTTTTTCGGGAAAAATTGTGTTGTATTCTGAGTGCTTGTAATGGTTTTATGTGTACCACTACCACTGCTAAAATTTATAATCCTCAGTGCGCATTACAAATTTTGATTTATTTTTTCTAAG
The DNA here is from genome assembly GCA_947623515.1 of Neoascia interrupta. Classification (NCBI taxonomy): domain Eukaryota; kingdom Metazoa; phylum Arthropoda; class Insecta; order Diptera; family Syrphidae; genus Neoascia; species Neoascia interrupta. The sequence goes on from OX392463.1 coordinate 139,948,913, forward strand.
CTGCTAAGCTGTTAGGCGAAAAAATGTTGAGTAACTTGAACTTTGCTATGGAGTCACGAAACGTAACATTATACGTTTTCTCTTTACAAGCGCCAAACAAGACGTTGAAGGCGAAGCTACATTGTGTTGAGCCTTTAGCCGAATGAATTCGTTGCGTCCGTCGCGTTGAAGTACACCAGCTGATAACTAAGTTATATACACACGTTCTCATGGGAAGCGGCCAAGAGAAGTGCGTGACGTATGTCGCTTCCCATAAGAATGTGTGTATTTAATTTAGTTGACTCTGTTGTATACTTTAACGTGACGGACGCAACGGGTTCATTGGGTTCAAGGCTTAAAGAAACAATAAAATCGTATGGCTGAACTTTAGTAAACACTTGCGACAGGCACAACACTAGCCTAAGAATGTTTTGGTATTTTTGCACAAGGTTTGCGTTAAGGCCTTGCGTATTAGTGTTCGCGTTAAATGGATTTCTTTTCGCTCATATTGCTGACGCATTTAAAGGAAAGTAATAACACCTCGATTGTGATTTGGTTATACACAATGCTCCACAGCAACGAACCTAACACGCACGGTAGGGCGAAGATCATTACATACGTTTCTGTATTATATATTATAGTGTTCTTTTGATTTAAAGCTTGATAAAGGACATGTTCGTGAAATTGAATTGTAACATTTTCAGAGCTAGAATCCTGCCTTCTTTTACTTTTAAGGACAAACTGAATTATAGTATGAGTAATTGTGGGATTTTTCTATTGAAATTAAGTTAAGAAACGGAAAAAGTATAAAAATCATATGCGCTTACTTTCCAGGTGGAGTTAACTCAAATATAAGGAGAATAGGTTTCATAAGTGATGTGAGAAAGTTCCTTAGCAGTAATGGTGATTTTGTGATTGGGAGTGATCTTAATTGCAGACACAAAGACTGGGGCTGTACCAGGGCAAATGTTTGGGGTAACCTTCTTTCAAACATTTTCAGTTTCTTTCCTGTTTCTGTTTTGTTTCCGCCTAGTCCAACATATATATTAGCTAGTTCTAGGGGAAGACCTTCTGTTCTTGATTTATTTGTCACAAATGTCTCTAGTCTCTTGTCTCAGCCAACTTCAAGTAATTTTCTTAGTTCAGATCATAATCCCGTTTTGTCCGAAATACTCAGCGCTGCTAAACTAAAGCAGGAATATGTACTCGACTTTAAAAACGCAAATTGGGCTCTTTTCCGTTCCGATTTAAAGGCGAAACTTCATCCTATCGCTACTAACCTAGACGATGTGCAGAACAAGGGAGACGTAGATAATTATACTGAGCTGTCCACTAACCATATTCTACGCTCCGTTGATGTTTCTGTTCCAAAAGTAGCTAAAAAAAAGCTTCTTTTCAAAAGTCAAGCCTAAAATTCTTGAGCTGATTAAAATACACAATTCCCAGCGAAAAAATTGGCTGACTTACCGGCAACCAGTCAACAGAGAGAATGCTAAAATTCTTAATCAAGCTATTTCAGCCAGAATAGTATACCAAAGAAATAAAACGTGGAATTATAAACTGGCTGCCCTTGATAAAAATTCAAAGCCATTTTGGAACATTGTGAAAGTAATCAAAAATAAACACAATCGAATGCCCTGCCTAAATAATTCTGGGGACTACTTGTATAGCGATGCTTCTAAAGCCAATACTTTAGCCTCTAACTTTATGAAAAATCATGAAACATCACAACATTTAGGTGAAGCTCAAACAAACGATCTAGTAGCCGAAACTCTGCGAGAATTTAATGGCAGAACTACCATCACACCGCAAGAAGTGTTCGTCGAGTACGATGAAGTTGAAGATGAGGTTTCAAGACTTAAAGTGAGTAAGGTAGGTGATATTGACCAAATCAAAAACACGTACATAAAACAATTACCTAAATTAAGTTTAATTTTTATGACGTTCATTCTTAAATGCCTGTCTAAAAACACAATAATTTCCAGACTTGTGGAAAAAAGCAAAGGTGGTACCCATACTCAAATTAGGTAAGCCTCCAGAAAACCCTGCAAGTTACAGGCTAATAAGTTTACTTAGCAATGTTAGTAAGGTGTACGAAAGAATTCTAAAAAGAAAACTGCTTAAATTTATCTCGAAACAATGCATATATCCAAACGAGCAATTTGGTTTCAGATGTTTTCATAATACTTCTCATTAAGTGTTAAGAATTTGTAAATATGTCAAGCAAAACCATGCCGTGGGAAAGTCCACCGGCATGATTTTAATTGACATAGAAAAGCGTTTGGCACAATGGCCTAATATTTAAAATGATTAATTTGAATTTTCCTTGCTACATCGTTAAAATCGTGCAAAGTTTTTTGTCTGATCGTAGTTTTTGCGTCTCTGTCAGTTGGTCTATGTCTGATTTGTTAAATTTTAGTTGGGGTGTTCCACAAGGGTCAGTACTGGACCTATGTTGTATAATTTATATACATGTGATATGCCTGATCTTCCGAACTGCGAAAAAGCAGTTTTCGCTGATGGCACTGCGTTATTTTCTTCGGATGTTTTTGGTCTTAATGTTGAGACCAATTTAAACAATGCGATGAAGATATTGGGAAACTATTTTAACAAATAGAAAATCAAGCTAAATGCGGAAAAAGTTCAAGCAATTTTTTTTAAACTCGAAGAGAGCAGATTGTTTTTTTCCGAGAAAATTATTTAAAATAAATGGTAGAAATGTTGTATGGAAGCCTTCTGTTAAATACCTAGGCATTCATCTAGATACAAGGCTCACTTTCAGCGAAAACACGCAGCAAATACTTAACAAAATAAACATCGCAATTAAAATGTTATACCCTTTTATTAACAGGAAATCATTGCTGACAAAATCAAATAAGATGATTATTCACAAAGTGATTTTTCAAGCTATTCTGCTTTACGGTTGCCAGGTCTGGGGAGATTGTGCGAAATGTCATGTGAAGAGATTGCAAACGTCTCAAAATAAAATATTAAAAATGATGTTAAACCTCGATTGGCATCATTCAACTGCGGATCTGCACAAAAGGGGGAATGTTGAATTGATCTCTGAAAGATGATTTAATAAACCAACTATTTGCGTAAAAATTTTACGTGCTGTCTTGTTCCTCATGTTGCTTAATTATTGTAGTGTATAATTTATTATTTGTTACTTATTATTTAGTAAACTTATATGTTATTTATTATTGATTAACTGTTGTTTATTAGTAATTTATTAGTATTTTTTTATTATTATTATTTAGATATTATTTATTATTAATTATTTTTTTATTATTTATTATTTATTATAAATTATTTATAATTTAGTATTGACTATTTATTATTTTCTAATTATTATTTATTATTTACATTTCATATTTAATTCTGTTAACTAGTTTAAAGTTTTATTTACAAAAAATAATAAAATATCCCTTTTTTTGCTTCTGATGAAGGTTTTTTTTACTACTTTTCCGTCAAATCAATTTGTTTTCTATCATTGTATAAAATTAATGTCTAAAAAAGCTAAGATAATATTTCAGTTGTAAGATATGTAACAAGTATCACATCTCTGTAACATAAAATGTGCGTTAGCGATTCCTTTGTAATTTTTTTTTTGTACAAAATAAAGAATCTATCTATCTATCTTTAATTGTGGGATAGTACCTACAAATACAAACCATTACATAGATTACCATTGTAAAGATATTTTAGCTGGAGTTTAATAGGTATCAATAGTGTGAATTTTACAACATGACGATGGCTCTTCTAAAAGGTTTGATAGTTGGATACTTTCCAAGTGCAGTTTTCTTTAGGTCGGTATGACGAGCTTTCCTGTTTTAAGGCTGTTATTAAAGCCACTTTTACTCGAATTGCCATACGTTAAGAGGATTATTATCCTATCTTACTCTTGCAATATACAAAGGACTCTTGTTTGTTGGACTTTGCGAAAAAACACGCTCAACATTGGCTTTCAGCATAATTTAACACGTTGACCTTATTTATACCCAAAGTTTCTTGATTTCACCGTTTCGCCGGTTTTACCGGTTTGTTTTGGTTATATGGTCTAAGCCTCATTCTGGCCTAATGTCGGAAATGTTTGTAACCGACTTATGAAGGACATCCAAGATTTTTTTAACTCTGTCAAATTATTGCATGTAATATTTTTGAAGGAAGGATATCACTCTTGAAGCTTTCAAATGGATGGAATTAATGAACTTCCTCACTAAATAAATTTTATTTATTTATTCACATTTGAACTATTTTCAATTACAATTAACCACAATATCATTGGTTTAAGGCCGAAAAATAAAATCACGTGAAAACTCTGTCTGGTTGCATGACTTCAGCTTGTTTAATTTCGCATAAGCCTGACAATAGCATACTGGATAAAACCAATCAATTTCCAATAAAAGCCATCTATTAAGTCAATTAAGTATGAAACAGATTGTAATTAACCAACCCTCAGAGTGAATTACCAAAGCAAATGTAACTCCAAAACAGAATCCGCCAGAGCACTAGGTTCGTACTGCACCGTCAAAGGACAACAATAGATGCCAAATACCTCTATGTGTAGACAGTCTTTTTTTACCGAAGTAATAACGTCGTTACAATTTTAATTGAAGGTGCAGAAACAGCAGATAGCCAAATAGTATCTCCACATGCCTATGACAGAGTTTCAAATTTCAATTTTGCATCCACCAGTTCATCTTCGTTTCGGTTGGCCAAGCCAAATAGCTACACTTCAGACAGAGAGTAGTAATGGTCTGCTGGAGTAATCACTTTACAATGGACTCTGTGGTCCTTCTCTCGGGGCAAAAGCGGATATCTAGTAGTAGCCTTGGACATGGTGTAAAATTATTAAAAGCCTTTACACTCACACGCTGAGCGATGTCTTTGTTGGCCACAAAATCAACCCTATCCGGATCAGTATCCTGGGCATGTACACCGGCCGGCACTATATGGGTGCGAACCCATTATTCCGTTTGAAGAGGTACAAAGTTGCATATAAATTAAACATCCATTAATGCAAAACCATCACACCAAATGAAGTTAGCATACACAAGTTTGTTTTAATTATACCTATCAGCTGCACTTTGGTGCAAGGCCCCTATCCACGCCAGGACGCACCTATGCCTTGCACAGGCGTCTATATATGTTGTACGTTGAAGCTTGTATAACGTGTGCAAAACGAGCATATTACCCGTTATTGGGTTAAACAACATTGTAAGTGCTCATCTTATCCTGGGCAATAATGGACTTTACCAGAGAGCTTGCATGCATGCGGTTTATGGAGGAGCAGAGGTTTTGCGGTGGTGCCTCATTGACAATCCTGTCAATATTCATATTTCGTGCAGGATGGTTATTCCCAATGTGTTCAATTTGGTGTGTCGATACGTAATTGGATTTGTATCAGGCTCGGTGATGGTGGTGGTAGTGGTAGTGATACGCTTTTTTGCTCTCAGCGAACCGTTTGTATTGCTACTTAAATATTTAAATGAATTTGTGTTGAAGCTGCTGATAAATTAATGCACTTTCAATCAATGTCCGCATTTTAATGCACTTATGACACTTGATTAAAGTCAAGTGCGGTTTTGAGGCAAAAAGTAAATACATCGACTTTCAATCGCTGGTAAAGAGGTATATTCCGAAAGCCTTAATCCTTTTTATAAGGCATGTATTTTGCACACTTTGGACATCATCAATATCGCATTTTTCAATGTCCAAAACATCCACAAGTCACCCAAACCATAAACCTCCATCAATCAACGATTTATAATTTATAAAAATTCAAACAGATCCTTAAGTGCCAATAACAAATCGTCTTCTTCAACAAAAACCTATTAGCATTTTGTCCAAAGGTGGCAACATAAATTGACCAAAACGTCTGCGTCTGTCCACCCTCTCTAAAGGATTTCCAATTTACAGCACACTTCAATGTATCAACTCTAAGACGTTGCTCCTTAGTGTGCCATTCTGTTGTCCGACCCTCGATCAAAAACAAATTATACAAAGAAAGTGACCGCACACACACAGGACTCTTGATGGTGGGAGGAAAAGTTCAAATGTAATTTCCTTTAAGACGAGGGATAAACTTGAGTATTTTAGTCCCTTAGTGCAGTTTACCAACCACATGCCAGGACCGCATAGAGGAAAAGTGAATATACATAAAAGAAAGTCCTTTGAGTAAGATGGATTTGAATGAGAGTGTTTCGCATCTTTTGTGTACACTTTCCGGGCACAATACTTTTCATTGTGAATGCAAACGTGTTGTAATGGCTCGAGGATGGTGTCCCTTAATGGGGTGACTTTCTCAAAGTGTATACACAATATCCTTTTTGTCGCAAAGACGCTTTGTGAAAACGGCAAAGACAAGTAATATTGTGTTTGATGTGACCTAACCACCCATAAATTATACTCACCTGCACATTGAATTTATAGAAGGGAAGTCCCTTGGTTGCCCTTTCTTGTATAGGTGTCCTGATTACAATGGGCAGTGTAATGTAATGTACCTATAACTGGTACGGGACTTGCTGATATGCTATAAATTGAAGTGTCGAACTTAAGTCATCAGTTTGGTATCTTTGATGGAGAAACATTAATTAAATGAGGATTAAATGAATTGAATGTTTGCTGCATTTCATTGCCTTCCCTTAAAGCAAAGCCTTTTTTAATAAAAGATTTAAGCACGCTGGTTTGTTGTCCTTTGCGTTATGGCTAAGGCATCAAAAATCAATGGATCCTAAAAAACTATGCTCGATTTTTCCGGTCGACTCGAAACCTTGGTCTCCTAGGAATCGTTTATCTGCTCCAACCAGTACATTAAATGGGATTTTTTCGGTGTTGCACGTCGGGCACGAATAAAATTTTTTTGTGAAGTTTGATCAAACTCTAACAGATACATTGAATGTGGAGAAAGAATGGTATCTTTTTTCAGAGGCCTGTAGAAGATGCTTGTGGTGTGAAGCGGTTTTGTGTGGCGGACAGTGTCGAAAAAAAAAACTGCAGTTCGAACACTTAAGAAGCCATCAGAGGAAAAAAGTTTAGCCACAGTGCGTGGATTTAATGTGGTGACTTAATTTTCCAAATGCGTAGCACGTAGTAGAACTTGCCAACTAGCGGTAAGCTAAGCCAGAAGCAATCAAGTAAGAAGTTTGACAAGAGTTTAGAGCACCGTTTTAGATCTTAAAATAAAATATTTTGACTATTCATTTCTTAAATACTTATAGGGTTCTCGGCCCATGGAGGGTCTCTACCGTGTTCACAGCAGCCCTTATTGTTGCTGTCTATTCGCTCCATGTTATCTTCATGTTTTGGCTCCATCCACAATTCCATCCACAAAAGAACGAAGTTAAATATCGTACAACTTGGGTAAACCCCAAGAAGGGTAAACCTTTCGGTTCAGAATCTTACGCAGATCGAAAGAGCGCTTTTCGGAGTTGCCAAATTTCGAGCGGTTTGCTTAGGATGACAACTCCACCGTTCAGAGTATAGGGCGGGAAATAGTATCACAGTAGGTGAAGTCACGTGTGTGAAGCACACGCGTGTGTGCTTACTACGCTGGAGGTCTGGGTTCGAATCCTGCCATCGTAACCTGAAAAAAAAGACTTGTTCTTTTTCACGGTCCCCACCTCCGCGAGGGTTTGACAAGCCCCCCGAGAGTATTAATTGTCTTAAAAAACTTCTCAAAGTACCGTTCGGATTCGGCAAAAAATTGTAGGTCCCTTTGTATGTAAAGAAATTAACACACCAGGTTACATTGTTAAGAAGTTGGCCCTGGTTTACCTCGAGCTGTTGCGCCACTCTATTTATTTATTTATTTATAGGTTAAGTCACCGCAGAGACTAAGCCTAATGGCCTTACACGAACACCGAAACTTTGTTCGTTTCAAGGCGATGAGAAGCACGGGGTAAAATGTCTAGTATGTGTTATTAACTTGGCCTAATGATCCGGGAAAGCTTCTAAGCGAAAGATAATCAGGAAAAGCATCAGCGATTGAAAATAGGAGAAAGTCTTGGAATATGCCAAAGCAGACAGCTTTGCCATCGCCAAGATCTTATAGATGTGGCAATGGCCTATATCAATTTTGTTTTGAACTCTGGAGGTTTTTGGAGGATTATGGAATAAAACGCCTTCTTTTGAAAGTCATTCAGTGTTTACTACTGATCAGACTATAAAGTGATATCCAACTCGGCACAGGAATTCTCTTTTTGCCCCCAAGCTACCACTGACTGGGGACTGCATATGTGTTCCGTGATTTGCCTAGCACGAGTGTTTCGCACAGACAGGAAGTCAAAGGCAAATTCTATGGCAGATCCCACTACGTTCCGTTTCGTTTCCTGTGTGTGCTCTTGCGGATTTTAGCGGGCAGGGGGCTGCAGAGTTGGTTATCTCTTTATAGTCTGATCAGTGGTGTTTACATAGGAACTGCATAAATTGCCTCCATATTAATAATGTCAAAAATTACGGTCTTTGGATGTGTGCGTTGGACTTCGCCAGAGCGGTATACTTTAACCCCTCCTTTTAATAGTGTACAGTGGTGTGCAAAATTCTTTGAGATTTTGAAAAAAAAAACTGAGTAAGTGCAACAGTACGTATAAGTTATAGCTTCGGTCCGTCTGTAACGGGCCGTGTTATACCCGATTCCTATTCTTTTTACCATTCCTATATTGTTTTTTTTATACATTTCTATCCCCTCCCGTTGTGGGGTGCCGTGGCGTAGTGGTTAGTGTGTGTGCTTACTACGCCGGAGGTCTGGGTTCGAATCCTGCCATCGTCACCTGAAAAAAAAGACTTGTTCTTTTTCACGGTCCCCACCTCCGCGAGGGTTTGACAAGCCCTCCGAGAGTATCATTTGTCTTGAAAAACTTCTCAAAGTGCCGTTCGGATTCGGCAAAAAATTGTAGGTCCCCTTGTATGTGAAGAAATTAACACACCAGCATACATTGTTGAGAAGTCGGCCATGGTTCACCTCGAGCTGTTGCGCAACTCTGTTTATTTATTTATTTTATATCCTCTCCCGTTACCATTCACGAATCATTAATTAACTAAAAAAATATTTTATTCCTTAATTTTTGAATTTTTGGTTTTTGAATTTATTTTTTATAAGGGGCGTGGAACATCCAGAAATTTCAATGCTTGCGGCCAAAATGTACGCAAAAATTTATTTTTATTTTTTATTTTATATATATTTTTTTTGATTCAAATTCAATAATAATGTATAATTGACCTCTAATAATGGGAGGGCCAAAAACTTTGTATGAACTAAATCTAAAGTGTCCGCTGTACCTTATGTGCTAAACGTTATTTCTTATTCTTTCTTTAGTGAGGCTAAAAGGCAGTCAAATCTTTGTTTTTCTGAAAAAATTATAGGTCTTTCTTTAACTCTGCCTCTAAATGTGGGCATGACCCAAAATTTTGTATAAATCAAATGTAGAACTAAGTATTTTCTATATAATATATGAAGTAAAAATTTAACAATTTGGAGCAAAAATATTGAATAAATTGCATTTGAAAGATTACTCTTTCAATCGATGCCACGGGCACAATTGGCGTTATGCTGACTCGATTTTTAATTTCGCCTTACAAATGCTGTTAAATTTCAGCTTTTCACAATGTCTTACAATTTTGAAAGCACTAGTTGCACATTTAGAGCGATTTCGGGCGTGTCTGTGGGCGAAAAAGTTGAACACTTGTATTGCTTCGGATGACATATACAATCTATACAATTGGTGAAAAATATTTTTCACCAAATATTTATTCACATGCTTCGAAAAAAAAACGGCAAAATAATATTTTTTAAGAAATTATCTTGAAATTATAAGATTTCAATCAATTTATTTGACAGTTGTTCACTCTTATGGGAAATTCCTCTGCTGAACGCAAAGCTCTCCCTCTCATCAATTCAGTGAAAATATCCCATTTCTTATCAACAAGTGGTCGAGTCGATCTGCTTGCTGGCCTCTGCCGTGCCGTGACAGTCTGTGCTTGTGCTATCCACCAGCTACCACCCACAGATCATATAAATTCATGTTGTTTTTGTTTTATTTGTGTGGGAATTTCGATGCAAATCTCGCTCAGCTTCTTTCATTTCAGTGGGTCTTTGTTGAGTAAAGTTCTTTTTTTTTAAGCTCAGGTTATATATAATTTCCTAGTTGTTATTTGTGAACAGACTGTGTCGTGTGAACAGAACATGTAAAAGAAAGAAGTTTTTCAGTATTATAAAGTGTACAACTATTTGTGTCTGCACTTTCCGCTAATGGATGTCAATCGTAAGAATTTAACTTCATTAAATTTATAAAAAAAAATCATTTTTTTTTTACTTCACTAGGTTTCATACATTTAGGTCGACACTACAGTTACACAATCGAAATTATATAAGTGAGGAGTTCCATACCAAATTACCAAAGGACGATTTCGTTATTACTATACTAGGCAAAAGTTTACCGTATTCTAGGAAAAGATTGAAAGTATGTGTGCTTTTCGCTGAAACCGTTGGCGTTATTAAAAATATTAATATATGCGAAAAGAATTCTATTTTGTTTAATTATTCTTTATAATTTGTAATTTCTAAAGAATTATTCTTTATAATCTTTATATTTTGCTTAAAAGCTGTTACAGCAACATAATTCTTTGTTTTGCTGTTTGTTGTTCTGAATCAGTATAGAAAAATAAGCGGGTAGCCCTATAATATGCAACAATTTTCTTTGAAATTTATATTTTTATTATTTTATTGAATTGAATTCTGATAAATTTCATTCTGTATTCTATAGCTTCCTTATATGTGAGAAAATTAATGTTTTAAACCAAAACAAATTATACAGTGAGCGAAATAAGTATTAAGTATAAGTACAATAATTCTCATGCCCCTGTCAGGCTATTGTATAAAGAGCCCTTGAACGGGACTCGAAATTTGGCCCATATTTCATTTACCTTGGTTAAGAAATAACACTGTGAAATGACGAAAAAATATGTGGACTTTTAATATATGTAATTGATTAGGTACTTAATTATTAACTTTATTATTATAATAGAGTGGAGTTGAAATGTTTGCGGACGGAAATGTCGAAAGAAAAAACCGTGCGTGGCTCACCGAAAGGGTACGATCTATCCTTACATGGCCAGGTACTCATACATATAGGATTACATTATTGCTTCTTGAACTTACTTCACTAGGTTTTTTTTAACATATTCTCAAACAAATATCGACTTATTAACGTAGAAATTAGTTTCTATAATATAGATGCTTCTTTGTCTGACTTTATAGCAATTTTGCATGGTTGCTGCTAGTATCAAATTGGGCACATGTAGCTATCACATAGATTTAATTCTTTAACGGCCAGTTTTTCAGTGCTAATTCTTCCGAGTTTCTGAGTTAAGCTGAGTTTAACTGCAGAAATGAATTTTTCAGTGAATATTGATCCGGGACTAATCTCGGCTGGGTTGAGTGAGTTAATCCCGGATCAACTTTGATGAACAGTATGACCTTCTTCTGAATGTTTTTTCCGTATGAACAGGCAGTGGGTTTGCGTGTTTCTGTAAAAAATTACATCTGTAAATGAATCGCAATTCTTTTCCTGTGTGAAGTACACTCAGAATAAAAAAACTATTAAATCAATCAGAAATCCCATTACTATTATACTTTTTAACTATTAAAATTGATCAATTCGATCCGTACCATTAAAACAATACTTTCGAAACTATTACATCAACGGTCTTTCCCATCCTTTTGAAGTAATAATGCACCCCATTAATAATTTATAAGATGTAGTTTTACTTTAATGTGTGCGTGCTATGGTTTTAATGGGATCAGTGCTATTGAAGTTGATAGTATACAACATTCAAATAAAATGATCATCCCATTAAAAACTGAGTAATGTTTTCGAATTGAATTAATTAATGGGATGGTCCCATTGAATGATTGATGGATCATACCATTAATTTAATGTGACCATACCATTGATTCAAAGTGACCATACCATTGATTAGTGTGACCATTCGATTAATTTAATGTGACCATACTATTGTTTTAATGCGGCCATGCCATTGATTCAATGTGACCATACCATTGAAATTTAATGTGATAGGATTACATTATTGCTTCTTGAACTTACTTCACTAGGTTTTTAACATACTCAAACAAATATCGACTTATTAACGTAAAAATTCGTAAAAAAAAAACATACAAAACAAGACACTAAGAGCAATTGTGAATGCTCCATGGTATATTAGGAATAGTGATATTCACAGAGATTTAGGAATAGCTACCGTGAGCGAAGAAGTAACAAACTTTGCTCGAAAGCTAAATGCTCGCCTTCATGTTCATTGCAACAATGAAATGATCCGTACTCTAAATGAGACTCTTAACGATGTAAACAACGAGTTTTCAGTGAATATTGATCCGGGACTAATCTCGGCTGGGTTGAGTTAGTTAATCCCGGATCAACTTTGATGAACAGTATGACCTTCTTATGAATGTTTTTTTCTGTATGAACAGGCAGTTGGCTTGCGTGTTTCTGTAAAAAATTACATCTGTAAATGAATCGCAATAATTCTTTTCCTGTTCTTTTTCGTGCGTGATGTAAGAGCTGCCAGAGTCAATAATTTCAGGAGTCGAAGATTTTGACTACTTAACTGACAGAGTTAACTCTGCACTGGAAAAGTGTTCGCTGGGTAAACTCTAGATTCGCTTTTTTTCGGGATTAGCAGATCTTGGTTTAAGCTGGGCGGGAAAAACTGGCCTTCTAAGCTGCTGGTACTTGGCATATGATCGAGATCGAATTTTTAGACGAATAAGCTATGTTCGTCCGTTTGCCCGTCACCAATTTTTAGACCTTACATTTTGAACTAGAAAGCTGAAATTTTGTACGTAAAATGTCATCTTTTTGTCATCCGAAGTAAAACAAGTGTTAAAATTTTTCCAAACCGTCCGGTTTTTAAATAAAAAAATCAGTCTATTTGTGCAATTACTTCCGGTGCTTTTAAAATTAAAAGACGTCGTAAGAGACAGACTAAAAGTTAAAATTTTGCATCTAATGTAAGACATAAAAACACTAAAAAAGTCGGTAGACCTTTCCTAGCAGACGTTGCAGCGGTTATATTATTAACTTTATTATTATAATAGAGTGGAGTTGAAATATTTGCGGACGCAAATGTCGAAAGAAAAAACCGTGCGTGGCTCACCGAAAGGGTACGATCTATCCTTACATGGCCAGGTACTCATACATATAGGATTACATTATTGCTTCTTGAACTTACTTCACTAGGTTTTTTTTAACATATTCTCAAACAAATATCGACTTATTAACGTAGAAATTAGTTTCTATAATATAGATGCTTCTTTGTCTGACTTTATAGCAATTTTGCATGGTTGCTGCTAGTATCAAATTGGGCACATGTAGCTATCACATAGATTTAATTCTTTAACGGCCAGTTTTTCAGTGCTAATTCTTCCGAGTTTCTGAGTTAAGCTGAGTTTAACTGCAGAAATGAATTTTTCAGTGAATATTGATCCGGGACTAATCTCGGCTGGGTTGAGTGAGTTAATCCCGGATCAACTTTGATGAACAGTATGACCTTCTTCTGAATGTTTTTTCCGTATGAACAGGCAGTGGGTTTGCGTGTTTCTGTAAAAAATTACATCTGTAAATGAATCGCAATTCTTTTCCTGTGTGAAGTACACTCAGAATAAAAAAACTATTAAATCAATCAGAAATCCCATTACTATTATACTTTTTAACTATTAAAATTGATCAATTCGATCCGTACCATTAAAACAATACTTTCGAAACTATTACATCAACGGTCTTTCCCATCCTTTTGAAGTAATAATGCACCCCATTAATAATTTATAAGATGTAGTTTTACTTTAATGTGTGCGTGCTATGGTTTTAATGGGATCAGTGCTATTGAAGTTGATAGTATACAACATTCAAATAAAATGATCATCCCATTAAAAACTGAGTAATGTTTTCGAATTGAATTAATTAATGGGATGGTCCCATTGAATGATTGATGGATCATACCATTAATTTAATGTGACCATACCATTGATTCAAAGTGACCATACCATTGATTAGTGTGACCATTCGATTAATTTAATGTGACCATACTATTGTTTTAATGCGGCCATGCCATTGATTCAATGTGACCATACCATTGAAATTTAATGTGATAGGATTACATTATTGCTTCTTGAACTTACTTCACTAGGTTTTTAACATACTCAAACAAATATCGACTTATTAACGTAAAAATTCGTAAAAAAAAAAACATACAAAACAAGACACTAAGAGCAATTGTGAATGCTCCATGGTATATTAGGAATAGTGATATTCACAGAGATTTAGGAATAGCTACCGTGAGCGAAGAAGTAACAAACTTTGCTCGAAAGCTAAATGCTCGCCTTCATGTTCATTGCAACAATGAAATGATCCGTACTCTAAATGAGACTCTTAACGATGTAAACAACGAGTTTTCAGTGAATATTGATCCGGGACTAATCTCGGCTGGGTTGAGTTAGTTAATCCCGGATCAACTTTGATGAACAGTATGACCTTCTTATGAATGTTTTTTTCTGTATGAACAGGCAGTTGGCTTGCGTGTTTCTGTAAAAAATTACATCTGTAAATGAATCGCAATAATTCTTTTCCTGTTCTTTTTCGTGCGTGATGTAAGAGCTGCCAGAGTCAATAATTTCAGGAGTTGAAGATTTTGACTACTTAACTGACAGAGTTAACTCTGCACTGGAAAAGTGTTCGCTGGGTAAACTCTAGATTCGCTTTTTTTCGGGATTAGCAGATCTTGGTTTAAGCTGGGCGGGAAAAACTGGCCTTCTAAGCTGCTGGTACTTGGCATATGATCGAGATCGAATTTTTAGACGAATAAGCTATGTTCGTCCGTTTGCCCGTCACCAATTTTTAGACCTTACATTTTGAACTAGAAAGCTGAAATTTTGTACGTAAAATGTCATCTTTTTGTCATCCGAAGTAAAACAAGTGTTAAAATTTTTCCAAACCGTCCGGTTTTTAAATAAAAAAATCAGTCTATTTGTGCAATTACTTCCGGTGCTTTTAAAATTAAAAGACGTCGTAAGAGACAGACTAAAAGTTAAAATTTTGCATCTAATGTAAGACATAAAAACACTAAAAAAGTCGGTAGACCTTTCCTAGCAGACGTTGCAGCGGTTATATTATTAACTTTATTATTATAATAGAGTGGAGTTGAAATATTTGCGGACGCAAATGTCGAAAGAAAAAACCGTGCGTGGCTCACCGAAAGGGTACGATCTATCCTTACATGGCCAGGTACTCATACATATAGGATTACATTATTGCTTCTTGAACTTACTTCACTAGGTTTTTTTTAACATATTCTCAAACAAATATCGACTTATTAACGTAGAAATTAGTTTCTATAATATAGATGCTTCTTTGTCTGACTTTATAGCAATTTTGCATGGTTGCTGCTAGTATCAAATTGGGCACATGTAGCTATCACATAGATTTAATTCTTTAACGGCCAGTTTTTCAGTGCTAATTCTTCCGAGTTTCTGAGTTAAGCTGAGTTTAACTGCAGAAATGAATTTTTCAGTGAATATTGATCCGGGACTAATCTCGGCTGGGTTGAGTGAGTTAATCCCGGATCAACTTTGATGAACAGTATGACCTTCTTCTGAATGTTTTTTCCGTATGAACAGGCAGTGGGTTTGCGTGTTTCTGTAAAAAATTACATCTGTAAATGAATCGCAATTCTTTTCCTGTGTGAAGTACACTCAGAATAAAAAACTATTAAATCAATCAGAAATCCCATTACTATTATACTTTTTAACTATTAAAATTGATCAATTCGATCCGTACCATTAAAACAATACTTTCGAAACTATTACATCAACGGTCTTTCCCATCCTTTTGAAGTAATAATGCACCCCATTAATAATTTATAAGATGTAGTTTTACTTTAATGTGTGCGTGCTATGGTTTTAATGGGATCAGTGCTATTGAAGTTGATAGTATACAACATTCAAATAAAATGATCATCCCATTAAAAACTGAGTAATGTTTTCGAATTGAATTAATTAATGGGATGGTCCCATTGAATGATTGATGATGATTGATACCATTAATTTAATGTGACCATACCATTGATTCAATGTGACCATACCATTGATTAGTGTGACCATTCGATTAATTTAATGTGACCATACTATTGTTTTAATGCGGCCATGCCATTGATTCAATGTGACCATACCATTGAAATTTAATGTGATAGGATTACATTATTGCTTCTTGAACTTACTTCACTAGGTTTTTTAACATATTCTCAAACAAATATCGACTTATTAACGTAAAAATTCGTAAAAAAAAACATACAAAACAAGACACTAAGAGCAATTGTGAATGCTCCATGGTATATTAGGAATAGTAATATTCACAGAGATTTAGGAATAGCTACCGTGAGCGAAAAAGTAACAAACTTTGCTCGAAAGCTAAATGCTCGCCTTCATGTTCATTGCAACAATGAAATGATCCGTACTCTAAACGAGACTCTTAACGATGTAAACAACGAGTTTTCAGTGAATATTGATCCGGGACAAATCCCGGATCAACTTTGATAACCAGTATGACCTTCTTAAGAATGTTTTTTTCTGTATGAACAGGCAGTTGGCTTGCGTGTTTCTGTAAAAAATTACATCTGTAAATGAATCGCAATAATTCTTTTCCTGTTCTTTTTCGTGCGTGATGTAAGAGCTGCCAGAGTCAATAATTTCAGGAGTCGAAGATTTTGACTACTTAACTGACAGAGTTAACTCTGCACTGGAAAAGTGTTCGCTGGGTAAACTCTAGATTCGCTTTTTTTCGGGATTAGCAGATCTTGGTTTAAGCTGGGCGGGAAAAACCGGCCTTCTAAGCTGCTGGTACTTGGCATAGGATCGAGATCGAATTTTTAGACGAATAAGCTATGTTCGTCCGTTTGCCCGTCACCAATTTTTAGACCTTACATTTTGAACTAGAAAGCTGAAATTTTGTACGTAAAATGTCATCCGAAGTAAAACAAGTGTTAAAATTTTTCCAAACCGTCCGGTTTTTAAATAAAAAAATCAGTCTATTTGTGCAATTACTTCCGGTGCCTTAAAATTAAAAGACGTCGTAAGAGACAGACTAAAAGTTAAAATTTTGCATCTAATGTAAGACATAAAAACACTAAAAAAGTCGGTAGACCTTTCCTAGCAGACGTTGCAGGGGTTTAAAGAGGAATTTCTCAAATGCATTGAATTCAATTATTTTCTTCCTAATCGGAAAAAAAAATTAATTATTATAATTTGTTGAAAACACTTAGGTTAGGTTAGGTTGGGAGGCTGTCCCCGCTGGGCAGGGACACTTAGTTCATACAAAGTTGAAAACACTTAGTTCATTCAAATTTATGGGCCACGCCTACTTTGGAGGCGAGATTTAAGAAAAACCTTAAATTTACAAGAAAAACATAGATTTCGACTGCCCTAAGCCAAACTTAAGTACAAAATCTAGTCATAAATTGCATTTGTTTTTAAAAGTCTTTGCCCTCGCCCATTTTTAGGGGTCAATTTGACAAAATTTGAAGCAAAGAATTAAATTTGAAGCAAAAAATAACATTTTTGAGTACAGCTTAATAGCTAGTAAGCGATCAAACTTGCAAAACCATACAGACACCATTATTTAGGTGAGAAGGGTCATAGAACTCCTCTTTGTGGGCGTCTCTTCACTGTGCTGACCCTTATTATTGTCGATTTCCCCCCTGATATTGTGTTATTTACCTCTTTTCTATTTAAACCAGAAGAGCCACACAATTCTATGTATTTTGCATCAAGAGATTTCTAAATCAGACAGCTGACACAAAGCATAGTCTCTGTGACGCACGGTAAATAGTAGGTACGCTAAGAGCTTGACTGCACTAACGTTGGGTGATAGGTTTGCGTAACTATGTTAATACAGTTTTATCCACAAGGCCGACATTAATTTCATTGACTCAAATCAAATACTTTAAATGCTTTTTCATTTAATTTTCTTTTTCTTAATTAAATTAAAAACAAAAATTGTTTGTAATTACCTAAACTTTGTTTCTTTCCAGGTGAGTTTCAAAAATTATAGCACATCTACTAGTATGTAAGTAAACATTTATTTTTATGCCAAAATGCCCAATAGATAACTACAGTTAAAAATTTTAAATTGTGTTCATATTTACATATGTATTTACTGTACTACACCTAAATAAATTAAAAATCTGAATTTCAATAAATCATAAATTGATTTGTAAAATGACTTTAATGCCAAACTTCAATGTCGGGAGATGGTCTTAACTTTGAGTCCCACCTTATTAACGCACACATAACAATTTATTTAACGACTCGACCGTAAAATCAAACGAATGCATTTCGACCGGACAATGTCTCGATTTAACACGACTGCCTTATACTTCCTTTTCGATATATAGGAGAGAGCGGGGTTAGTAGACTCAAAAAACGTATTTCTATTTTTCTTTTTTCTTACTTTTACAAAAGCATCTCGAGTGGGTCAATTAACCCCGTTGCTGCGGCAAGTCGATTCACGCTATGGGGTATGTGGAATTAAGCCCTGTAAAAATAAAGTCTTTTTTTTGTTTATTTTCTTTGACATAAAAATGAGAAATTGCATTCCGACCACGGAAACAGCAGCAATACTCCGACTTGAGTTTCGAAGAGAGTGTGAAATATGTAGATCAAAGACCGAAAAACTGCAGAAGTATTATAATTTTTCATAAAATGCTTTTGTCTTTGTCTTCCATGCTTCTTAAGTTTGCAGTCGGTAAATCGCAGTATTGGTAGTCACACTTGTATGTTTTGATACTGTTGGTTTGGTTTTATTTGTTTTTCGAATGCTTGTTCTCTTATGGAAAACAGTAGGAAGAGTTTATTGTTGTAATTTTTCACCATTCAATATTAAATTTAATTTTGTATGGATTTTCCATAGGGGCTGCTACCCAATATAAGCAATGATACGTTCGGTTAGCTTCTTAATAATTATTATAGTTTATTTTGGTTCATTATGGTTTTATAACTTCGTTCATTTGCTACTTGTTAAGGAGACTTAGTCGTAGTCTAATTCCCAAAAATGGGAGGTTTTTATTAAGTAAAATCTCAAACTACTAAGAGCACGCGCGGCCGGCCCTCGTGGTTACTATGAAGGTTAAAGTCATTCAATGATATAACAACAGAGCTAATTCATATTTTATTAACATTTTTTTGACACATCTAAAATTTGCCTCTAATTTTATGAAACAACACCACCTATTTTTTTCATTTGACAAAGGATAAAAATACTTTGCCTTACTATTTATTTGCCTTGACTTTATTTGTTGCTTTTTTGACATCAAGCATTATAAACTAACTATTAAGAGCCAGCTAAGGATCACCCTACATGAACGCTAATAAAAGTGGTCTTAAAATTGACATTGCTTTGAAATAACCACCACCAATTAAAAGTCAATTTTCCCCCAAAAACAAATGTATTGGCAGCCTTCTGTGAATAACATACATTACCCACACCGCACATGCGGACCTGAAATTAACTCGGAAGTGGTAGAAAAAATATCCAACCACACTCGCTAACCATATAATTTAAAATCTGTCACCAAAATCTACCACTTTTACGCAATTTCCACCGCAAACCATATGCAATTTTAATTTTCTCATTTCAAACGCTGGGAATGCTGTTTTAAATTTTTACCGAGTCCAGCGTGTGCGGGCGGATAAAGTAACACGTATGCCATCCAACCACCCATATCGCATATTGTCTGATTGACAGAAGGCGTATACCATCCCTGTGCGCGTAGCATGCAATTACTATCGAAACGCATACAGGCGTTACAAATGCAATTCACTCGCCGATATTAAATTGCCGCCGCGAATGCATCGATAAATTATGCAGAGCGTCCTTAGGAAGTATTCAAATCCGTTTTTGTAGGGAAAGGGTTTATGTGTCTTCCCTGATGTTTTGCATATTTTTTAGTTGAAAATCTTCCGGTTTTTTTTGTGTAATTTGAATGCCAAATGTAGCATGAGTGTGTGTTGTTATCTTGTATGCGGGTACAGAGTCACGTGACCTTCTTTAAAATGCCACATCAATAATAATTTTCAAGCCAAAGAAGATGCTACATAATACGATGTGGGGTTGGTGTTGGGCTTCCTCAGCCAACAAAATTTTCATCATCCACAACCGAAGCTGTGACATGACTATGCTGACACCTGATAAATATTCAAATAAATGAATTTGGTAAACTTTTCCACTTTCGCGCCAACTAATCCTTTGTAATTTGACATAATCACAATAATAATCGTAAAAATTTAGAGTGGATTTAGCTAGCTAGCGATCTATTGCGCCGTGCCGCCTGAGGTGCCACAGGGGTGAGTCCTAAACACCATCGATGTTGTAAAAGTTTACGACGCAAACGGGCTCAGATGTGTACTTGGAATTCAAAAATTTAATTAAACAGTGGACTGTTTCAATCAAAGTTGCCAGACTTATCTTCGAGTTGTATATGTACGAGAGAAGGTATAGTTAGAGGATGCAATGCAACCAACGACCCCTGCCTTCTTTTGGCAACGAAACACCATGGGGCCATTCGATTTTAACCCTTTCAGCTGAGCCTTTTTGGTTGTCGCATTAGACACAAGTCGTCCGTGGACGAATGCTTCAACCCTTCAAGCAACGACAACGTGTCACCCGGTTGGCAAATTGTTTTTGTGTGGCATGAATGTGACCATAAACGGAATTATTGAATATTGACAGCATAGAGTTGAATAAGCCTCCGTGTTCTGGGGTTGCTAGATGAGATTTTGTGTTTTTTTCGTTGTTCCCCGTCAAAGTTGCGTCTGTACTTTAGTATTGCAAATTATTTCCATGGCAAATCCTAATGTCAATCATTAAAGTCAGAGTATTGTTGGAAGGTATACAGGAGCACCAACATATCGTTGGCGGGATTAACTTTTGTAATTCCGTTTAAATTCACAGCCCGCCAATATTTATGCGTATCTGGCAGTGTGGTGTCCGTGTCACTCTGCGGCAATAACTGCTATGAAATATGATGGTCGTATTGTTCAAGGGATGCAGATTGAATTTTTATGTTTTTGATGGTGATTGTGGTTGTCGTTTCGTCTGAAGAACAAAAATCATAAAAACTTATTTTAAAAACAGTGAGTAAGTGCAACTGTGTACGCAGAAGTTACAGTCCGTAAAACGCACCGCTGAATACCCCGTCCTATCCCACACTGCTAAATATTGATGTTGTTTTTATTTTTTGACATTTTATAAGTAGTGCAAACTTCAAAAAGGGGCGTGGTCCAACCGCCCCTTATTACAAACTATCAATACTAACAGATATTTCCACGTTACGCTTAAATGTACGTAAAAATGCATTCTTAGCGGTCCGTCCAAAAATGGAAAAAGGAACTCTTATGGTATCGCTACGTTGTCCGTCTGTCCGTTCGTCCGTCCAATCACTTTATAACTTCTGAACGGTAAGTCGTAGAAAGACAAAATTTGGTGTGCGTATAAACTGCGGAAATAGTAAGAGAAACCAAAGAGGGCAATTTTCTTAAGCACAAATAACGGTTTAATTACAGTTTGAAATTTCGTGTGAAAATTGACTTAATGTTTTTTAGTGTTTTTTCAAGAAGCGTAGTTAGGCAAGAACTAGAAAAACCAAACTTATGTTTAAAGCGGCATATACACACATCAAAATCTCATCAAGCATATGTTTGTAAATTTGTTTTTACGCAGCATATACACACATCAAGCTTGAGTCTTCAAGCATTCATATAATTTTAAATTATTTCTCAATTTTGTCACAAACAAACCCCGCTCTGTTCATAAAACATCCTCCAAACTGAATGAATGCTTGATCCAGCAGTCAATCACGAATATACACTTATCAAGCATTGGCACTTGATTGAAGAAAAATCAAAGCATTTGGTTTTCGCTTCAAGCATTCACACAACGTATAGGTGTTTCGTTTTCACTCATACACTCTCGCATGCTTGATGTGATTTTGATGTGTGTATATGCCGCTTCAGAAATACTAAGTTTTAATTGAAAAATAAAACTTTTCGAAAATATCAAAACGTTTTTGAGAAATGAAGAGTCGAACGTTTTTCAAAGTGTTCGAGGCCATAACTTTTGAACGGCTTATCGCTCAAAATCAATATTGAACACACGTATAAAGCAACTCAAAGTAAACCAAGTGCTTAGGTCATATTTTTCAAAAGCAGTTTTAGTACTGCTGTTTTGAAGCATTTTCGAAAAAAAATCACAAAAATGCATGAAAAAACGTGTGCCCCCCCCCTTATCTCCAGTGCTGTTTGGTGGAATTCTATGAAAAAAACACACGTATCAGAAATAATTCAAAATTTTAAGGAAAATTATAGCGGATTTTGAAATTTCAAAATCTTCTGGAATTTAACTGAAAAACATTAAAGCATTTTCAAAAACAATTTTTTTAAGTCTACTAGTATCTTATTGGTATAAGCGATCTTTTTCAAATTCGTTAAGTAGAAAGCTTAAAAAAAAAAAGAAGGAAGTCTGCGTTAAATTTTTTTAACCTAAGTTTTTAAAAGCCTATTTAAAAAACGAAATAAAAAGGGAGCTTGTTTTACCGTTTGCGCATTAACCGGTGGCCTGCCTGTTGTGCTATTGGAAAAAAGTCTACCGGGAACTGGAAAAAACTTCAAAACATTTGTTATATGGATTTGAAATTTAATAAATTATAAAAAAGGTCAAAAGAACGCATGTTTTCCCCTCTATCTCCCAAACGGTATAAAGTATAATTTTTAAGTTAACACCGGGCATAGTCCATCTTTTTAAATTATATACAAAACTATAGCAGACTTCGAATATTCAAAAACTTCGAAGATTTAACTGAAAAACTAGAAAACATTTTCGAAAACTATTTTTTAAAGATTTCTAGTTCCTTAACGGTTATGACCACCTTGTTTAAATTTTGCTGAAGTATGTAATGCTTAAAAGGCAAGCGAACTGCAAAATTTGAGAAAAGTGGCAAATGCTAAAAAAGTCTAACGGTAATTAAAAACAATCGAAATTGCTGTTTTATGGGTTTTAAATTATAGAAATCCTAAAAAAGGCCAAGAAAGAGTATGTCCATCCCTCTATTTTCGAAACGGTAAGGCTTTTTGTCAGCCTATTTTTAGAGTAACGAAACCCAATATAAAAACACCCAATATAAGAACAGTAGGAAACAGTACAGAACCCAACAGGAACACTACGAAAAAAGTATATTACAGACTGTAAAATATATGTATCCATAAATAATTTTAATAAATAAATAGAATGTTACACAAACTGCGCAATATAGATGACTATAACCTTCAACAAAACCCGCGGGCCGCTCCGCGTATGTCTTCATACTTGACGGCCTTTTTTTTATTCAAATTCAATATTTTTGAAAAATTAACCTATAAAAAGGGGAACGTGGCTAGAAACTTTTTATGAACGAAATCTAGAATGAATTCTCGTTTACCCTACCTGCTATTTTTTTTTTGTTTCATGCTTTCCTAAATTAAAATTTTAGGTTTCTTCAATTCTGCCTCGAAATGTGGGCGTGGCCCAAAGTCTTGTATAAACAAAATAGAAAAGAACTAAGTGTTTTCTACATAAAATATTAAGCAAATTTTTTTCAATTTGGAGCAAAAATATTGCGTAAAATGTTTTGGAAAATTTACCCTTAAAATAGAAGCCACGCCCACTGGAGGAGGTTTACCAATTAAATTTTTCTTCTTCATGTTTTCCAATCATTAGGAGATGCTAAATGTCAAATTTCAGCCTTTAAAGACGTCTTACAGTCTTAAAAGCTTTGGAAGTAGATGCACATTTAAACCGATTGTGGGCGTGTCTTTGGGCTTTTACACTTAAACTTTTTACACTTGTACTGTTTCGCATGACGTGGAGCTAACGTACGAAATTGCAGCACCCTAGCTCAAAACTTAAGGCCTAAAAACATGTGACATACAGTCAGACGGACGGACGGACATGGCTTATTCGATTCAGAATTCGGTCTCGATCATATGCCCTTAAGGTCTTGGGGGTCTGCCATGATTATTTCACCGTGTTACAAACTAGTTATGTGACAAACTTAATATACCTGATATCCTATGGAATGGGAGATAAATATACTAATATAGGTCATAGGAAACCCCTTTTGGGAATCGAATCAGGGGCGAAGCGAGGGTCCGAACCGTGGGGGGGTGACTTTAATTCAAATGCCGACTTATTTTTGGAATTTGCCGACTGTTAAGATTAAGCATCCGTATAAAAGAAATAATAGTGTGATGTTTTGCATTGTTAAGGGCTTCTCATGAAAATTGAAATTTTAGCGTAGAAGTAATATAAGACACTAATTATTACTCTCACGGTGTGTATTATATTTATACCTGTTAATTTAGGACCATGAAATAAATAAATGACAATTATTATAAATTATAATTGCAAGAATTTATCTAACTAGTGAAGAATTTTACATTGTAAATAAAAAAAAACAATATTTATATTATCATCGCAGCAATTGATTTATATTTATAATAAATTAATTTAAAAAACAGTTAAAGCAGCAATTAACAAACATAAGAAATGAATATTGCGGCGACGTCTTTATTTATGTACTAAGGAATGAATTGCAATGAAAATAAATACATGACTGTTAGCACTATTGCAGTAATTTATCTTAATTGTAAAGAATCTTTAATTATAAATTAAAAAACAATATTTTTATTAAAATCTTAGCAATTTATTTATATTACTAATAAATATTTTAATTTAAAAAACAATTTAAGCATAAAGTTTGAAGGAAGTTTATTTGTTTTAGCAAACATAAGAAACTATAATTGTAGCGATTTTTATAAAAAAAATCTTTGACAGTGAAAATAAATAAATAACTGTGGCCCCTCCCCCAGGTCCAGGGCGACCGAACCTCCGTTTTAGGGACCAATACATCGCGGATGCCAGAGCGCTTAGTCTGGACGCAGATGATTTAAAATTAAATATGTTTTTTAGATTTTAACACGGCGGTGTTTAAGCAATGACCATTCTTTGACGACCTCACTTAGATCAATTTTATCAATGTGAATTAGGCAGAGATCTCGCATGGGTTAGGAGCCCTTTCAAAACAAAAAATACAATTAAATACTGAGAATTATGGACACCAACGCTCCAGCCAAGAGGATCTTCAAATTTTCAAAGGTTGAACATTAATCTTTCAAATTATTGTTTATACAAGTCGTAAAAACTTGTTGGACCGTTCTAAATTCTTTACTGTAGTATGTTTGAAAATCAACGAAATTACAATTGATTGATTTTAATTTTCAGCCTAGGCCCACTTTTGGGTTCACAAAAAACTATGAAGAAATCGGCATTTCACCAAGGGTACGGCTTTGAAAATGCCGACTTAAATACACTGAGAATGAAAAACAAAGCTAATTTATAATTTTTTTACGATTTGCGCCAAGCTAATTCTTGAAAATTGTTCCTTTTTATTCATAACCAACCGACTTTTCTTAATTTGCATGGATTTAAAAATTTTAACTTCCTTTATTTGCCGACTCTTGGAAGTCATTTGAATAACGTGGGGGGTGCGACACCCCCGCACACTCCCCCCTCGCTACGCCCCTGAATCGAATACAGCCATATTCATAAGAAAATCCCGGTGCTAATTCAAACTGTAATTTTACAAAGTTAAAGCGGCTAAGCCTTTGTAAAATACGGCTGCCAAGGGAAAATTTCAAATTTCAACAAGTTATAAGTTATGTTATAACCCATATTGCAATTAGTGCAATTTAATGCCTTGGGCAAATTGCACGAAATATTACTTAAGTCAAGCTTTTGGACAACAGAGTAACTTTTAAGAACTCCCAATTGCACTTTGGACCTCCTTAACTTACAAAGAAGCAAAAGTTTTATTCGCTAGGGACAGTGGAACAAAACCCTCGTTTTCCTCTACAGTATTATTATGAAAGCAACAACTGCAAGGATGCACAGCATGGCAGGTATCCAGTCAAAGGCTATCTCATTTGAATTTTATTGCTTCAAAGAACAACTCAAGGAGTTTCGTGTAAAATTCACAGACAAGTTTTTGCCGACACTTACGTTACGTACCTTCTTCCCATAAAATATATTTAACTGTTGCACATATTTTCCCATCATGCTTTTGTTGTGAGTGTATGGGCTCCTTGAAATCGCTAAACTTTTCACTAAATACTTCAGTAAATTGCATTTTAATTGCCAAGTTACAATATTGCTAATTTATTCATATTTAAGTTTACAAAACTAGTTTTACATAAATGAAGAGGTGTGCCATCACAATGGGCTAACGTAAAAGTTCTACTGACTCCAGCTCCAACTCCTTTTCAAAATCTTCTACAATGTTGTCGTTGTGTTTGATGCTTTTCAGCCAATTGACATAACTCACGGGAGCACCGGTTTCAATGGCTCCCTTTACGAGGACCTTTAAATAAGTTTTAGATGGTTGTCGATCATATGGCACGTTCACTTCGTCTGCATCACGCAGCTCCCCGGGCTGATTTGTTAAGTGGTAAGCCCGACAAGTTATAATGGTTCCGTCGGATTTTTCAACTGAAACACTTATGGGAGTATACATTCCAGTATCTACAGATTCTTGTCTGTAAGTAAAAGAATCGGGTAACACTAGGACATTGGGAAAATGATTATCTTGTTGTTTTACTAACCTATCTAAATCAGCGAGGTTTTCTAAATCAATTTGCCAAATAGCACCGTGCAATTCGGAACCATTTGTCGGAACTATTGTCGCTGGGGCTCCTTTCCATCGACGGGTGTGGGTATGAAAATCAAGTCGGTAGTCCTTCAATTTACCCAAACCTATGCGAACAGCAGATTTGTTTTGAATGCGAATGCGCTTCGCAAGCATATTACTACCGAATCCAAAGTAGTAAAATGTGTTACCTACAACCTCTGGGAGTGTCATTTTCTAAAAGAAAAAGTAATGGAAAAAGAATTATGAAAATGATAAAATAAAATAAAGGTAAATGCTATAATAATTTATAAAGCACCTGCAAACGAGTGCATTACGAAGCAAACTCTGACCTTGCTCACCAACCCACCTTATTTTATAAACAATAGGAATTGAGGACCCCGGTTTTAAAGGGTAATTTTTTAGCTGGTTTGGTTTTGGCAACACTCGTTTTGACAGCTGACGTGTGTTTAGTACCTTGTGTCACTGTCAAACAGCTTCAGTTTGGCTTGCAATTTAACCATGGATCGTCTTACAAATGAACAACGCTTGCAAATTATTGAATTTTACTATCAAAATTCGTGCTCGGTTCGAAATGTTCATCGCGCGCTGCTTCCATTTTATGGTCGGCATTCTCGACCTTCTGAGCAGTCTATTCGGAAGATTGTGACCAAATTTCGCACCAAATTTACTTTGTTGGACATTAAACCACCAACACGTTTACGTACTGTGCGTAGTGAAGAAAATATTGCGGCCGTATCAGCTAGTGTGACAGAAGACCTGCACTGGAAGCCAACATCCATGCATTCATTCGTGAGATACCGGCCGATGTGTGAAAGAGTATGCCAAAATTGAACTCAGCGGATGGGCTACCTGAGACGCAGCCGCGGTCAACATTTGCATGAAATTATCTTTAAACATTAAATTGCAAGGTTCAAACTATCGATTCAAATAAATATTTCATTAATTTTTTCGAATTTTTTGTGTTTTTTTTTTTTTAAAAGTTCTCAACCTCTTAAAAAATTACCCGTTATAATAAAGGGTCCGCCAAATAACTTTTTTTTTGAAAATGCTATTAAAAATACTACCGAATATTTTCTCAAATTTCTTTTTTTATTTGAAAGTACAATCCTTCCAGTTAATAATGGAACGTCGTCCTGTTGAAACCGAATGGTGCCAATATCCTCCTCATTTTTACATCGGAAATCATTTTTCTTCCTGAGAAATGATATCACCACTTTCGTTTGAGATCCAATATGACAGAAAAAGACTGGTCGTGTCAAATTAATCCTATATTTGTCGGGTGGAGCCCTTTTGGGATTTAGTTTTAAGCCTCCCCTTTCCGTTCCTATTTTCCTTTCCATTCCTGAAAATGATAATGATCTTCCTTCCATTCGTTCATTTTCTTTCCGTTTTGGAACAAAAATATTGAATAAATTGCATTGGAAGGTTTACTCTTTGAATCGATGCAACGCCCACTAGGGGCGACAGACCGCCGATTTCGTTCTTTCTTTTTATATCTTATATTCATAAGGAGATACGAAATGTCAAATTTCAGCTTTTCACGTCGTCTTACAGTTTTGAAATTACTGAAGGTAGGCGGTAGGCGGGTGTCTGTAGGCGGATTCGACAAATCTTAACACTTGTATTGCTTCGGATAACAGAGCTTATAAAATTTCAGTTTTTTACCTCAAAATTTAACGTCTAAAAATTGGTGACATACGGACGGACGGACAGATGGCTCATTCAACTAAGAATTCGGTGTCGATCATGTGCCCTTAAGGTCTTGGGACTCTATCGTTATTATATCTTTGTTACATTTCCGCCTGTATCAAACTTATTATACTCCATTCCTGTGGAATAGGGTATAAAAAGGAAACGGAAACTATCGCCGTACTACAGATCTGTTACAAATACGTTTTCTTTTTTAAATTTTTACAATGAAATCTTTTTTCGGTCTGGGTAATTGACACCGTCACTCTCTTTTGAGAGCCAAAATGGCAGGAAAAGACTGTTCGCGTCAAATTAATTCCCTATTTGCCCGGTAGAGCCACTTTGGGATTTATTTTTAATGGTGGAGACATAGAATAATACAGACGCGCTTGCAGTAGGAAAATTAAAATTGTTTACACGATTCAATGAAAAAAAAAACATTAGACTTGATTTTCCAGTTTGATTTTTAAACGATTTAATTTGGATTCTTAAGCACCAATGTTTTAACATGAAACCAATTTAAAGCAAACGTACTCGCAATGCTAGGAAACTAAAAAATTTAAAAATGGTTCATGTGAAATACACAAGCAAACATTTTATTTCAAAGCCGTACAATTTTAGTTTAACATAAATTAAATTTCATAAAAGTTAGTGGATTTAAATGTTGAATTTGGGAGAATTCATATTATTCCTATCATAAATAATGTTAATTCAAAACAAAAAAATTTTAAATTTAGTGAAACTAGTAAGGAAAAATAATTTTGCAATACCTATTATACAAAGAACAAATTTTCATTTTCATTTTACATCAGAATATTTTTCTGTGTGTCATGGAGACCCAGACTTTCATTATGTAAATTGTAAATGAATCAAAAAAGCAGTTAATTATTTGCCATTTCCTTGACAGACATTTCGGAGTCACTGCTGGCTGACAGTCAATAAAGCTTTCTCCAACGTCAATTCCTCATGTTGCTACCAGCTGACTGAACCAAATGTTTATTATATGGAATTAGTAGCAGAACATGCATCAGTTTCAGTTGTATTTACTCAACGATAACATTTTGTTTAGCTAGTGCAGACGCTTTCGGGTTTTTATTGCCGAGTTCAAATAATTATTTAAATAAAAAAACTTGATGTACATAGGTATAATGAGCCTACATTCAATTTACTTAACTCAATTTCCCACACAAAAAATTTAGCGTAGAAACTAAAAACATACCATTCTTGTTGTAAGGCTCTCTTTGAATGCAATAAACAATTAAAATTCAATTCAAAACAAAAGCTACACACCTGTTGAATAAATGTGACCTCTGATTAATTGAATCTATTTAACATGAACCAAGTTATGGTAATTATAATTAATATCACAAATATGATTTTGACAGCACTTTTATCACTGACACAGTAGCACACGGCTGTTAGAAAACTAGCGACGAAAAAGCTCTTGCCACAAAAAAAAAAAAAACTTAATGTCATTGTATACTTGATAAGACAAACTTTCAATATTTTTGTGCTTAGAGCTGTGACCTTATTAACGTTGGAAATTTCAAATCGCGTTTCAAATCTCAGTGAAGATGTTAGTTTTTGTAATAAACCACCTTTCTTTTTTATGGTAGAAAAATTCTTTAAATAAGAAAACAAAAAATATTGCAAATAATATTTTATATTTCAATTTTTTTTTCGTCATTATAGTTTCATTATACATATTACAAAAATAGACGATGGACCGACCGATGTGACGCTACGCCAAGGTTGCATTTGTTGTATTTTTCGTTTACTACCTGGACCAAGAAAAGAATATTCGCCATATACCTATGTAGGTACTTATTTTCATAGGACTAGGGCAAACACTAGGCAAAATATTCCTTTTCTTTTCATTTCAAAAAAATAATACTAAATTAGAAAAATTTAAACTTTTAAAAGCAACTCTATTAAAAACGCAATTAGCTTAGAAGTTATAGGCTAAAAATAGGCAAAAAAAGAAACTGCAACTTTCACATATACCCTTATGCCTGAAATACACGACCCCAGAAAAACGTGCGATAAAAAACTGCGTGATTTTCTGCAGCTAGTTTACTCAGCACTTAAGCAATAAAGGCCCAACCATAATAGACTTTGATGAGCTTAAGTCGGCTTTCCGAATGGTCCCATTACACGCGATTCGTATGCCACGACCATAAAAGCTTTATGCTGGGTTTCGTAAGGTTTTCGTTAACTTGTGTCGGCTTAGAGTTTTGTTTTTGCTTGTCATTAGTTCACTCATTGTCATATTTAAGCCCATATTTATTTTTAAACGTGCATCAAAAAATCAGTGAAAGAAGGGAATATACAAAGAATTGTATGCTGACCTCAAAAGTTTAAACGTATTTTAGATCTGACAACCGGTTTCGGAGATTTTAACATCCAAAGTTAAAGAAAAAGTGACACAATTTTCGAATTTGATTTTGAATTTTCAAGGCAATGTGATACTCGAGACGTTTACAGTGAAATCTCATAAGATTTTCAAATCGTTTGCTTAAGTCTATTATGGGCAACACAATCTTTTGGCAGAACTTGAGTGGGATTTTCGTTGTATTTCGACATAAGATTAATCCCGCTCAAGTCTATTATGTTTGGGCCTTAAGGCTTATCGCACACATGACACTTTTAGTCACGCAATAATTTGATTGTCTTCTTGTGCTCTATAAGGTTGCATGGGAATGTGTACACATGCGGAACCAACACGAAACAACTTTGCGGCAACTTTTAAATCTGTGTTTTGCTAAAGATTTTTTAGTTGCTTCTTGTCATAAATGACTTTTTGAACACATGCAACTTTGATTTTGAATGTTGCCATGAAACTCTTATTTCATTCACTTCGGCGACATTTTAGAGAGCAAACAGTTAAATATTTCATCAGGGGTTGTGGTAGTTGTGAATCTCATTTCGGCAGCTTGTACCCTCGGTCTAATTCTTTCGCTCATTGCCCAGATTTCATAATCATAGATGAGGGTTGGAAAACTTTCCGGATGACCGGCAGGCGCATTTCCTTTACTTTGCTCCAGCTATTGTCCGGCCAAATAGGTCTATTCCAAATCTAAAACACGCCTAGACCGGTTTGGTATTGTTATGTTTTCGCCTGGAGTTCGTCGAATAAAACTCAATTTCACTTTTAAAATTTCACAATGAAACACTTTATTTATCAAACAAACTTATTTTAATTCAAATCACACTGTTATTCAACTTTACTACTTAGAATTCAACACTTGATTTTAATTCAATCACTTTTTACTTTATTACCGATTTTCACAAGTCAACGTTTAAAATATAACTGTCCCGTACGAGCCTGTCACCCGTGTATTTATACAAAATTAAGCACCTTCTAGTACGTTCCATACTACCCCTTTGGTAATTTTCCATTCGTACTCTTCCGCTGAATTCCAAGGAGGGGAAATCGAAATTCGAACTTTGAATATGACAGCTGCTGTCAGATGACTGGAATGACAGTTGGGTATGTTCGTTTAGTGAATCGGTGGGTGCATTCAGCGACTCCTGCATGTTGTTTAATTTCAACAAGGTAGTCATTTCAGTTAAACGTTTGAGGATAGAATAAGTTATGGATTCTTAACTTCTTAATTCTTCTCGCCTTTTTTGACGATTCCTGGGATTCGTCGAATAAAGCTCAATTTCACTTTCTATAATTACAATGAAATTCGAACCTCACCTAATTAAACTTCGCTACTTAAATTTCAACACTTCATTTCAATTCGAGCACTTTTTACTTTACAAAGTGTCGACAGGGATAAGGGTTTGATTAAAGGCAAAATTCAAAATGCGCAAGAAAACGTCGCTGGTTCTAGTTCCCACCGGAGTCAAAAGGGAGAATCCACACTTGTTGGTCCAAGATCGTACGCTCAAGTCGCGTCACGTGAAAGTAAGCCACAATCGGCCGCATCAGATTCGGTCTCTCAAATTCTAGGCATGATTTTAGAAAAGTTTGAGCAACAGGCGAAACTTAATCAAGAAATATTTAACAAATTGAGCGAGCTCGAGTTTAAACCTCGAAAGGCATTTAATAAAAAATCATGAATATGGGAAAGTCAATCAAAATAATTACATGGAATGCAAACGGCCTTTTGCAAAAAATTGACGAACTAGAAGTATTCCTACGGAAGAATAATGTAGACATATGCCTGATTTCGGAAGCCCACTTTAAAAAGGGTTCAGCACGCAAAATAAAAGGTTACATTGACTATCACGCGCATCATCCTTCAGAAAATTCGAGAGGTGGATCCTCTCTCTACATTAAAGACTGCATTAAGCACTCCAAAAACGAAGAAATAGAACTTGACTCTATGCAAATAACCTCAGTCTCAGTAAAATTAAGTCACATAAATTACAACATTGCGACGAGCTATTTTCCTCCGCAGTATCGGCTGGCAGATGAAGATCTTGCTCTGCTCTTTAATTCACTTGGGTCAAATTTTATCATCGGCGGGGACTTTAACGCGAAAAATACTTTTTGGGGCTCACGGTGCAATTCAACAAGAGGCAGAGCCCTCTTTAAAGCAAGTACAAAACGCGGCGTGATCTTCTTATCGACGGGAAAGCCAACATATTGGCCAACCGACAGAAATAAAATACCTGATCTCGTCGACTTCTTTATCGCCAAGGGGGGTACCTCGTTACCTTACGAACGTAGAAGAACGCTTTGATATCTGTTCAGATCACTCGAAAAAGAATAGAGCGTCTAGATTAACTAACAACAACACCGACTGGGATGGCTTTAGAAAATACTGCAAAGAAAACATAGCTTTAAATGTAGCGCTCAAAACGCCACTTGAAATAGAAGACGAATTAGATAAACTCGTGAGAGTTATTCAGAGCGCTGCGTGGAATAACACTTCTTTTCGGAGGTCCGAATTATCGAACAGCGGAACAATATATCCGCGAGGAATAGAAGAGCTAATATGCGAAAAGAGGAGAGCGCGCAAGAGATGGCAACGTTCGCGAGCACCCCCGGATAAGACCATCTTGAACCACCTTTCTGACAAACTGAAGCACGAACTTCAAGATTTTAAAAGTCGCGAGACTACTGCTTACCTCGAAAGTTTGACTGCCGATAAAGGTTCGAACTACTCTCTTTGGAAAGCAGTCAAGTCTGTTAAGAAGCCTATAGCACACTCTGCGCCATTAAGAAAAGCCAACGGCGAATGGGCAAGAGAAGACAAAGAAAAAGCAGATTTATTTGCAGATTACCTAGAAGAAACATTCAAACCGTTTGACGGGGAACCGTTGGTCGAGGAGCTCAATCCCTATGCGGTACAAGATAATTATAGAATAAAAACCGTGTCATTGGCTGAACTTCGTCAAACGATTAATAATCTGAAAAACAACAAAGCCCCTGGCTACGACTTAATTACTAGCGAAATTCTAAAGGAGCTACCGAAAAAAGCTTTGGTCAAGCTACTCTATATCATTAACGCTTCCATGAGAATTTTATACGTTCCAAGGCATTGGAAAGTGGCCGAGGTCATAATGGTTCCGAAACCAGGAAAATGTCCAAACGACAAAAAGTCATACAGACCCATTTCGCTACTGCCGATAATATCTAAGGTATTCGAGAAACTGTTGCTTAAAAGGTTGCAACCAATCATTGAAGAAAGACGATTGATTCCGGATCACCAATTCGGATTTAGGAAAAAGCATTCAACAATCGACCAGGTCTATCGAATAACAAACGAAATCGAAAAAGCTCTGGAAGCGAAAAAGATATGTACTAGCGCTTTTCTCGACGTATCGCAAGCCTTCAACAAGGTGTGGCACGAAGGCCTGAAGTACAAGTTAAGGCTTAGCTTACCAGAAAAACTCTATAAAATCCTAGAGTCTTACCTTAAAGACAGAATCTTTCGCGTAACGTACGAAAATGAGTACTCGGAATTCAAAGAGATAAATGCCGGTGTCCCGCAAGGAAGCGTTCTCGGCCCAATATTATTTTTGCTCTATACAAGAGACATTCCCCACGATGAGGGAACAATTTTAGCTACGTTCGCAGACGACACTGCTATTCTCGCTATTGATACGACAGTTGAATTATCAACAGGGAAACTCCAGCGCGCTTTAGACAAAATATGCGACTGGACGAAGAGCTGGCGAGTCGTCCTTAACGAGACTAAGTCAACGCATGTTAACTTTACTTATAAAAAGATAAACAACAAACCTTTATTCATTAACTCGGTACAAATCCCGTACTCAAATGAAGCGAAATATCTAGGAATGACTCTAGACGCAAAACTTAAATGGAAGCCGCACGTTAAAAATAAACGCGACGAGCTCGAAATCAAGTTAAGAGAAATGAATTGGCTTATCGGAAGATTTTCGAAACTAAGCATATATAACAAACTGCTTTTGTGTAAGCAAGTGCTAAAACCATCTTGGACGTACGGTATACAACTCTGGGGTTGTACTAAACCAAGCAATATATCTATTTTAGAAACTTTTCAAAATAAGACACTCAGAGCAATCGTTAATGCTCCATGGTACATAAGAAATAGCGATCTACACCGAGATCTAGGAATCGCAACCGTGTCTGACGAGGTAACAAACTTTGCTCGCAAACTTGGTACTCGTCTTCGCGGACACTGCAACAATGAAATTATCCGAACTTTGGATCAGACAAATCTTACGCGCCGACTACAACGAATGAGACCGTTAGATCTAGCAGCATAAGATGATACCGCATAAATTGACGGTATTGTAGGTGCCTTCGTTGGAAGGCAGCCTGCCACACGCGATTACTACAGAAGCTTGAACTACTTGTTAAGGAAACTTAGTCGTAGTCTGATGGAAAATGGGAGGTTTTTTAGTGAGTTAGAATCTCACATTACTATGAGCACGCGCGGCCGGTCCTCGTAGTGCCTATGAAGGTTTTTCCTAACCTACAATCTCTACTCCTTTAACTACTCCTTTAACTACAATCTCTACTCACCGAAGTAAATTTCCATTGTATACTTTAAGTTTTGTAAACATTAAAATATCAATCACTATTGAATATATTATAATAAAAGAACATTAGAAAGTTGGCATCTGGCAGACGGTTATAAACCAAGGCCACATTTAATTTATTAATATTTAAAATATGTATATTTGTATATTTGAACTAAATAAATTACTTACTTACTTACTTACTTACTTACTTACAAGTTTAAATACTCTCGGCAAGTGATTAAAAATAAATCCTCTCATAAATCAGAAAATGAGTGCTCGTGTCAAATGAATCCTATATTTGTTTGGTGAAGCCAATTTGGGATTAATTTATGATCGTCTCCCGCTCATCCTCTTTTTATTGCCGGTGGTGTGGAGACATAGTATTAGCGTGTTTCTGTGAAAAATTATATTTGGGCTAATTCTGAAGGGGACATTGGAACTTGTTTGAATATTTTTTGATGATAAATGACATTCGAGGGAACCAATGGTTTCTAGATTCAAATATTTGAATAACTTTGTTTATGGCTCTAACCATGCACTTTAAAACAGTTCCCTAAGTTAAAAAAAAAGTTAAAAAAAATTCAGGGCCCAGCAAAAGCAGTTTTTGCTTTAAACCGTTTTCTACTTTGCATTGAAATACGGCCAGCATCAAAAATAGGAAAGCAAATTTTTCAAGATATATTTAATCTTAAGAAAATTAATCAGACATTCTTTTAGTTAAAAAGAAATATTTTTCTCTTTGAACTCTGTAAAATCTTAAATATTTTATATAATTTATTAATATATCTGTTAAATTTTTAAAAACTGTTCAACTCAAATTAGGTACTGAATAGTTGTTCAGTAATTTATGGTTCAAACTCTGCTACAATATTGCCTACCGAAAATATGTCTTAGCATTCTATTACAATTTACTAGTGAAAGTAGTAGTTGATTCACAAAGCTTTCGCCGTTGCAACTCTAGTGTAAAATTGATAGTAAAATGACAGCTGCTGTCATTCGAAGTGTTGGCGTCGTGAGAAAATAGTGATCGATATTTATTTATATTTTTGTGTAAAATACCTACTCCTAAAACTGTTTAAAAACACAAAGAAATTGAAATAAATGACTCGCCACGCAAGAAACTGCACTGCTGGAGCAGTCTACACTTACAATGAGAAGAAAAAAGATGCCCAAGAGTCCGGCTACGGCACAAATAGTCAACGCATTGGCAAGGATTCAGTGAAAAGTTTTGATTGTTGTTCGCTCACCCTGCAACCATGCCGCAATCCTGTCGTGACCAAGGATGGTTATCTATTTGACAAGGAGGCTATTTTGCAATATATCATCACCAAGAAGAACGAATACAGTCGCAAGCTGAAGGAATATGAGAAGCTTAAGAAATCCGAAGAACTCGAGGTCAGCCAAGAGATGTCCAAGAAGCAGCAGTCGTGTATTGACAATTTCATCAACTCTGCGAAGCCAGTTTCGAGTAAGACTCCCGCAAGGGAGGATTTGCAAAACACACCCAGCACATCTTCGTCCATATCGAATATGTCGCAGGGTAACGACAAAAAACTGCCAAGCTTTTGGATTCCATCACAGTGTCCAAATGCTGGCTTGGCCAAAGCAAAGAAGCCTGATCCGACGATTTACTGTCCGGTTTCAATGCAGCCTCTCAAGGCAAAGGACTTGATAAATGTGAAGTTCACTCTAATCGATGAGAAGGACACCACGGCCCTAGTGGCAAAAGAGAATCGCTATATGTGCCCCGTGACGAGAGATGTCTTGAATAATGCTGTCCCGTGTGCCGTTTTGCGACCAACGTGGGAATTATATAAAATGTAGAGAAACGGTTTAGTAAAATAGTTTTTTTTATAGAGGGGACGTGGTTACCTTGGAATGCGTGGAGAAACTAATTAAGAAGGACTGGATACATCCGCTTACAAGCCAGAAGCTCAAGGAAAAGGATATTATTCCATTGCAAAGAGTAAGAGGAGATGTAACCCCCTACTGATTATTTGCTTATGTTCGATTCAATTTGCAGGGTGGCACAGGCTATGCAATCACGAATGACAACTTACAGGCAAAGGAACAGCGCCCTGCGCTACAGGTCTAAAATCAGTTTTTAGATATCGAACGAATTTGTTTTAGCTTAAAAAAAGTTTTTTTTATGATTTTCGCAATTACAAACCCCCAATTGAGATTAATAATTGAAATAAGTGTTAGTTACTAAGCGCAGTTTGTCCTGAAGTTTAGCCCTCAAGTAATATGATATTCCCGCCCTCTAACTTTGTAGGACAAATCGTCGGATGTATTGATTCCTTCCTTCTGGTTTGACGTCAAAGGCTTTACGGGCTGTGCCGGTGTTGTTTTGATCCTAGTTAGGTGAATAGGTATTTTTTTGATCAGGCGCTATGCAGGAACAGGGCCGAACAATTGGTCGTTGTACTTAAACTCAGTAGTCGCCAAGTAAAGATGCTTTTATCCAGACAAATTTTGAGCACGGATAGATTTTCTCTGTCGAAAACGGACAACAGTGCTTCGCGTCGGAATTTTTTTTTAAAACTTTCAGAAGAAAAGAGTGCAAGAGGAAAAAACTGCGTAGAGAACTACATTGGACTAGAGCTGGCTGTAGAGAAGTTGATTTATGTAAGCACAGTACTGCCAACTACGGCTGTTGCACTAAGAGCAAGTAAAAAAAAAGTCATAGGTCCGCGGCTTTTGTTAAAGGCTTAGCGTACAATTATTGCTTAATTTGTATAAAATGTTGTTCAGCATGTTTGTGACTTTATACAAATTAATAAGGAAAGGTTATCTGCTTCCTTTGTTCAAAGGAAAAGGTGATACACGAAGCTGTGACAACTACTGTTCTATCAAGATGATGTAGATAATGAAGATAACGCAATGAAGAACGTCGAGCGGGTACTAGATAGTCGACTGCGACAAATAATAAGGCTATCTGAGGACCAGCGAGAAATGTGAAAAGTTTAAGTTCCTAGAATGATGACATTAATTTACACGTAAGCGTAGGGATGATGAATTGGCGAGAAAACTTCACCATATTCTGTGACCGAAAAATGGCTCTTAAGCTGAAAGGAAGGCTGAAGATACGTACACCGCGGTTGTGTGTCTGGCGCTCACATAATGGTTCATAATGTTGCACAGCGTATTAGAATAATATATGAGAGCAAATTAACGGCAGCTGAGATGAAGATGCTTATTATGACACAGGAGTAACAAAGCGAGTTGAATGAGAAGTACGAAAATCCTAGGAAGCCTCCATGTAAGAAAACCTATCTCCAGAAAAATGGAGCCAGACTGGCTCAATTGGTATTGGCATGCTCAAAGGAGAGATCCTTCGAGCCCTGTCAAAAAGGCAATGTCAATAAACATTCCACCGCTATCGCGAATGAAAGGAAGGGTTAAACATTCGTGGATCACACAAATGCAACGCCAACAGCATTTATTTGGCCTCCTTGCCGAAGAGATCCAAAACCAGGTGGGCCGCCGGTTCATTCTGAGTTCAAATCGGCTTACCCGACAAGCGGACCATTAGGAAAGCAGTAGAGTGAGCGGGTTTTTATCCATCACTTCAGACCATAACCTTGCGCCTAAAAGAAAAAGAAGAAGAAGAAGTTGGTCATTGTTTGGTGCGCTTAGCCGCGAAACTTATAAACCAAAAAACGCAACT
The DNA here is from genome assembly GCA_947623515.1 of Neoascia interrupta. Lineage (NCBI taxonomy): Eukaryota > Metazoa > Arthropoda > Insecta > Diptera > Syrphidae > Neoascia > Neoascia interrupta. Next base: position 139,988,019 of record OX392463.1, read on the forward strand.
GTATTTTATTGGAAATTTAGTCCTCTTTGTTTTGTTTATTTTGCACATTTTTATGACTTTGCCAAACAAAAAACTAGAAAAGGTATGTATACCTACAGCTTTTAAGGGTTTTTGCATTTTCGTGGTGAATTGATATCCGTTGGAGGTAGCAAAGTTGAAAAATGGAATAAATACCCCGAAAAACATGCCCGAACACGATTTGATTGGAAAATATTTAACATTTCAATGCGGTATAGATTTTACAATAATAGTTTAAAGGGAGTTCAGCCAACAAGACTTCAACTTATTAACGCGTTTCAGCTTTGAGCCATTATTAGAATTACGATCAATTGATCATATTTCGTAAGTAAAATAAATTTTTTAAATAAAAAAGAATAAAAGATGGTTTTGATCAATTTTCCTTGTTTGGAACATTTCGATTTTACAATAACAAACAAAAATAATTAAAATGGACGATTTGTACAAAATTAAAGCTCTTTATCAAAATTCAGAGTTTTGTTTTAACCAGATTGAAGCAAAAAGCAGTTATAACCTCAAACACGTTGTCAACGGGCACACGTTTTTCATTCCTTATTGGTCTAAAACTCTAATATTATTTAGAGTTTTAATATATATTTTTTATATATATTTTAATATATAAAAAACTAATTTTATTAAGAAAATTCAATGTCTATTTAGTGTATGTTTCCATTCTCTCTTTTCTGTTGCAAACTTTTTAAGATACATATTTTGTCTTATTTTTACCAAAATTGAAACTATAATTAGACCGTTATGTGCCTATAAAAAAAAGTGTGATCGATACCATAAGCCCTTTTTCCATTTTTCCATTTTTTGACCTACCGCAAAAAATTGTAATCTTCTTTCTTTTCCATTTAGGCGCGAGGCTATGATCTGAAGTGATGGATCATAACCCTCCCACCCTACTGCATTCCTAATGGTCCGCTTGTGGGGTACGCCGATTTGACCTCAGAATATTATCGGCAGACCACCCGATTTTGAATCTCTTTGTCACTGAGGCCAAATAAATGCTGTTGTCGTTGCATTTGTGTGATCCATGAATGTTTAGGCCTTCCTCTTCTTCGCGATGACGCTGGAATATTGATTGACATTGCCTTTTTGACAGGGCTCGTAGGATATCTCCTTTGAACGTGGCAATACCAACTGAGCCGGTCGTGCACCATTTTTCTGGAGATAGGTTCTTTTACATGGAGGCTTCCTCGGATCTTCGTACTTCTTATTCTATCTCGCTTTGTTATTCCTGCTGTCATGCGAAGCATCTTCATCTCAGCTGCCGTTAATATGCTCTCATATTTCTTATACGCTGTCCAACATTGTGAACCATATGTAAGCGCCGGACGCACAACTGCGGTGTAGAGCCTTCCTTTCAGCTCAGCTAAGGCGGGACTTAGAGGTTTCATTTAGAAGTGGTTTGAGTCTTATCTTAAAGATAGAACATAACGTGTCTAAATTGGAAAAATTTTAAGTATTTCTAAAACAAACAACCGAGGAGTGCCCCAAGGATCAGTACTTGGTCGAATTTTATTCTTAATCTTTATAAATTCTCTATTTGCACTACCTTTCGTGGGTAAAATAAAAGCCTTTGCGGATGACCTTGGCATTGCTTATTGCGTAGTCAGTCCTTTAGATTTAATAGCTAACATAAACCATGACGTCTTTTTACTAAGATGGTGGTTTGCTGCAAACAAGCTCACTGCTAGTAGCAAAACCAAACTGATGTTCTTCAGTCTTATTGACCAAGAGTGCCCTAACCCGGAAATCGTATTTCATTCTCATGATTGTGCAAGTCATGTTCATGTCATGGAAACAGCATATGCAGTATCCAAAAAAATGGTTGATCTTTCGATAGTAATGCTGATTGCAGTATTAACTGCTTCAAAATTGAAAATGTTTTTTTTTTTTTTTTTTTTTTGAATACTAGGATGGACGGAGACTAAAACTCCAAAATCTTTCAAAGATACCAATACGCCCACTATAGCAGGTACATAATACCGAAGTAGCCGATATTGGTTATGCCCGATTTCCACGTGCTAAAAAACCACCCATTTATGAGAGACACTATGAAACTGCCAGAACGCACTTCATAGTAGTAAATTTTCGCTCTCTCATAATACTTCTTGACTACAAGTTCTTGACTACAGGTTGCTTTCCAGTGAATGCACCTACTAAGCCGTTCATTAATGCGGCTTCACCCTACGTCGCTAGATCGAAGGGTCTTGTTCTTTGTAGTCGTCGCTCGTTGTTAACATCGTTAAGAGTCTCGTTTAGAGTACGGATCATTTCATTGTTGCAATGAACATGAAGGCGAGCATTTAGCTTTCGAGCGAAGTTTGTTACTTCTTCGCCCACGGTAGCTATTCCTAAATCTCTGTGAATATCGCTATTCCTAATATACCATGGAGCATTCACAATTCCTCTTAGTGTTTTGTTTTGGAAAGTCTGCAACATGGACATGTTGCTCGGCTTGGTACAACCCCAAAGTTGTATACCGTATGTCCAGGACGGCTTTAACACCTGCCTGTACAAGAGCAGTTTGTTATATGTGCTTAATTTCGAAAATCTTCCGATAAGCCAATACATTTCCCTGAGCCTAATCTCGAGCTCGTCACGCTTCTTCTTTACGTGTGGTTTCCACCTTAGTTTAGCGTCCAGTGTTTAGCTTCTTTACGTGTGGTTTCCACCTTAGTTTAGCGTCCAAAATTGAAAATGTGGATAGTTTTAAATACCTTTGAGTAACTTTTGATAAAAATTTAAACTGGAATATGCACATTTCTCTCTTAAAAAATATCTTCTAGCCTCTACTCGTGGTCTTTTTCACCTCAGAAAATGTTGCCTTTCTTCTACGATGAAAATTATTTATTATGGTGTCTGTTGTTGGGGCGGCGCTTACTCAAATAAACTACAGCAATTGGCGGTTATTCAAAAATCTGCTATTCGTAAAATATGTAGCTCTCACCGTTTAGCTCACACTATGGACCTATTTAGGTCTTTGCAAAGATTGTTTGGAAAGTCCGATTTCTGACTTCCGAAGCCATTCCAACTTTGTCGTAAATATTCCCGCTTTTCGCACTACAAGTTACAGAAACTTCTACCCCATTGTTTTGAGAAAACTTTTTAATTCTCTACCTTTACAAATTCGATCCATAAGAAACATCTGTGTGTTCAATAAAGTTGCTAAATCATGGCTTCTTGATTTTAACCATCAGGAAATCGTAGCCCTTTTGCGCTATACTGTATAAGATAAAAAACTATAAAAAAAAAAAAAATGATTTGCTCATATGATTTTTGTAAGTATGAAGTGTACTCTTTTTATTTAATCTCCTTTGTAACTTCATCATTGCTTATATTTCCTTGCTCAATAGCTTAACTTTTTTACATATTTTATTTTTCTTTATACCTGTGCTCACCCCACACAAACTAAAAAATACAAGTTAATATAAAATATTCTAATGTGGCATCACCTCTATTTTTTTTTTTTAAATAAAGATGTCACTAACTATTTTGTATGTATTAAACTAATGAGAATGTTATTCTTAAATTTTGTTAACTACTATAATATTTACATATTGAACAAAGAAATCTGAACTGAACTGAACTTTTTCGGTCACAGAAGATGGCGGAGTTTTCTCGCCACTTCATCCACCCCACGCTTACGCGATGATTGATGTCGTCGTCACAGTTTGCTTTGCTATTGATCATAGATCCCAGGTACTTGAACTTTTCACACTTGGGAAGCACATTTCCATTCAATTTAATGCCTGGAATCGGCTCGGGTGGGTCAGAGAATAGGCAGCACAGGTACTCTGTCTTCTTTTTGCTTATACGATACCCATTCCCCTCTAAAGCATCCACCCATACTTCAAATGCTTGCTGCAGAGATGTATGATCTTCACTTATGATGGCCGCATCGTCAGCGAAGAATAGAAGAATAACTGATGTACTTTCGGGTCTGTTAGTTTTTCTTCAAGCAGATAATCAAGGACTACAATGAAAAGCAAAGGACTTAGGACGCTTCCCTGGTTTACACCGACTTTAATTGAGAACTCATCAGTAACTCCGGAAGGACATCTTACTCTTGTCCTTACTCCATCATACATGGTTATGATCATCCACACGCAGGCTTCTGAAACCCCTCGTTTTCTTAGCGCAACCCATGTCAGATCTCGTGGAAGTCTATCGAAAGCTTTTTCAAAATCAACCAGCACCATATGCAGATCTTTAAGGGCATCACGATGTTTTTCCATTATGATCCTTATACTTTGGATTAAATCAGTGGTTGATTTGCCCGCGATAAACCCACACTGGTCCTCATATAGTCTTATTATTTTACGCAGTCTACTATCAAGTACCCGCTCGACGATCTTCATTGTGTGAGACATCAGCTTGATAGAACGGTAATTGTCACAGCTTCGTGTATCACCTTTTCCTTTAAACAAAGGAAGGATATAACTTTCCCTCCACTGATTTGGCATTGGATCCCCTCTTATTAGTTTTGAGATGAAGGTCGTGAGCCATCTGAACCCGCTGTCTCCTATTTTCTACCAGAACTTTGAGGGTATATGATCCGGCATAACCGCTTTTCGCTTTTTGGAGTAGTTAACCGCCTTCCCAACCTCCTCGACTGTGATGTCTGGTACTTCTAATTTCTTCTGGAAAGTGGTGCCTGGGAAAATGTTCATTTAAAAGTCCCTCACAATACTGCTGCCACCTGTGAAGAATTTTGTCGTCATCCGCAAGAAGCTGTCCCTGAGCATTGTTGATGAACCTTGGCGAACGAATCTCCTGGGCGTTTCTCGTCCTCTGAGCGTCAATTTTGAAGATTTAGCCCCCTTATTCATGCCTTATCCATGCCTTGAATGCCGCTTTCTTTTCACTGATCACTAGTTTCGCCTCATCTGACCACCACCGTGTTTCATTGAACTGTTTGCGTTGGCCTTTTGAACTCCCTAGGAGTGATTTGGCCTTCTCTATGCACGTTCACTGTAGGTCATCCCACATATCTTATGCTCTGCACTCTACATCTTCGTTTTCGTCAATGATGTTACAGACTAGTTCTAGTGTATCATATTCTAAAATAGTTGAACGAAAGAATTTTTGGTTTCTGAAACTCTTGAAGTACTCTTTTTTTGAAGTGGAAGTACTTCACGCGCATGATCTTTGCAAAGAGCTTATACCACAACAGAGAAAAAGTTATAGGTACCAATGGAGTTACGGATAGTGCCGTTCTTATAAAGGGTTCACCATCTAACGTTTTTTTTCAACTAGTGCTTATTTCGTGAATGGTAACACTTAGCTCATGTCTGATTTGACAGATAATTCGTTTTATCCTTCCGCTGAACGAATATGGTTCTGTATACGCTTAAACAACGCTAGCAAATATTGGGACATTACTATGAAAATCATGGTAATGTTAGACTTAGAGAAGATGCCGATTTTGCCAAAAAAATCATCTTTTCAGATTAAGCTCATTTTGATCTTGGCGGCTTTGTAAACAAGCCGAACAACAAAATGTTGAACGAATTTTTGTTCACAAAAATTGTAGAGGAGGATATTGGCAACATTTGGTTTCAACATGGTGGCGCTACGTACCACACAGCCGAAGCTACACTCGATGTTTTGAGCCCTGTTTTTGAAGATCGTATTATCAGCCGCAGAGCTGATGTCGTTCGACAACCCCGGAGCTGCGATTTGACACCGTTGGACTATTATTTGTGGGGTGCCGCAAAAGATAAGTTTTACGCCGACAAGCCAGAGACAATTGACGCTTTAAAGGACAATATTCGTGAAGCCATTGGTGAAATACAGCTGTACACAATCGATAATGTACTTAAAAATTGGACCGATCGTGTAGGCTACTGCATGGCCAGCCGAGGCAGCCACTGAACAAAATTATTTCCCATTATTAACCGAAAGGATTGTACTTTCAAATAATAAAAGAAAATTGAGAAAATATTCAGTAGTTTTTTTTTAGCATTTAAAAAAAAAAGTTATTTGGCGGGCCGTTTATTATTTATTACAAGTGAGTAAGTGCAATAGTTCGTCTGTAACGAATTGCTATATACCCTGTTTAACGTGTAACACCAAATCTAAAAGTTTTTTGGCGCGGATACTGTATGTCAATGATTTACATTGGCCACGCCCACAAAAATGCCTCAGAAAATTTGACAAAGATCTAATGTCCAAACCTTGTCAAATTTTTGCTATTTGTTGGTTTGGTAGATATTTGAAGGAACCATTAAACCAATTCACGTATTAATTAGAATTCTTAAAACCAAGTTTTTATTTTTTAGCTGGCAGACCTTCGGTTTCAACCTAGCAAGAATTAAAAAAAAATTGTGGAAATATTGCTTCAATCCAAGGCTTTGTTTCGGTGTCAGGTTCCTCTCATTCTGTAGAAAGCATTTAAAAAAACTTTTAGTACCTCACCTACTACAATAAACTGATTTTTTCATAGACAAACAATTATTATTATCAGCTTAAAATCCGGGACAATAACACTCACTTGCATATTTTGCTGCTTATTTTGATTGCTTATCAAAGTGTTTGGTGATTCGTCATTGTTTGCAGCACTTACACAAACACACACAACACAGTATATTGACAAGACAAATGTAAACTTTAACATAGTATTTCTTTTTAGACACATTCTATAGTTGTTAGACAATTCTCTTCTTATGAACTTTTTAAAATATACTTATTTTATTTTCACTCAAAATAATGTCTCGGATGTAAAGCGCTATATGAGCTGAGAAATCGAAGTGAGTGTATAATTAAATTTTAAGGTATCGTCTCTAAGTTAACAATATGAATTCAAAGAAAAGAACTATCCGTCCAGTATTAGATGTCAGCAAGAACTGAACCTATAATTCGTCAGTAAAATACATATAAATGACTATTCATTAGACAATTGATAAAGTCGAAAAGAAAATTAATATTAAATTATACAAAGCATAGGGATGCGAAATAAAAAAGCAAACAAGAGTGAAGGCTAGCGATAAGCAATTTAAAAATTTAACATGAACAGCGACAATTTAATGGAGCGAAAATTACTCTTTGAGCACTTTAAGAGCAAAAATTAATTATTTTAATTGTACTTCGATCTTGAGAAAGTCTAGTTTTGTGCCCTAAAAAAAAGAAACTTGCATTTTGAGCGCATGAAAGATGTGTCTTGGAAACTGAAGGCGTATACACAGTCCAATGCTAGGCGGGTTTAAAAATTATGTTCTTTAAAAAGTGCGTTTACCTCTGGTTATCTTATGGCTAGTTACATATTTTCTTAGGTCATCAAATTTAAGGGCAATCATGGGAAGTCTAATAGTAATGTCGAAAATCTAAGAAATACCTACTGAAAGACCAGACCGCTGTTGCTTTTTATAACTACCCGCTGAAATTTAAGGGCGATCATGGGAAGTCTAATAGTAATGTCGAAAATCTATGAAATACCTACTGAAAGAACAGACCGCTGTTGCTTTTTATAACTACCCGCTAAAGAAAGAGATATAGCTTCCACTTCCTACAAAACTTTGCATCTCTACAATAAATGCTTTCAAATGTCAAAATGCTGCTAAGACTCAAGGCATTATTGTTTCCGATAGACTGGAATTCTTTTTAAAAAGGTGCATAAGCATTTAAATATGGAACTGCATAAGCTGCAATTAATATGTTAGACAGGAAATACTCAAGAGATTTTACGTAGAGGAGAACCCTAGTAATTACAAGGGTCTTAAACTTTTTAAAATATGAACCAATTGCTTGTGAAGCAATATACTGACTAATTTCTCTCAACAACGAATCGAGGCATTGGAAGCCAAATAAGTCTTAAGTGGGACACTGCCGATTTTCTACATCCAACGGGTGACGACGACTGGCTATCAATTTATCACCATAGAATCATTGTGCGGAAGACAAATTACGATTCATACTTACCCTACAGATGCACCTGCTATCCAAATACAGTATACAAACAAAAGTGCACAGCTCTCTCGAATCCAAAATAAAAATATATTCTTGTCCATTTTTCGCCACCTCCCCACTGTCCTCAACATTTAATGCATCCAACATCATCGCTCACCATACTGATCCTAATTCTCGCGCGAAAAAGACGATCATTTCGCAATACGCTTGCTGAGCAAAAGACAAAAAAAGATCTCGATGGTGGAATTTCAGAATTCGGCTTTGGGTATAAGAATAGTTGCGCGACTTATTCTCCTCTTCATGCATCAGTTTTCATGAACACTAAATAATGAACTACATTAACGGGCGACCGGCAAGGTGCACCAGTATGCGAATCATTGCAGCCGTACTAGATTGGAGGACGGACAAGAAGTCTCTCGTCTAAGACTTTTCGTGAAAATTCGTTGATAATCTCGATCACTTGATACGTCGAATATCTAGACCATAAAGCATTTTAAAACGCATAAAACCAAGTCAATTGCAGCAAACAAGTACTACGAGAAGGTGCAATGCGTTTGTATTGAACTTATTTAATATAGCAAACGTATGAAATTGATAAACGCGTCAGACTCCTAGCCCGAGCACTCATGCCAGAACAATATGATTCTTTTGAGGTCTTAGGAGTCCCAACTCACAAAACTATTGTCTAAAATTGAGCATAAAAGTCCAATTATTGACGTCATCATCGCTACTAAAAATTGTTCTAAGGGATTGTTCTAATGCAACACTTGTAAAATTATGTGTTTTCTGTGTTGGCTTTCTAGATAGCGGTCCGTCTAAAAATTGAAAAAAGGACTTCTTATGGTATCGCTTCGTTTTCCTTCTGAATAGCAGCGTAGAAAAACAAAATTTTGGTAATTGAGAGCACTAACGCATACGAGGACAGATTTTTCATCCACATATAACGATTTAACTACAGTAGGAAGTTTCATGTGAAAAGGGTAAAATGTTTTTTAGGACTTATGTATTTTAAAAAGTTTTGTAGACCAGAACTCCATATATGAAATTTAGTTTCAGCGAATCTTTAATCTCTATACTTTTAAAAATTAAAATTAATTCTGATTAATTATAATCAGAAGATATTGAAAAGTTTTCGAGAAAAAAGAGTTAACAACAAAATGACGTTATTCAAAGTATATTGTAAGTATCATTTTTGAGGCAATGAATTCACGACACCCCAATTGAGCACAAGTCTAGCAGATTATATTTAAACAAGTTTGAGTCTTACTTTTTAAAAAAAAAATTTTATACTGCTTTTTTGACGTATTTTATTAAAAAAATTCAACAATATATTGAAAAAACAAAGAATAAAACAATTTTTTCATTAAAGAAACATATTTTGCATTGATTTTGAAAAGATGCTTTGAAAAGCTGACGCTTTTGTTCGCACGGTAATTGTGTAGTTTACTTTAAATTTAAACTTTAAACTTTTTAACTTAAACTATTAAACTTTAACAGGCTGATTCCGTGGGACTGTTTTCGAGACTGAATTCGAGAAAACAATACAAAGGGGAAGGGAGGTCTCAGATGGTTGTGGGGATTTTAACAGCTGGTATACAATTACTCAAAGGCACAAGCAAACCCCCCCCCCCCCCTGAGCTCCACCCCGCCACTGCCGTCAGCGCATGCGAGTAATTGTACAAACTGTTAAAATATCCTGTTCCCGTGTTGAAGCGGGAGCTCTGCAAAATTCTTCGGAGTTTCTCCCGAAACGCTTTTCGCTATATAATTTTTAATAATTTTCAGTGAACCTTACGAAAAATATTCTGTATGTACATAGGGTGTGCTTTAATCTAAACCAACGGTTTTAAGCGTTTTTCATGCACCAAGTGTGGGTGACAGAAAGCATGCCCAAATGCTGGAAAATCAGTTCCATATGCCCCAACTATCGAGGCGTATCCCTGTTAAATGTCACATACAAGAACCTGTCAAACGTACTGTGTGAGCGTCTTAGGCCGTTCTGCGACACACTAATCGGCACCTACCAGTGTGGCTTCCGGCCCGGCAGATCGACCATAGACCAGATCTTCACACTAAGGCAAATCCTGGAAAATTCCAATGAATTTCAAGCCGAGACACACCATCTTTTCATCGACTTTAAGGCCGCATATGACAGCATTCATCGTGAGAAGACACACCATCTTTTCATCGACTTTAAGGCCGCATATGACAGCATTCATCGTGAGAAGCTCTAACTGGCGATGGCCGCATTCGAGATCCCGCCAAAACTGATCAAACTGTACAGTGTAACATTAGAAAACACACGGTGCAACGTGCAGTTTGGAAATAGCTCCTCGGAACTGTTCCAAACATGTACTGGGTTTCGGCAAGGAGATGCATTATCATGTGCATTCTTCAATCTTGTTCTCGAGATGATAGTGCGCAGGGCAAAGGTCATCACGGAAGGCACTATCTTCAACAGATCCTTGCAAATACTGGGGTACGCGGACGATATCGACATCATCGCCCGCTCCAGTTAGGCCGTGATAGAGGCTTTTACGGCGAGTTCATCTACCTTGGAGTTAACTTCAACTCCACAAACGACACCCTAGTTCAGATTCGTCGAAGAACAACCCTAGCAAACCGCTGATAGTTCGGTTTGGCAAAACAAATGGGTTCAAAGCTCCTCTCGCGAAAGACAAAATGTAAGCTCTACAAAACCCTTATTCTGCCAGTTCTGCTTTATTGCGCCGAGTGCTGGACGATAAGCAGAGAAGGTGAAATTATACTTATCTCTTTCGAGAGAAAAATTCTGCGGCGAATTTACGGTTCTGTGTGCGAGGAGGGCGAATTGAGAAGAAGATATAACCGCGAACTGTATGTTCTCTACCAAGATGTGGATGTAGTTCAAAAAGCCAAAACACGAAGACTATATTGGCTCGGTCACATCGAGCGAATGGACAACAACGCTTCAGCCAAGAGGGTCTTCGAATCCAAGCCCTCATGCCCGAGACGACCATGAAGACCGAACCTCCGTTTTAAGGACCAAGCCACTGCAGATGCCAGAGCGCTTGGTCTGAAGGCTACTGTAAACCAGGTAGAGAGAGAGACCCTCTATGGGTCGGGAGCCCCTCAAGTCAAGTTAAACCTTCCTTGAAATTTGAGGAACTAAACTATGCTTTGGATTTTTTTCAAACGTTCCATATTGCGGCTGAGATTGATCACAATGTCATTAAATTCACCTTGACTCTCAACAAAGCACTTCCTTCCTCCTGCCTCCGCATTATTCAAAGAGCAAGAGAAAACTGGCATTGGTGGACCTCAGAACTAATCCTACTCAAAAATGGATGCAGACACTCTTCAACAGAGCCAAGGCCGCACCCACACATATAGATTGGGATACCTACACAACATCCTGCAAATCCTACAAAAAAGAGCTGAGGAAAGCCAAAAGGTTATATTGGCGACTCTTCTGTAGCAAAAAAGGATCCAACAATGCTCAGCTGCCTCAAAAAAGCTAATGGCTTCTGGACTAATTCTAGGGAAGTATCCCTTAATCTGCTACTGGACACCCACTTTCCGGCTATCTTCGACGTAATTGTTATTAATAGTGCACACCTCAAAAGTTCAAAGACTCATATAACCGATCAATACGATCTGCTTACTAGGGTAGGGTTAGACTGCTTTGGTCAATAAACAGCTTCGAACCTTACAAGTCGGCAGGACTAAACGGCATAATACCCGGGGAGCTGCAAAAGACATCGGACATTATCCTTCCTGCACTGGAGATAGTTCTGAAAAGTTGCGTAGAGCTGGTCCACATTTCGCTGTTATCGCGAGAAGTAAAAGTGATTTTCATACCTACAGCTGGCAAACATTCTCACGTTACTCTCTGATCTTAAGGAGCTAAAGGTCTCAAACCCAACAAGTCTATCATCAATTCTCCTAAAAACTCTAGAAAGAATGATCGATATCCACCTACGTTCTAAGATCTGTGAAAACAGCTTTTACAACCCCGCTAGTAATCAACTTATCTGCGACCTTGGCTGACTCTCAAGGTGAATGGCTCCTTTAGTAAGTTTATTAATCAACTTTTAACGAGTAGGATAATAAACTCAAAGCGCACTGTCAGAAAATCTGTCAGTATATGAACCTAGCAAGGTGGAGTCCTATTACCACTCCTTTGAAACCTAGCGGTGAACGAATTGCTGGTTATCCTGGAAGGAGAGGGCTGCCGATTTATCGCTTAGACGAATGACATTGCCACTGCCATATCTCATAAAGGTCTCATCTTAGAAAGCTTAGCTGCGAATCGAATATACAGGAAACGGTTCGAAAACCTACGATAGCACTCTTTTCCCGCAAAAAAGAGATTAGAGTTAACTAAAGATTTATGAACGGCCACGGGAAAAAATATGAAAAAGAAAAAGATAGCAATACGGAGACACTATTATGTTTAAACTCTGTTGTTTTCTAGATCCCTTAACTCATCCAGAAGATATTCTTCTGCTGTTTTTGTGTCTTTGTCGGGGCAACGCATGTTTTAACCCTTGCACATTTGTTTGTTGTATATATGATAATGTCCGTATGCCTTTGCGTTTGCATAGGGACTTCTCTGTAGCGTCATGTCCTCTTCGCATCCCTTGTGCTTTTTCATGCCTGTTCATTTTCGCCCATTTTAGAATTTCAGGCATATCTTGCTTGTGAATTGTAAGTCAAAAAGTCGTGAGTCATCGGTTTTTAAAGTTTTGCATGCATTATGTCCGAAAGCAGACCACCCAGACCACCCCATGACCGCAATCTAAGGTGGTAGGTTCTTCGGCCCTTAGACAAAAGACTTATACACCGTCGCTACCACTCGACTCGCTCAAACTTGTTATTCTTTTCTTTAATTTCTATTTAATTTTAAAGCAAGCTTTCTCAAACTTCAGCAGTTCTTCTCTTATCATGTCGATTAAAAACATTCCTAAAGCTTTGCTTCCTTACCATCCTTTTTACCGAAAAAAAAAACATTTAAGGTAATTCATTTATCAGAAATCTAAATAAAAGGATCCGACACAAATCAAATATAAGAATTAATAATTCGATTTAAACAGCGATTCTGTTTGCTCTTTTAAAAATCCTAGTTTTTACACCACACATTGTGACTCTTTCATTCTGTCACAAAACTTACAAAATGGAAAAAAGGTTACGTATACGCCGTAGAGGCCACAATTACTATTATTTTTACTATTTTTTTATTAATGCTATCGATACCTCTCGACATATAACGGAACCTCTTAAGAAAATAAAAAAAAAAATTCTCCGTTCAAACATTTGGTACTAATTTATTTTCCTTGGATGAACGGAAAAAAAAGTTTGCTCGTGCATTTATTGCCGCACTCACACTCTGTTTTTTTTTTAAAGGTAGTTCGACAATGTGCATAGGACTTGCATGCGATTGGGACACTTTCGGAGCCAGAGAAAACAGACACAATTTTCCTTTTAAAATATTGTTTCTTTTTTTTCTATCACCATCAAACGACCAACGAAATAGTCTACTTTATAGTACCCACTGAGTCTGTAAAAGATGTCCCTGCCTCTCTTGCAGTGCGGTTAATGTTGTCTTTTTGTCTCTCTGTTGTAATGTGTTTTATTTATATCAAAAATCGTCAGCTCCAGGTCAGAAATAGAGAGGTACATAGACATATAGAAGACCACAGAAAAAAAAAACTCAAATCACTGAAAATGCCATTAGTATTAATAAAGTCCACCGCACACTTGACGAAAACAAAAACAAAAGAACACAGATTCCAACAACAACATAAATAAATAAAAAAAATCCAACTCTCCTTAAAACTTAACAAATTTTAAGTAAGACAATAAAATAAAAGAAAACCCCCAAAGAGAATACTTGAGAGCGTGAAAAATAAACTTAAATAGATTCTCATTAGATCTTTAAATCTATTCAAAAAATAATTTAGATAAGTACATTAGGACACCACTCTCGAGTACATCGCGCACACAGTTCCGACCGCGATGGACATTCAATTTTCCACACGAAAAAGTAAAAAGTTCCTCTTCTGCTCGGGGTGTCGTCGTAGTGTCGTCGGGTGGTGAGTAACTTTCGGAGTTACTATAAGCTTGAGTCGCGCTGTGGTTTTGGCCAAATTCAATACACGGAAAAAAAATCAAAAATGGTTTAATATTATTTTTCCGGCTCTCCTGAATTCGTGTCTCGATTGAGAAATCATATTTTTCTAGCGGGTGACAGTACTCGAACGGTGTGAAAAAGTGTGACAACTTCTTAGTCATCCTCCAGCTCAATACTTGCACCTATTTTTAGTACAACCGGGCTGGATTTTAAATTAATATTACCTAGCCACACATATTTTATTTCTGTCACAGTGAAATAATTAAATAAAAGTTGTTAAAGCGGTGGATAATCACTTTTGGAACTAAGCCTTCCTAAAAATCGCTTCGTTCATGCATACAAAAACGACAAATTTGGAGGAATTTTTTGTTCAGATTCGATAGCGATTCGTGTTCGTCGTTTTTTTACCGGTAAAAATAGCCCTTGTGCCTGCACATACATTTATAAGTTTAAATGGATTTATATATAGTGTGAAGAACAATTTAAATTTGTTCGTAAATAAAAATAATAATATAAATACATTTTTAAGTGTCTCTCTGCACTTTATAGTGTAAAATGTTCCTAATGCACAAATACATTTAATTGCATCCATGCATTCTTATTTAAATGTATTTAATCAGAGAGTGTCAGTTTGTTGTTCAGTTCTTGTTTTTTTCTTCTGTTTTTCTGCAGCACGATTGAATAATATTAAATATAGAATCGTTGTACGCGTAATAGTGTAAAAAAGTGTCGAACAAGTGTCCCACAAAAATTTTAAAAACAATTACCTACTAGATATACCAATACCGATACCGATATCGATTGATTGTTATCGGACTAGAGCGCGCGGAATTTAAATGACAAGTGAATTTTCTTTGGGGAAATTTACTCACACGAAGCATTCCCATAAAAGGCTATTATGGAGCATGTAAACCCTGGAAGTGGCTCACGACCAGAGCAGCATCACCATCAGCAATTCTGCTTGAGGTGGCACAATCATCAGGTAGTTCTTGTTGGCGCTGATTAGTGTTTGTGCGTGTTCGTTTGTTTTGCTTTGTGTGCAGTGTGTGTGACCTTTTATGAGGTAGTCCATAGATGTGCATCCACCCAACCAAACCACTTGTTCTTCGTGATCGTCTTTCGTAAAACAGCAGCGTAAAATGTCTACCACTGGAACGCTCCACGAATGTCTTTGTTTTCTTTTCCAGGGACAGCGTCAGCTACTGACAAGGTGCTCTGCTAGACGAGGATAAAACATAATTGAGATGTAAATAGAATTGCACATGCCCGGAAGCATGGCGAGGCGGGTCTTCTTGTTATTTCTAAAAATACCTTGCACTAGGGTTCACAAGAAATGGGACTTGCTTTGTGTTTGCTTGTGGTCGTAGTCCAGGATTAATGGACTTGCTCTGCATAGAAGATAAAAGTGGCAGTTTCTTGTACTTGCAGAAATATCCTTTGCAAGCCGATAGATTTTCTCCTACAGCGCTACTTCGTAGTCCGTTTAAAGTGATTTCAGCAAAAAGAGAAGCGGAAGAAGAGTTTTTGAAAGTGGTCTCTGCCCCTAAAAGGCGTGTTTCGCTCTGAGATCACAACTGATCTCGTCAGAAGGTGGCTATGATATAGTACCCTGCAGTTTAATCGATGTCTATTGATGTTCCTTGTGAACTTCACTGCAATATTCGTCAGTTTACCACGACATTCAGTCGACAAAACCGGCGAAATAAAATACCTGTGAATAGGCATTCAATTAACTATTTAATGCAAAGACAAACAAAGAGTTTTTAGTAAACTTAGATTATTTGTTTTTGTCTTATCTAAAGTTTTACAAAGCTTTTGGGGTATATGACAAACCCAATAATTCATGGATAAGTGCCAAATTGTAACCTCTTTTTAAACTGCAGAATAAATAGCTAATTTTTAAAAGCAAAAAAGGATAAGGGGTATGAAGTAATTTCTAAAGTTAAGCTTTTAAATTTTACTCTCGAAAGACTGTTGTCTCTTGAAATATTTTGGTTAAACAATTTCTTAAAGCTATTGCATATCATAGGAATACTGTCGCAGAAACCGTTGATTTAAAACATTTTGGATCTATAACAATAATAGCTATAGCAGAGAAACCAACTTATTTTACGAAAAGAAAGAAGAAAGATTATAACACCTACTATACCTACATTTTTTTTGCGGTTCGGTAGATAAAACTTAACTTCACTTTTTTCATAAAAAAAATATCATCATTATTATAATTATTTTCGGTGACCGCTTATACTTCGTCGCGGAACGAGGGCGGCTAAATAGTCCTTCGATCGTTCTCGATCCGCCACCAACCTCGAGAGACAGGCGCGATCCCCAGACGGGTCTCGGAGTGTTCTTAACCTGATCACCATCACCTTATTCTTGGCCCACCCGGGGGCGACGCGTTCGCATCTCGGCGAACATGACCTGTCTAGAAAGTCTGTCGGCGGGCATGCGAACAACGTGTCCAAACCATCGAAGAATTGATCGCACTCGAAAAAACAAAAATAAATACAATAAAAGCATTTAAAACAATAACATTTACCACATTAACTTGCTCACCTACTGGTTTAGCTCGTCTCGAACGAGCGCAATCACCACCATGGCAACGATGACACCGATCCACCTTGATAATGCACATTCGATCAAAATTTAATTTTTTTTTAATCCTTTGAGGGTATTCTAAAAAAAATCATAAAATCGGAAAGATTAACGCATTTCCATAGATATATTTTTATTATTAGCATACATCTTCTCCAATGCGTCACTGCTTTTGACACTCGGTTTTTGCTGAGACATGTCATTTTTTAACCTTCTTTACCATCGTTCCTTCACCTCCACCAAGCCAAAGCAATCAAGGGAAACCAGGAAAAGTTTAAACGAGCCAGAAATGTTTGCAATCTTAACCGTAATTAAAACCAAGAATTTGAGGCGAAATATCCAATGGTGACAAAAACTCTTTTGTCAAAATTACTAAAATTGTGCCTCACATTCCCTCATGACACTCGTTTACAATAAGATCTCAGCTGTCAGCTCTTTGGATAAGGCAAATATGCTTGCGGCTAAGCTTTCTGCCAGCTCATTGCTCCCAGATTGTGCTATGTCTTCACCTATATCTACTTGAAAGCGTAGAACGTTCCTTAGGGTAAAATCACTTCTGCACTCGTACAATAGCAAGAGTCCTTTAAAATCTCATGATATATATCGTATAAGTGTTTCTATATGGTCTCTTTCCGTAGATTGAAAACTGCATCTGTTTTACCCGTATCAAAAAAAAGCCATTCGATTTTACCGACCAGTTAACCACCAATTATACTTACATCCTTTTTTTCCAAGGTCATGAAATGCTGATGAATTGTCAGCTTATGACCTCTAGAATCACGAAAACTTTTTTAAATACCATCAATACGGCTTAAGTGGCAAAAGGTCCACTGGTGATCTGATGGTTTGTCTCACCGAAATCTGTATCCACTCCTTGCACCTTCACGGTAAGAGTCAGGTTTTTGCGCTCTCGATATTCCCAAAGCATTAAACAGATTCTGGCGTCAGGTTCTCTTGTCGCAAAAGCGAAGATATGGAATCGATGTGTCTTATACTCATTGAAACATTCAATACAATTGCTTTTGGATAGTTAGGCCGGATGCCCATCGCAAAGATGTCGGTATTCTCCAAGTTCAGTTCAGTTTTATTCCTAACACTTTTTCTAATCTTTTTATACCCCATCCCATAGGATAGGAGGCATATTAAGTTTGATTCATAGTTTGTAACATAGAGAAATAATCACCGTAGACCCCCAAGACATTAAAGGCTTATGATACGCCCACTTTACATATTAACGTGAAAAATCAAAGTTGTCGTAGGAAGCTGAAATCTGGTATGCAATATCCTCGCTTAAGTGTATTGTGACTGGCATTTAAAAAAAAAAAAGCGAAAACCGCCCCTTGTAGGTGTGGTCATATTTAATATGCATTCTAATAAACGGCTTTTGTTTGATATATTTGCTTTAAATCCAAAAAACTTGCACTATAAAATGTTCAGATATGTATGTGCGTAAGCTATCAACTCAAATGAATGAATTTTTGCCACGCCCACTTTTGGGGGTGTTTTTAAGTAAAAAATCCAATTTTTAATATACGTGTATACTGCATCTGATAAAAACTATGATTGAAAAAAATATGTTATTGAAAAGGGGTTGATGCCACGCCCCCTTTTTTAAGAAAGGAGATTGTTAACTGACAAATTCTTAACACAATTAAATTTAATAGAAACTTAAATTAAACAACCAAGATTTTTGACGCATTTTGGAGCTTGACAGTGGTCAATTGGGATGGGTATCCAACGATTCGCCTAGGCAGATTGTAACCCTCCTACTAGTTTAATTATTTTACCGATGACATTGATCTCATTTTTTAATACTCGTTTCCTTGCTAACTTCCTTCGGTTTGCTTTTAGCTTTCCATCATTATGCGCTCTTTCTTGAATATGTGGGCAATTTTCGTCTTTGTAGCATTTGGTATTGCCACTGTAGTTATTAGACCCGTTGCAATCAATTTCTCTGGAGGTTCTCGGAGGTCTGGGTTCGAATCCTGCCATCGTCACCTGAAAAAAAAGACTTGTTCTTTTTCACGGTCCCCACCTCCGCGAGGGTTTGACAAGCCCTCCGAGAGTATTAATTGTCTTGAAAAACTTCTCAAAGTGCCGTTCGGATTCGGCAAAAAATTATAGGTCCCCTTGTATGTAAAGAAATTAACACACCAGCATACATTGTTGAGAAATTGGCCCGGGTTCACCTCGAGCTGTTGCGCCACTCTATTTATTTTTATTTTTAATCAACTTCTCTACTTTCCTGTCCAGGTGGAACACTCGACGAAGGTGTCCTCTAGATCTGATGCTTTGCAGCATGCTTTGCGTGAGATATGCATGCTTTGCTTTAGCTTTTTGTAAAGCGTGATATTGGGCCACCCTTGGGACCGAGAAAAGGAGAAGATTCGGAGGTGGTCCCATTGTTGAGTTTACTTTTTAATTGGACCGATCTCCAAATAAAACAATCTACCCGTGGTCTTAAACTTGGCGTTACAATTCGAAAAAAAATGCGATGCATACTTATTTCGGATTTGTATGTATTCTTAACGCTTGGTCCAAGCCAGCATTTGCTTTTAGTGGCCTATGGTCCAATTAGCAGGTGATCCGATTATAGAGGATGATTCAAAATAGTAGGAAATTGCAGAAATAGGTATCATTTTGACATACAGTCAGTTGATATCTTTTATGTTTCGACTGACTTTCGGATTATCCATCAGCACTTTTTTTACAAATTCGCTATTCACAACTACGTACTTATATGCATATAAGCATATACTATACCAAAATCAATTTAAGTATTTGATTTCACTGCTTTAAAATATTCCAATGTAAAATTTTCCCACAAGCCTATGTGTTTTATAGAAGGTTGAGCATATTTTGATGTTCAATATATTATGTGGTTTATCCCACTTCTGACACCATTTTAAAATGTTGCAAGATGAAATTTAATTTTACTTTTCTTTCTACAAAAGGGAATTTAATTTAAACAAACACGATCAAATTTATTGCTTTCGATATTCGTTTTTTAACGTTAGAAAACTCAGCTGCCCTTATCAGTTTCACCTTTGTCTTATTTGTATTAGTAGAAAAAAGTTTTGAACTTTCCATCAGGTATTTTTTCCATTGCAGAAATTCTAGTGCGTTCTTATTTCTAATAGAAGGAGAGGCCTTGTGTTGCACTTGACTAAGGCCCATTTCACATATACCAGGCAGCCGGATAACCTGTTCCGGCTACCCGGTCGTTTGTATGGACAACCGGGGACGGTTTCGGCTTGCAGGTGTGAACGCGCACATAAGAACGACCGGTGCCGGTTGTGAAATGGGCCTAAGGGGCAACAAAAGAGGAAAAAGAAGAAAAAAAAGTTTCTTGCTGAAGTCGCAAACATTCCGTTCGACTCTTCGGCTGTGTCTATCAAATTGAATAGATCGGTTAAGGTTTCTTACTTACTTACTTAAGGTGGTGCTACAGTCCGGGGTGGACCTGGGCCTCAGCCAACAAGCTTCGCCAGCCAGCTCTGTCTCTAGCTAGCCGTCTCCAGTTTCGCACGCGAAGTTGGCTGAGGTCCCCTTCCACTTGCGTGCGCCACCTGAGTCTCGGTGCTCCTCTACCGCGTCGTCCCTGCGGTGTGGATTCGAAGATTTTCCGGGCCGGGGCGTTGGTGTCCATCCGCTCTAGATGACCCAGCCATCGTAGACGTTGTGTTTTGACTCTTTTGGCTAGGTCGGTATCGCTGTACAGCCCGTACAGTTCGATGTTATATCTCCTCCTCCACTCTCCGTCTATGCAGACGGGACCGTAAATCGTCCGAAGAATTTTCCTCTCGAAGCAGCCTAAAGTGTTTTCATCCGCCTTTGGTTAAGGTTTCATCAACTGAAACAAACCTGGCCCTTACATCGGCCACCTCTTCCTCTTCTGTAGAAGCAAAAAGCAGGAAAAAGCCAGTTTCTGAAGCTGATGAGTACCAACATCAAAGGTCTTCAGCACTGAAGCTCGAACTAAATAACTAATTAAATAAGTTGTATCTGTGTCTGAGTGCTCCATCGGATAGTAGCAAACTCCAAAAATAAAATATTGTTTTCGGACGCTCGCAGGAAACGGCGCCATTATGTGCCTCCTACATGGAATGGAGAATTCATAGAGTCTCGGGGACGAGAACGAGGTAGAGTCAATTAAAAATACACGATTTGCAACTATTCTGCTGCAAAAGAACAACGCCTGCATACGTATGCTGTGATAAGGCTACAAATTCTCCTCAACTTTAGCAGCAGTTACAGAGTCATGGGTGAACCTACTCGAGGCACAATAGCTCAAGGTGAACCAGGTCCAACTTCTGAACCATGTATGCTGCGTGTGTTGTATTCTTCACATGCAAGGGAGATTACAATTTTTCGCCGAATGCGAACGGCACTTTGAGAAGATTTTCAATGTTAGGCAATTTCGGAGAGATGATTTTCGATTTTTTTTCAGATGGCGATGGTAGGATTCGAACACAGTCCAGCCGCGCATTAAACACACACACCGATCTTTACGTCACCCACAGCACCCCACGGGAAGGGGAAGTTTATCAATTCGGAGTATACTTTCCTCTGACCTCTTCTGTCTGCAGTCGGACAACTTGCTGAACTCGTAGCAACTCAGACTGCATTCCAGATTTCGTTTCGTCCTAAAAAAAAGGGAATGATCGAGTGATTTTAAAATTATAGACCCAACACATTCAAAAACCTTTCTTCTGTTTGTTGCAAAGGTATACTTAGGAAACAAGTTTTAAGCCTTCTTTTGGAGGTACGCAAAAATTAAATTAAATCATTTCTGCGATCGCAACAAGGGACTATATTTTCATGAATATTTTACCCTGGCGCAAAATTTCGTTTGATTATATTGGCTGTCAAAAATGTGATTAGAACATGTCATCTCAGCCGATTCCACCGTACCTGATGTGGTCGTTTTGTTTCTATCACCCGAGGCAGGTGATATCTACTTGGTTTATTGATTGGATATGATATTTCGAGGTTGAAGGTCGACGCTGAAGTGAAGTGGACTTATGCCTTCAGCCCAATGAATCCGTTTCGTCGAAGTACACAACTGACAACTGAGTGAAATACACACTTCTTATGGGAAGCGACGTACGTCACCAAGTTCTTCTATGGACCGCTTCCCATAAGAACGTGTGGGAAGAAGTACACAACTGACAACCATTATACTCAGTTGTCAGTTGTGTACTTCAACGTGACCGATTCATTGGGCTGAAGGCTTTAGTGACTAGGGAATACTTTAAGGGTCTTAAACGTGACTTCCTTTTTCGCTCGGATACGATTTTAAAGAAGAAGTGGAAAATGACATAATTCCGTTGAACTACAATAGAAGCTAAAAATAAAGTAGTAATAGAAATAATAATAAGTTCTTGGCCTTACACCAAGGAACCACGTTTCGTCCTTGCAAGTGACAATAGACTCTTCAGTGGACGAGTCACATGTAGTAACCAGACTGCTTAGAAGTTATATTTGGAGTGTTTGTAATTGAAATAATAATTATTTCTTGGCCTTACTCCAAGGAGCCTCGTTTCGTCCTTACAAGTGACCATAGACTCTTTAGTGGACGAGTCACTTGTAGTGTCCAGACGTGTTGTAAATAATAAAATAAAATAATAAAATAGATAAATTAAACATAACTCTGTTGGTTGATTGCATGTCAAAGTGTTCCCCCAGTGTGCGACTAAACTCCAAGTTCCACTTATTTAACAAATGGTACGCAACTTCTTCGTCTATATTTTGCTTTACAGACAAGTCTACTGAGTTCTCTGCCGATTCTTTTGGACCAATCACATCTAACCGATGTTACGCTATCAGCTGAAGGACGAACACTGCGTGCTCATCGTGTAGTCCTTAGTGCGTGCAGTACCTTCTTTCTTGAACTATTTCGAGCGTTGGATTCATCAAATCATCCAGTGATCATAATACCGGGAGCATCGTTTGCCGCTATTGTCGCCCTGCTCACTTTTATGTACTCAGGCGAAGTGAATGTCTTCGAAGAGCAAATCCCAACGCTTCTTAATTTAGCCGAGACACTAGGCATAAAGGGACTGGCAGACGTGCAAAGCAATGTAAGTGTTTTTTCTACTATTTGAAAATACAATGCTGTAATTGGTTTCTGTTTCTAGTTGCATAGCTCAAATTCGACGAAAAAGGCAGACGATAGTCCGCTACAAGTACCTCCACCACATCAAATGCCACAAGGAGTAAAAGATGAAGAGACACCCGCGCCACCAACTGTGCCACTTGCGGTGCCACCCACATCTTCAATGATGACCAATAAGCTTCCCACACCTTTGGAGAATTTCTTTCTTAAGTCCTTGCAGTTTTACCCAAACCTTATACCACAACCATTAAACTTTTCACAATCTGCGTTGAACAAGACATCGGAGTTTTTGGCAAAATATCAACAACAATGCGGGCTCTACCATTCATCGAAGGAGAATGATAACTTTGTATCGCCCACAAGCCAGTCATTGATGGACGATGGTGGCTACAATAAGCGGACTAGTAGCGGAGAAAAAAAGACCAAAGACATTAAGCGAATTGACAAGATTGTCGAAAGCCTGCGTTGTGCAACACAATCAAGCAAACCTATGGAAAGCATGCTAACGCAGACAGCTAAAAGTTTTCCGGATTTAGCAGCAAGATCACCTCAATCGCCCATGGCAACGGCACCATCATTCACTCCGAAGGGAATGAGCAACTTTTTGACCAATAGTGGGACAACATCAGGAAGTGCAAATAGTGGAACAACGACACCCCAAAAAGACGAACATGATAGGCAATCATCAGAGAAGACCTTGACGGAAAATTCTGGAACTTTTACACCGAGTCGTTCAACGCCGAATGCAATAGGCTCCGGAAGCGCTGCAATGTCAGAAGGGACCGATAAAATGGCTTCTAGTCCGCAGCCAAAGATTTCCAATTCGAAATTATACGCAACGTGTTTTATTTGCCATAAACAGCTGAGCAACCAATATAATTTGCGAGTGCATTTAGAGACCCATCAAAATGTCAGGTTCGTAATTTTGATTAAGTTAATCGTACATCATGCTTCCATAAGTTGGATTTGACTGCCGAGAAGAGCTTGGATTATGATTTCGAATTTCCAGTCTTGTGTTGAGTAAAAATTTTTACAGCTTTCTGCACTCCTTACTACCAATATGTTACTTTTCTGACTTCGTCTTTGTATTGAGAATCCAATATTAGGTATATGAAAATACGAGCTAGATTTTAATGCTTTTCCAAGTCGTAGCTACACAATTTACGCAATATCTTGGGGGAATAGTTCTATTTAAAGTCTGCCTTGTTATTCACTTCATTTCTATATTTTAATGTTGGTACCAACTGTCTAAAACTTAACCGAAACAACCCTCCTAGAGAACCCTGGGACAATTCTTTAACAGTTTCTCAAAGTATTGTGAGAATTTTTCTGAGACCTGGTTACATTTTTCTAGATATCTTCAATCGGAACACATTATACGGTGAGTGTGCCACCGCTCACCTGAATGATTGCAGAATTTTTGCGGTCTACCTCCGTTGTAGGCGCCGTGGTGCAGTGGCTAGTGTGTAGGACCACTCTACACGAGGTCTTGGGTTCGAATCCCGAACCCAGGACCAATAAAAGTTTTTTTACGGTGTCCCACCTCCGCGAAGGTGTGACAAACCCTCCGAGAGTATCATTGTCTTAAGAGACCACTCAATTCGCCGTTCGGAATCGGCAAAAAATAGTATGTCTCTTTCATATAAATGTAGAACCACCTGCAACGCACACAGCATGTATGATTGTAAGAGAAGTCAGGCGAAGGTTCTTCTGAGCTGCAAGTGCCAGTTAGTTATTTTGTATGGTGTTCCTTGAGCTTACAAATATTGTTCGCTTAGACTTTGAAGGTCTCCCCCTATTTTTTCTTACATTTTTCTGAAGCTTTACTTAAAATTTGCCTGTCTCCCATCGTGTACGGCTTCAGGGAATAAGTTTTGGCGCCGCATTCTTCCCTAATGTCTAGCGTTTTTCACAACTCTTAGTTTTATTTTTCTCTCGTCAACATTTATAAGGAACGGAAGTACACTTAGACCCTAGGAGGTCCATTGTGATAGTATTGTTTGTAACATTTCCCTACCAGGCAAAGTCCAGTATGAGGACCCCAAATATCTGCCTAGAGTTTCATGTTTTGAAAATAAAGGATTCAATTTTTTCGAACTCGAGTTTTTCTTTTCATATTTTGCAACCAACGCGAATACGAATAAGAATAGTGAATGGTTTTGAAACTCAAAATAGTATCTAGTTGTGCGCTTGTTGTGTGAACAAATCAATCTATTTTCTTATTAACTGATAACAGGCTTAAATTTCATACTACACTTTACTCTTTAAATAGATACGCATGTAATGTATGCTCGCACGTATCCCGAAGTAAGGATGCACTTCGCAAACATGTATCCTATCGGCATCCCGGTGCTCCGAGCCCCTGTGAGACAGAGGCAAGGCGAAAACGAGCTAAAGGTCTAAGCACAACATTTCCGCTTACAACATCTACCGACCAAGATCAAATGGCAGCCCAGCTTAGTCCAGCTTTTATGTTTATGCCAAATCAATTTCATCTTACCTCAACACCGCCATCACAAATGACTGCTCTATCAACACTTACCACATCAACCAGCGGAACGTCAGCAGGAAGTGAAAATGCGCTTGTGAAGCGGGAATGTACAACGGACTCACCGAATGATCATCATCAAAATTCCACAACAACATATCCTTCGGACTCAGCTGCCAAACCTTAAAAAAGATATCATCAACCCTCCCATGTTATTCATCATTGGTCATAAAATCCTTTTTGATTAGTATTTCGTCCCCGGCTGTGATAGTACAGAAGATCTGATTAATATCATTAAAGAAAAAATTGTGAAAACCCAAGCAGCGAAAGATTCTTTGAGTGTTTTTCATTTGTAGTCCTAGTCAAAAGTAACCATAACCATAAAAACGAGATATGTACGAGTACTTATGTGTCATAAAGGACACAAGATACACATTATCTTTGATTATATTTACCTGTAAGCTTGTTAACAATGAGGCTTCAGTTTATTTAGATAAAACATCTTTAGTTAACTTAATCTTTTGTTGCTATTATTTTATATTTTTTATCATGTTATACGATTATGTAGACTTTCATTGATCCTTTTGGGTCCGACAATTTTTACCTTTTACACCAAACACTATACACTAGATTAACTACGAAGGTGGTACTTCATTCTTGAATTAAAACTTTCTAGTTAAGCACACAAAAAAGACAAATGTTTACCTGTTTAATTTATTTTGTTATGTTTAAAGCTAAGTTATATATGCAATGTTACATTTAAATGAATTATGAATAAAAAGTAAACGTAAATTTTACAAAACAAAATTAAGAAATAAAAAATAAAAACAACAATAAATAAAATAATAAACATACAACATTTTTGTTTATTTGTAGAAAGAAATATAACTTAATAATTATTGTATATGTATCTAAATTGTACTTACCTTAAAAATATATTCGCCTTTTTTCAGGCAGTTTAATTAAAATGCGGCAGCTCCCATGGGTAAGTTAAGTTACCTGCTTTATTATAATACTTATTATTTGTTTCATCTCTTTCATTCTAGTGGTGAATATATCTGCTTATATACACCAGACCTTGAAAATATTAAGAGTTTTATATGACCAAGACCGATTGGCGAGTCGCACAAGTTGTCTTAGAAGAACTTGCCTAGAAAAGGGCTAGTTTAAGTTTTGATCTCAGTTTGGTTTTGTTGTCAACTTTTACGTAACCTTTGATTTTTACGTGTCTTGTCAACTTACTAAGCTTAAGGTACTCACCATCTTTCACTTTAAAAAATTATTATTTTGTTATAAAAATTAAAAGAGACAGAAATTTATCACTGATCGAGTAACTGCAGCAGTATTTATTTATTTATTTATTTATTTATTAAGAATAGTTTACAAAGTAAATTTATAAACTATCTACATTTAAGACATCAGGGCTACTAGACCATAAGATGTCGTTTAAATCGAAATACAATGCCGTTATAACTATATACAAAATTTACATTATTATATAACTAACTTATGTTACAAAAAATTAAAATTACAAATTCGTTTTACTTAGATTGACAAAAGAAAAAGGTTTATATATACTTAAACTTGTTATGCGCAGTAGTAGCTTCCTTTATACGTTGAAAGGCTTGAATGTCAGATGGTTTCAAGATCTCAGCGAGTTCCTTCTGTTTATCCTCAAAGGAAATTGATACATTCTTCATTTGGTGGGAAATCGGACAGTCAGCAAGGATATGCCAAATTAAAAGAACCTCCTCACAGTTTTCACATACCTGTGGAGGCTCTCTAGAGAAGAAATGTTGACTAGTAAACAAAGTTTTGCCTACTCTGACCCGAAAAAGAGAAATACATTGTTCCCTTGTAAGAGCTCTGTTGTAGGAGATTCTGCGATGTGTGGAGTGATGCTTTCTCAGGAAAGTTTGTTCGTTTTCCCATAAAAGTTTGAGCTCCTCGTATTCATGAAAAACGAAAGTTTTTTGAATGAGCTGCGAGATACTTGGGAATTCCTTTACGTACGGATAACGAGTTGCTTCTTTGGCTGCTTGATCCGCAATTTCGTTACCTTTTATGCCACAATGACCAGGGATCCATGCTAATACTATATTAGTGTTGTTGTGCAGGATACTCCGAATATAGTTGAGGGTAGGGCAAGTGTTAGCCGCGTTTTTAATGCCTGTGAGGATGGAACAGCTGTCCGTAAAAATAAGCGTTTTCCTTCCCAATTTTGTGCGAGTTTCAGTGCTTTTAATATTGCTGTATTATAGTTGTTTGCAGCAGTATTATAATTGTTTTTATATGCGTAATGCTTTCGTCACTTATTTTCTTGTTTCTGAAGTTTGCATACGGTAGCTCACATTATTGGTAGCCAAATTGTTTGGCTTTGATGCTGTTGGTTTGCTATCATTTGATTTTTAAAAACTTGCTCTATTTAAGGAAACCGTTTGGAAAGTTTTCACTTATTGTTAGTATCATTGCTTTGTAATGGATCTTGAGGATTGATTTTATAAGTGTATTACAGGTGATCTTATTGCCAAGGTCTAGCGCAGAAACATAGCCTCCTCCCAGATTGGAATAATAGACCTCTAAATTTTTAGAGTCTGAAGCTTATTATTAGAATAGAAAACAGCTAAATGATCTGAACATTCCATAGTAGCGAAGCCGAGTCGCTCGTCCACAAGTATGGAGGAAGAACCCGTCCGTAATTCTCCGTTTACTTACTTAAGGTGACGCTATAGTCTGGGTATGATCTGGACCTTAACCATCAAATCAAGACCTAGCTCTGTCATTAGATAGCCGACTCGTTTTGCAAGCGAAGTTTGCTGTGGCCCTTATACACTTGCATGCGCCACCTAATGTTCGTGCTCTTTTTTACTACACATCTCTACGCCATCGCGTTGCTGCAAAGATGAGTTCGATGCGTTCTAGATGACCCAGCCATCACAATTACAGCCGTTGTATTATGACTCGGTCGATGTCGCTAAAGGCGGGAACAAAAGGGGAGATGATGACCCATAACTCTGCCAAAATTCTTACTTAAGCAATAAAACTCAGCTCACTCTGCTTTTTGCAAACTTTTGACTTTTTTGAAGTAATTCAAAGTAAAGTAACACCATTGCTACAGTTACAATGCACAATTACACAAGTGCTACAGTGTGTAAATCAAAGTCCGTTAAACGGACCGTTAAATACACCATCCTATCCCACATTGTAAATTACTGCTTTATATGATATTTTTTTTGAAGATTCGTGATTAAATTATACTTTGAAAAGGGACGTGGTCCAACTGCCCTTATTACAAACTATCAATATTAGCATAGGCATCTCCAAGTTTCGCTTAAATGTAATCAAAAATGTAATTTTTTGGTTCAAATTCTATATTTTCGTTAATTCAACCCCTTTGAGGACCGCGCCTTCTTAAAGGGGTGTGGAAGAATCTCTAAGAATTTTGAAACAGCGGAATATAGACCGGAGTCTCGTTTACCTAAAATGCTTGTTTTTATATCTTATTCTTTCATAAGTTAGGCTTGAAGCCTGTGGAAATTGCGTTTTTATGGAAAGTTCAAGGTATTTCATCAATTCGCCTCCAAATGTAGACGTTGCCCAAATTGTTCTATGAATAAAATGTAGAACAAGTATTTTCTACATAAAAAATTAAGTAAAATTTTTTCAATTTGGAGCAAATATATTGAATTAAATGCATTTGAAAATATCTACCATTATTATTTCACCATGTTACAAACTATGTGACAATCTCATTATACCTCCTATCCTATGGGGCGGGGTGTTAAATTAAACAGGAAAGCGGACTCTATTTCACTTTGACGTATTTCACTTTGTCCAAGTTGCATTTCCAGAATTTTGTAAAAAGAATTTTGACCCGGTAAGAATTTCGTCCCTTACCCGATCAAAAATCATGCTCATTTGATTAAAATTTTAAGAAGGTAATAAATAAAGGTGGACGTCTTTGACTATCTGTAAAGGTTACTTTTTACAGGTTTTGGCAAACATCTCGAAATTTCAGCTTCCTACACTTGTACTGCACTTGTACTGCACTTGTACTACACTTGTACTGCTTCGCGACCTAGAAAGAACAGATTTCCAATTTCAAGTTCCTAGCTTTACGCGCGTTCTAGGCCTAAAAATTACCGACAGACTGACGGACATTGCTCACTCGGTCTCGCTCACAATTCGGTCTCGATCATATGCCCTTAAGGTCTTGGTAAAAAAAAACTACAAACAGTTTTTTGTTATCAAAATCTTTACTCATTTTGGGCTACTACTCAATTGATTACTAGATACTGGTTTATGAGCATTATTCATTCAGAGAGAACATGTATGCTATTTGGACACCTCAAATGAAAGTGGGCTGTGGTGCTGTACAAGCAGCAATGCGAGAAATTCACTAACACAAGTCTTCTATACACCATTCCTAATCAGCTACAAGGAATAGCATACGTTTGAAGCGTGCGAAGATATAGGTATTTTATGGCACTACAATTTTAGTAAAGCAACTTTAATGATTTTAAGCGTATCTCGAAAACCATACAATATTTCAGTCCCGCTATATTTTTCTTTTGAACCCCAAAAAATTGTCAATGTCTGAGATTTGTTTTTCGAAATGGTAGATATTACCGTTAACGAGATAGTGTGGGGGACACGCGTTCTGTTTGCTTTTTTCTGTATCTTTTTTCGGATATTTTTATATGTTTTTGATCTTCAAGTACTTTGCGCTGGCAAAAACCATTCTTCCCAATGCTTTGAGCACAGGTTTTTTAGGAAGCGGTAATAAATATGTTAGTTAAAATTTAAAAAAGCTAACCGAACATATCGTTGTTTTTGGGGAGCGGCCCCTATGGCAAAGCCTCACAAAATTAAATTTAATATTGAAAAGTGAAAAATTTCAACATCTTACAATTCCACAAACATTATAATAATGGCTAGTCCTATGATCATTTCAAACTCTGTCAGACGAACATCGTCAGGAACCTTTATATTATAATAATGCTGACATTAAGTGACAACTCTTCCTACGGTTTCCCATAAGAGAACAAGTATTTGAAAAACAAATAGTGGCTACTAACACTGCGAGCTACCGACTGCAAACTTAAGATACAAAGAAGACAACGGCAAAAGCATTTTATGAAAAACTATAAAGCTGCCGCAGTTTTTCGGTCTTTGATCCATTTCTCTTTCTTCGAAACTCAAGTCGGGGTATTTTTCCAATCAGAAGAAGAAGAATACTTAAGTAAATCAAATAGCCCATGATGGCGTTCCAAGTACATTAATTGGAAAGCTAACCGAACGTATCGTTGTACATGTTGTCTCTTCATAAAAACCATATTTATCGGTAATAAATATGGTTTTTTAATTTGACTTTTAAACCTTTTTACAAAATTTGAAGTTAAAAAGTAATTTTGGAAAGATCTTACAAATTTTAGAATTCTTTTCACATCCTTTATATACAAACCAAATTTCATTATAATCGGTATTACCGTTAAGATACCAGAATATTTACAAAAATCATTTTTGAAATGTTTTTGAAGTTTTCGAGCTAAATCTTAGAATCCGCTAAAAATTCGAAAATTTCGATAGTTTTCCCGAAAATAACAAATATTTCTTGATAATATGTGTCATTTTTTTAAGTTCATTTCGCATATAGAATCGGAGGTTGTGGTGGGCCCAAAATTTTTTCACGATTTACTTTCGAAAAAACGTCAAAACCATAATCCTAAAACGGCTTAACGGCTGCTTTATATGTTTGCTGCTGCTTTATATGATGACGTATTTTCCATTCCTTATTTCCCAAAAACTTTTTAATATTTTGTAAAAATTTGATTCTATTATGAAAATTCGATATTTATTTAGTGTATGTTTCAATATATTTTTTTTTTGATTAAACTTTTCAAGATTATTGCCAAAACACTTTTTGTCTGTTTTACCATCAAAATTGAAACTGTAAATAAACTTTTGATGTATAAAAAAAAATGCCTTGTATGCGCTCTCACTTTCTTCACGCATTTTATTTCCAAATTTCATTTTTCTGCTATCGTTTGGTAGCCGTTTAAAAGTAACAGGTGCGGACGGCCCCACGGACTGAAAACGAAGTGATACCATGAGTGGTCCTTTTTCCATTTTTGGGCAGACCGCTAAAAATTGCTTTTTCACGAATTATTTCTTCGAATCAGGCAAAATATAGGGTTGTCCGTTTGGATCCTCTCGGAAACAGTTGGCAACCCTATATTTTTTTTCGAAATTACTTACATCAAAAGATTAAAGGAAAACATTGATGCAAAATGAATGAGGACGCTTTCAATGTATAGAAAAAAAAAATTATTACGAAAACATTTTTCTTAGTATAAACTCATACATGTGCTATGTTTATAAGTCCCTCCACACATATTTTAAACGCAAAAGTCCTTTTCTAATTAACTTGAAACAAACTTTCTGGAATTTCTACAGTTTTGCATGCAAGGAAGTAATCTTACTTCACTCCCTAATACTTAGAAGGATAATTAGCGTTAATAAGATCCTTTGCGTTTTTGTGTGAAGCCTTCGGCCTTAAAATTAAGATTACCCTTTTATTTGGCATATTGATATCTTTATACTTGCTTTTTCAGAGTAATAGTTGCTAGGTAGAATACATGTCCGCCCGTAACTGGTTTCAATGTCAGACTAACTCAATCTTAACGCCAAGGGATTCCAATTCTTTCAAGATGGACAGCGCCGGAAATAAAAAAATAAAGAGTTTACAAATGTTATTTTTTATTTTAGTTTTCTTTTATTTGATATTTACGAAATTATAAGGGCAACTACTTGAAAAACGGGGGTACAAAACTGAGACGATTAATCATTTTAGCACAAAATTCAAACAAAATTGCTAAATAAAAATACAAACAAAGTATAAATACTTAATAACGTTACATTAAGAAATGCTTTTAATAATAATAGTTTTTTTTTTAAAAAATACTTTAATGTTTCGCTTAGAAAATGTTTATTTTTATACAAAATATATTTGTTTCTCTTTTTAATAACTTAATAATGAAATTTAATTTCGCTCTTTTGACGGTTTTTGTATAGAATTTAAAAAATAAAAACAAATGCAAAACATAATTGAAAAGAAAAATACTAGAAAAAATAAATTATTTACTTGCAATTTGACTGAAAGTATGTATAAAAAAAATTCAACACAACACAACGCGTATTTCCTGAATATTATAATAATTTATGTAGATACTCTTTGATAAATTTCGTTGGTTGAGATTGAGCTTAGATTGTTTCGACTTCCCAAATTTTGGTGTTGCAATCCTGTCCGGTTGAGATCACAGTGTTGTTGTCCAGCCACACTAAACGGGTAATTTGTGACTGTGGGTGGGCATCTAGAAGATAGGATGATGTTTACAGATATCTGATAAATGTTCGTTTTTTTTTCTTCGACTTACTTTTGATAATAGTGTGCTTCGATGGGTTTGCTACTGACCAAATGATGATGGTTGTATCTAACGATCCACTGGCGACTAGAAGTGAATTTGGCGAGAACGCGACGGTGTTGACACGAGCATTATGGAAGCCCCATTCTTTGTTATGAGCAGGCTGTCAGAAAATTAATAAGGAATTAAACTGAGCTATAAATTGCAAAGGGAATAGGTTGTTTAAATGCACTAGCTCACCGTCTACACAGATCCCAGGGAAAGCAACGAATAGCGATACAGTTACACAAAAGAAGGAATTTTTCAAATACAACAACTTACCTTATATTCAGGAACGGAATACAGGACAACTTTACGGTGGGCATCACATGCCACTAGTAATTTGTTGTCGGGTGAATAGGCGCAGTCAGTAACCGCACCCAAATGCTCTAGTTCGTTTTTCAACTCAAGCGAGGTCCCATTCAATGCATAGATTCTAAGTTTCATATCATCACCGCCTACAGCAAGTTCTAATGTCTCTGGATTGGCGCTAACAGAACTAGCTTCATACTTTATGGGCAGCCTGAGAATCTCCTTCTTCTCCTGAACCAGCGTAATTTCTTTCACGCCTGCGATAGCAATAATATTTTCTTTGCGGAATATTGTCAATCCTCTTGGCTGGGAGTTAAGTTTCACAACATAGTCGCAGTAACTGTTTCCTTCGACACTTATTTTCCGTAGAGAATCATCGATTCCGCAAGTATAGATAAAATCTTCCCATGCAGCGATTCCATTTATCTGCACAACAGGAGCATACATAAAAGAATGTTTCGGATTAAAAGCATATTCTTAACTCACCTGATTACCATGCCCTTCACCGGCGATGCGATCATTCACTCCACTGCCAGAGTTCCAGTTGGTGACCACACCGTCGTGGCTGCCAGTGTAAATAGTGCTGCGATCATCACTTAAGCCGAGTACGGTTATAGGCTTGTTGTGTCCCTTAATCACACGCAGTGGCTTTGTCGGATCATTGACATCCAAGTAGCTGATATTTCCCGACAGCGAAACCGTGAGCAAATGTTCACCTTGCCATAAGCATGAAACTTGCTGGTCATCCACAGTCGTTCCCATAACGAACTCAGAAATAAGCTCACGAGTTTCGACATTCCAGAGACGACAAGTCTTATCGCCCGAGCAAGTTAGCAATTGTGTACCATCTGGTTTCCATGCGACTGCGTATACTCCACCCTTATGGGCTGGACTTCCAACCTCACCTACCAGCTCGGATGTTGCACCGTCATAGATGAAGACTTTGCCATCGAATCCAGCCGAGGCAAATAAATGTCCCGATGGTGAATACCGAACAGCTTGAACAAACCTAGAGTGCTCCGTCTTGGTCATCTTAAATTTAAATGGTGGCCCTTCAAAGATACCAATCGTATTATCCTCACTGCCGGTAACAATCCTAAACGGTCTAGCGGGCCGGAAGTCGCACGAGTTAATCGGCTTCGATTGCCCGCTAATCTCTCCGACTGATGTACCGGTTTCTGTCATGAAAACATGACCAAAACGTTCACGACCCTCGCCGACAATCACAATCCTTTGGTTATCTGGGGACCATGCAATGTCCTTAATCGGGCCGCCAATCGGTTGGAACTCGTTTTTCAAAATGTGCTCCTTATTGACAGTGTCCCAAATTCGAATCTTTCCAGATTGATCTGTAAATGACAAATAATTTCATATTAAACCTTGTTTTAAGCCGAATTATTAAAAATTAGGACAGATCCTTAATTAAACCATCCCGACCATTTTCTTTTAGGTAACAATTTTGTAATAAAAAAATCTCTCGTAAGCAGCCTTGGACACAAAGATAAAATGATGGTGAAATAAATGTTTTTTTTTGTCGTTTTGGAATTTATCGCTAACATAGGGAAAACCGTTTTTTTAGCAATAAAACCAAGAACAACATCAGATCAATTTATTTTCATATTAGTGCGCGACATATTGAAATCTTCTGTTAAATACTTAAGTTCCTCTGC
This sequence comes from Neoascia interrupta, assembly GCA_947623515.1. Taxonomy (NCBI): domain Eukaryota; kingdom Metazoa; phylum Arthropoda; class Insecta; order Diptera; family Syrphidae; genus Neoascia; species Neoascia interrupta. The sequence goes on from OX392463.1 coordinate 140,022,709, forward strand.
CTTGTTGAATGTTATGCATCTTAAGGCGTCTTAAGGCAGCACTTGCGGAAATACGAGTTTGTGTTTTTTCAAGAGTTTTTCATGCTCCGTAACTATGCTTTTTGAGGGCAAATACTGGGCCGCCGAAAGAATATGCGGGCCTTTTTTGTAAATATGTAGTTGCGAAACTTTGAGAGTAAGCCCAAAAACATATCAGTTCTGCATCGCTTTCTTCACGACGCCGCCGATGTTAGATACACAAGGGTGAACTCCGCTGAAGAGCCAACCGCCAACGCAATGGTGTGATTGCATTTTAAAATATTTTTCGCATAATTTATTTTGTCCCCAAATCTTAAGCAACAAAAATGCTTTCAGTGAATTTTATGGCTTACATCTTTATGGGAAGTATTAATAGCAATTTACGTAGCCCTTGAAAGAAATGCGAGCCTTTATGAAGCAACGGCCCAGAGTTGCTCCACCCTTTACTTCCGTCTCTCCACTGCCCTGGGAAAACATAATCTAAGCAAGCAATTGAGGAACAGCTCTCTCTCGAGCAACTAAAGAGTCCATTTATATGACCCTCATCATCCCAGATTTGTTTTACGGTGCAGAAGCCGGGACCCTATGCAAGGTGGATTAAAAGGCTTTAGGTTGTTTCGAGAGAAAAATCCTTTGGGTCATTTTTGGTCCCGTCTGCATAGACAGAGATTGGAGGAGGAGGCTCTTCAGCGACACCGACCTGGTCATAAGAGTAAGACTACAACGACTGTGATGGCTGGGCCACCTGGAGGTCTATTTTTGTTTGTAATTTTCAGGAATATCTTCCTGAAAGGCTTGATCCTGGTTATTTTAAGAAACCGAATCAGGGCATTGATCGTTTGTAGGGTTTACCTTTCCGGGATGTAGAACTCTTTAGCTTGAACAGTTTCCCAGGCAACACTTTTCAGACGAAACCACTACCAACAGGGAAGAAATACCAGACATCACAGTCAAAGAGGTTGGGAAAGCGGTTAAGTACTTCAAAAAGCGAAAAGCGGTTGGGCCGGATCACATAACCCCTGAGTTCATGTCCAAACTAATAGGAGGTGATCCAATGACTAATCAGTGGAGGGAAAGTTATCTACTTCCTTTGTACAAAGGAAAAGGTAATACACGAAGCTGATGTCACACACAATTCAGATCGTCGAGCGAGTACTAGATAGTCGACTGCGGAAAATAATAAGGCTTTTTAAGGACCGGTGCGGGTTTGTCGCGGGCAAATCAACCACTGATGGAATCCAAAGTATAAGGAATCATAATGAAAGAACATCGTGATGCCCTTAAAGATCTGCATATGGGGCTGGTTGATTTTGAAAATGCTTTCAATAGACTGCCAAGAGATCCGATATGGGAAATGAGGAGTTCCAGAAGCCTTCGTGCTGATGATCATGGAGCAAAGACGAGAGTAATATGTTCTTCCGGAGTCACAGATGAGTTCCCAATTAAAGTCGGTGTGCAATACCAGAGGAGCGTCCTCAGTCCTTTGCTTTTCATTGTAGTCCTTGATTGTCTGCTTGAAGGAAAACTGACGGACCCGAAACTAATCAGTTAAGCGTTCAGCCCAATGAATACGTTGCGTCCGTCACGTCGAAGTACACAACTGACAACTAAGTTAAAAACATGCGTTGTTATGGGAAGCGACGTACGTCACGCACTTCTTCTATTGGCCGCTTCGGAAGCCGTAAAGACTTCCCTATTCGGAACAAATTTAAGGATCCTGTGGGCGTTGGGGTTCATTTGTTTCTATCAGTTCTTGACTTAGCAGATGTGACTTTACAGCTCGTAAAGTTCGTTGTTAGATCGTCTTTTCCGTTTTTAAATGTACCTAATATCGTACGAGGAACCTTAATCTCGTCCCGGCCCAGAATTAATCCACCTTACATAAAACCCATGCACCGGCGATATGACAGGATTGGGAGAAGAGAGGACCTGAATTATTGAGGTCTTATAAAAGGTGACCTTTGTTGCTATAAATATGACTACAACTAAAACTTTTTTTATCCCTACGAAACAACGATTGGCATGAGTTCTTCGCGGAACCTCTGAAGAGATGCTTATTACAGTTTAATAACAATACCGCGAATTATGAGAGTTATCACAGTTTAATAGCGATACCGCGGTAGACAAAGACCGTAAATAGACTTTTGGCGTCGGTATTCTGTCTTTATTCCTCTTTGAAGTCAGCATATAGGTACTAAGTTTTGCAATTCAAGCCATTTAGGCCGCTTCAACTTAAAACAACCTCGCAATCTTGTTTTAGTATGTCGGCGCTTTTAGTTGCAGCGATTCCTAAAAAACGCCTTTGATACGATTCTTGGGGCATTCTGGTAAACTTGGACTTTGCCATGTTTAGCACAATATTTTGAAGCGTTCACCCACCTTTCGATCAGGTAAGTACTTTTTCATTAAGGCAAACCATCATCAGCTGGCTCAACATTCGTCGGCCGGTAAGTTAATAAAATGTTCAAGGTTACTGAAGTCTATACGTCTCACTCTTGTAAAGTCTACCAGGACGATGGAACTGAGCTAGACACTATCAATCGTGCCGTATTATTTTTTTAGTTTTAGTACAGACTAAAGCACCGCAAAAAATATAATTTAAGGCAGTTAGCTAGGTCCAAAGATTGCTTGAGAAGCTTGTTCGTCAAGACCCAGGTCATCCCCAGGGAAAGCACCTGTAAAAATTACTCACAGACATAGGGTTTTGACAGCAGCTATGAGTCAGTATTTATTCTCCCAATTGTATTTAATTACGTCTTTATCTGTAAAATTATAAAAATTTTATCTTCCGCGACAGATTCCTATTGGCACGATAACCGCACTTGTCCATAATTCCAAATATTTTTTTCGCCGCCCCAAGTAGGTACATGGTTGTGCTAATAGAAATGTTGTTTTATTTTGTTTTCATGTTAAATTTGAAAAGCTGCAGCTGCTGCCACATGTTGAGTAAAATGTGTTACCCCCGCCTAATTATGATTTTTAAATGATTACGAGGCATACTTTTCATTCATATGAAATGAACCGTTGTCGTTGAATTCATTTGACCGTTACCAGGCCAGATAACGCCTGAAAGGTTTCTTTTATGCAACCTTTTGTGGTGGTAAACAAATAAAATGACTCATTGTTAACGTTTTTTTTTTTTAACTCTTAGTAATAAAGAAAAACCTCGTCCCTCCCCACTATTTTGTACTTACCGCCTGAAGCGATGTAAAATCCACTCGGCGAATACTTGGCAACATTTACGGCACACGAATGTTCTGTATAAACATCGGCAATCGCTGGATTCTAATGGGACATAGAAGGAAACCGAAAATAGATTAATGCGTGGGACTGCACATTTTATAAATAAAAATAAAATCACTCCTCGCAAGGAGACTCAAATAAAATGCAAAACTACGAGGAGCACACAAATGACATTTTGCTCACCTCTATGTTCCGGATTATCACGGAATTTCCATTTGTGTAGAGGAAATTCTTGCCTTTTGGGTCGGCGCCCAAAACAATAGGTTGACCCCTCTGGGTTCTGGGCAGCGATGCGAAGATAAATTCTGGAAAATGTTAAATATTACTGCTTTGGATTGTAAGCACAACATATAGATTTATGTATAGCGGTCGTTATCGATATGGACATGGGAGTGGTATGCAGAGATTTTATCTCTGTAAAAGCTCAAGAAATTCATTGAAAAAACGATGACACAGACAGTTTTGTTGAGTTTTTAATTTTGATTTTATGGCGCATACACTTTGATTTGGAAGGGAAATTAGAAAGCCGGCACTTTGTCCACAGATAAATGTATAGGTACTGCACGCTGCACTTACTATTCGAATAGGCCATGTTAAAGTTATTAGATGAATCAAGGTTTTAAGGACTTCTTTTACGAAAATATAAAGTTTTCAATTGTGCACTTTTGTATATCGACGAGTTCAACCTTTATTTATTTATTTTATTGGAAATAAATGCAAAAGAAAAAAACGCACGGCCAGTTATCTCGAGTTCAACCAGTACAATTGTCTAGCAGCTGTCCCCCCGGCCCGTTTATAAATTGCCATATATGGAAATTATTATATTTCAGGCGAAGAAGCGACTATTTAACGTACGTTCAGTTTTGGATTGAAACAAACGTCAGAAAAGCTTACGAACACACCCAATCGTAATGGGCGAATGCAGTACCATATTTCCATATAAGCATTGGTTAGACGAGTCGAAATCAGTAGGCTTGGAAAAAAATTTCTCATTTACTAGTTATTATAATATGGTGGTCAAAGGATAATATGGAGGAGGAGATATAACATCGAACTGTACGGGCTGTACAGCGATACCGACCTAGCCAAAAGAGTCAAAACACAACGTCTACGATGGCTGGGTCATCTAGAGCGGATGGACACCAACGCCCCAGCCCGGAAAATCTTCGAATCCACACCGCAGGGACGACACGGTAGAGGAGCACCGAGACTCAGGTGGCGCACGCAAGTGGAAGGGGACCTCAGCCAACTTCGCGTGCGAAACTGGAGACGGCTAGCTAGAGACAGAGCTGGCTGGCGAAGCTTGTTGGCTGAGGCCCAGGTCCACCCCGGACTGTAGCGCCACTTTAAGTAAGTAAGTAAGTAAGTTATTATAATATATAGTAATATTATTTATTATATTATACTTTTTATTGGATTCCTCGTTTCAGAGCAAAAGATACTGGGTTCTGAGTGTGTTAGTCTTCGTTCGTTCCCACTATTCTGGCCAAAAAATCTGCGGTTATTTATTCATTCGGAATACTCTGATCATTCCGTTTCGCCTTTCCTTATTCATTCATAATAAAGGCTCAACTATTTATAATAGGCTTAAGCGGGATTAATCGTATGTCGAAATACAACGAAAATCCCACACAAGTTCTGCCAAAAGATTGTGGTTCCCACAATAGACTTAAGCATAAATTACTGAATAACTAGATATTTAACTTGTGTCCCTTTTGCCCTCCAACACCCATTTGTTTACGTTTTTTATAAAGCCTTCAAAGCTTTTAAAAAGCTTTAATTTTCCGTGTCAGTGAATACGTGTAAGAAGATACTACAACAATTTACCTTACGCGATCAGTTGATGTAAAAGCTCCAAAACGGAATTGCATAGAAATGACGTATTTACTCACATTTCTAAAGAAATGTCAGAGTATGAGTAAATTCATGAATTTACTCACATTTCTAAATAAATGTCAGAGTATGATCAAATTCATCAAATTCAGCTGGTGGGCAAAGCTTTTCAATGGCCGAAGTTGAATATCTCAAACGATTTGAAAATCATGCGAATCCACTGTTTTCACGTTTCGAGTATCACGTTATGCCTTGAGAGTTTTAAATCAATTTTAAAAATTGTGTCATTTTTTTCCAACTTTGGAATTTCGGAAATTTCCAACTATTTCCGAAATGGACAATCGGTCCAGTCTAAAATAGTTTTAAGCTTTTAAGGTCAGCGTGCAATTCTTGGTATATTCCCCCGCGGATCTTTTGAAGCACGTTAAAAAATAAATATGGGCTTAAATATAACAATTAGTGAACTAATGACAAGCAAAAACAAAATTTTAAGCCAACACAAGCTAACGAAATCGAGCCAAAGGCTATCATGGTCATGAGTCATGACATACGAATTGCGTGCAATGGGACATTTCGGAAAGCCTACTTAAGCTCATCAAAGTCTATTATGGTTGGGCCTTAAAGGTAATTCAAATTAGAACGATCGGAATATTCCAAGAAAAAAATTACAAGGTATTCAACTTGCGCCCCTCTTGCGCTTCGACGTCCATTCCGATTTTTGCGTTTCTTAACCTCATCCCTTTGACATAATACAATATGGACTGCTTGTTGGTCTCTCCGCTTATGGTCCCATGATGGTCCGATTCAAGCATATAGAAACTCGCGCTGTTTGGTACCCGTAGCAAAATTTGGAAACAATGTCAATGGGTAATTCCAATGGGGAATGCTGCTTCTGCAACACACCACCAGTACCAAACAGCAGCAGAAGCGGTACCATTTTTGTCGCTGGTTGTGTATAAGCGGAGACATTAACAAGCAGTTAATATTACATTATGTCAATGGCCCGTCCCATAGGATACCGCTTAAACAGCTTAAAAGGGGGACACTCTTCCCATCCAATTCGTCGGGCGTACGCGAAATTGTAGACTATTTAAAGTTCAAAACAGATGTGCAGAAATTTTTGTGCAGCAAAAATAAATTATACAGGCTCTTATGGGGCAAGCGAAACAAACTGCTGCAGGGGTTGCAGTGACTGCACGATGTCTCTATTTTGAAATTTGGTGCCTAGTTTCATTGCAGCCATAATGAAAACAAAAAAATTTTATATATAAGATATCTGGCATCACTGATACCGTCAAATCTGAAAGTTTTGATTGTTTGTTGACTGACGAAAAATTCAATACAGAGCAAGTGCGTTTTCCCGCCTTAGTTTTATTGGTCGGCTTTTGTTTACTTTTTCATCCAGTTGACAAGTATATCAAAACGGGATGACAAAGTTGTATAGAACTTGGCATAGTTAAGTCAAAAAAGTGTGCACATCTGTTTTAGAGGCAGTGCTGCTAGCAGTGATACGTGCAGACCCGCTGCTCATCTGTTTTGAGCTTAAGACGGAAAAGCTGCTTTGGCGTTAGTAGAAAATACCACTGCTCCGCGCTATTACTTATAGCGGGTATTAATACGCGCGTTTTGTGTGTCCAATCCTTACTGAATTTACCTTAAGAAAAAAAAGTCCCTTTTACTGTGCAAAAGCAAAAAAAAAATCGTTTTAAACATTTTAAACAAGTTTTGTTTGTTCTTATTTTCTCAAGACAAAATATTCTTGAAGTCCGTGGAAGAATTTTGTTACTGCTTTATTCAGATCTACTGTTCTGTGTTGAAGTGTTTTTTGTTGTTAAAGAGCGTTTGCTAGTGAAGATGTATTTCAGCATAAGACGTATTTTGTTGTTGTTCCTGCTAGATTAAGTGAATTTTATTTTGTAATTTATATTTTATATACGGTAATAAAATAAATTTTTCCGCTCCAAGGACTTCCTTACATTGCACCACCACTTCTTTCTAAGCATTTAAAGCAAAACTCTTCAGCGACCAATGGACACCAACACTTTCCAAAATACATCTATGCTCACGCGCACTCGCATTTACTGTACTCTCTATCGCGAAATTCCCTTGCTCACGTTGTTTCAAAAAAAAAATTATGATGAAAAAGGGAATGGAATGGCTTAAGAATTTTCCATTTCTTAGGGACATGACCCAAAATTGTTTGTTGCGTATGAGGTACATTAAGTCTGAATTTTGTAACCATGGTTCAAGGAGCACCGAGACTCGTGTGGCGCACGCAAGTGGAAGGGGACCTCAGCCAACTTCGCGCAAGTTTGCGAAACTGGAAACGGCTAGCTAGAGGCAGAGCTGGCTGGCGAAGCTTGTCGGATGAGGCCCAGGTCCACCCCGGACTGTAGCGCCACCTTAAGTATGTAAGTAAGACTCTGATAACGTGATTAATTAAAAACCAGAGGAGTTCACGTTTGCTGAAGAGTTCACGTTTGCGAAGGTCAAATTTCAATAAAAGAATAGTGCGGATTTTCATTTTAAAACGTCTCAGTTTAACTAATTAAAAGTAAATGCATTTGCTGTTACACAACAGTATATTTAGATTTAAGACTTTTGTCGCGGTTGTTTGACATTATAAGAAAAGAGGAAATATCGGACTTGCCGCGTCATTTTTTATTTATTTATCAACGTTTCGAGCGGACCATTAACGTCGGGAAATAAATAAAAATTGACGCGGTAAATCCGAAATTAACTCTTTTCTTATCAGTATATTTAATTAAATTTTTACATTTCAAACAAAAAGCTATTGAATATAAAATTATAGGCTCCTGGTCTCCAAAATATGTTGTTCCTACTTCTTAAATTACAACTTGTCAACTGCATCTTTTCACCCTCTTTGTTAACGCCGCAAATAGAAGACGAAGGCGTATTTTTTTGCCAAATTCTTACAATAGAACCACTACGGAATGGCTCAATTATCGTTTTTTGTTACAATTTGTCTTTTAGTAACAAAAACTTTAGTTTCTTTGAAAGCATATTAGGCTTACAATGAAAAAAAATCTAGCAGACAATCAACTGAAAACTGTATAAGACGAAGTATTGTTCCAAAAGTAAGAAATTTCAAGATAAATACAGCTTGCTTAAAAAGTTTACTGTTACACTTATACAAAAACTGTTTTTCACGTGTTATAGTGATAATAATTTGTTAAAATTTTAAGCCGCGTTGTCAGAAGCAACGTAAATCAGGATCAGAAACAGAATCTCATACATTAGCAACTGAAACCTAATTTCGCTGAATGCTTTTTGCGTTGCTAATGTATGAAATTCTGTTTCTGTTCCTGTTTCTGTTCCTTGTGATTACGTCTCATTAGAGATGTCAAGCAAAAAAAAATCTGCGCATTATCTGATGGTCACACTAGCCGGTGTTCACACTAACGGGAGTCTACTGTATGTGAATTTCTTTATGGGCTCATTTTTTTCTCGAAGTACTCGAAAATTTGCGGCGAACATGCTTTTCGTTGAACGTGTACATTACCGCAACTACAAACATTTTGCCCCGGCTGTACGAATTGAACGAACTGCCACACTCAGCTGCTGTGCTGTTACAGTTTTGTATCGCAGTCATTCTGACAAAATATTTTTTGTGTTCGCTTTGTTTATAAAGATGTTATCACACGCGAATATTAAATATCAAAATCCAATCTACGGTCAACTTGTGATTGGTCCACCAGGCTCTGGCAAAACTACATACTGCCAGCATGTGTATGATTTCTACAAGGATCTAGGACGCAACGTATCCGTCGTGAATCTGGACCCTGCCAACGAAAACATGAACTATTCGCCGGCAATTGATATAATGCACCTAATCACCGTCGAAGATGTGATGAACAACCTAGACCTCGGACCAAACGGCGCATTAATGTACTGTATGGAATATCTGGAGGAAAATTTCGATTGGTTCCTGAGTGAACTAAAAAAGTCTACCTGCAACTACTTTCTGTTCGATTGTCCGGGTCAAGTAGAACTCTACACACATCACAAGTCGATGTCGAATATTTTCACTAAGCTGGAGAGACTCGGTTACCACTTGTGCGTTGTAAATCTAATCGACTCCCATTACTGCTCGGAGCCAACGAAATTTGTGGCGACGCTTTTGATGGCATTAAGCACCATGCTCCAGATGGGTCTGCCCCATGTGAACGTCTTGAGCAAAGCCGACCTCTTAAAGAAAAACGAATCCAGGCTACATTTCAACTTGGATTTCTATACTGATGTGCTGGACTTGAAGTATCTTTTGGAAGCGTTGGACGTGTCGCCCACAATGCAGAAGTATGCCAAACTTAATGCGGCTATTGTTTCTATGGTGGAGGACTACAGCTTGGTATCGTTTCAGCCGTTGGACGTAAAAAGCAACGGCAGTTTGCTAAGACTAAGAAACCTGATCGACAAGGCCAATGGCTATGTGTACAAGGCTGGTGAGGAGAAGTCTGTGAACACGCTCATGGCATGTGCTGTTGGGGCTGAAACCGAGAGCTTTAGGAGTTCGCAGGACATTGATCCATATCTTTAGGAGGGGCTTGCTGAAAGTAACTAGTGTAAGGGATGTTTAAGTACAATAAAGGCGTGTTAAGAACTCAAGTCTTGAATTTTAAGCAGGTAACTGCTATTTAAACCAATCCTTTAACAGAAGAAACGTTTTATTAAAGAAATAGCTACACCTGCACGTTGACTCCTTGTGTCAACGATGCAACTATACTCTTAAAAGTCTCGGCTGTTGGTGATCCAGGGAGCTCGGTCAACACTGACAAAGCTGTTCCGCTGAGGACTCCCACCCTAGGGTCGATTGGGAGAGTACCTAAATGAGGTACGTTTGTCAATTTGGCCAGTTCTACGCCTCCATTCGAAGAGAATATGTTGGTGCAATTTGTACAATGCGGGCAAACAAATCTAGAAGCGAAATAAAGTAGAGACGTTTTTTTCGAACCTGCCACTCCAGACCTACCCACTCATGTTTTCTACTATTCCCAGAATGTTTATGTTTGTCTTTTTGCAGAATGTGATCTCCTTGCGCACATCGTCCAAGGCGACTTGCTGTGGTGTTGTTACGATGATAGCACCATCACATTTCACCTCCTTCATGCATTCCATTACGGTTATGTGCTCATCCGATGTGCCTATTTAAAAGTACGATTGAAGACATCGAATGAAAATGGCAAACAACCTTTTTGCGTACCTGGGGGAGTATCAATAATAAGATAATCCAAATCGTCCCACTTGACATCAGTTAAAAACTGTCGAATCATCATCGTTTTCTTTGGTCCCCTCCACACCACTGCGTCGTTTCTGTTTTTTAGAAGAAATCCAATGGACATCACGGCAAGCATTTTGTCTTCGCTCGAGTAAATGGGTACCCAGCCTTCGTCGCATTGGTATATCTCCTTGCCCTCGAGGCCCAGGAGGTAGGGCACACTTGGCCCGCATAAGTCAATGTCCAGCAAACCGACCTGGTAATGAAATAATGAAATCACTGCCCTATTAAACAACAAAACAGACCCTACCTTTAATCCACTCTCTTTGAGAGACAGTGCAAGTTGGGTGCTGACAGTGGACTTTCCTACACCACCCTTTCCAGATAAGACAAGAACAACGTGTTTTACCTTGTCCAGCATAGTTAATTAGTTAATCTTAATTAAACGTTAACAATTATTAAGAAAGAAAATAGCTCCTTAGCCGCTATCTGCATAAATATTTTACTGTTCAAAGACTATAAGAGAGTCATCGAAAAGAAATGTCAATATCGGTCTTATCAGCTGGAACATGCGGATGCGTTCAGCATAATCTTCGTTGAATAGAGTACAAGGTGTAATGCAGAGTTCATAAATGTACCCAATAAACACATTTGTAAACAAATGTCGGCGGATGGGTAAATTCCTCAATTTCAGCTTATGGACAAAGCTTTTACATGTCCGAAGTTGAATATCTAGTTGTTCAGTAATTTATGCCACCGTTCAACTGTTTAGTTTTAGTTCTTACTTGTTGGTTGAAGAAAAATTATAAGATTTTGATTTTTTGAAGTTGAATATAAAGTTCTTCAACTGAATTGAACTGTGTGTACACGAGTTCGTTGATTTGCTGTCTAATTGTTGTCTAATTTTTTTTATGTAACTTTACTCTCAAATGTAAACACCAACACCTATACATTTTTGGAAAGAAATTGTTCAAATTATGCAAAACAACCCAGCCATTTGGCAAATTAGAAGAACGGGGTACCGTAATAAAATTAAAAAAAGTCTGACTTGGGAATCAATTCCAGAAAAATACAAGGAGATTTAACCAAATAAATTTCAGCATTGCTTTTCATCAATTTTTCCTTCAATTGCACCACAAACGAAACGACAATATGAAAACATTTCACTCAACAAGAATTTCTTTTTGACAGTTGAAGCAAAGTCTTTCAATTCTGTTTATGTCATAAATTACTTAAAACTCGATATTCAACTTCCGACTTGTACCGGCTTTGCCTACATACATTACCCATTTACATACATATATTAACAAATATTAAAAAATTCCTCACTTCGTCGCTTCCGTTTACCCCCGAAATCACCAACAAGCCGTCAGCTGTCAATTTTCTGCCAAAAGTGACAGCCAAATGGTAAATTTTTCAATGGTCAAAAATTTTAATGCTAAATGGGATGTACTTACTTACTTACTTACTTAAGGTGGCGCTACAGTCCGGGGTGGACCTGGGCCTCGGCCAACAAGCTTCGCCAGCCAGCTCTGTCTCTAGCTAGCCGTCTCCAGTTTCGCACGCGAAGTTGGCTGAGGTCCCCTTCCACTTGCGTGCGCCACCTGAGTCTCGGTGCTCCTCTACCGCGTCGTCCCTGCGGTGTGGATTCGAAGATTTTCCGGGCCGGGGCGTTGGTGTCCATCCGCTCTAAATGACCCAGCCATCGTAGACGTTGTGTTTTGACTCTTTTGGCTAGGTCGGTATCGCTGTACAGCCCGTACAGTTCGATGTTATATCTCCTCCTCCACTCTCCGTCTATGCAGACGGGACCGTAAATCGTCCGAAGAATTTTCCTCTCGAAGCAGCCTAAAGTGTTTTCATCCGCCTTTGACAGAGTCCATGCTTCTGCACCGTAAAGCAGGACTGGGATGATGAGGGTCTTATACATGGACACTTTAGTTGCTCGAGAGAGGGCTTTGCTACTCAATTGCCTTCTTAGCCCAAAGAAACAGCGATTGGCAAGAGTTATCCTTCGTTTGATTTCAGCGCTGGTGTCATTGTCTGAATTGATAGCGGAACCAAGGTAGACAAAGTCCCTAACTACCTCAAAGTTATAGCTGTCGATGGTGATGTTTTGTCCAAGACGTCGGTGTTGGGTGTCTTTTCTTGATGACAGCATATACTTGGTTTTGCCCTCATTGACTGCTAAACCCATATTCGCCGCTTCCGTCCCAGTACTCACGAAGGCTTCACTGACATCACGCTTTGTTCTACCGATTATGTCAATGTCGTCTGCGTATGCAAGTAGTTGAACGGACTTTTGAAAGATTGTACCTCTGGTGTTGGCGCGAGAGTTCTGCACAATTCTCTCAAGTATGATGTTAAAGAAGTCGCATGACAGCGCGTCGCCTTGTCTAAATCCTTTTTTGACATCAAAGGGGTCGGTGAGGTCTTTGCCGACCTTGACGGAACAGCGTGAGTTTTCCATCGTCATCCTGCACAGACTGACGAGTTTGGCAGGGATGCCAAAACTAGACATTGCGCTATATAGCTCGTCTCTATAGATGCTGTCATACGCGGCCTTGAAATCGATGAAGAGGTGGTGTGTATCGATTTGGAATTCCTGGGTTTTCTCCAAGATCTGCCGCAGTGTGAATATTTGATCGATGGTGGACTTTCCTGGCCTAAAGCCACACTGATATGTGCCTATCAGATTGTTGACAAACGGCTTCAGGCGTTCACACAGTACAGCAGAAAAGATCTTGTATGCGATGTTAAGAAGACTTATGCCTCTGTAGTTGGCACAACTCAGAGGGTCTCCTTTCTTCAGGATCGGGCAAACAATGCTGAGGTTCCATTCGTCGGGCATGCTTTCTTCCGACCATATCTTGCAGATGAGCTGGTGCATGCTCCTAACCAGCTCATCGCCAGCGGATTTAAAAAGTTCGGCAGCTAGGCCGTCTGCTCCGGCTGCTTTGTTGCACTTGAGCTTAGACACAGCTACTTTCACCTCCTCCAGGTCGGGTGGGCGGTATCGTTCGTATGCTTCGTCGGTAACGTCTTCGCCCGGGTTGAATGGTTCGTTCTGCCTGACAGCGGTATTTGGTTCTTCCTCGCCGTTATACAGTCTGCAGAAGTGGTCTTTCCAAATCCTCAGCACCGACTGCGATTCTACAACGATGTTCCCTTGATGGTCCTTACAGGCTTCAGTTCGAAGTTTATACCCTTGGCAGGACCTTTTGATCCTTTGGTAAAACTTTCTAACCTCATTCCTGTTGTAACATCTCTCTATCTCTTCAACCGCGCGCTTCTCGTGCTCTCTCTTTTTCCTTCGGAGAAGCCGGTGCTCCTCTCTCCTCCTCTGCTCGTAGAGCTCGCGAGCAGCTCTAGTCCTTTTGTGCAGCGCCGCTTTGTATGCTTCCTGTTTAGCTGCATGTGCTTGCCGGCATTCATCGTCAAACCAGGGGTTTCGTTGTGGTCGCCGTGTGAAACCCAGCACTTCAGAGGCGGCGTCTCTGATGGCATTTTGGCAATGTTGCCACTGGCTATCAATACTTGATGCTGGTTGCATAGGACTTCGTAGAAGGTTTTGAGAGACTCGGTTGGAGAAGGACCTGGCGATCTCTTGCGATTGTAGTCGGCCGACGTCAAACTTCCTCACAGTATTTCCATTACTTGGCGCTGGTCGGGATATCCGCAGCCGTACCTTGGCTACAACAAGGTAGTGATCCGAGTCAATGTTGGCCCCTCGGAAAGTTCGGACATCCATGATACTGGAGGAGTGCCTTGCGTCGATCGCAATATGGTCAATCTGGTTGACGGTTGATTGATCGGGAGATCTCCATGTCCCTTTGTGGATATTGAGATGCGGGAACTGTGTACTAGCTACCACAACGTGTCGCCCCGCAGCAAAGTCGATCAGCCTGAATCCGTTATCGGAGGTCGTGTCGTGCAGGCTATACTTTCCGACAGTACGACCAAAGATGCCCTCCCTTCCTAGCTTGGCATTAAAATCGCCTAGGACAATTTTAATGTCGTAGCTAGGGCACTGCTCATAAGTTTTGTCCAGGAGCTCGTAGAACATATCTTTGGTCTCGTCATCTTTCTCCTCTGTGGGGGCATGTGCGCATATCAGGCTAATGTTGGCGAATTTAGCCTTGATGCGGATCGTCGCGAGGCGCTCGCTTACAGGGTTGAAGCTCAAGACTTTTTGCCTAAGTCTGCCTCCAACAACGAAACCACATCCAAATAGGCGCTGTCTTTGATGCCGATAGCAGTCGCCGTAGTAGATGTCGCAGTTTTTCATCCTTCTTTTGCCCGGCCCGTCCCACCGCATTTCTTGGATGGCAGTAATGTCTGCCTTGCAGTCGTTAAGGGCCTCCGCTAGTTGCTCGGCTGCACGTGGTCTGTTAAGGGACCTAACATTCCACGTGCAGATCCGGAGCTCGTTGTCCTTTTCTCGTTTGCATTGGTCGTCAACAGTAAATCCGTCCGAATCCGAGGCTTGTTTCCGCTTCGTGACTGGTGTTTCTTTACGTGGCCGGGAAGTCACCCCGACGGCACGACCCCCAACCTGGAGGACCAGATCCTTTGCTTAGCTCTAAGGACGGAGAGCCGGATAGCCCGCTCCTTATAGGCCTGAGCTCCGAATACGTCGTAGTAGCCCATATAAGGTGTTCACTAAGTAGTTCGGCCTGACTGGAACTATGGACGCCACCGTTGATTCCATCTGGGGAATTCCTCCGCTGCCGTCCGGATGCAAGGAGAAGTGCCTTAGTGGGAACACTCCTCCCCCCCTCTCTCGTCTGCTACCCCCAACAACCTTCCAAAGGGGTTGGAACCCAATCTCCAGTTGAGGTACTAGGCACCCGGTGTTCACCACGGGGAGGTGAGAGTAGGAGTTGATAGACAGAGGTGGGTTTAGAAAACCTGTGGATGCTTGTATCCTCTTGAGTGCACATGTCTATCCTTTGACCACCAAATGGGATGTACTTATTCACCACAAATTGGAGTATCCGGAGTTAAGGCCCAAATATAATAGGCTTAAGCGGGATTAATCGAATGTCGAAATACAACGAAAATCCCACTCAAGTTCTGCCAAAAGATTGTGGTTCCCATGATAGACTTAAGCAAACGATTTGAAAATCATGGGACTCCATTGAGAACGTCGCGAGTATCACGTTATGCCTTGATAATTTTAAATCAATTTTAAAAATTGTGTAATTTTTTCAGCTATGGATGTTTATATTTACGAACCCGATTGTCCGATCTAAAATATCCTCAAACTTTTGAGGTCAGTGTAATTTTTGATATATTCCCTTCTTTCACGGATTTTTTTGAAGCCCGATAAAAAATATAAAATATGGGCTTAGATATGACAATAATTAGTGAACTAATGACAAGCAAAAACAAACCTTTAAGCCAACACAAGTTAACGAAAACTTTACGAAATCGAGAAAAAGGATATTATGGTCATGGCATACGAATCGTGTGCATTGGGACATTTCGCAAAGCCGACTTAAGCTTATCAAAGTCTATTATGGTTGGGCGTTAAGCTTATGTAGTGTGTGCTTAACACAAACACAATTGACAATGCGATTTGCAATTGCGTCAAACTGTGTATGGCAGACGGGTTGCGAGCCGCAATATTTCCAAGTAATATTAAAACATTACTCTAACGGAAATCGTATTCCTTTCCGGTGGAGAATTTCCACGTAAAAAATAACTTTTTTTCTTCTGCAAGGACGTTCATTTTTTTTCTGTGTGCAAATCTTATGGTATTTGTAAGTACATACTTTGTTTTTCCTGCACACACTGATCACTGATGCCGACTGCGTATATCAATTATTCTAATTTTTTAAATGATGTAAGTACCGTAATGCATCATAAATATGAAACGATCTATGCCCGTCCGATGGGGTGCCGTGGCGTAGTGGTTAGTGTGTGTGCTTACTTCGCCAGAGGTCTGGGTTCGAATCCTGCCATCGTCACCTGAAAAAAAAGACTTGTTCTTTTTCACGGTCCCCACCTCCGCGAGGGTCTGACAAGCCCTCCAGGAGTATCATTTGTCTTGAAAAACTTCTCAAAGTGCCGCTCGGATTCGGCAAAAAATTGTAGGTCCCCTTGTATGTGAAGAAATTAACACACACAGCATACATTGTTGAGAAGTTGGCCCTGGTTCACCTCGAGCTGTTGCGCCACTCTATTTATTTATTTATGCCCGTCCGATGCTTACGAAACTTCGACTAAAAATTTTTTCGACTACTGGCACGATTCATGCTTTGTAGTGAGTAGGCAGGTTGAGTGCGAGGATAAGAACCCCTCGACAATTTCCGGCGAGCTCAGCTGAGCATGAGCAAGCATGCCGTGCTCCTCGCACTCAGCCATTCTATTCCTTTCTTTCTCCCATTCCGACCTAAGGTTGCGTCTTCATCCTTCTCCTGTAATTTCTCTGCACCCAATCTCCTCCTGTATGCCTACACCTGCTCATTGCAGTTGTTTATTTTTAATTTAGAAATTACCCTCTAAGCAAGGCGAACCGAATGCGAAACGAAAAATTACTCATCTACCCATACAACTCTTCGCTTGTGTATCGCCTTGGCGAATTAGAATCTCAACGCTTTCCTTTCTTTCGCCATATGAAAATTAGAATCACCAGCGTAACACAAATGCGAGCCGCTTTCTCAACGCCAAAGCGAAATGAATTCTTAACGCTCAAGCGAAACGAATTCTTTACGCCAAAGCAGAGCGCTTTCTTAACGTGAAAGCGTAAAGAATGCGTAAAGTTTGAACGAAATGTTTTCGAAGTACTATAGCGAAACAGTGCAGAATCTTTTTGCAACACCCATTCGTTTTTGTAATTCCCATATAAAATGCTTTAACATATATTCAAAAAACAGAAAATTTATTTTTTTGAGTCTTTTCACAATAGCATTCTGCGTTTACACTTGAGATTGTATTTGTTTACTGAAACCACCCCATCATCTTTGAGTTCTAATGCGTCGTGCTGATATTTCAGAGCAACAAAAGCGTAAAGTTTGCGTAAAGAATAAAGCGATTCGCTTTTTTGCTTGGAGGGTATCGTTGAAAATCTCCTTCAATTGAAAAGGGGTATGGTATTAACCTCTTTATAAAAACGTCGCATTTTTCTTCAAATATTTTATTAGATATGGTTTACATGTGTTGATTGCACTTTTATATCAAAAAAAGTTTTTTTTTTAACGCCCTCAAAAGTGAGCGTGGTGAAAATTTATGATTCAAGTTGATAGTATACGCGTATATATCTGAACGTTTCATAATGCAAGCTTTCTTCATTTCAAGCATATATATTAAAAATGCCGTTGATAAGAATGCTAATGAAATGCGACCACGCCCATCTGGGGGCCGTTTTTGTTTTTATTTTCTTTTGAAAGGCCAATGCCAATAGCAATTTTCGTGCTAGCAAGGTGGGCGTGACAGAAAAATGCGCGCCTTCCCGTCCGACTAGAAGCATAAGCATCTGTATACGACAATTATAGAAGCATAAGCATCTGTATACGACAAATTCTTTTAAGTCGCATGATAAAAAATATAATTTTATTTTATTTAACAATAAAAAATGACTGCTTTCACCCTAAAAATGACTGTTTTCGGAATCGCCCCTGAAAATGAGTGTTTGTGAACTGAATTTACTACAAAAAGCTTGCAAACTCTTTTTTGCCGTGAAGTAGTGGTTGGTGTGTGTGCTTACTACGCCGGAGGTCTGGGTTCGCATCCTACCATCGTCACCTGAAAAAAAAACTCAGATCGTATTTCCCCCATATTTCTGAAGAGGTCTTCTTCCACACTGGCAAAACCACTGCGTAGGCTATTCTATCTGTCCTACTCTTCTGGTCTCTTCCCGAGTAGATGGAAAACTGCATTTGTTAAGCCCGTCCCAAAAAAAGGCGATTCAACTTCTCCGACCAGTTACCGACCAATTGCACTAACATCCATTCTTTCCAAGGTCATGGAAACGCTGATGAATAGTCAGTTTATGATATATCTAGAATTACGGAGGCTTCTCAATGACCGTCAATATGGCTTTCGTGGCAAAAGGTCGACTGGTGATCTGATGGCTTATCTCACCGAAAAGTGGTACCGCTCCTTGCTCCTTCATGGTGAAAGCAAAGTTGTTGCGCTCGATATTTCTAAAGCTGTCAAATGAGAGTCTGGCACCAGGCTTTCTTGTTGAAAATGCGTGCATTTGGAATCAATGTGTCTTTCATTCATTGGATTAGAAATTTCCTTTTGAACCGATAAATCCAAGTGGTTTTGGACGGTTTCAAGTCTGATGTCCATCATACTAATGCTGGTGTTCCCCAGGGCTCAGTTTTATCTCCAACACTCCTTTTGATCTTTATAAATGATCTCTTGTCTGCCACATCTAATCTAATTCATTCTTTTGCTGATGACAGTAATCTTAATTTTTCTACTGCTCCTAAGACAAATTTACACCTACTCGATCGGATACAAAAAAGAGCATTGAAATTGATATGAGACTCAAACATTGCGAAGCCAATGAGACTCCTTGCAACATCGTCTCTTGTCTTTCACTGTTTTTTCGTTTCTTCCATAAAGAGTGCTCCAGTGAAATAGCCAGTTGCATTCCACCCCTTAAAAAATTCAACTGCAATACTCGCGCAAGAAGAAATGCTCATTAGCCGAACAACACGGATGTGGAACAGGCTTCCTTCCCAATGAGGTTTTCCCTCGTCACTACAGTCCACAACAGTTCAACGCCAAAGTGCACCAGTTCCTCTCTTTTTTTTCCTCTGATCCTTTCCATTCGCGTTATGTTAACTCAGTATAAAGCCGCGTTGTCACAAGCAGAAACAGAAACAGAATCTCATACATTAGCTACTGACACCAAAATTCGTTGAATGCTTTTTGCGTTGCTAATGTATGTAATTCTGTTTCTGTTCCTGTTCCTTGTGACACCGCGGCTTAAGGGTAGCCCTAACCCCTTGAAAGCGGATGAAAGTCTGTTTCTGTTTCTGTTCCTGCTCCTTGTGACAAAGCGGCTTAAGGTCTCAGTGGTCAGATTACAAAAATTTCTGCAAATAATTTTTTTTAAAAGTCTAATTCGGGTAATTGTGAATGTGATACATTTGAATTGAAATTTGATTATTTGCAAATATATTACTTTGGATTGTTAATGTGCAGTTGGATTGTAAATGGAAAAGCGGTTTTTCATTAACTTGATACTAACTTTCATGCTTGATCGTAGTATAAGTTATAAAAAAATTATTCTCCTTAAGCCGCGTTGTCACAAGGAACAGAAACAGGAACTGAACTGAAAACGGTGCCGTATCTGTTTCTGTTTCAGTTGCTGGTGCTGCAACAGAAAACAGAAACATGAACTGAAAATTTTCCTAGAGAGTGCTCTGAAATGAGCGTCACTTATGAAGTTTGACATCCACTTAAATAAAACATTTTTGACATTACAATAACTAGATCAGAAGCTTTTTTTTGTGTTGAATTCTATAATATGCAATCGGAATCGGTATGTTGTTAAAACATCCAATCCAATGGCGTGCTCGAAATAATTTCCATTGTTTTGCATCAAGCGCTCTGCATACAACGACTGCAATTTGATACAAGTTGACGAGGCTACAGGAATTAAGGGACTTACTAAAGCATCCAAATTAAACCCTCATGCCCTTTAAATAACTACAGTTTGATTTTGCGTACTTGTATATTTACTTATACTTCTTAATCCATTCAACGGACTTGAATCAGTCTTTTCCATCACTGGTGTACACACTTGATGAGATAAATCTTGTGATTAAATACCCAAAACAAATAAAAAACTCCCTTGTGTTCACTTTTCTTCGTATGAAAAACGTATTTTATTTCAAAGAAAAAAATTCACAGGACACCGGACGGACAGTCAAAGCCTTCAGCCTCTCTTCAGCCTTCTTGAAGAGAGCCTGCTCAGCTTCTCCGTAATGATTCTCTGCGTGGAATGCATTATGTGCAGCTTACAGGCAACATCCATGCCATTAAAAATTACGAACATGAGATTGCTGCACTTTTGTCATTTCCGCCACTGGTTTTTCTTGAAAGATCCACTGAACTGAAGAGCTTATTAAACTTTATCGAAAGTACCACATCGTTTTCTAACAAAGGAAAAAGCTGCTATCGGTTATTTGGTCTAGTATTAATTTAATTGAATGTCTTAAGATTTGTAATAACGTACCTTTAATTATGGTCGAACGCTCCCAAAAGCAAAACAAAACAAAACAATTAAAATTGATTATTGACATTTAGCAATCGACTGCCAAAACGCTTTCAAAAACAAAAGAGAGCCGCTCACGAATGGCGCTTGCTCGCTCAACTATAAACAAGGGTTGCTATGCAACAGCAACGTTTTGATTTTCTGTTCCAGAAACAAGTCCTCTCGAGTTGTTGATTTTACGTCGCTGATTCAGTTGATGGTTCAGTTGCTAAAAACGGCGCCGTTTAGTTTTCAGTTGCTAATGTATGGGATTCTGTTTCTGTTCCTGTTTCTGTTCCTTGTGACAACGCGGCTTTACAGTAAAATAAAATTTTCACTGTCGCGCCTAACTGTACCGAGTTAAAAATAGCACTACCTTATCTTTGCTTATCGTCATTTGGTATACCAAATTCGGCATTCGAAGTGAACATGTTCGAAAAAACGCAATCAGTTTTTACTATCGAAAAGTGTCGTACCGCGGTCCGGGAAAATTATTAAAAACAATTACTTTATTATTGCTTTATTGTTAAAAATATGAAAATTGTATATAGTTACTATTATTGAATCTCATGCAATCAAATTTAAACACACATAAGCGTGTTGTGAGTGTAAAAATGACCAGACAAAAATTGCCTCTTCTCGGTCGAACAAGGGTGTGTGCCGCCATATTTCTTTTTTCACCAATCTAAATATTTTTCATTAAAACCACGCAGAAAATATTTCTTTTGCATGCGTATAAAAGAAGAAATAAAAACAAATTTAAAACGTAAATAAAAACTCCAAAATTGTCAAGTTAAGTGAATTATGCAAATATTAAACAAGATGTGGTTGGAATTAATTTTCTCTACATTATACCAATTCCTGTGAAAAGTTCAACTAAAAAGTGAAAAAAAAAACAGTTTTCCTAGCCGAACAACATGCGCATGATAACAAGTCCAGTGGTAATGCCCATGGAAAAGCCAACATCTATTTGGAGCCAAATGCATGTCTGCTTGCGGAGTATCAATATCCAATTCACTAGGTGAGTGCATTATGCTTGTTGTTGGTCTCATGTTGGTCCACACTTTGGGTGTCTCGAACTTTTGAGTGGGGTCGACTGGGGGAACTTGGTATGTGCGCATATATATGTGGTTGTATGTATATGTTGGTCTTAAATTGCTTCTGACAATGCGCCTTGGATATCACAATGAAAATGAAAATTGTTGTTTTCGGGCACCAATTTCTTGTTTTTCTATGACTGTATCCAATAAAAAGTTTGCGGACTTTATTTGGAGTATAATCACCATTAGCGCGTCTATGGGTAAATCTAGAAAATTTAGAAGCCAAACATTTGAGTGGGTACCAACAACCCTGTCAGGTACCAACAGCGAATCTGTACAGATATTCCCAAACAAACATCCCTTTATACCACTTTTTTTTAAGCATAAACACTTTCTAATTTGTTTGATCTTTAAATATGCTGCACCAAAATTAAGAAATTTCATAATGCATCTTTAGGAAAAATGATAAAAATTAATAAACTGCAAAGTTGTTTAAATTTGTTCCTATTTCAACTGTCAAGTGGGTAAAACGCAAAATATTCAGTGAACTGAGAAATATGTTGGGACGTTTTATGTTTTTTTAGCAAAAAGACCTTATGTTATAGGGTAGGTGTACCAGTATCCGGCCACTCACTAGTATCCGGCCACTTTTTCAGGCTTATTTTATACTTTGGTTAATTACCTAGGTGTCCATAATCCTATCGAAAAAAATGTTCAAAGTCTGAAGATAGTTGCAAACGCTAAAAGTGTATTTTTGAGTTCTCGATCGCGAGATGGAGGAGGAAACTAAACATTCCAATTACAGTATTGTTTGATAATGTATAAGTTTTTGTTGTTTTTGGGTAAATTATAATATTATTGACCAATTGGCATTCAAGAAATAAAAATCTATTGTTTTAAGTTTTTAGAAATTTAGTGGCCGGTAACTGGAACACAATTTTTATGCCATGATCTACAAACAGGCCAGGGTGGCCGGATACTAGATCTTTATCTAAAATCACATTTTTTATTTATTTTACTCTTAAAAGGCGCAAAATGTATCTGTCCACCACTCCAGTAAAAAAAAGTATTTAATATATCAGGTTTTAGTATCCGGCCACTGTTTTCGGTAAGAAGATTGCTATGGCCGGTTTCTAAAACAAAAAGCTCAGTATCCGGCCACCCTAAAATTGTGTGTTAAATGATACTATTTCATAGGCTATGCCTCAAAAGACCGAAAAATAATAAGTTGAAGACTTATCTCAAATTCAAGGAATCAATAAAGCGCGAGTGAAAGCAGAAAAAACGAATTAAGTCACAGGAAAGCCGCTTCAAAGTATAACTCGCCAAAAAAGTTCTTTGCAGGACAGTTTATGTGGCGAAGCTGCTGAAACTTGAAAACCCAAAGGACCTTAATCGACTCTAAATCTTAAACCTCTTAAATCTTAATTGTCAAGGAAAGGCAAATTACAAACTTGTGCGTAAATATGGCACAATGTGGCTATCTACTTAAAAAAAAACCTACCTTTGGACATCATCAAAAAATATTACAAAGATCGAATATTAAGATCAACTCGTCTTAAGGTTATCGTGCTGGAAGAATGTGGCTGAAGTTGTTTTTTAAACGTTCTCCGATTTTTCCTTTAATCCGTTCTAGAGCATCAGAGAAGGGAAGTAAGTTAGTGGTTCTTAGTTAGTTTAAGTATGCTGAGCTTCGAAGAGAAACTTGACCAAGCCGGGGTACCTGCTGAAATTCACGATATTCGCCACCGGTATTGCTGCAAGCCTGTCCAACTTCTCAAAACTAAATTGACCTAGAATATAAGTCTAAAATACATGCCTCCTTTTATGCTTCTTGCAGGGATGTTGTCTTCTTCCGATCTTCTTCTTAATCAAAGAAGAGCCCTTGGTCTTAATGATTCTTAATTTAGCTGAGTGTTTTCCCAACAGGTTGTGGCCTGTTGTCACTCCTGTGGCTATGGCCATAGTGATGGCCTTTTCATTGCTATAAGCTTTTTTGACTTGCAACTGTCTATGGATGGTCATAACGCCGTAATTCTGCAAATTTTCCCATCTATTATGGGTTATATTGAATAGTTGTAGGCACTTATCCTGTCTCAAAAGAGCCCGGCAGATAAACCCCTTTGCCCGCTGTAGCTCGTCAGGCCTTTCATTTTCGATAAAGTCACTATGGTCTGGTACCCAAACAAGGCGGACAGTTTTCTGTCTGCTTAGGGCCCTAAGTTTTGAGCGACACTCTGTCTCTCTTAAGGCGCGCGTCCACTTGAGATTGAAACTATTGAAAGTAGCTCTCAGGCCACTCTTGAGAGTCACGAGAATAACTTTTAGAAAGAGACTTTCAAGGAGTCGGGGAGTTGATGGTATAAAATCAATTTTCTGCGAGTACTCTCAGAACTCTCGAGAGTGGCCTGAGAGCTACTCGCAGTAGTTTTACTCTCATGTTGGCGCGCACCTTTACTACACGAGATTTTACTGTTGGTTTTGCCAGGACCTTGATGGCTGCTATGCTGTTTACGTTTTAATACTCTGGCTTTTTCAGCGGGTATAAGTATTGATAGAATCTCGGCTTAAAAGATATTGTAGGAGTTCAGTAGAATTCTGCTTGTTAGGATGCCGAATTTTTCTTAGCGTACACCTACTCCAGTACTTCCAGTTGATGTAGAACGGTCTGTGTATATTGGATTACAACGTTATCCCGCTATTACAAAGCTAACTATATAAAAATTTTTTATTCAGAAATGTATAAATATTTGTAAAAACGACCTGGCCGGATATTGAATCCAACTGGCCGGGTACTGAAATTTTGTAAATTCACTTTTATCAAAAAAAAATATTGTTATTAAATAATAATATTATATAAATTTGGAGTTTACAATTTTTCGGTGTCGCTAAAACCTTACCCTACCTATTCCTTTTCGACAAAAAATCTTAGACATAAACAATTGATCGGGATTCGGTATAAGCTTTAAATCACTTAAGTAGCTTTACTGAAATGTATCATCATCATTTTCTAAAGACCGCTTATCCTTTAAAAGGGACGCGGAGCGAGGGTGGTCAAATGGTATTTCCGTCGTTCTCGATCCTCCGCCACCAACTCAAGAGACTCAGGCGCAATCCCCAGGCGGGACTCAGAGATCTTTTTTACCTGATCCCACCACCTGTTTCTTGACCTACAAGGAGGGCGATGCGCTCGCATCTCGGCTAGCATGTCCTGCCTAGGAACTCTCAGGTTGCATGCGACATCGAAGAATTTATCGTTCCACTTGGAGAAGTAGCTGTACGTTTCTCGCTCTACCCAAGAGTATCACCAGCAACGCACCTCTGAAATCTCATTTCGGATGCTTGTACCCGCGATCTAATTCTTTCGGACATTACCCAAATCTCATGACCATAAGTGAGGATTAGAACGAACACTGAATTAAAAGCTGAGATCTTTGCTAACACTCCAAGCTCATCTTTCCTGATGAGCGGCCATCGCAGTTCCCCTACTGTTGCTCCCGCTTGGCCATTCCTACAGGATAACTCAGTATCACTCCTTCCACCTTTCATGACAGAGACGCCGAGATGCTTAAACTTATCCACCTGTTGCAATGGAAATCCATTAACATATGTGCAGGGTACACCGTACACTGGACAAAAATCGGAAAACAACCATCACCTCGGGTTTGCTCACGTTTACCTTTATCCCAGCCTCACCACAGATGGCCGCAAACCCGTCCAGTGCTCGCTGAAGTTCCTCATCGCACGATGCCAGGACTGCGCTTCACCATCCAGTCCATATTATGGCAAGGAGAGGTCATAGAACGCAGCCCAGGCGAAGTCTATGGCACACATCAAAAAGATGGGATTTGACGCCATTTATCCGAACCCAGCTTCTGCAGTTACCATACAAAGACTGAATGGCTCTTCAAAACTCTCCAGAACTTATCCCGAGGAGCCCGGTGATAGGCCTTTTCCAAATCTACAAAAAAACGCGTAGACCGGTTTGGCACATTCCCATGCCTTCTTAAGAATTACCTTCAGAGTAAAAAGCTGGTCGGTTGTGCCTCTGCCAGGCCGAAAGCCGCATTGATCTTCCTGCAACAAAGGTTAGATTACATCTCTTATGTTGGAATTATCCAACATCTTCGCGAATTTTTTTCCCGGAAGTGTACCTACCGTCTTTGGATTTAACCCCTTGTACGATATTTAACTTCTTTCCTCTGAGCCGGCGAATAGTCTGCCAAAACATCTTGTTCGCAAATCTGTAATATTGCTCTAACCTCTCGCTGAACTTTTTCCAAGCCTGTTCCTTGGCTCTTCTGACCGCCATCGAAAAATAGAGTTCCTACATTGATTGCAAATAATATAGGCTCTCTTCTTCTCTCTGAGTTCAGGAGAGTCCAGGATTCTTAAACCACGCAGCTGTCTTCTCACCGCCAGCCGCCACACCAAGCCGCTTCACTCCAAAAATATTTCTTGCAGAGGCAATGACTGCAACTGAAAACAGCTGCCATTCTTCCTCTACATTTAAAAGGTCTGTTTGAAAATTCAAATTTGAACATTCAAGTTTGAATGTTCAAACTTCTCCGAAACGTGCCATGCAAATCGCTCCCTGTATTCAGATTCAGCATCCTGTAACCTTTCCAAGGCATGCGGGTCACCCGTCTTGGTTATCGCCTAGTTGACTCTATAAGGAACCCTCTCGCTAAAGCGCAATTTGCACAACAGTAGGTGGCGATCAATTGACAGCTCAGCTCTGAAAACGCTAACAGCACAATCATATTTTGAACACACGATGTTACAACAAAGAAATCAATCAAAGATCTCTGATTTAAACTGTGCCGGTACAAGTGTACTTGTAAATGTCTTTGTGAGGAAAAAAGTTTTATGATGGACAAGCCACAAGCACAGCAAAAGTCCAACAAGTTCCCTTCGTTCCTATTTTGATCCGGGTCACTGTGCCCCCTAATCACAAATTTCCAAGTACTGCTGTCCGTAACCAAATGAGCATTTAAGTCACTAGGAGAAAGAAGTTAGGTTAGGTGTATACACCTGCATTAGAGCCAAAGTCGATCGCTCAAGCTTAACCTTTAAGATTAAACCCTCCCTCCCAATAAAATAAACTCAAATACGTTTTCCGACAGCCGGGGGCTTATGAGTATCCCCACAATCTTCACACCCGCCTGTGCAGTCATGTTACGTGTGACGCTAGACCAGAAAAGTCTCCACCCATCAGCTAAGTCTCTGAAGGAACCTTTCCACTTAGGTGAGGAGATGCCCAGTACTCAACCAGTTCAAGTTCCTTCTTCGTTAGCGATGAGACATTCCATGCGCCAATTTTAAGTTGGTGCTTAGTGTTCTATTTGTTAATTTATATAAAATGCACCAACATCTTGCATTGGTTCTTCAGGGAGAAGATTTCTGTTTGTGTGATAAGACGACTTTTCTGCAAGCAACACGGATAAAAGAACTGTGCATAAACATCGAAAGCCCACTCCAAATCGTCTTGAAAACACCCTGTGATGTAGTGAGCACGGTTTGCTCTCAACTACCTTTAAGATGAGTCAGAACCATCTACGCACCGCTACAACCTACGCAGCCGATCTCAGCGATAACACTTCAACAGCAGTTTACCGGTGATCACGTTCAATGCAACTTGAGCGAAACGACCGGGGTGAGAGTGAGTCTAGTATTGCTCATGTAAAAATATTAATTACCGCGGTAGGTGCATTCGAAAAGTTTTTATAATGTCTTTTCCACCTATTTGAAATTAGGTTTTCTGTGACGTATTTTCCAGTGCAATGGGAGCTCGAACTATTAGTCTGTGTTTAAACTTTTCAATACCTATTTTCGAAAAATTAAATTTTATGTATTTCAATCCGGACTTGTGCCAAAAAAGAAAATAACTTTTTCCAGGAATATCTCAATAAACTGACCACTAAACTAATTCACTTCCCATTATTAACCATTGTTACGCAGAAGCATTAAGCAAGGGCCCCATAACACGAGCCACACAACTGTTTTGCCGTTGTCTAGTCGGGGCATAATCTCGAAACTCGAATGAAAAAAATCTATCCAGTTGAAGCCTTGTCTCAATAGTCGACCATAATATTTTTGTCGCTCGTTCGTAAAGCCCATAACCTATTGTCAGGTTATGCCTATATGCACAGAATCAGCTGGCATGTAAAATTCTTTTCCCAGACATGCGCATTAAAGACCCGAGTGTAGCAGCCACAATACACATCCACTTTGCATCTTGGTTACCTTGCTCATTTGTGTTTTATGTTCTTTCAGTGTGCAGTAATAGGACGAAACGTGAGGCAGTCTTCTGTTGGAAGAGTTTTCGAAAAAACCTTAAAATGAACACAGACGTGGAAGTGATAACTATCAACAGCGATAGTGAGGACGAGGCTGTGCCTCCTCCACCACTACCAGCCCCAGCCGTGCCTGAAGAAACATCTTCATCTGATGGATCCATTTGTGGAGAACCGTCAACATCGCGGTTCGCGCTAAATTTAAGACCACACCAATCACCAGCAACAACTGAAGACATCGGCCGTCGCTCCAATTTAAGAATAGCGCCACCACAAGCATCACTTGCTCTGTTCCCAGCCATACTCAAAATTAATACCGAATTTCGTGCAGTCTTTGGCATGAATTACTCCCAGTCGAAGGTTATGAAAATCGTCCAAAGCTACATCAGGTGAGTGCTTTACTACTTTTATATTCTTTTTAAGTTAATGCCGTTAACAAAGGAGGAATAATTGTTGGCATGGTTTTGTGAAGGAAGGCGAATCCTGGTAATCACACCAAGTCCTCCCACATGGCATTGAGCCATTTCTAGGAAAACAAGCTATTAAAAAAAAAATAAATAGAGTGGCGCAACAGCTCGAGGTGAACCAGGGCCAACTTCTCAACAATGTATGCTGGTGTGTTAATTTCTTTACATACAAGGGGACCTACAATTTTTTGCCGAATCCGAACGGCACTTTGAGAAGTTTTTGAAGACAATTGATACTCTCGGAGGGCTTGTCAAACCCTCGCGGAGGGGGGACCGTGAAAAAGAACAAGTCTTTTTTTCAGGTGACGATGGCAGGATTCAAACCCAGACCTCCGGCGTAGTAAGCACACACACTAACCACTACGCCACGGCACCCCACATATCACCTTAAAACAAGCTATTTATGGTGATAAAAAAAACCGGGATGACACCTAGCCTGGGGTAGATTTGTAAGTACACCAAAACAACTGTTGCTGTGCTGGGTCTACTTCATGCGACGCAGTATATTTTTTCCCGTTTGTTTTGTTAAGGGTTTAAGTGTTTGTTAAAAGTATCGGATTTCTTTTCATTCGCAATGAAACGCAGTGGAATTATAAAAAATATTTGTATTGCAACAGGGATCTTAATGTTTTGCTCATAAAGTTTATATTTACTTACTTACTTACTTACTTAAGGTGGCGCTACAGTCCGGGGTGGACCTGGGCCTCAGCCAACAAGCTTCGCCAGCCAGCTCTGTCTCTAGCTAGCCGTCTCCAGTTTCGCACGCGAAGTTGGCTGAGGTCCCCTTCCACTTGCGTGCGCCACCTGAGTCTCGGTGCTCCTCTACCGCGTCGTCCCTGCGGTGTGGATTCGAAGATTTTCCGGGCCGGGGCGTTGGTGTCCATCCGCTCTAGATGACCCAGCCATCGTAGACGTTGTGTTTTGACTCTTTTGGCTAGGTCGGTATCGCTGTACAGCCCGTACAGTTCGATGTTATATCTCCTCCTCCACTCTCCGTCTATGCAGACGGGACCGTAAATCGTCCGAAGAATTTTCCTCTCGAAGCAGCCTAAAGTGTTTTCATCCGCCTTTGACAGGGTCCATGCTTCTGCACCGTACAGCAGGACTGGGATGATGAGGGTCTTATACATGGACACTTTAGTTGCTCGAGAGAGGGCTTTGCTACTCAATTGCCTTCTTAGCCCAAAGAAACAGCGATTGGCAAGAGTTATCCTTCGTTTGATTTCAGCGCTGGTGTCATTGTCTGAATTGATAGCGGAACCCAGGTAGACAAAGTCCCTAACTACCTCAAAGTTATAGCTGTCGATGGTGATGTTTTGTCCAAGACGTCGGTGTTGGGTGTCTTTTCTTGATGACAGCATATACTTGGTTTTGCCCTCATTGACTGCTAAACCCATATTCGCCGCTTCCGTCCCAATACTCACGAAGGCTTCACTGACATCACGCTTTGTTCTTCCGATTATGTCAATGTCGTCTGCGTATGCAAGTAGTTGAACGGACTTTTGAAAGATTGTACCTCTGGTGTTGGCGCGAGAGTTCTGCACAATTCTCTCAAGTATGATGTTAAAGAAGTCGCATGACAGCGCGTCGCCTTGTCTAAATCCTTTTTTGACATCAAAGGGGTCGGTGAGGTCTTTGCCGACCTTGACGGAACAGCGTGAGTTTTCCATCGTCATCCTGCACAGACTGACGAGTTTGGCAGGGATGCCAAAACTAGACATTGCGCTATATAGCTCGTCTCTATAGATGCTGTCATACGCGGCCTTGAAATCGATGAAGAGGTGGTGTGTATCGATTTGGAATTCCTGGGTTTTCTCCAAGATCTGCCGCAGTGTGAATATTTGACCGATGGTGGACTTTCCTGGCCTAAAGCCACACTGATATGTGCCTATCAGATTGTTGACAAACGGCTTCAGGCGTTCACACAGTACAGCAGAAAAGATCTTGTATGCGATGTTAAGAAGACTTATGCCTCTGTAGTTGGCACAACTCAGAGGGTCTCCTTTCTTCAGGATCGGGCAAACAATGCTGAGGTTCCATTCGTCGGGCATGCTTTCTTCCGACCATATCTTGCAGATGAGCTGGTGCATGCTCCTAACCAGCTCATCGCCAGCGGATTTAAAAAGTTCGGCAGCTAGGCCGTCTGCTCCGGCTGCTTTGTTGCACTTGAGCTTAGACACAGCTACTTTCACCTCCTCCAGGTCGGGTGGGCGGTATCGTTCGTATGCTTCGTCGGTAACGTCTTCGCCCGGGTTGAATGGTTCGTTCTGCCTGACAGCGGTATTTGGTTCGTCCTCGCCGTTATACAGTCTGCAGAAGTGGTCTTTCCAAATCCTCAGCACCGACTGCGATTCTACAACGATGTTCCCTTGATGGTCCTTACAGGCTTCAGTTCGAAGTTTATACCCTTGGCAGGACCTTTTGATCCTTTGGTAAAACTTTCTAACCTCATTCCTGTTGTAACATCTCTCTATCTCTTCAACCGCGCGCTTCTCGTGCTCTCTCTTTTTCCTTCGGAGAAGCCGGTGCTCCTCTCTCCTCTGCTCGTAGAGCTCGCGAGCAGCTCTAGTCCTTCTGTGCAGCGCCGCTTTGTATGCTTCCTGTTTAGCTGCATGTGCTTGCCGGCATTCATCGTCAAACCAGGGGTTTCGTTGTGGTCGCCGTGTGAAACCCAGCACTTCAGAGGCGGCGTCTCTGATGGCATTTTGGCAATGTTGCCACTGGCTACCAATACTTGATGCTGGTTGCATAGGACTTCGTAGAAGGTTTTGAGAGACTCGGTTGGAGAAGGACCTGGCGATCTCTTGCGATTGTAGTCGGCCGACGTCAAACTTCCTCACAGTATTTCCATTACTTGGCGCTGGTCGGGATATCCGCAGCCGTACCTTGGCTACAACAAGGTAGTGATCCGAGTCAATGTTGGCCCCTCGGAAAGTTCGGACATCCATGATACTGGAGGAGTGCCTTGCGTCGATCGCAATATGGTCAATCTGGTTGACGGTTGATTGATCGGGAGATCTCCATGTCCCTTTGTGGATATTGAGATGCGGGAACTGTGTACTAGCTACCACAACGTGTCGCCCCGCAGCAAAGTCGATCAGCCTGAATCCGTTATCGGAGGTCGTGTCGTGCAGGCTATACTTTCCGACAGTACGACCAAAGATGCCCTCCCTTCCTAGCTTGGCATTAAAGTCGCCTAGGACAATTTTAATGTCGTAGCTAGGGCACTGCTCATAAGTTTTGTCCAGGAGCTCGTAGAACATATCTTTGGTCTCGTCATCTTTCTCCTCTGTGGGGGCATGTGCGCATATCAGGCTAATGTTGGCGAATTTAGCCTTGATGCGGATCGTCGCGAGGCGCTCGCTTACAGGGTTGAAGCTCAAGACTTTTTGCCTAAGTCTGCCTCCAACAACGAAACCACATCCAAATAAGCGCTGTCTTTGATGCCGGTAGCAGTCGCCGTAGTAGATGTCGCAGTTTTTCATCCTTCTTTTGCCCGGCCCGTCCCACCGCATTTCTTGGATGGCAGTAATGTCTGCCTTGCAGTCGTTAAGGGCCTCCGCTAGTTGCTCGGCTGCACGTGGTCTGTAAAGGGACCTAACATTCCACGTGCAGATCCGGAGCTCGTTGTCCTTTTCTCGTTTGCATTGGTCGTCAACAGTAAATCCGTCCGAATCCGAGGCTTGTTTCCGCTTCGTGACTGGTGTTTCTTTACGTGGCCGGGAAGTCACCCCGACGGCACGACCCCCAACCTGGAGGACCAGATCCTTTGCTTAGCTCTAAGGACGGAGAGCCGGATAGTCCGCTCCTTATAGGCCTGAGCTCCGAATACGTCGTAGTAGCCCATATAAGGTGTTCACTAAGTAGTTCGGCCTGACTGGAACTATGGACGCCACCGTTGATTCCATCTGGGGAATTCCTCCGCTGCCGTCCGGATGCAAGGAGAAGTGCCTTAGTGGGAACACTCCTCCCCCCCTCTCTCGTCTGCTACCCCCAACAACCTTCCAAAGGGGTTGGAACCCAATCTCCAGTTGAGGTACTAGGCACCCGGTGTTCACCACGGGGAGGTGAGAGTAGGAGTTGATAGACAGAGGTGGGTTTAGAAAACCTGTGGATGCTTGTATCCTCTTGAGTGCACATGTCTATCCTTTGACCACCCATAAAGTTTATATTGCTTTGTATTAAAGACTGAGGAAAGTCACGGATTTTCATGTATAGAATTGATGTTTTTCGTTGGATTTTTTTTAGTGTGAATTCCATCTCATTCCATCGTCATTCCATCTTTCCCGATCCTCCACCACTAACTGCAGGCAGGTATGGACATGTTTCAAACTCAAGTGAAGCTATGGGATTTTTTTTTTCTCCTTGACACAATATAAGAGAGTTTTCAATGAAGTATGCTGCTTGCCTAGCTCTGCTTCCGTAAAATATCTTGCTCGATCGACGGGCACGAGCCTCCCTGCACACAGCATCGCTTCTGCTAAGATACACATTCGGAAATTGGCATGAGTGCTGCACTCCTCTGAGTAACTCTCTGAGTAAAACAATTTTAAAAAATAGAGCAGAAATGCTTTTCAATGCAAAAGCGATAAAGTAGGGGACAAGCACTATAAATTTCATGTCATCAAAAATGTGCTAAGAGAAAAAAAGTTTCCCATAATATTTCGGTAGTAACAAATGGAAATAAAACAAAATTTTTAATGACATTTTGTTTTTCTTTTAAATCTACCAGGGGCGCGACGATTGTATCACGGCTACCATGACTTGTCTAGGAAGTCTGTCAAAGGGCATACGAGCAACTTGTCCAAACCTTCAAGGCGTTGATAGTTCCACTCGAAGAAGTAGCACAACATAAAGACTCCCACGAATACTTACACGTTTCTTACTCTATCCCTACGTGTAACACCAGCGGCGCACCTTAGGAATCTTACTTCTATAGTACCCGTGGCCATAGATAAGTGTTGAAACAAAAATTTAATTTAAAACTGAGGTTTTTACTTTCAATCCAATTTAATGTTTCTGCATCACTCCTCCTATTTTCGGTAAATAGACCTTAAGATACTTCAATTTATCTAGGTACATATTTTAATGGGGGTCCATTGCAGTGCATAGTATTTCGGTTAACAACCTTTTCTTCCCGATTGTTGATATTCACCTTCACAGGTGGCCACAGCGGCCCTGTATCGTTCCAGGCGGCCACAGCGATAGCGTTTTTCAAACGCTAGTAACTTTTCAAGACACCTCAATGATACGCATTAGCCATTTAACAGCTCCCATGCCTTGGCTATTTCTGGCTAGACTTCATAAAATCTAGCAGACTTGTTTTTATAACTAGTCTGCGATTCAGGGGTTATCAATGACTACCTTTGCCCTCAAAATGTGTCATCATATCGCTAACGGAAACAAACAAAAGCATGAGTAAAAAGAAAAGAAAGAGAGATTTGAGAAACCACCCGTTTCTAATTTCTCTTATCCACCCGCAAGAGTTATGCCTTATCGAGGAGCAGCAAATGTATAATCAGCTATTTTGTCAGTTACACCACGTTCTAGAATTTACACCCCTTTAAAGTCTTGCAAACCTTCAGCGAGTCGGGGTTGTCAATCAATCTCATCAGCGATTGCCAAAAAGTGCTTGCAGCCTGTGCGAAGGACATTATTCTCATTTGAAATAAGTGCATCGTTCTTGGTTTAACCCCTTGTACGATATTGCTTTCTCTGATGAGACGGCGAATTGTCTGCTAAAAAATTGCCGATTTGCCAAAAATTTTCGGTTCCCTTTTTTTTCTGTTCTCACGCACTATTCAGTTCGCAAGTTTTTGCGTCTCAGGATACCACTTTGGAAAAGTTCGTACAATTGAATTCACGCAAGGCTCTCTTTTTCTCTCTAAAAACTTCTTGAGCTCTATGTGATTTAAGCCCGCCGCTCCACAAACATTTTACCCTTAGCTCTCTAAAACGTCGACGACTTGGAAGAAACTGCAGAGTTTTACGTATAGCGCTCAAACACAGAGCTTCCTGCTCTAAAATCATCATCATCATAATGTGTGCGTTACAGGTGTTTTTCAAACATGAAAGAGACCTACAGTTTTTTGCCGATTCCAAACGGCGAATTGAGAGGTCTCTCATGACAAATGATACACTCTGAATCTGTGACACACACAGATTTTAAAGTTGCGCTAAAAGTAATTTCGTGTCGGTTGTTTATGTGCGCGCATTTTCTTGCAAGCCCAAGCGTTGCGTGACTAAAAGTGCCATGTGTGCGATAAGCCTAAGAAGAATGGCCGCGAATCTTATACCCCTATCTTATACCCCTAATCTTATACGTCCTACCCCGCAGTTTTCCCATCGCTGCAAAAAGATAATTTTTTCTTCCTTGCCTCACTTTTGCCTATTCACCCGCTTTTTCGCATTTAGCTAATAAAGAAGGTTGAAGGCATATTCTCCTTTACTCCTCTGCCTTTTTAAAACAAAAATCAATAAGTTCACTGCCGCACTTCACATTCTTTCCGGCAGCGATCGATCTCGCGCCATCGATTCTTTGGCGCTGAACCACCGGCTTACACTAACTGCTTCGACAGCTGTTACGTTTCTGGCGTGTACTGGTGGACCCAAGTCTTATTCATGACGACAAATTGCTGTCCTTTAAATCGATCGGATCCCGTTTGAATCGACCCAAAGTTTTGCTTTTGATCGGCATTCAGCAACCGCGACACTTATCTTGGGCAGAGCTTTCGCATCTTTGTGCACAAAACTCCCTTCAAAACACCCTCTCTTCCGATATGCACAGCGTCAGCAGCCTCACCCAACTCAACTTCACTCGACAATCGTCCAACACGATACAATGCAGTTTTTTGGTGGTTCCGGGTGTGGTTACAGTATTTGACCGGCATTCACATGGGTCACCTTCTAAAGGAATCACGTTTAAATCTAGCTGCCCACTTTTAAACTGTTGACATAGAAGGAGCAGAGACCGCAAAACTTCATCCAAATTTGGATGAATTTCTTTAGGAGTTACAAGGAAGTATAGCTATCTACAAGGAAGAATTTTTTGACCGCACCATATTCAAGTTTGGCACGAAGGCCTAAAATATAAGCTACGGAAAGTTTTGCCGGAAAAAATGTATGAACTCTTAGAGTCTTATCTTGACAACAGACTATTTCGAGTGAGATACGGGAGCGAATACTCAGAATTCAAAGAAATACAAGCCGGCGTTCCACAAGGTAGCGTCCTCGGTCCAACACTGTTTTTACTTTTTACAAGAGATGTACCTCAAGTAGAGACAACGACTATAGCCACGTTCGCTGACGACACGGCTATCCTCGCTACGGATAAGACAGTCGAACAATCAACGGGAAAACTCCAACGCGCTTTGAATAAAATATGCGAATGGACAAAGGCCTGGCGAATCCTCCTAAATGAGACAAAATCAACGCATGTAAATTTTACTTACAAGAGGGTAATCAACTTACCTCTATTTATAAACTCGGTACAAATTCCGTACGCAAACGAGGCGAAATATTTAGGCATGACCCTAGACGCAAAACTTAAGTGGAAGCCACACGTTAAAAAGAAACGCGATGAACTTGAAATCAAGCTACGAGAACTGAATTGGCTTATCGGACGTTATTCGAAACTAAGCGTATATAACAAACTGCTATTGTATAAGCAAGTGCTAAAACCATCACGGACGTACGGTATACAACTTTGGGGTTGTACCAAACCAAGCAACATATCTATTTTAGAAACTTTTCAGAATAAGACACTAAGAGCAATCGTAAATGCTCCATGGTATATAAGAAATAGCGATTTACATCGAGATCTAGGCATCGCAACCGTGACCGACGAAGTAAGAAACTTTGCTCGCAAACTTCACACTCGCCTTCACGGCCATTGCAACCACGAAATAATCCGAACTCTGGATCAGACAAATCTTGCACGCCGACTACAACGAACAAGACCGTTGGATCTAGCGTCGTAAGAGGAAACCGCACATAATGACGGTATTGCAGGTGCTTTCGTTGGAAGGTAGCCTGCCAAACGCGATTACTATACAGAAGCATGAACTACTTGTTAAGGAAACTTAGTCGTAGTCTTACAAAGATTGGGAGGTTTTTTAGTGAGTAAGAATCTCACACTACTATGAGCACGCGCGTTCGATTCTCATAGTGCCTATGAAGGTTTTTACCTACCCACGGAAAAAAAAAAAAAAAAAAAAAAAAAAAAAAATATTCAAGTTTACCCAATTTATACTTGAAAAAAAGAACTCAAGGCGTCTGATGAAAAAATTCTTGTAAGCAAAGTACTTGAGAGAACAAGTTGAAACTTCTCATACGAACTACATAATAAGAAATGCAACCAGGCGGGTGGACTATTTTTTGTTGATTGGACCGCTACCGCTGCGCCGCGCCGGTTCGAGACCCAGAAAAAAAAATTTAGGATCATCCAAATTCCATTACAATGATCGTTAAAATTCAGAAAAATAAACAAAAACGATTTCGTCCATTGAGTTTTGACCTCAAAACAAAAAAAAATCTAAAATTTTTTTACATCATAGGGGTCCTGTTATGGCCCTATGATGTGAAGGAGGGGTAAAGACGATTCGACAGGTTCGATCGTCCATCCGTTTATGCATCTTGTCCTAAGCTCAATAGAGTTTTCCGAATGACATATTCGTAGCTTGGAAGAGGTTGTGATCTTTTTTTCATCATGAAGTGTATGCTCAGTTGCGAAGTAGTAACACGAATTGAACGCCCACACTTTTATGTGGAATAAGTGAAAAATCACTTAATTCACTCACCACCGAGCAATGAGCCAAATGTATAAAAAAATCAATTAAAAACGGTAAAAAAGCCTCTGTGTTAAATAAAAAAATATGTTCTTCTTTATTTTCCTTTTTTTTAAGTACATACACAATCGGCTTTCATTCTTTCTTTTGACTGTACCTTTTAAGATCTCCTGCAAAGTCCATCTGCATTAGCACAATTCTCGGCTCTGCGATCAGATAAATATTCGTTTGAAACGATTTCTTTTCAGCGGTGTTATGGAGCTATGTTTTTAGCTCACGATCAAATAGCACAATAACTGATTTACCTAACCCTAGAGACTGAAACGCATCACTTGTATGCATGTACCAGCAGAACGCTGTCTTGTACATCTATCTATACAGTCTACAAGCTGCAATTACAGGCAAATTGCAGTAAAAACTCTTCTTCAAACATATGGTTTTAAAATGTTGTCTTAGCTAAGCTATTTTTAATTCATCTTAGTGCATGTACAATTAAAATTACTTGCACAATTTCTTTTAAACAACATACATGCCACATGCGCTTTAGGCAGCGAAAACCGCTCATGCATGCTTGTACAATCAAATGAAGGCTCGATAACACATCCTTTACATCTTCTTCGAAGGCACATTTTACTCGAAATTCTGCAATTCAACATTGAACTTCCTTTCTTTATGTTCATACTAAAAAAAACGACAACAACACTCTGATTAGTTACAATCTTCGAAGACCCTCAGACTTTTGAGAGATACGGCCGAGAAAGACAGAATCTATTTTGATAAAAGATTTTCTATGGTAGGCTGGAAAATAAAAAACTAACTAGGATTATCTCACACTAAAAACCTGGTCTTTATTGAATAAAAAAAAAATCAACAATATTTTTAGCAGCGATATGGTTACTTCCTGGTCCATATGAATCATGACTTTTAAACCATTTCAGGCTGTGTCCCCGTTTTTTGGATATTATGGTACGATTTTTTTTTAAAACTAAACCTGTTTACACGATGTTATGAGTTGTCGGGCCATTACAATGATGGCGCAATCATCACGGTGGTTATTTTCCCAATAACATAATTGCACTATTACGAATCATAAGGCCCTGAAGCTACACTCCTTATTTTGTTTGTTGGATTCGCACTCTGCTGTTTCATTGGAAAATTACGAATAAAATAATATCCATTGGGCATGTCACCTCCAAAATTACAAGCAAAAAAAATTCGGTTTGCCTAGAAATCCAATTAATAAGGATACAGTTGTATTAATTACACTGATTCCAATTAAAAACCCATTTTTTTTATAAAAAAAATATATCTTGAAATAAGTTAGTAAGTCAGTATATTAAGTTTCCAATGAAACTTCCGGGCGGTATTTAGTTTTTATTTTTCTTGCTTACTGTTTGTTTATTTAATTCTTAACGAGCGTGTTTGCACACATTTATTTTTACATTGACCTATTCTGAATTAACACAATATCGACATTGTCAATTTCAAGCTTCTAAAACTACTAAAGCTGTCTTCTTATGAACAAAACAGATACATCCAGAATTAAAACATTAATCTCAAATGAAATTTGAAACTCGATCTCTGAAACCGAAAAGTTTTCCGTGCTTCATACTTTCCGCTTTGTCGTCGCCAAGAGTGCTGGGAAATTCCTAAACCTATGATGAATTCTTTTTACACCATAGCCGTCTAGAAAAACACTTTGAAACATACAATTTTTTTACTTCTATAGAACAAGATTATGAGATGAACTACCTGAAATTGCCTACCTAAAGTCGTAACACTGTTTAAGTGTTATAGGTTTGCCTTTCCTGGCGGGCCCTAGATTAGATTAAATTGTTTGTCAAGAGAGCCTTTCTGGGGCTCTGGCACCGCGGTCTTTTGAAAAGAGCCTTTTGTGCCTTCCCTAATAAAATCCTAAAGCCAATTTTTACTCCGGAGGCAGTCAAGAAAAGCAGGATCTTCTTTGAATTATATCGGCTAGATTTGCCGAAAGAATAATTTCTTCGCCTAGGATATTCTTCCTCAGACTCAAGGGGACCGAGCATTCCATGATTATGTGTAGAGAGAGGGATCATGGCTCTCTAGACAAAGTCTGTATGTGGCATCGGGTGAAAGGAGATGCGATGGAGATGTTTTTTTTTTAGTTTGCAAGGCCGCTGAAAATTAGACCTCCTGATGGGGGACAACCTGGGAAAGAAATTTTTGCAACAATGCTGGCCAGGTGTGTTCAGCCAGACCTCGATGGATTCAGTTCTAGCTAGGTTTTTAGCGGTCCGTCCGAAATGGTATCACTAAGTTGTCCGTCGATCCAATCGTGTTTTAATATCTGAACTGTAAGTCGTAGGAAGACAAAATTTGGGGTGCTTTTAAACTGTGGGAGTAGTCAGAGAATCCAAAGAGGGCTATTTTCTTTAAGCACATGCATAACATATAACGGTTTAATTACAGTTTTTTATTTCATGGAAAAATGTATTAATGTTTTTCAATACTTTTTTTTTAAGAAGTTTAGCAGGCAGGAACTAGAAAAACGAAACTTGAACTTAAACGAAAAATCCAATTTCTTCAAAATATTGAAAACTTTTTTAGAAATGAGGGTTGAAAATGGACGTTTTTCGAAGTGGTTAAAGGCCATAATTGTTGAACCCCTTAGTGCAAAAAGCCAAAATTGAACGCACGTAAAAAGCAACTCAACTATCAACGCAATCACGTATCCTTTTTACTGTATGCACAATTTGTTTCATATATTTGTATTGTAAGGAATTTTGTCAAAATAAACTATCCCACATCCCTACGCAACTTGTATAAAATAATTACATAACCCCTCATCGTTAGTGTGTCAAACTATGAGGGTAATGATAACCTGCACGGATATGACATCTGACTGTGTACATACATACGTTGATATTATAAACAAGAAACATGTGAGTCCCCCCCCCAGAAAAAGCTGATTTTCGTAACAAAAAATATATTTTTTTACGACAAAATAGAATGGGGAGCTACGGGAGTCTGTTATTATTACTATCGGTTTTTAAGGCAGTCAATGAATGTTTTATTTTGTGTCAAACACCAAACATATACGTTAGAACATAGTCGAGATGCAGCACAATTTGGCAGCTATAGCGCCTATATAACGTTGACGGAATGGTGAAGTGCTGGAAGGCACAGTTGTCTGTCGTAAGTCCAAAAAGCCGACAACAATATTGTTTTTGTATTGAGGCTGATTTTGACTTTGATCTTATCCTTACATGATTAGGATAAGGAAAAATCCAATTTCCACAAAATATTGAAAATTTTTTTAGAAATGAAGGGTTGAAAATGGATGACGTTTTTCAAAGTGGTTTAAGTTAAATATGTGATTAAATATGTGATTAAGTCATATTTTTCAGGAAAAGTTTTAACACTGTCGTTTTGACACATTTGCGAAAAAATTATAGCGAACTTTAAAGTATTAAAACCTTCAAAGACTTAACTCATAAACAGAAAAGCATTTTCAAAGACAATTTTCAACAATCTTCTAGTATCTTAACGGTAAAAGCGATCTTGTTAAGATTTGGTTTCAGTACAAAGCGTGCAAAAGGAAAGCAATCTTACCTAAGTTCTTCGAAGCCTATTTAAAAAAAGAAATTAAATAAGCAGCTTGTTTTACCGTTCACGCAAAAACCAGAGGCCACAGAATTTAAGAAAAACATCCAATGCTTGCGCTGGTAATTGCGATATTGGAAAAAAAATTTAACGGGAACTAAAAAAAATTCAAAATTCAAAACATATAAAACCAGCCCTTCACAAATAAGTCACGTTAAAATTGTTGTCTTATGGATATAAAATTAAAGAAATTATAAAAAAGGTTAAAAGAAGTAATTTGTCTCCCGCTCTATCTCCTTAACGTTATAAAGTATAACTTTGAACATAATACAAATTAAAACCTATGGCGAACTTCCAATATTGAGAAACTTCGAAGATATGACTCAAAAACGTAAAAACATTTTCGAAAACAAGTTTTTTAAAGGTCTCTAGTCCGTTAGCGGCTATGACGATCTTATTAAAATTTGGCTGTAGTATGAAAGTTTACAACGCAAGCTCCGTTTCCAACCTCAAGTTTTTTAACCCATGAAAATAAACCAAATAGAAAACAAAATGTTTTACCGTTTTCTTAGACATCCAGTCCGCAGAATTTTAGGAAAGTGGTCAAATGAAACGCAGCTGGTTGTAAAATTGAAAAAAAAGCCTTACGTTAATTAAAAAAAAAAAAACAAAATTGCTGTTTTATGGATATTCAATTTAAAAAATGGTTAAAAAAGCCAAGCAAAATATATGCCCTTCCCTCCATTTTCGAAACGGCAAAAATTTGAAATAAATAACGAACTTAGTCCATGTTCTGAAATAGTAAATGGTTTCCTAGATGTGCTTGAAAACACTTTAGTTGACTGACTAAAATGATGCTGCTATAGCAAATATGTATGTACATATGTATATGGTTACTTCTGGGCCAATTATTTTACATCGTCTAAATTTTACGAAAGCACAACCACATAAACGCCAACACAACAGTTCTGAAAAAAAAAACAATAAACATATAACAGTTAATTTTTAAGAAAAAAAAACATTGAAAAAATTAAAGGAAAAGTTTGTTTTTGCCATTTTTTTTAGTGTAACGAAACTTAAGAATCACCCAATATAACAAATTAAGTTTCTGCACAACGAAAAAAGTATAAAAAATACATTATTAGAATATGTATATCCAGAAATAATTTCAATAAACAAATAAAATTTCACACAAGCTGCGCATTAAAGGTAAGCTAAACCTTCAACAAAAGACGACGGACTGCTCCACTTATGCCTTCATACTTGACTTTTTTCTAGAGTTTTTTAAGAGTCTTACCGACTCCACAGTATGATTCAAGCCCTATGAGTGGTAAAGTCGCCCAACTTTAGCGAGCGAGTCTGGTATGTCGTTGCTCTCAAAGCTACTGTGGGCTGGAAGGGGTCCATCCAATGAAGGATGATTAAGTTGTTTTTTTGCTAGTGTTTGGATGGTCGTGACTGTTTCTTAAACAAGCTTTGATTCGATAACGTGTAAGTCAAGCGCCTTGAGAGCTGCTTGGCTGTCCGAGAAGATGAATATTGTTCTTTCTCTTGTGTTGGAACT
Source organism: Neoascia interrupta (assembly GCA_947623515.1). Classification (NCBI taxonomy): domain Eukaryota; kingdom Metazoa; phylum Arthropoda; class Insecta; order Diptera; family Syrphidae; genus Neoascia; species Neoascia interrupta. Next base: position 140,064,993 of record OX392463.1, read on the forward strand.
TCGTAAATCGAATTCCAACACAGTAGTTCATGGCAAGGACTTCCGCCTGGAAAAGTGATAGGCTTTTGCCAAGGCTAACTGAATATTCCGCCTGGGGAAGTTCTTTATGGGGAAGTTCTTCTTCCAGACCAAGTCTCTGCGCCCATTTTAGAGCCGTCTAAACCGAGAAGAAGTTGGTTTGGATTTTTCCCTCTTTCTCCACACGCAAAGCTGCTTTCAATTTTTTGCCCAATTTTTCAGCGTTTTTGACTTTTCCCGACGACATTATATTATACTTCACAAATCTCCACACATTTCATGAACCTGAATTCTATGACTGATCAGTTCTATTGCTTGTTTAAATTCTTTGCAGCACGGCAAATCAAAAACTATCTTGAAAATAAATCAAACTATTTTTCTGCTTGTCATAGAAAGTATATGCCTACCTTTTGTTTAACGTATCTAACAAGTGCCATTTGTATGATGGTAGTACGACACTTAAAACTATCAAAACATCGAAAACAATCAACGCAATCACGTATCATTTCTACTATATGCACAATTTGTTTCATATTTTTATACTGTAAGGAATTTTGTCAAAAAAAAAAAAAAAAAACTATCCCACATCCCTAAGCAACTTGTATAAAATAATTACATAACCCCTCATCGTTAGTGTGTCGAAACCTGCGTTACAGTCAAGTTGTGTTTTTGACAGATTCCATCCCTTGGAAAAAAAACGTGCAAAAGATTATTCATGCAAATTTATGCCTGTGCAATATATGTTTTTCCATTGCACGGGTATGACATTTGACTATGTACATACATACGTTGATATTATAAACAAGAAACATGTGAGTCCCCCCCAGAAAAAGCTGATTTTCGTAACAAAAAATATATCTTTTTACGACATAATAGAATGGGGAGCTACGGGAGTCTGTTATTATTTGGCTACTATCGGTTTTTAAGGCAGTCAATGAATTTTTCATTTCGTATCAAACACCAAACACATACGTAAGAACATAGTCGAGATGCAGCACAATTTGGCAGCTTTGGCGCCCATATAACGCTGACGGAATGGTGAAGTGCTGGAAGGCACAGTTGTCTGCCGTAAGTCCAAAAAGCCGACAGCAATATTGTTTTTGTATTGCGGCTGATTTTAACTTCGATTTTATACTTATATGATAAGGATTAGGATTATATGACCCGGATCCTATACATAAACAAAATATCAAAAGAAATGTTAGAGTAGCCTCTACCCCAATAGGTGTTTCACATGGGACGTGACAGTATGGTCATCAGTTCGGCATCTGTCACGTCTTGCCCAAAACACAAAATTCAGCCAATTCCACGCGAGATTAGAAGAAAAATCGTGAGAAATAGTGTGCTTCTCAGACTCCGAGAGTATCATTTGTCCTGAAAAACTTCTCAAAGTGCCGTTCGGATTCGGCAAAAAATTGTAGGTCCCCTTGTATGTACAGAAATTAACACAGAAATTGAGAAGTTGGCCCTGGTTCACCTCGAGCTGTTGCGCCACTCTATTTACATTTATATTTATAATAAAGTGCGATTTGTATATTACAAATTAAAATGATGGGTGCAACAACCTGTTGTCGTCAATAACATGCATAATGTATTGTACATTATTCATTCATTCTTTTCACTCAAGGAGAATTTAATTTGTTTCTTCTTTCACGTAGTTCCAAGAAGAATTTGCAATCATTTCGCTATAGTTAAAATTCGATCTCTCGTCTCATATGTACACTTCTCAAATGCACCGCATTACGAAGGAAATTACATTTTAATGGAGCGTTAATGTTCGAAGTTCGTTCGAAGTATTAATACTGCAGAAATATGTATATTTTATTACCATGTCCATGTGTAACCGCATAATGTTAATTTTAACAGACTTTCTGGAGAAAATTTCTTTTTACTCAGTTTTCTTTTTTGGTTTGAATTTCTATTTTAGACTGAAAAAAAAAAATTATGGGGTTTTATTCATGAACGTGAAATTGTGTACGCCTTTCTGATCTCTTTTTAAAAAAAAAACATTCTAACCCACACACAGACGTTTTAAAATAATATGTTTGGTGCTAAGATCACACAAAACACTTTTCACTAATATATTTAACTATTCAGGAAGTTCTCAAACGAGAATGTGCTCCAAGTTTCTAAACACATTTGAAGAGGAAAAAAGATTAACGACAACGAGCGTTTTTCGGTCATTAAAGCCCAATACAACGAATTCACAATGAGTAAATAAGTTTATGTACATAAAATAATAGTAAAGTGCGAAGCCTGGTACATGGTACAAATCGGGGAATCGGGAGACATTCGACAATTTGCATTATATTTTTCTATTTGTGTTTTTTTTCACGTCCGTAATTTTTTTGCGTTAATTAAGATTTTTAAAAATACTACACTAAGGGCCGATTTCACAGTCAAAACTGAAGTATCGATTCTGACATCTCACTCACTTCGGATAAAATTCCGTTTTCACGAAAGACGACACCATTTAAATTTTTTGATTACATTTTCTAAGAGCTTACTGCTAATATTGAGAAACGCTGGCGGAATTTAAACGGAACCTGAGGGCCGATTTTATAGTGGCAACTCAAGTAAAACTTGAGTTGAGAACGCTTCGATACTCAGCCTCCGTTCGGATTCCGCTGACGGTTTTGCATATTAGTCCTAAGCTATATGGATACAATACAAAAAAAATACCAGAGCCGATATAAGAAAAAAGATTCAAAAAATCATCTACTGCAATGAACTTCTTGAATGGAACTCATATAATCACCACTACACCCAAATCAACCGCAATATTTCGTTGATGTAAGCAAAGCCAAAATTACAAAACATAAGTATTTTTACCTTAGAGCTAATTGTCTTCGCAGCTAAGCTCATTAATTATTACGTATAACCATGTTATTCATATTGTTTGATAATAATAAATAATAATAATAGCTCATAGCTCATAGAAAATGCTGTCAAAACAATTTTATTTTGTAATGTTTGAAATATTCAATAAAAAACTTCAGTAAATCGTGTTGACTTTTTTACTTTCACTTTTTCTATTCATGATTGTTAAATTGATGTGCTTTTTATCAAAATAAAAATGATTTGCATTGTTTGTTATGAAAAACTTAAGTCGCCAATGTTGGTGACTTACTTAAGTGTCAACTGCTCGCTCAACTTAAGTTTTACTTAAGTGAGCACTGTGAAATTAGCCCTCAATCATATGACGACTTTTCAAATTTCGTGTCGTTCATGTTCATTGCTCTGACGCTGCACTTAAAGTGACGTTGTATATTGCTGGTTTTCTTAAGTGAAAACCTACACTGAACGCAATCTACGAGGCAAGCAATAAGCGTTCATTAGTTCAATGTTTACGACCTCATTACACTACATAGCTCACTTCATAGGGTGCTCACACGGTTTTCAAAAACTCATGTGCGCCAGCGTGAAAACATTTATTTTTTATATGCGCCCTCTCACGTTGACAAGCGTGAACTTACATGACGGCCGTTTCACATTATGCGCGAGAGCGTCAAACCAGAGCGGCAGCGACAACACAAGACCCGAGAAATCATTTGGTACTACTCAATGGAAGCGAGAAACCGCGAAGAATGTTTTGACATACATATTTCTAAATTTTTTCGATTTTATTGCACATGAATAGTTTATATTTCGCAACAAGTATTAGTTTCGAGATAAAAATGTCTATTCACAAGCGTATCATAACTCACAACAGCAAATGACTGAATAATCGTCGATCTCGGCGGGGGTTTTTAAATTTTTCGAAAAGCTCGGCGAGCGAGACAGCGATTACGCCGGTATTGTGAACATTGTCCCCATACATTGTCATTGATTGAAATTCATTTGACAGCACGCCTGAGACCCTCGCTCGCTCTCTTGCTCTTTATGTGAAACAGCCATGAGTTTCGGGTTGCCACGCGTGCGGTTTCCAAAAACTCACATATGCGAGCGTGAGTAGTTGCAGTTGGTATATTTTCAGCCGCACGCACAATCCAGTGAGTTTGACAGAATTGAAATATGTGTACATTTCTAAAACGGCTTATTTTCTGCATAAAGTGAGACTTATATTTTATATTTTTAAAATCTGTCGGTCTAGTACACAAGCGGGGAAAAATTTAGAAACGAAAAAAAAAAATTACAATGCACCCTTTAACTTCAAAAGTTGTTGTTGCGTATTGTATTGTGTTCCAATCAATGTGCTCTCCCTGACGAGCCGGAGTGCGAACAACGCTATAAAAACGTAATCAAGCAACTCCGAGCGTAGTACATCTGAAAATATTCAAGAAAGGCAGATGTTTTTAATATCTTAAATAACGAAAGGTTTAATTACAATAATGTGAAATGTAAGTTCCTAATTAAAAATTTAAGCCTTAAAAACCGCATATACAGACAAACAAAACAGTCGGACAAAGCTTTTTCGATTTAATGCCTTAACGGTTCACGGCCATAATTTTCCATAAGTACATATTACAATATATGAATCAAACTTATGTCATCCGAACACTAAAACTTTTATAGTGCAGAGCCATATAATCTGCTCAATTTATGTAACACCCAAACAAATCCACTTAAAAACAGAAAGACTCCGTCTATCGAGCTTTATTTAATGAGATTTTAAGTGGTAATCATAGGCTGCTGCAAATTTTAATAACTTTAGTGTAAGGTCAAATACATCGATACTCTAAATCAGTGCTAGAAAACTAAATGGTTGATAGTTTTGAACTCATTACTACACCGCTCTTTAGTTTTTATTTTTTTAAATGTGTAGAAATTACTCTAAAAAAAAAATCCTGTGAACGCTAATGTACCAACATCACTTTTGATTCCTCCTATTTTAGCAGTCAATTTACACGTCCACGTCATATCACTTTTGAATAGCTTCTTTTGATCCCAATAGTATCCTCCTTGGCTGATATAATAACTTTTAATTACGTCCAAAATTAATAGAAACAAATTAAAGTATGTAGTCAACAATGACTCATCTGATGGTTTCATTATGTTCTGACTTCTGGGGCCTCACTATTTATAAGATGGTATAATGTCCGAAAAAGATGGTAAGAGTCCGAAAACGTTTTACAAACATACTTTTCTAGCGATTTGAAGACTAGCCCTAGATTGAAAAGTTATAAATTTGCTTTAAAACTAAGTTAAAAACTTTATTTTCACTTTTTTTTTCTTAATTTAACAAGATTGTTCGCAGTATTTTGGAATGGTTTTAAAAAGTGCCAAGGAACATTTTAGAGAAACAAATTTTAAGGTGAGATAAAAAAAACAGTTACATCCACAAAAAAGTGTATACAGACTTAAAGTTTATTAAAAGGTCAAAATATAGAAGAGTCAAAATGACTCCCTATGGCAGTTCTTGGTATACTAAAATTTTAGTGTTTAATATTCTAACGGGTGATTTTTTAAGAGGTTGAGAACTTTAAAAAAAAAAACACAAAAAATTCGAAAAAATTAATGAAATATTTATTTGAATCGATAGTTTGAACTTTGCAATTTAATGTTTAAAGATAATTTCATGCAAATGTTGACCGCGGCTGCGCCTCAGGTAGCCCATCCGCTGAGTCCAATTTTGGCATACTCTTTCACACATATCGGCCGGTATCTCACGAATGAATGCATGGATGTTGGCTTCCAGTGCGTCAATCGAAGCGGGCTTGTCCCTATAGACATTAGCCTTGACATACCCCCACAAAAAATAATCTTATGGTGTCAAATCGCACGATCTAGGTGGTGAATTGACCGGCCCGAAACGTGAAATTAACTGTTCACCAAACTCGCCTCGCAATTGCGCCATTGTTTCGCGATGAACATTTCGAACCGAGCACGAATTTTGATAGTAAAATTCAATAATTTGCAAGCGTTGTTCATTTGTAAGACGATCCATGGTTAAATTGCAAACCAAACTGAAGCTGTTTGACAGTGACACAAGGTACTAAACACACGTCAGCTGTCAAAACCAGTGTTGCCAAAACCAAACCAGCTAAAAAATCACCCGTTATATCAAAGGACTTATTTTTTAAGGAAAGAGTTATTAGAAGGTGTATTATAGGATTAATATGGATCGGTTATCCCCTTCCCCAATGATTTACGGTCTAGGTACGAAAGATTTTTTTTTTAATAAAACCAATATTTCAAGACTTGTTCATTTCATTTTCGTTGGAAATGGAAGCATGTGAAATTGCATCCATAGGTTGAAAATCAAAAGAGAAGTACGTACGCATGCTCTACTTATTGAAATGTGTGCTCTAGCAAAAAGCACGGAACGCTGGTTTCTGCTATTTTACTGGAACAGATTTTTCGACATCTTCCTTTATGCATTAGGTATGCAGAGTGTACAAAGGACCTAATCCTTAAAACTCCAGAGATGGAAGAACATATACACCATGCTTTGGTGCCGACGACATAACGCACCTCGGACTTACAATCGGAAGGCACAGGATATCTGTCTGCCGGTAAGCCAAAAAGTATTTTTTTTTTTAGAAATTTCTCCCGCTTTATCACCAGTTTGTTTAAGTTCCCCATTTTACCAAGACTCGTTAAGCTGCATGAAAGTACAGACTGAAATTATAATAAAATCCCTGTCATTATAAGTTAACAATCACCGTAGCGACCGCAGCATATGCAACGTGTACATAGTTTCGCGTATCGTTCTCACTACCGATGACTTATTTGGGTGGATGTGTTCAACTACAAAATAAAATAAATTCATTTAATTCTGCTCTTCTAAAAAGTCTGGCTGTTAAGGGTTGCCCAGAATGTTTTGGACCCACTCTCTTTCCCCCATATTTTTTTTTAGATTGCTCTTTGAACATTTAAGAAATAGAAAAGAAGAAGCATAATGCATATAACACCCCCATAGGTGTGTTTACTACCACCATGTTTTAAACTGTGCTCCAATCGTGGGCGAATTTCGAAATAAGTTCTAACTGACAAAGCTTCTTCAAAGTAGCCTTCAAATAACTTTGTGTTAAGCTTAATCTTATATGGCTCCCTACTTCATAGTAGTAGCAGTGCCCAAGGAAAGTGTGACAATGTAAACGTAAGTAACAAAAACATTTTTCCATGAATTTAAATTTTTCACAAAAACAACATTGGCATTTCCATTATCTGGCATTGGCGGCAGCCAGATAATAATGATTTACAATTTGTATATAAATAGTTTAATAGTTAAATAAATAGTTTTTGGGTCATCAGCCTACTCAGAAAATGGTTCTGTGCGAGAAATTAACAAAAACTTTTCGTTAAATTTTGTCAAAAGCAAGATTGTTGAATTTACATAGAAATTGGCATTTTAAGTAAATTTCAACTGAATCTAAAATTAGCTGATCAAATTGATAGATTATTTTGTAACAAAGCTATTATAGTCGACACATTTTTTAAGAAATTCCGAACCAACAATTTTTTCGTTGTTTTAGCGTGACGATTTTTTCTCAATTCTCATAATATAAACAAAATATTTAAGTAGCTCTGCATCACAGCTTCCAGTCAACGAATCCCTCAATTTCTTTTTTTTGAAATGAATAAAGCCAATCTTTTTTTTTTCTCTTTTGTTTGTGTTGCGATTGTCATTGTTCATTTTATACCCCATCCCATAGGATACGAGGTATATTAAGTTTGTCACATAGTTTGTAACACGGTGAAATAATAATGGTAGACCCCCAAGACCTTAAGGGCATATGATCGAGACCGAATTCTGAATCGAATGAGCCATGTCCGTCCGTCCGTCTGTATGTCACATGTTTTTAGACCTTAAATTTTTAGACCTTACGAAATTTCGTACGTAAGGTCCACGTCATGCGAAGCAGTACAAGTGTAAAAATTTTTGAAATCCGTCCAAAGACACGCCCACAATCGGTTTAAATGTGCAGCTACCTCCAGAGTTTTCAAAACTGTAAGACGTTCTAAAAGGCCGCAATTTGACATTTAGCATCTCTTAGTGAATGTTAGACACAAAAAAAACAAATTTAATTGGTAAACCTCCTCTAGTGGACGTGGCATCTATTTTAGGGGTAAATTTTCAAATGCAGTTTACTCAATAGTTTTGCTCGAAATTGAAAAAAAATTGCTCAATATTTTATGTAGAAAACGCTTAGTTGCACATTCTGTTCATACAAGACTTTGGGCCCCGCCCACATTTGAAGGCAGAATTGAAGAAAAACCTAAAATTTTCCAGAAAAAACTTAATTTCGACTGGTCTTGAGCCTAATATAGGAAAGCATGAAACAAAAAAAGTAGCAGGTTAGGTAAACAATGCTTCAGTCTAGATTTCGTTCATATAAAGTTTTTAGCCAGGCCCCCTTTTAGGGGTCGATTTTTCAAAAATATTGAATTTGAACCAAAAAATTGCTTTTTAACGTACATTTAAGTGTAACTTGCAAATATCTGTGGAAATGTCTTATAATGAATAGTTTGTTATTACAGTTTATAGTTTAGTCGAATAGTTTACATTTCGAAGTTTGCATTGCTTATAAAATGTCAAAAAATTACTGTGCCATCAGCATTTTACAATGTGGGATGGGATGGGGTATTCAACGGTCCGTTTTACGGACTGTAACTTCTGCGTAAAAACTGTAGCACTTACTCACTGGTTTAAAGTATAGATTCGACGTCAGTAGCGACGTCAGTCAGCCGCTTCTCAAATTTGATTGTGGAGCTCTCGATTGCAGCTTTTTGACTTCAAACTCTCTGTCGGTATCGTTTTTAATTGACTACTCATTATCTTATATTATTCGCATCCAAAGCCGTTCGGAACAGGATAAAATAAATGGAACACGATTTCTACGACTGGAAAGTGACTAGAAAACATCTATTCGAGACACCAATTGTCAGGACTATTTTCAGTCATTTTCCTGTAATCTTCCAATCGTGGAAATCTGCGAGGCATTAATCTGCAGACGCCAAGAAAGGAAGCTAACTAAAAGTTTTCACTTTCGTTACAATTCAGACTTAATTTTTATATAAACAACAAAATATCAATTTATTTAGGGCAGCTGTTATACCCATATATTTACAAGAATTTAAAAACAAAAAAACATACATAAAAGATTTATATGTACTTGAAACCTAACTAATTGAAAACAACAAAAAACCTATTTTTTGAAAATGTTTTGCAAATGACTAGCTTTTATATTTGGGCTTCTTTTGGGTTAATTAAATCTTTTCACTCTCATAATGTTTGGTTGCCATTGGTCACTAGGGGTAGTATACATGCACTTCGTTTTCATGTGCACGCGCTTTTAATTGAGGATGAAAAGGTTTATTTTTGGTCTATCATGATTGAAACGAACGGATGCGCTATGCACAACAAGCTTTAACCAATTCGTGGAACAGTAAGTATATGAGGGAATTCGAAAGAAAGTTTAATTAATGCGATCTGACATTGTCGAACCAAAAAACACCCTCAAGGATATAAATCACCAGAATTGTATGCAGAATAATGGAGCTGGTCTAATGAGTTGGCACGTGCTCGCGGATTCTCTTCGTCCTTGAACAGTTGATCCCCAATAAATTTTACTTGTTGCTTCAGTGAATTTTCCCCTAATTATAGGAAAATAAATGCATACCCACGCATAAAAAATTTTCGATATAATACAAAAAAGTGGAGGAGATTTTCAGAACTTGTTGAAATAAATCCCATTATTTGTTTTCCGCATAGATACAAATAAAATGTATGTATATTGTATTTATATATGTCAGTCTGAGAGAATGTTTAGTGTCACTGTGTAGCCTAGCAACATAATTGTGTCTTTTCTATCTAGTGGGATTAGAACAGCTTTTTTCTTCAATTATAAGCGAATGTTTTAAGGGAAGCTAAAACTTATAAAAAATGATGTTGACATTAAAGTGGGTAAAGTGTAAAATAGGGTATCAATTTGAGGTTCTTTATATTTTATTGTGCATCATTGGCCAAAAGTCTTACACTTACAAGTTAATCATCATAGAGACATTTATTAGTTATGAATAAACTTATTTATTATACTTAAAAATAAAAAATATGATGTAAAATATAAGTTTGTATGACGAGGTGACATGGCTTGGCTAGAAATGCCATGCAAAGTGATTTCTTGGAATGAAGAAAAATTGTTTGTTTTCGTTGATTAATGAATAATAAATAGGTGCCATTTGTCTTGAGAACCAAAGTACTACTTGCCATCAAAATGGGTGTTTTCATTCTAAAAAATGTCGAAATTGCTTGCAAAAACACCAACAGTTCCAGGCTCCCGTGCCTTTTATGTTCTAAACGAAAGAGATTTTACTAGACGATTTATTTATAACCCGACCGCGACTACTTAAAATCTATCGACTCTACCCATATCGGTTTTAATACATACATTTCGTCAACAAGCATTTAGTACAATGGTTGGTACGATAATTATGTCGTGTGTTCCAAGCCTAAAAGGCATACCGAAGAAACAGTCTTAGATTAAGAAGTCAACATAATTCTTTATATTTTATGCTATTGTGAATCGGCACGCTAAAGATTATCACAAAAATCATTACCTAACATGTAAAATGCAACTTCATTTTCTTTGTTATTTAATGCTCTTTGTTCATTGTTTCTATTGTGAATATATGCGTTTTTATCATTTGTTATAATTAATCATCAACAAATAAAATCCACTTCAGCAGAGCTTCACCTTTCGCTCGGTGCAGGATTCATTAAATTTGGATACGAAACGACACTGTAAAACGCTTGACCAGAAAGGGGTTTTACGTATTAATATAAATGTTGATGATGACGTCGATAATATGCAAAGTCTTCATAACAAGATATTAATTATATGCAATTCAATGCAACTATATTGTATCACACTAAAGACTGCTTTAACAAATAAACTCTCTCTATAACATTTTTCAATTGAGTCGAAAGCATCTCTCTAAAGAGTAGCAAGAAGGAATTGGCTTTGTTAATGCAGTCGGGTGTGCGTAGGATAAACTCCGTAGTTTTTATATAAAGACGTAAACTATTCAATATTGCTGTCTTATCAAAAACTGCGATAAAAAATTTTGCAGAGGCAAATGTCTTTTGAAAGAATCCAGTTGATGATCTAAACTCCCTCTGGAACACTTAACACTCAAGGAATAAAGTAAGTGAGAATAGGCTGTCAAGATTTTGGTAGAGTTCTAAAAAGCAATACAGATTTCAAGCGTATCTCCGTAGGTTAGGCTATCACCCGTCGTTTGCAGTTTTTATACAAAGACATCAATTATTTAATATTGATTTCATACTTAAAACTGCTATAAAAAAATGCAGAGGCTTGTAGATGTCTTATGAAACAATCCATTTGATGATCTAAACTCCCTCGGCGACATTTCGAGCTCAAGTCGGAAGCTCACAAAGGAACAGATGCTAGTGCTTAAGGCGAATACTGATATGTAATGTTCCTCTCTTTAGTAGGAAATAACTAGACCAATTTCAGTATAATTAAATAAAAAAATATTTTAGTCGGGTGCCCGTGAAATAGGGTATCATCCGTCGTTTGAAGTTTTTATACAAAGACATCAATTATTCAATATTGATTTCATACTTAAAACTGCTATAAAAAAATGCAGAGGCTTGTAGATGTCTTATGAAACAATCCATTTGATGATCTAAACTCCCTCGGCGACATTTCGAGCTCAAGTCGGAAGCTCACAAAGGAACAGATGCTAGTGCTTAAGGCGAATACTGATATGTAATGTTCCTCTCTTTAGTAGGAAATAACTAGACCAATTTCAGTATAATTAAATAAAAAAATATTTTAGTCGGGTGCCCGTGAAATAGGGTATCATCCGTCGTTTGAAGTTTTTAAAAACAAAGACATCAATTATTCAATATTGATTTCATACTTAAAACTGCTATAAAAAATGCAGAGGCTTGTAGATGTCTTATGAAACAATCCATTTGATGATCTAAACTCCCTCGGCGACATTTCGAGCTCAAGTCGGAAGCTCACAAAGGAACAGATGCTAGTGCTTAAGGCGAATACTGATATATAATGTATAATGTCTCTTTAGTAGGAAATAACTAGAATAATTTCAGTATAATTAAATAAACAAATATTTTAGTCGGGTGCCCGTGAAATAGGGTATCATCCGTCGTTTGCAGTTTTTATACAAAGACATCAATTATTCAATATTGATTTCATACTTAAAACTGCTATAAAAAATGCAGAGGCTTGTAGATGTCTTATGAAACAATCCATTTGATGATCTAAACTCCCTCAGCGACATTTCGAGCTGAAGTCGGAAGCTCACAAAGGAACAGATGCTATTGCTTAAGGCGAATACTGATGTATAATGTTCCTCTTTTTAGTAGGAAATAACTAGACCAATTTCAGTATAATTAAATAAGAAAATATTTTAGTTGGGTGCCCGTGAAATAGGGTATCATCCGTCGTTTGCAGTTTTTATACAAAGGCATCAATTATTCAATATTGATTTCATACTTAAAAGTGCTATAAAAAATGCAGAGGCTTGTAGATGTCTTATGAAACAATCCATTTGATGATCTAAACTCCCTCGGCGACATTTCGAGCTCAAGTCGGAAGCTCACAAAGGTACAGATGCTAGTGCTTAAGGCGAATACTGATGTATAATGTTCCTCTCTTTAGTTGAAAATAACTAGACCAATTTATGTATAATTAAATAAAAAAATATTTTAGTCGGGTGCCCGTGAAATAGGGTATCATCCGTCGTTTGCAGTTTTTATACAAAGACATCAATTATTCAATATTGATTTCATACTTTAAACTGCTATAAAAAATGCAGAGGCTTGTAGATGTCTTATGAAACAATCCATTTGATGATCTAAACTCCCTCGGCGACATTTCGAGCTGAAGTCGGAAGCTCACAAAGGAACAGATGCTAGTGCTTAAGGCGAATACTGATATGTAATGTTCCTCTCTTTAGTAGGAAATAACTAGACCAATTTCAGTATAATTAAATAAAAAAATATTTTAGTCGGGTGCCCGTGAAATAGGGAATCATCCGTCGTTTGCAGTTTTTATGCAAAGACATCAATTATTCAATATTGATTTAATGCTTAAAACTGCTATAAAAAATGCAGAGGCTTGTAGATGTCTTATGAAACAATCCATTTGATGATCTAAACTCCCTCGGCGACATTTCGAGCTCAAGTCGGAAGCTCACAAAGAAATCGATGCTAGTGCTTAAGGCGAATACTGATGTATAATGTTCCTCTCTTTAGTAGGCAATGACTAGACCAATTTCAGTATAATTAAATAAAAAAGTCGGGTGCCCGTGAAATAGGGGTGCCCGTGAAATAGGGTATCATCTGTCGTTTGCAAAGATATTAATAATTCAATACTGCTGTCATATTTTAAGCTACTTAAAGCTGGTAATGATCTAAACTCCCTCTGTAACATTTCACCATTGAGTCACAGGATAAGCCCAGGAATTAATACTAGTGTTTAGAGTTAATAGGCGAAAATTAATGTAACGCCTGAACTACTTCAAGAACGGTTAGCAAAGATTTTATACGCGTTGTGCTTGAAACAAGTAATTTTTGATAGATCCCTGTCGGTTGTGCTCTCATCCGTCATTTGCAGTTATAATAATAATATATATAAGTGACATGATATATATTATATATAATATAATAATATAAGTGACATGAATAATTCAATATTGCTGGCACACTTAAAACTGCTACAATAAATTGCATGATGTCTTTTGAAGCAATCCATTTGATGATCTAAACTCCCTCTGCGACATTTCACACTTATGTAGAGAGTTGGGCTCTGTACAGTGCCATAGAAAAAAAAACATCTGCTTCTTAATTCCAAAGTATAGCGAAAAAGATTAGGTTTAGTAACTGATTTTAAAAACTTGTAAAAGCAAAGCATAAAAATAATCCGTATTTTTTTTTCCATTTATTTATTTTAGATGCTTGAAAGATTTACAAGAACAGGTCTACAAGTTCCCAAACAAATGCCGTGTACTCTCAAGAAACGTATGCCGAACACTCCTCCTTCTCAGAGAGATGAACAAGCATTGCTTAGACGTAAGTTTATTATCAGTCTAACTTTAACACTATCTTACATAAGTGGTTTTACAGGAACCATACTACCTTCAAAAAGTCTGCGAACTATTGGCGATTTATACTCACCTTGAGCTGAGATTTGCGTCTGGATTTTCGGATTCCAAGATCAAAATTGCTGAAAGAATTATATCCAATATTTTTCTGCATTTCAATGTATGGTGTTTAATATGAAGTTTAATTTTTATAAATTAATTTGTTGAATTGCTTTTTAGCCGACTGAAACTTCTTACATTTTGAGGATATTTGCCTACATACCCTATATGGGAAAGGAGACAGAAATTGTGTCAAAAATATTCCGGTAAGTTGTAGGATTCTTTTCATAACAAGCACTTTAAGGAATGTTCTTCTTTTAGGCGACTTTTTCCAGAACCCATTCTTGTCCTTAAGCATGAATTTAGCGACCGTTTGTATATACAACATTTGATCGCTTTCTATCATTGGAAGGATGCTGAAAGTCTTTACGATGACCAACAGAAGGTTATAGCATTTGCAAATAAGTACATGAAACCAATGCATTCGTTAAAATCAAGCTACCTATACGCACCACATCTTCCATCGTATGTCAAACGAGATGATGCGACGACCTACTTTTTGTCAAATATGGTGTTTTTTAACGATCTAAGAAACGTAAGTACTTTTTGTTAAAGGCTATAAACTAGAATATCTGAAATAGTAAGCATCTGCAGATACGATCCTATTTGTCTGTACGGCGACTAAAGCATAGTAGGCTTGGAAGCCGATCGCGGAACCAAAGAGCATTTCCTCCGATTCCGTCCGAACGGAACCGCAGGAAATCCAACTGAATTAAAAGTTATATAAAAAAATTATATAAAGAAATATAAAAAATATTAAAAAATATAAAAAAAATATTGCTGCGATTTGGTTTGCCTGATATGTTTGTAATAAGTCAAATCACAGATTCTTAACAAAATTGACATTTTATGAATTTAAAAAACACTTTTTTTGCTTTAAAGGCTTCCCTCTTGGATATGCCGGAGACTATTCCTGACACTATCGTAAGTTAAATGTTGAACGTATTCTATGCTTAAGTTAGTTTATTTTTTTGGCCAATGATGATTGAGTAAAAGGTCTGATTAAAAAGTTGAGCCGGTAGTGATGTCATTATCGAACGTCAGTACTAGAGTTCCTTTTTGAACATGTAAACAAAATCCATCTGAGGCAATGACAAATATACCTTTTTCCACCAACCTTAAATCAAAGAGAATAACAGAAAAAAATATAATACCTGATTGTATGCTCTATTCCTTTGCCAACAGGATCTCAGTGAAGATTTGGATACCGTGGAACTTGATTTTGCTAAATTGGATCTTTACCCATTATCGGCAAACATTAGGCTCGGTGATAATGAAGTTGCTACCGTGGATCTAACAAAAATTGATGATGATCCACCATGGTTAACGAATCTTGTTCGCAGAGCTATCGATAGGGAGGTGGAACTGCCACGTATTCTGCCTGAACTACATTTGTATGATGAGGAACATTTGATGAGTGCAAATAAAAACAACACTGAAAACAACTCCGTTGAGAAAATACCCAATCAAATGGACTCGACAACAGACTTTCCCGATAAAAGTTCAAGTGCCATGCAGGTGACACATATTACGGAGATGAATGTGGTTGTCGACGAGGAATTAACCCCAAATAGCGCTAATACCACCTCCGACGTACGTGATCATCGGGCCTCATTTTCAACCTGCTTTAATGATAAAATTTCGGAAAAAGAAGCTGCAAGCCAAAGCTCAAATAAAGAGAGTATCGCATCCACTCGTAACCAAACACTTGCAGTTGCAGATGTTATCGCATCTAAGGAAAATGTCTTCATTAAAGGGGATAGCCCTAAGAACAAGGTCAATAGCTGTGCTAAGATTACTGGTAATGTTGAGATTGCAACTCCATTAAATGTAGTTGTCTCCTCAAAGCCTTTAGAGGGGACTTTGGCCAGTAATGCGGTCGGCTATGTAAATGACGAAACATTGCGAGTTGTCAACAGATTACCGTTGAAAACGTATTCACGTAAGACTTCGAAAAAGACGGAGACCACAGCTCCCGAAACATTAACTGAAGAGAACTCCGGTTCCGGGGCCATCGCTGTCGCAGCCGTACCCGCCGAGGCCATAGCTGCTGAAATGACACAACCTAAGGTAACGTCCACCAAAATCACAACTGTGGAGGCTACAGTCGCTGAGACAACAGTCGCCGATACCTCTGCAGTGGAAACGTCAGCGGTCGAAACTACTGCCACCGTTGTTGCAGCAATCGAAGGGGCACGACTTTTCGAAGACTGCAATGTCTTCGATGATATTGATTCTCTGTCCAATTCGGCATTGTGCGACGAAGTGATCAATAAACCTGTGAATGTTGTGTTTAGTAACAAAATGATATCCCTGCATGAAGACGAAAATACTAATGGCAACACAACGCCTAGCGGCGACAAGACTACTGAATTCGCAGAGGTGTCCGAAGGGTCAAACGTCATATTTAGTCTTAAGGGTCGTCGATTTTCTTCATTACCACCACTCGAAGAAACGTCGTCCAAAGAGCCAACTGCACCTGTTTTCGATGAGCAGCTACTCAGCCAGACAGAGGAACGAGTGCATCAGAAACCTATCATCAAGACTGCTATTAAATCGAATCTCTTTAAGGAATCAGAGGTAAGTTAGTTAAATTTACAATTAGAAAAAAAAAAAACGTTCAGTTTTAAGTCATATCCGAGAGGTATCTTTTGTTGTAGCTTAAACTTGTGTAGCTTAAAATTGTGTAGAGGTCCCGAGACAAGGTTTGGGCAGAAAATCCCTAATATATTCCGGAGGCACCTATTAACAAATGTCTGCAACTTCGAAGCTTTGTGTTGTCAGCCCGTGCTTAGTGCTTAAGTTGATCACGTTGTTTCTCGATAATTTCAACCACATAATTTCCGACTTGGCTTTGCCAATACGGTTGGCAACGTTGCGTTCAATTCCACCATCAGTAGATGCTACAAATATATTGGAAACTTTGGTGAGTCTCTAGCGGTTATCGAGACACACTTATTTCAGCTCGAGTCAATGTTATTGAAGCTATCATTTGACTTTTTTGGCATCGATTTTCAACCCAGCCTGTTTTTTGAGACTAAACAAACGTCGTCTGCGTAGTCAAGACATTTAAAGGAAGTTGGCAGAGTCCATTAAATTCCTCCAAATTACTCCTGACATTTTCCCCTGTGCAAAACGCGACACTTCGATACATTGTGTAATCAGGTAGCCCTTAGCTTTAAGTTTTTCTGGGATCCCCTTCGCTCCGACACCTATAAAGTGCAGGTGAAGTGGTGATCTGAATTCTACACAATTCAACGTAGTGTGCAACAATAAAATATAAGCTGTTTGTGTATTCAACACACGAAGAACCACTACGGAAACCTATAATAAAATAAACCTAAAATAATTTTAAGACTGTCTGAATAAGCAGGTTTCCCCTGTGCAAAACGCGACACTTCGATACATTGTGTAGGCAGGTAGCCCTTAGCTTTAAGTTTTTCTGGGATCCCCTTCGCTCCGACACCTATAAAGTGCAGGTGAAGTGGTAATCTGAATTCTACACAATTCAACGTAGTGTGCAACAATAAAATATAAGCTGTTTGTGTATTCAACACAAGGAGAACCACTACGGAAACCTGCTTATTCAGACAGTCTAAAATAATTTTTGATACTATCTTGAACACAGATGTCTCTCCTTTTTTCACACTCAGCAAGATTTCCTTATTTTCTGAAGCTTTTTTCCATTCCCATTGGGAAAAGCTCGCTCGATAAGGCGTTGTAAAAGTATGCTTGGATTATCACCGCTGATTCTATTTCAGATATTATCTCTTCCTCACTGAGTGCTCTGATTCGTACTCTGGAATATTCTTACTTCAGACAACTCATTTTGGCTTGGGCTCACATCACTTGACAAAAACATGATTCAATGCTGCTGTGAAATGTTTCTTTCAGCGCTTCCCGAAAAGAGCTGATTTAGGTCGAAGCTTTTCACACTGAAGAAAGTTACGGCCATCTATCGGCTGCTTCGTCATTCTTTATACGGTCCTGCTACCAAACCCACCGACCGCATCTTCTACTTCTGCAGCAAGCGAATTGATGTAATCGCGCTTGTCACGTCACACACAAAATTGTACTTCCTTAAGTTTTATGCGATAAATGGACTCGAGCTTATTTGTTCCTGCTCACGAAGAAGCTGCTGTACGAACATTGAGTATTATACGATCTTTCTAGTAGAAAATCCCAGAAACATTACTTTTATGTTTTTTTTTTCAAATTCAACGTGGACGAAGTCGAGGGTAGTAACTAATCTCTTATAAACTTATTAGCAAGAATTATAGGTCACAAAAAAACAAAACTTGGAAAAAACCCTTTCTCTAATTTTGTAATTTTGAATGACAAACACGGGCCATTACCCAAACATAAGCAACAATATTTTCGGTTCGCTTTTTAATTAATGTACCTTTCTCTTGTGTTTTTCATCATTCACAGAATCCAGCAAAACGTCGTAATGTACGGTTTTCCGAAAGAAATGAATGCCGAGAATACGAGATAACTACAAGCCCCCCGGAATCACCAGTCAACGATACATCAACAATCAAAAAAGTTATTTTCAACAAGCAACATACATCAACCACGCCACATTCAACAACCTCACATTCAACATCAACCGCTTCATCAACTCCGTTGTCCGCATTTCAACCTGATGTTGTTAAACGTCTCGCACCACACATCACTCCACCGTCGGCAGACACTGCAGTCCTAAAATCGGCGCAAGAACAAGGTAACGAAAATTTCAGTTTCTATTCTAAGAAAATATCAAATTTGTCAGTTTTTAATTCTAACGAAAAAAATGCTATAAAAGAGCTATCACCTAGCAATAGTAGGGAATATATTTCATTGCCCCACCCAAACCTTCTCGAAATGAGCAAACCATGTACACCCCATTTTATTAATAATATCAAAATGATGGAAAAAAATAGTATCGTGGAAAATCTTAGTACCCCTTCGGTTTCGCTAGCAGATCTCCAAACCAATGATTATGTTATGGATGACCATATGATGATTGATAGTGACCCGACAGTTGCTGAACTTCTAGCTAGTCACATTCGATTCGACGAACTGCCGCCATCAGCAGTGGCTGCATTGGTAGAAGAGGTGCTGGAATTAAATAAAGATGGCTACATTTCTTCACTACCTGAGTGTGTTAATGCGGAGTCAATAAGCTTAGGAACAGAACTGGAGACAAGAATAGATCAAACAGATAAACACATGGGTTTATTAAAAATGTTGTCGGGCGATGTGCGCATTAGTGATGCGCACATTGAATCTGATTGCAGTGATTCGGACACATTGGCCAGACAGCGTTTGGAATCAGTGGATGATTTTGAGCAGCTTTTACAAGGGCGATATTCTCCAAATAACGTCAATCGGTTGTTGGGCGAAGGCCATTTGTCATTACCATTAAAAAAACGCAGAAAACTATCCGAATATAGTGAGGATAATCCCTGCTGCAATGAAGAAGAAGACGACGATACAATGCTCGTCGATGCAATGGAACCAGACACTGTTCTGAATCTGACAATGCCAACAGCTGAAAAACAAAAATACGCAGCTAAACCTAATTTAGATCCTCCAGCGCAGAACGACAGGTCAAGTATTGAGCCTGAACGATCACTGCAGATCTCATATCCTTCACAGCCAATGCTTAGTATTGCGCACTTTGAAAAAGATGAGTTGGAAGAAAAGTCTAGAGATCTTTCTCATGATAGGCCATACCCAAGCATACCACCACCACGGTACTCGGATGTTGTCCGTGATTGTCACCCGATGGCTGCACATCAGCAAACGCATTTGATGCCCCCGGAACAAGACTTACGACCAGAAACTATACACATTGTTCGCACTACAACCAACCCCGACAGACGTATTCACACCATCAACATAATTGAACCACCACCCGGTCGCACAATAAACATACTTACCGACCCCAATGCAGATGTAAGAACGACCAATGTGTATCCTAGCAAACAGCCTGTCACCCTAAGTAACGTAAACGTCAGTTACACAACGACAACCACTCTGCCAGCATTTGTTACACCGAACTCCATACAGTATACCCAAACATTTCATCCCACTCAACAGAATTGTATATATAATCTTCATGCTAGGCCGCCACCCACTCCTACTCCGGAGCATGTCCCGCCTGATTTTGATCTTCAGAGCATTATTAATCTACAAAACTATCAAATGAATCAAACGCACCTAAACAATTTCCTCCACAACCGCCAAATTAACTATCAGGCGAACCAGACGCTAATGAACGAAACTCTGCGCAACCAAGGTGGCGGCTGCTCGCAGCAAAACGGAATGCCCAACTGTTCTGAGAGGCTGGACTCCTCATTATCTACTCAACACCAGTGTGGAGCAAACGTTTACCGAAGATCTCTAATACCAAGGTGCGGATTCTGTGTAGATTGTAAAAGGCGTGTGAACGAAATGAGAATACCTTCAGTAGCGACACGCCCCAATGTTTCTCAAAATACACAGCCAATTCCAGCTTCGCCCTCGCGACGCCGAGGTCGTCCGCGCAAAGCAGTATCCGAACCAACGAATCGTGTCACCAGAAGTACAAATCGTGCCGGTCAACGCAAAAAAGACGATCCAAGTGCTGATCGGTTTTTTTTACAGCTGGGTGAAGGCAAAAGTCTGTCTTCATCTAAGAAACGCAAAGCAACTCCAGGCAACCGTACAAAATGATTACTCCGTAAAATTTTAAAATTAAGGACATAGCTAGTCCTTTTAAAAAGCATAACAAGACACAGGTCGAACGATAGAAATAAATACTCGTAGAAGGCCCCTGCAATTTTTTTTTTCAGTACATATAGTAATCTTTATCTTTATTTTCTAAATGTGAACAAGTCATAGTTGATGTTTTTAAATTTATTGTTAATTCTGAAAGAAAAAGAAAAAGCTCAAGACAATGAATGTTATAATTAAAAAGTCGTGATAGATGTTACTTTATTTTTACAACCTTAAATGCCAAAAAAAAAACTACTTAACTAATAAGTACAGCAAGCAACAAGTATACAACATAAACATCAATCAACACTTATTTCAACAATCAACCTGACATTCATCAATCAACAATATTTCTTCAATCAACATTATCAAGAATGGAAAATAGTTAAAACCAAAATCCTTTTTTTTCTAGTCTGATTCCACTTACAAAACTTTGTGAAGAATTGAAATTTTAATCATAAAAACCACAAATTGAGTATTTATTAAAAAGAAAAACGAAAAAAGTTAAAAAAAAAATAAAGTACCTACTAATGTAATTATACAAAATTCGTTCTAAATTATAATTGTTTTTATCTATGCCTATAATTGCACATAGTTTTGATTGAAATTAATTAATTTAAAAGCTGACAAAAAATATTAGAATTAATTTGAAAATTTTCCATTAAATACATATTATTTTGTTATTCTACAATGATATCTGGTTTTAGGGGTAATTCTTATTACATTATTTTAAATTAAGATTAAACAAAATATCCCGTTTGTCCGCCTTTGTTCGTTTGAGCGAATATGGCCTCTCCATTGGGTGGGGTAATGAAATATTTCTCCCAATTTATAAGTAGCTCATTAGAATTACAATATGCGACAAAATGAAAGGGTTATTGCTATATATACATTTTTTTTTAATGCCAAAGGTTGCTTTCACGATAGACATTTTTATTTTCGCTTTTCTATTGTTAATTGCGTGCGAAAAGAAAATTTATTTCGCAGCACGCATGAAAGCAAAGGGCATAAATCTTTTCACTTAGGCCTGCATAACACCCATTGCCGACTGCACAGAGTCGGGGAAAGTCTTGTCTTTAATAGGATAGTTTCGCATCCTCGTTAGTGTGTACAATTTGTTAAGCTGTTAAGCACCTTAAAGATTTTATAGACAGCTGTAGTAGAAGCTTGCAGTGTAGCATGCTGCTTATATAGATCAGAAGCGACGCTGCTGATCAAGTTGAGTACTGGTTTCTTATGTTTATCATTAGACTTTCATTACAGGCTGTTCGTCAAATCAGTGGGTTGGAAGTGATGTGCTTGCTTATTTTTTGCTAAAAACTTAATTTATTCATTAAAGTTGTCTTGTTTCAGTTCGATACACAATGACCAATCGTAGTGCAACTTTTTTAAACCTTATAAGAAAAATTAGTTTGCAAGCTTAACCAAATATCGGCTTGCTTACATACTCAGATTTGGAGAATAGCATGTTTTTTGAAGCGGAATTAAAATTTATATTTTTTATGGGCTCAGTACTCTCCGCAGTACTCTGATCGTTTTTTTCGATCGACATAAAGGAAAATTATGTCCTTCATCATTGTTGGTTTTGGTCAATAATAACAAAAAATATGTTTTAAAATATGTTCTAAAATACAAACCAGACAAATCATTTCGATTTCGATGTGTTCTGCTCTTTTGGCTTAGTTTAATCTACTTAATTGCAATGAATAGTTTTTTTTTTTTTTTTTTAATTGCTTGGTATAAAATGTGAGAACGAATGTACGAATAATGAAAAAAAAAAAACATTACTACAGCCCACTCAGCCCTCCCATTGCAATTTCTTTTTGGAATCTACCAACACATTAAATTGTTGCGCGTTGCATTTATTTATTCGGACTTCTTAAGAAAAAAAATCAAAACTATGTAAAATTCCATTGAACATGTTTTAATTCACTCCTGGGATCGTGTTCCCTTTCAATCTGCCAGCAAAATACCTATCGCAATTGACTTGCGCCATCGAATTCGCCTTCGCATCGTATAATTTTCAGTTGTCCTTTCAAAATTCATCAGCCGTTTCAAAACGCTAAAAGAATCGCACTTGAAGAGCTCCAAATTGAGGTTTTTAAATTTTTATACGAATCCGTTTTTAATGCACTGTCATTCAACTCGACATAATTATTATTCATGCAGGACGCAAAAAACTAAATAAATTGAAACTTTTACAATCTAAGCTTTCTCATGAACTTTAATTCGGGAATCGACAAGATAATACTGGGGAATTTCGTGACAGCTTCTTACTAGTGACGTTATTTGAACGACCTTGGGCCTTATCTTTTGTGCTCGTACGACAGCAATGAACGACTTGCGCGCCATAACATGTGAGAGAGCAGAACCCTTGCTATGTTTTCACAGTCTTTCTTTGGTCCATTTAATGTTAACAGCTCAAAAACATTGCATGCTTAAAATACATATTTTTGCTCCCGATAGGACCTTATCTCACCAACTAAAAATGTTTGATCACAGAGAAAACAGATCTATGCGATGTTTTTGTCTTTGGCCAAAAATAAACAAAAACTTCGGAATAAAATATATCTTCCATGCAATCCCAGCACCATCTAACATCAAAGTCACTGACGTTTCGAACAGCTGAAATTGAGAACACGATCAGGCTCCCGATTTCGGTAGTCCAATTTCATTTGTGCTTTCTGCTTTTAACTTCAAATAATCACTCTAATACTATGTCTCTCACCGGGCACTAATTCGCAATTCATATGAATCTCTATCGAATCCTCTACAAATCACGCGATTTATCTTACAAATTTAAATCCTCTCGGCAAGCGATTATAAATAAATTCTCTCATAAATCTCATTCACCCTATTCATAAACCTATTTTCTGCTCCTTTGTAACAGTTTGAGAATCAGAAAAGGAAATTGAAGCTGTCCCTGCACGACAGATTTGTCACAAGTACGTTTTCTATTGTGATTTTTTACAGATTTTTTAGTGGAAATCATTTTTCGCTCCTGGAAAATGACGTCGCCACTCTCTTTTTTGAGAGCCAAAATGACATAATCCTATATTCCGGTTAAGCCACTTTGGGATTAATTTTTAATCGTCTCCCGCTAATCATCTTTTAACTGCCGGTGGGGCCACAGTATAAAGTAATTTTTTTGTATAATGTAAAAAATTTCATAACCTTACATTTACTATAAAAAATTACAAAGTTCAGCGCAATTCTCGGTGAAACATGCACCACGATGGTGTAACAGGCTTACCCGATCTCCGGTGAGCTTAAGTCGGTTTTCATAAATGTCCCATTACACACATTTTGTATGCCACGACCATAAAAGCGTTTTGCTCGGTTTCGTTAGGTCTTCCTTAACGTTTGCCCTCTTAAGTTAGAGCCACTTAAGTGAGAGCTTCAGCGCGGAAACTTAAAAGCTGGGTAGAAAATACACACAAATTTCATATGTTTTCCGAATCGTTTGCTTAAGTCGATTATGGGCACCGTGAGTGTTTGGCAAAACTTTTATGGGATTTTAGATGTATTTTGACATCAGGTTAATCCCGCTTCAGTCTATTATAGTCGGACTGAATTAGGTGAGCTTAAGTCAGCTTTCATAATGTCTAATTACACACAATTCGTATACCACGAACGACCATAATAGCCTTTTGCTCGGTTTGGTTGGGTCTTCGTTAACTCTGGCTCTCTTAAGTTAGTCCCACTCAAGTGAAAGGTTCAGCGTGGAAATTCGTCAGCTGCTGTTAGTCTATTATGGTATGGGCTTTACTCAGACTCGTAATTTTTCCCTGACCTTCAAAAAATGGTTTTAAACGTCAGAAATAACTTTTCCAGTCAATTTCAATCCGGGGTTAATCTTGGTTTAAGACTGGAAAACCGATCCACCTTCTCTTCCTGTTCTTATACTCAACCAAGGCCTTATAATTTTAAAGAATAGTTTGTAACACCTGACCTTCTGGAGAAATGATCTGAGTGCGACAGTTGAACTGATTATGCCATGTCCGTCCGTCCGTCTATCATTATACATACTTTTATGTCTTTTTAATTTTAAGGTCTTTAATGTTAAGCTACCGAGCTAAAACTTGGTGTGTACCATGATCATCATTTTGTACAGACAAAGTATGAAATTTGCTAAGATCCGCCCACAACCACGCTTCGAATTCACATTCTGCTTCAAAGGACAATTTAAGCAAGTCAGACAAGGCGTAGGAACTCAAATTTTGATGTAAGGAAATTAAGACTAGAAACCTTAAACACTATGAAAATTGGACCGCTCACAGGATTGACCATACCTACTTTTACTGTGTTACATCTTTAAAAACATGTCTGAAAATTCACTCAAAATCGAAAATGACAAATAATAAAAATTTTAACATTTTCTAAGTTTTTTTTTCATAGAAAGTTTTGAGCTCCGCCCACTTTCAGCTGGAGTTTTTATGAAAAAATATGATTTTTGGCTTGAGTTTCCGCTTTCAACATGGTTCTAACGATATTTATGGTTCTAATTATATGGTTCTAACGTATTATTGAACACTTGAATATTATTAGCATTCAATAATATTATAATTAGATTATTTAATTTAATTTAATTTAATTAATTATTTATATAATTATTAACGACCGTTTTCGGGGGCTTGGCCATAAGTTGACTTCCAGTGTTTTGGTGGTACCTACGTTAAGATTTGATTTATGTAATATGAGTTAGTAGTGTAGGGTTGTCGGTCAGTAAGGTGTTTTCGTTCTCTTGTTTGAACGCTACCGCAAGAAATTGGTGTCGTGAAATACCTTAATTTAATCATACTTAATTTGTCCAAAGTTAATTTAAGTTCATTTTCCCTACTGATACTGACCTTATCTTTTGCCGCATAAGTAATAATTTATTAGAATGCTTGGTTGGAGGCTATTGCCCCGTCACATTGTTTTAAGTAAACTGGTTATATTTAAAAATAATAATTGTATACTTAACATACTTATATACAGAACACGAAACTCTCTTGAAATAAAACATACTATCCACAAGTAGTTCACACACCCACCTATACTTTTTGTTAAAAAGACAACCCTCTAAAAATTTCGAAAACAGTTAATAGCAATTATCAGTTTTATACTTGTAATATATGTCTCAGTGTGCCTTTGTTTCGAAGGCCCCCAAGACCTTTTATAGATATGACCGAAACTGACAGAAAAATTGATTAAGCCGTGTCCGTCCGCCTGTATGTGTGAAGGTTTTCGGTCTCCAAGAGGCGTCCTCTAATTCACATTTTATTTCAAAAGATCTTTTGATCAAGTTAAACAACGCATAGGAACTCGAATTTTGGTGTATAGAAATTGCGGCAAAAAGCTTTTAACACAACGAAAATTGAACCGTCCACCCGATTGACCATGTCCACTTTTACTGTGTTATGTCTTTAAAAACTTGATTTCTCTTAAAATTTAAAGTAGTTGGTGGTAAACTGGTAATATTCAGTCTTAAGCTTAAATTCAAGGATGATCTATTTCTTTTATCCATATAACTTTTTTCAATTTAGAATGAATTTTTAGAAATTCAAGTTTTTAAAGAACTAACATGATAAAGATGGGCATGGTCGATGAGCGTTGGGCGGTGCAATTTGCGTCCACTCAAAAATTTTTGCACACCATCGCAGTCAACCAAAGTAGAGTTTCCATGCCTTGCTGAACTTCATCGGAAGCTCTGTTGAAATAAAATGCAAATTTAAGTCTTACACCAATTAAGGGCGTGATTGTAGGCGAATCTAAAAAAAATTCATTCTTTGTCTGTTCAAAATAGCAATCTCGATCTAAAGCGTCTTAGGGTTGATGATTATTTCACTATGGTACCAACAAGCATAAAAATTAATAAAAGTTACTGACAGTTTAGATTTATAGGAATACATGATAGAAGCAAGTCGCTTGTATGTAGTACATACATATAAGATAGATTGATAGATAATTTTTACTGAAACAAAATTCCACAAGAAATTTAAAAAATCACAATCAGAAACATTCGATACTGCCGTCAGTCAGTTCAGTTGTTTACATTGAAGCAATGTGTAAACAAAATAATAATAAAAGTTGAAAAAAAAAAAATGAAAGAACATGTCAACCTTTGGCATGATCTGCTGAATTCACTTTGTCCACCATAGATCTACATGCGAATTTGGTCGGCTTACGAAAAAAGTGGGCTCAGAACTCACAACACCAACGCCTGTTTGTCATTTTTTTTTTTTTTTTCTGGAGAAAAATCGGTGTCAGTGTTTCTCATCATCGTATAATGATTATTAAGCATTTTGAGTCCTATCCATAACGAATAAAGTTTAAAGTGACAAATTTTTTCTACTATTACTGACACAAAAGCTTACTTTAGCATGTGCTCACGTTTATTTAACCTCCAGATTAAATTTATCATTAGTAAAGCTCATTGTTTCGACTCAACTGCCTCTTAATAACTGATTTTAACTCTTTTGTTTTTTGTTGCATACGTTTGGTGACTGGAGGATCTTTCTGAGCGATTTAAGTTAGTTGTGAATTGGTGTATGAAAGCGTGGGATGGAAAAATATTTCCTCTCCCAGCTGCCTTATATCTACGAGCTGTAAACTTTCAAGTACTAGTGCAATCCAAGTACTCAGTACCTTATACTTGCGCTCGTGCTTGAAGAAATCAAGTACAATGTACTTGGTACTTGAAAATTGCAAAGTACAAGTACTTTTCAAGTACTTTCTTTTAACTCATTTATTGGGTATTGTCATACATTTTCAAGAACAAATCTGGTTATGATAGTCTGCTTTATCTTATGTGCTAATTTTTTTAATTTCTTATTATTTCCTAAAATAGGCCAGAAGAAATCGACATTTTTCTGGGAAATTCGAGGTTTTTCTTAGATTCTGCCTTCGAATGTTGGTGTGGCCAAAACTTTGCATGAAAATAATATGGAATTAGGTGTTTTCTACATTTTATATTAGTAACATTTTTGGTATTCCTTGCAAAAGTATCGAATAAATTGTTTTGAATAAATACGCTACGAATCGAAAATATACTCTATTCCTGTGGAATAGTGCTCAAAGTTCACTTGTACTTGAAAAAGAACTGGCAAAGTATTACAGTACCCAGTTAATATAGTTAGAAGAAAGAACTTGACATGTACTTGTGCATTGCGATTTTCAAGTACATGGCACTTGCTTTTTTCAAGTACACGTACAAGGTACTGGGGTACTTACGTTGTACTGCAGTACTAATGTACTTAAATACTATATAACTATCTACCAAAAATGTGACTGTGGACTGGAAATTCAATTCAATTCAATTCAATTCAAAAAACTTTTTATTTTCATTTCGATAAGTTTTACAAAAAGAAGTTTACAAAAAGTAGTATACAACATGGCTTAGAGCCGTCTGCCGTTGAATGATAGGACCGAGAAAGTTAATTAATAATTAGTGCTTATATTAGGTTTTTTTTTTTTTTTTATTTAATTTGTAATACAAAAGAAAAGATTGTGACTTCTTTGTCATCTATACTTATGGGCTTTTGGTTTAGCTTAAAACGGAACAAAAGGGATTTCTTCGTGGATAGATCTGATTTTGCTTTGCTGATTTAGCTCATGGAGACTGATACAAATTACGAAAAGCAATTGCTTCTTTTAGATAGCATGTAAGTATCTTCCAACCAAATCCGCCGTTTAGTAAGGAGCGACATTCCTGGATCGAGAGAAAGCTCTTGGCAAAAAATAATCTTCGGATCTCTTGAAGGATAGGACATAAAGCTAAGAAATGGAAGGTGTCTTCGTTCTGATGGTGGTTACAGAGGTTACAAAGCGGGTTTAAGTCATTTCGGTATGGTCTGAAGTTAAGATCAAGCATTTCAGTGCGTGCCTTAAATACTAAACTAATTTCGGACGCGTTCAGCTTATCACAAAAATAGTTGGCGGTGTGTAAATCGTGAGTGAGGCTTTTGTAAAGTTCTCTTGTAAGTAATGTTCTCGCTCTGCACAAGGACTGCTGATAGAGCTTTTCGTCAATGGCTGCCAGGCAGTCATAGTTACCAGCAAGCTCACGCCATTCCTTAAAAGGTGAAAAGCCCCCTTCTAGTGCAACCAAAAGGACTCTACGTTGCAAGTTATTCACAGATCTTATAATAACTTTGGACAAATAGTCGGCACTTGATTTGGCATTTCTTACAAAAACTGGAGATAAACCTGTTTCAATGTCTATTGCGTAGTTTGGCGATGATCGAGGGAGCCTGAAAATCCTTTTTACGAAGAAACGTTGGATAGCTTCAACCTCGTCGAGCTTTCGGTGACCATAGACTTCACTTGCATACCGAAAACAGGTGTTAACTACCGCCTCAAAAACCCTGAATTTAGACCGCAAGTCAACATCTTTGTTGGAGAAAAACCTGTTCCACATAGAATTGATCGCAGTTTTAGCTGCCACCGATCTTTCTTTAATGTAAGGACGAAGGTCTAAATTGAATTTCAGGCGGAAGCCTAGATATTTGAATTCATTCACAATTTCAATGTTGTCGTTGTCCAAGGTCCACCTTTCGCTCCTACTCAATTTGTGGTGATGTCTAAAAATCATAATTTTAGATTTTAAAACATTAATTTTTAGGTCCCAAAGATCACAATAATCTTTCAGCTTATTGATGACAAGCTGAAAAGTAAGAGGGTTGTCTGATAAGACAACAAGATCATCGGCATATAGAAGTACCTTTATTAGAGTATCTCCAAATCTTACTCCACCTGGCAAGAAATTTATTACATCATCGATAAACAAAGCAAACAGCAGGGGACTCAAAATACAGCCTTGTGGGACTCCAGAGTTTGTTAGAAATTCCGAAGATTTCTTACTTCCATCCCAAACTGAGGCAGAATTGTTAGCCAACAGTTTTTCATATAATCTAATAAATTTGGAGGATATACCTAGGTTTGGCAATTTATAAAGAAGTAGATTTCTATTTACAGTGTCAAAAGCTGCTTTCATGTCGACGAAAAAGGAGTAAAGTTTCTTTTTCTTCCCAATAAAATGACTCGCAATAGTCGTTAGGGTGAAAATTTGGTCAATTGTTGACAGGCCTGGACGAAAACCTGCTTGAAAAGCACTGAGTGCATTATTTGATTCAACCCAGCTTACAAGCCTGTGGTAAAGCATTTGAGTGAATATCTTCCTGAGTGAGCTAAGGACTGAAATACCCCTGTAATTTTCCGGGACACTCGGGTCACCTTTTTTAAAAATACCAAACATTTTTGAGCACAAGAAGCTCCCGGGAACTATTTCATCTTAAAGAATCTTATTACAGAGCTCCAAGAGGTAGCTGAGGAATTCAGCGGTCGCATTCTTGAAAAACTCTGCAGGGATTCCGTCAGGTCCAGGCGACTTTGAATTTTTCATTTTTTTTAATGCTGTTAATAACTCGGACATTACAAAAGCGTCATCTAGTTCGGGAACAACACAGTTTGGTAGCGCAAAACTTATGTGTTTTTGGCTGGGGTCTGAAGTCAATAGGTTCTTAAAGTGTGAAGCAAGGAGATCTACGCACACTACCGAAGAAGTTTTATTTTCAAGGCCGGCAACAGAACGAACGGTCTTCCAGAACGTTTTGGAGTCCTTACACAGCAGAAGCTTCGAGGCAGACCTTTTGAGAGGAAATGCGGTCTTTATTCCATTTATTTAAAGTAATTAAGCTTAAGCGACAGAGTCATACTGCACGACAGGAGATTTTGCTATTTTAGCTGTCAGAGACTTCATTGCTGCAAATCTGTAAATTAAATAGATATGCGCTCTTGTGATTATATTAACACTCTTGTTTTTTCGATGGCTACTACTGCAAATAAAAATCGGTATTCTGCTAGTTAACTAGGATTGATAACCTATAAGTTATGCCAACTGCTCATTAGTGTGACTTGTTTCTTAAGCCTACGCCTAGATTAGGAATCAGACGTCACATTGTCCCTCAAATACTCTTTTCTCCAATCTTTCTGGTACTTTCCCCGACACACATGACTAAGTTCTATTTTGAGCTATAAGCAACTAATCCGATAGTCTTAAAAATTGAACATTTGTTCCATTGAAAAATTTACACAGTGTACTTCTAACATAATTCTTGTGTACTAAAATCTAAAATCAGTGAGAAGTATTTACGAAAACAATTTCTTTTCGTTTAGCCGTATAGGGAATTTAAAACAGATTTTTTTCAGCTCAGAAAAGTATAATAAGCTTCTTGAATTTTGTGCAATTACATCCATACACATATTATATTTTTAAAGTATTAATACAGTAGATATTACATGTGCGGTTGTTGTATTAAATCTAGATGTTTAGAAAGATTTTATATATATATATTATATGTACACTGAATGCGTGTGTTGTTGTATTATAATTCACCTGATAGTACGAACAAACTTTTGAAAAATGTCATGAAAATGCACATGGATAAGTGAAATAAGACTTGTTTTTTAGAAAGGTTTCTATGCAAATTATTTAAAATATAGAGTACTCTGATATTGACTTTAAGTCAAGTTGCTTTTCATATGTTCCAATAAAAGTCACAGTTTAACTGAACCAATTTAAGCGTTAACTGTTTTAAGAAGTTGAAAATTTGTAACGAAAAAAATTTGAAGCACCTATCACTTGGAGAGGATACATATTAAAGTAAATAGAAAAGCTTGGGCACAAAAATAATCCTTTCCAAGGTGAGTGCCGTTACACAAAAAAATATATATATTTGATGTGTTGTTATATTGTAACTCATTATATGATTTCTTCTTATTCTAACGATGTTTTATCTTTAACCAAAAAATGTTAAATGTGGAAGTACAATTAAATGTCGTAAATATATAGGGTGGTGAAAAAAATAATAGAAAAAACCTTTTTTGATGCGGGCTTTGACCGATATAAAAGATTTTATAACACAAACTTAAGAAAATTACATATGTGCTTATTTAATTAATATGAAAAGAAAAAACTAACAATGTTTGGTTTTATGAATAATATTGGGAAATATTATAGAAAATCTTAAGATTTAGTAGTTTTGACAATTTAAACCTGGATAAAATAAAAGAAACATTTTTTTATATGTCTCTCTTGTAAATTTAATAAATTACAGAACGTAATACTCCTCATCGCCTTATTACTCACTATTTTCTCCTAATACTGTAATTCTGTTGTGCTTGTAACTCCATTACGTTTAGTACAAAAAATTATCTGCATTTTGCATATGCATCGTAAGATCAGATCTGTATAATGACGTTACGTTCTTCTTTTAATTTAAGTCACAATTCTGCCTTATTTTGACTATGAAGTCTCCAATCATGTGTTTTGGAACGCCTCATAGGTTTTTTAATATCGTTACGATCGAAAGAATCATATGGCCAATCTGTTGGGAAAGTTTTATTTTTCTAACATTGCTTAGCCAAATTTGATGTGTGCTTTGAGTCATTGTTCTGTATAAACTCCCATTCAAACGGCATGTCGTGATCTTCGTCAAATGGTGGCTTACCTGTGTTAAGTACTACATTCGTTTTCGACAGCATGCACACGTTTTGCTATGTATAAAAAAAAATGTCCTATCTCAAATGCTAAATGCTGCACCAATACAGCATTTAGCTTTCTCCGAATTCAGATTCTTTGGTCACCTAACAAAGAACATTCACCAATTTGATCTTGATGACATCCCATCAACAAGACGCTATTCCAACTTTCACCCGGCGATTTCTATTAGACATGCTTCTCTCAATCTATTTATGTATTTATGATTCGTCTTGTTATTTCTACGCTTTTTAGTTAATTTTTTTTAGTTATTTTTAGGAAGGTAACGGCTTTGCTAAGTCTCGCAAAGCTGTTTGCCTGAGGTTTTTTTGTTTTGTTTTTAACATCTCTTTTTCTACCTTTTTAGTTTTTTAAGACTATAATGGATTGCAGTAAATAACATATTTTTATACAACACTTCAAAACCGCTTTTGAAATGTATTTGTACCTTAAAAATTCAATGGAATTTACTACGTCTCCGAAGGCAAATATTACAATTTCTCATATACTCATGTTTTTTGGTCTTTTAACCTTTTTTTGTATTTTTCTTTCATATATTACAAGTTCATTTGTACACTTTGAGAGAAGATTATAAGAAAAAATCTCAAGACAAAGTTAAAGAACTGGCAGACTTTCTTACCCCAAATAACTTTAAGCCAATGTTTCCCTATTTCATCATAACTTTTCTATCTGGACGGATATTCTCTTTGCCTAAGATTTTGGGATGTATGGGTAACTGTAGGTGGTGCTACAGTCGGGGGTAAACCTGGGCCTCAACCAACAAGCTTTGCCAGCCAGCTCTGTTATTATCTAGCCGTCTCTATGCACGCGAAGTTAGCTGAAGTCCTCTTCCACTTGCGTGTGCCACCTGAGTCTCAGTGCTCTTCTACTGCGCTGCTACTGCGGTATGAATTTGAATATTTTCCGCTCTTGTTCTAGGTGAGCCACTAGGTGAGTGAATTCGTTGAATTTAATTTCTTCTAGCAAGGTTGGTTCAGCGTAATATATCCTCTGCCACTCTCCTTCTATGGACACGTGACCAAAATTCACCCAAAAGATCGCCTTTGACAGGTTCCATGCTTCTGCACCCTACACCAAGACTGATTAGATAAGGCTCTTATATATGGACACTTTTTCTTGCAGAGAGAGGGTTTGCCACTCAATCAAAGTTAACCTTCTGTCCCCGAGTGAATTCAAGAGGTGGAATTTAAATAAACATTCAAGTTGTCAGTAAAATTTATTTCTGAAATATAAATCTTTTGTAATGGAAATTAAAGTTTTCTTCGATTTTCGCTTGGCTTTCCGCAGTTGCTCCTGTCATCCGGTTTCAAATTAAAATAATGATGCCGTTTGACAGGAGCAACCGCAGCAGCGCAAAACAAAATAACAGCTGATCGTCTGATGAACTCGTTCAGTCGAAATCGCTGACGGCAGCATTCACAGTTCCATTGTCAATCTCGCTCTCAGCGACATCCCCGACCCCGTGAATCTCCACATCTGGGGATTCACCTCTAACGTCCAGAACAGCAAAGTTAGACGCCGGTCTGTGTACAACTCCATTCACTGTTTGCAGTTCGGCACTCCGAACCTGCCCGTCTTGTCCACAAAAAACTCGAATTACTTTTTCTTTGCACCACTTACTCCTTGGAACATCCGCATCACATATGAAGACCAAGTCGTCCACTTGCAGGGGTCTCACCTTTTCGCACCACTTTGCTCTTCGTGTGAGTGTTGGCAGATACTCACGCATCCACCTTTTCCAGAATCGGTTCCTAAGCTGCTGGCGATTCGCCATTGCTTCCTTAGGCACATGATCCTCCAATCTTCTGGTCCAGGCGTCTGAGTCGAGTTGGTCGACCTGACCAAAAAATGATTCGGCGTTAATGGTTCTTCGTCGTCTGCTTCCACTGGCAGGTGAGTTAATAGACGAGAATTAACGATGTTTTCCGTCTCTATCAAAAGACTCTGCAGTGTGTCCAATCTTGGAGCTTCTTCTTTGAGCGTATGACTTAACACTCGTTTGACGCTTTGCACCATACGCTCCCATGCACCCCCAGCACTGGGATTGGCTGGACAGTTGAAAATCCATTTTATAGCTTGACGTGTTTCACGCTGTATACGATTTGCATCGAAGATGTCTCGAAAGGTCCGCAATTCTCCATCCGCTCCAACGAAGTTGGCGCAATTGTCACTTCGCAGTTTGACAGGAACTCCGCGGCGGTTGACGAAGTTCCGGAGGCACAGTATGAACGCGTTGGTCGACAGATCAGTAGCCAGCTCAAGATGGATTGCTCTCACTGTCAAGCATGTAAAAAGAGCCACCCAGCGTTTCTCTCGACGACGTCCAATCTTAACTTGAAGTTTTCCGAAGTAGTCTACTCCCGAATATGTAAATGGTCGCACGTACGGCGTAACTCAATCCTTGGGCAGTTGTCCATTAAAGGTTTACATGGCTTCGTCATCCGCATTTTGCACAGCATGCAGACATTTTTTGTCCGACAAACCACTTGTCGCAAATGGGAAATCCAGAATTTTCTACGAATCTCGTTGACAATAGTCTCTTCGTTCTGGTGGTGTAGCTTCTGATGATAGTGTGCAGCAATCAATTTCGTTAAAATGTGGTCCTTAGGCAAAATGATTGGCCTTCTGGTCGACAAAGGCAATGACGTCGCCAAATCTATCCGCCCACTCCCACGCAAGATGTCGTGTTCATCCAAGTAAGAACACAAACGAAACAAACTGTTGCTCTTGGGGATGGTCTCGTTTCGTCTTAGTGGATCCATCTCCATTGAAAAAACTTCCTGTTGCACCAGTCGACAAAGCCAGACTTCAGCATCATCCAGCTCTGGCGCCGTTATTTCACCCTTAGTTAACTTAGTGTGATGATGGAATATGGCCACGAAGTTTCTCAGAAACCTTTGGATGTAGTCAACGACGAGTTTAAGTCCATAAAAACTTTTAAATTTGGCGATTTCGATAATATTCGTCTTTGCAGGCTGCGCACGAGTTTGTAGCAGAAACTTAGGGCGAAGCTCCTCTTGACTGTCTTCATGGGCTATTGTCGTATGTTCTTGCGGCCAGCAATCCTCCTTCTGCCTTAAAAATTCAGGCCCACACAACCAACGGCTTTTCGGGTCGAAATGAGGTGGCAGGAAAGCTCGTGGCACCCACCTCCAATCCAAAAGGTTCGTTTCATCCAATATCTCTGGAACTCTATGCGCTACGAATGGCTTATAGCGCCGATGCTCCGAGCGCAACCAGGCGATTACCGTCCTAGAGTCAGTCCAAAAAACTGTTTTTGTTATCTCGACGGATTGATGTTGCAAAATCATCTTCTGCAGCCGAGCTCCTAACACTGCTGACTGTTGTTCTAGGCGTGGTATAGACATAAACTGTTTCGGAGCACACCTTGTTTTGCGACGAATGAAACATTTATATTTGATTCCATTGATTGATATGGACCTCCAGTACGCGACAGCAGAGAAAGCATCCTCGCTGGCGTCGGTAAAAATATGCAGTTGGATATCGACTGGGGTGTACTGAAAATATTGTCGTGAGAGTCGTAGGTTTCCAACCTCATTCACGATCATTTGCCATCGCAGCCATTTCTCGTGCAATCCGTCCGGTATAGGGCTATCCCATGCAACCTGGTATCTCCAAACTTCACGTAAAACAATTTTTATGAAGATCATTATATTGGCCAGTAGTAGAAGGGATCAAATATTGACATTGCTATGCTAAGTAACTCGCGTTTACTTGGTCGCCCCTTGCCCGACAGAATGTCCATTGAGACACGATGGAAGTTTTCTTTAAAGGTGAAGATATCGTCCAAAGTTTCCCAATACATACCTAGTATTTTCTTGGTAGCGATTTCCGTTTCCTTGTCTAGATTGATTGCAGACTCTCGCGTTGAGCAGCCTCCTTCGATAGCGGATACTACTCTCTTTGAATTGAATTCGAAACTTCTCAGTTCAAAACCAGCCGATTTGTGGATGTTCCTTACGTCAGTAAACACTTTGATGGCTTCGTCTTCAGTAGCAAAGTTGTCAACAAAATCATCCACATAGTGGTGGTGCAAAATCGACTCAACAGCTCTGGGAAACTGTTCTTTGAACTGCAAGGCATTGATGTTTTTTACATGCTGCGCAATGAATGGCGAACACGTTGCTCCAAACGTCATAGCGACCATTTCAAACACATCGATGGGAGCTAACTGGTCACCCCATCTCCACAGAAACCTTTGAGCGCTTCGGTCTTCTGGGCGCATGTGTATCTGGTGAAACATCTCTTTGATGTCAGCACACACATCTGGCGATTTTCTGCATTTGGAAGTTAAATATGACGCTCGGCAACGGCTGATATTCATCCGGTCCCTTCAAAAGCTGCGAATTCAAAGAGATACCATTTGATGTTGCAGCCGCATCAAAAACTAGACGTATCTTTTTTGGCTTATTCGTGAGGAAGGTACCAGGTCCGGGGATTGATGGTGTTAATTTCGGCTTTATTTAGCTTACGAGCATATCCCTTTTCGAGATAGTCCGCTATAAGTTTGTTATATGCTTTACCGAAGTCTGGGTCACTTTTCATTCTCCTTTCGATGCCGAGTAGTCTCCCTTTGGCCATTTCGAAACTGCTCGGAAGGTCCAAGTCATCTGACTTCCACAAAAGCCCACTTTGATATCTGTTCCCAGTTTTAGTTGTCATTACCGCTACTATTTCTCGTGCTCGGGTATCTGCCTTGGCTTCCAGCGACGTCTCTGGTTTCTTTACACCGAAATTTTCAGAAGTAAAGTATTCACCCACTACTTTCTCTAACGCTTCGTCGGTTCGGTTATTTATAAGTAAAAAACTTGCTGGAGAAGGTCTCGCAGTTTCGGTGTTGCTGGTGGGTCCAAAAACCATCCTAGTTTGGTCATCGCTACTATTGGTCCATCCAAGGAGCATTTAACTATTTTCTTGGGTAAACCCAAATGACAATTGTCTAGTCCAATTAACAGTAACGGCTTAGCTTTTTCGTAACTCTGGATAGGTAAACGTTTAAGATGATGATACTGGATTGAGACTTGAGATTCTCCTTGCAGTCCAAGTTGTTTTATCAGAGACTCATCCAACATTGAAACTGATGATCCTTCATCCAAAAGCGCGAAGGTATCAACTTTTGTACTTGGCCCATACAAAGTTACTGGCAGAATTCGAAGCAGTACATCGATTTCCGATCGTGGAGAGAACCCATCGTTGCAATTTAAATTGACTTCTGGCCTTGGCTTATGATTTTCTCTTTGGACCTCAAGTTCCGGCGGCTCGAGGATCGCGCCCTTTTGTGCAAAAGTTCGTGGTGGTTTCTCTTACAGTTTTCCATGGTACATTTGTTTTTGTTCTGGCAGTGTTGTACGCTATGTCCATGTTTAAGGCAGCAAAAGCATAACCGATGCTGCTTGGCATGGCTCCACCTATCAGCGACACTGCTGTCAAAGAACGTCTCGCACTTCCTTATTTCATGATCTTGGTCACACAAAACACATTTTAGCGAGACAGGTGTGGCTTCGGACGAATGTTACAGCATCCGATTGGTGGGAATTCTTCTAGGTGGATCCGGCTGTCTCCGCTGCGGAACTTGACTGTGTACGTTCAACACCATTCTTATATAGTTTGACTTTTGGGTAAGCCATTCACTGAGATCAACCACAGTTGCATTAGGATGCAAGGGGTTGATCGTTATCGGGGTGTATAAGCAGCGCTGCCACTGTTTCCTTAGCTTCCCCTTTAAGGCACCGCTGAAAGCGCAGACAGTTTTCCTGTATATTTCGTAGCCGTTATCATTTGTACCGTGCGGCTTATCTGTTACTGCACCGTGGCAAGGCATACCTTGGGTCGGGGCAACGAGGCCACGAAATTGTGGGCGTGCAAAGCAAGTAGCGTCTTTTCCAAACTGAACTGCTGATGACAATGAAGACGGCATTTGGGTTGCCATCGGTGGAAGTTGTGAGAACTGCTGGTAAGTACCACCAAATGCATCTGTTTCAGTGCTCCTTAGATTACCTGCCAACTGTGGCCATCGAATGTTGGACGTATGCATGTGCATGGCTGATGAATCCTCCGTGGTAGTATCCAAACTCGCTGTAGATATTGGCAGCGGAAGTGGCAGCTGCGTGCTGGCAATGCCAGAACGAGAAACTGACGCTAAAGTTGTAAAGTTCTGTAAAGTTCGCCCGTCGGCGGCATGGACGTATGTAGGTGGTCTCTCTCCGGCGGCCTCATCCCGCACTGAAAATAATTTTGTAGATAATATTGACAAAACTTTTTGTTGAAATTCAACAAAATCAAAATCGTTGACTTAGCAATGAAATTGTCATTTTAAGAGCGGAGTCTACCTGGAATGACGATTTTAGAGGTATTTTACTTTGCATTCTACTCAGAAACGGTGATACTTTTCTTCTACGATTTTTTGGCTATGTGTAGACATTTGTACGTTTTCAGAAATAAGTGCAATAGATTTCCAAAAATATCTTTTGTTTTTGTGCACAGAAGATAGAAACTTTGCAAAGGTACTTTGCATTCTGTGAGAAAACGACTCAACATTGTGACGATTTTATTTTTTTATTAAAATCTGCACATATTTCTTTCAGAAATAAGTGCGTTACTTTTTCGATTTCAAAGCCACAATTATTTTAAATATATTTTAGAAGAAATCATCATGAAAATTTTCAAACAATTTTCAAAGAAAATAGTTCACGACAAACTCGATGTCAACTTTAGCGCTGCAGGCAGCGTGTACTGCAGAGCTTTGACAAAAAAAGCTTTTTCGCTGCTCAGCGTGTTTTTTTATTGTTTTTTGTACTCTTCAATAATCTTGTTCTTATCAATTATTTTTTGCAAACTGATAAGAATGCACTGCTATTCGATCTGTTGGGTAAGTGATATTAAAAGTTAATAAAGGTACTATAAACAAATTTTGTTTTTGGGCGACTTAAATTTTTATATTGATTGATTGCTTGATTGACGACATGAGTTTAGTGCCGCGAGTGAATTTTAAGTGTAAGAGTACTGAATCCAACTTTGGGAAAAAACGGAGACAAAAGTAAGTTTATGAATGCTATTTTAATGAATAAGTAATCATATAGGTACAAAAAAAATTGATTTTTGTGATAAAAATAGGATCTCTTTGTTCCTATTTTGTTTTTCTCCTTTGTTTTTGTTAGATCATATTCTAAGATAATAGGCACCTACGCACACAAAATAAAATAATGTGTTCACTGTATAGACAAATAATTTTAAGTAATATGGAGAAGTAAGCACTCTATACAGAAAATTACGTTTGAAATTCTGAAGATAATAAATACTAGTCCATAAATAAACGATTGTATTATCACTCCCTGCTATTTTTTTTACTGCTGATGGGTACAGGAAAGCTTGAAAATTCTAACATATATCATGTTTGCAAGGAAAAAGGATCTGTTCATGTTTTAAAATTTTAAGGAAAATTATATTGAAAAGATATATAGAGATAAAAGGAAACAGTTTCCGAGATATGCTTGAAAGCATTTTAGTTGACAGACTAAAATTATACTGCTAGAAAACTTACTATAATTACTAAACTGCTTGCATTCTAATAAATAATTTTACTCGAGACTAGGCCATAAGGCCAAGAAACCGAAATATGTTTAAAATATGAAATTTAAAACCTTCAAGATCATAGGTTTGCAACTTGCAAGCCTTAAATTTATATCAAAGATTGTCAATGAAACGGCTATAAAGTCTTAGCCTCCTATTATGTATGGTGTCAAAAAACATTTTACATAATCTCAAACAACAAATCCTTCAACAAGAGCCTACGTACCGCTACGTGTATGAGTTCATACCTGAGGGTATTTTTTTTTATTAAATGCAATGTTATTGTATAGGCTAAACCTGCAACAAAGGCTGACGGACCGCTTTGCATATGGCGGTTTTTTTCGTATAGAGTGCTTATTTTTCGAGACGTGTAGATATACGTATTTAAAAAGTTCGGTTTAAAGAAATCATCCTATTTAGTATGTAGTCATTATCAGACTTAGTAACTCAGTAGTTTGCTTCCCCAATTTTTTAGTTTCACTTCGGATGTTTTGATAAAGTCTCTTTTCTTAGAAAATTCTGGAAAGAAAACATCCGAGTATATCACAGAGAGGCAAGATTTCGCAACAGGATCGGGTAAAATATCCAATGCAATGAGGGCTGTCAGCCCTCCTTTAGCTGATGGGGACGTATTACTGTTGCCAGAACCTGTTAATGCCGAAATGTTAGGCTCTGATCACGGAATTAAAATTACTTCGAGTCCGCTTTTTGAATATAAGGACTCGGAAATATCACGAAATAGGATAGTGAACATCCAATCATTATATAGTTAATATACCGAACATGTCAAAAACAACTTTTATGCGCAATCAGCGCAATGTTCAAAACGACATAGACAAAGCCTGCATCCATGAAATGTATAAGGCCGCAATGGAAGCTAAGACAATGGCAATAGAAAAAGGCGAT
The DNA here is from genome assembly GCA_947623515.1 of Neoascia interrupta. Lineage (NCBI taxonomy): Eukaryota > Metazoa > Arthropoda > Insecta > Diptera > Syrphidae > Neoascia > Neoascia interrupta. Next base: position 140,105,929 of record OX392463.1, read on the forward strand.
GTGAATGAGGAAGGAACTCCGCTACTAACATTTTCTACAGATGCCTGTTTCTCTAAAAGAACGTACGGCATCGGTAGCAATTATTCAGCCTTATCTGCGGCCGGTTCCATTGTAGCTCACGATACAGGCAAAGTAATCTGGAGTAAAGTTGCAAATAAATACTGCACCTTTTGTTCAAAAAATGGTTGGCGTGGAAATTCCAGCTCAGTTCCAGTTCCAATACACGATTGTAACTCTAACTACGAAGGATCATCCACAGGAATGGAATCGCATATTATAGTACAAGGCTTCCAGCAAAGTGAAGCGCTGTACGGTGTTCAATATAGCAAAGTCACTGCTGCCGGTGATAGCTCTGTTTAAGAAAATTTTGGATGCTAAACCGTATAAGAACACTCGAGTTGAAAAAATTGAGTGCAGGAATCACCTTATGCGAAACTTCAGAAAAAAAAATTGGAGAGCTTGTTGGAAATAGTTACTAAGTTCAACCTTTGCAATCGGAAGCGAATAGGAAAAAGCATGGCAAGATTTAGTGCAGCAATAACTGGAGCTTAAATATTATTCGATTAAAAGGTATGTAGATAAAAAAATAAAAATTTATTTGGCGGATATCTGTGCTCCTTTCATACGATTTGGTACTGACGGGACGGCAAAAAAAATTAACGTGTTTATTGCATACAGGTAATTGCATACATGCTCTTTGATAAGTTAGTGAATTTGGTGCTAAATGGTGCTGGGATTGCACGAAGGGCGTTGTTTTTCTTCTGATTATCTTATTTCTTTTTGGCCATTGACAAAAGTTGGCATTTTGCTGTGATTAAATGAAATTGCTTTGGTGAGGTTTGGTCAAAATGGGGTTGAAGAAGTTTCTATTTTATTAAAGCACTACTTTTTGAGCTGAAAAACCATGTAATGGATCAAAGAAAGAAAAAAAAAATCAAAAAAGAAGCTGAAAAAAATAGCAGGGTCTCTTTTGTCTCGCATCTTAGGTATAGTGGATCTACCCAGGTGAATCATTGCTAGTTTGCAAACAATTTTTTTCGGAAGGATTAAAAAAGTTCGGCAGACGGAATCGTCGAAAACCAGGATGGTCTTATAGAAATAAAATGTCCATCTTCGGCCAAAGACATGGATCCAAACGAAGCCAATAAATTAAAAATAAATTAAATTTTGGAAGTACATGGAAAAAACTGATTCTTTTGTAATAAACAAAAACCACCATTATTATCAAATTCAAGGGCAGCTACACATAGCAAACAAACTATTTTGCATATTTGCTGTGTGGACTGGTCCGAAATTTGATATGAAATTTGAAAAAATTGAACGCGATGATGCATTCTTTGCCTCTGAAATGCTGCCGAAGTTGCTATTATTTTATGATCAGTATATGGTCCCCGAAATTATTGATCCACGAATGAAGAGAGGAATGCCTATACGAGGCTCGCTTAGCAAGTAGGTATTTAAGATATTTTTTTAAGTAATACGCGTACTATTTATAACATTTTTTTAATGCAGATAAAGAATTTTATGCAGTAGATGCAGCAAAGTTGTTATCACTTATCCAAAAGAACGCAACATCTTATAATAATTATGATGATCATAATTATTTATTTGATTGTTTTAATGAATAACTGCGTGAAAGTCGCAGAGGTTAGTTAATGACAATAAGAACCTTAACTTATCTTATCTGACTTAATTTTTTTTTATTTTCAGAAAGTAATCAAGGACCTGTTGATGTTCAAGCTTTTTTAAGTTTATGAAGTTTTTTCCCTTCTGGGGTTGCTGGTCCCCAATTGGGCGCCTCCCCAGGTGGCGGATAGGGGAACGCTCACCAGATATGGTGGGTACCGGTATGGAAAATATCCGGAGCGGACCAAAACCAGCAACAAACAAAAAATTTAGGAGCGTTTGTCTCAAAATGAGCGACTTCTTGGTCGTTGCCTGTTATTCAGGTTGGAGTCGGAGGACTATTAAGCCTGGCAGATGAAAAATCCCTTGAATGCGAGCTAATTATACAAAAAATGATTTGGTTGAAATATGTATTCTTTTATTAAAACATGTTATTTTTTTTTTTACTTTTTCATGTGTTTTCCTTAGGCTGGCTTTAATTGGGTTTTCTTATTATTTAAAGCTAAAAAAAATATTTTCAAAACGCAGCACTTGCTAAAATTAGTTGTTTTTTTAAACTAATTTAATACAAAAACCCACCTTAATTTTACTTTATATTTTAAAATGAACTGTGTGCAATTAAATCAATAATTATCAAAACAATCAAAACAAAAACTTTCCTTATTGATCGCACTATTACAATCGCACGCCTACTATTGCGATCAATTAGGAACGTTTTTGTTTTTATAATTATAGTACCTATTCATTATGTTAAAGGTTGCGCACGATGAATTCTATTTGCGAAGAGCTTGATTGAATAGCTGGTTTGTGCTAGAAACTTGATAGCACAAAATTAACGTATCTAGATATTTTGTGCTACAGATAATACCGATACCTCCCCTAAAAAATTGTAAGCATTTTTAAGGTATTAAAATTAGGTGCATATGCACAAAACGCGTCCATTGTCCAAATAATTCAGACTCCAAAAATTATAAAAAGCCATACCCTCCTTTTACTTCCATAGTATAAATATACTTTATAGTACTAGGCATAAGTAGTAGGAGTATAAATACTTCACTACTTTATATTACCTACTTTATATTAGCCTCCTACTACTCCATAAGTAGTAGGAGTATAAATACTTCTATTACTTATGCATTCAAGTCAAAAACTCGCTCAAAATGAATTTTACGCCTCAAGCATTGAAATAAACAACGCACACTGTGACGCATAATTCACATTGAAAAATGATCGTGTACCTACGTATACTTTTCTTTCTTGCTTGACCAGTTTTTTTCTATTCAACAGCAACCAGACGAAAAAAAAATACCAGAGCAGTGAGCAAGCACGCAAGAAGCAAGCGAACAGAGAAAAGAGCTTTCGACATGAAATATTATTTGATATAGCTTTTAGATTTCCCAGCGAGATATGTTACGTCAGGATTCGGAGCTTTTTCTAGGTGTACTTCCCTCAAATGAGCTTTTTATCAAATTGGCAGAATATTTGGTAACATAGTTTTTTTTTTGTTACATCAGCAAATAATTTTTTTCATTTTGACAGAACGTTTGTGTTAAATGAAACAATTTTCCGTCGATTTTCTGAAAGAAGAACGAAAATTCGGTTTTGTGCGAAACAACAAAAACTTTGTTCGAACAACAAAAGCTTTTTTTGAGGTTGTTATCAGAACAACAAAATTTAGACTGTCAATTTAACAAAACCGTTGTCAATATGAAAAATTTACTTTTGTCAGTTTTTTCCCTTCTTCCTTTAAATAACTTCTTGGCACACAATATTTTGTAGCAACAATGGCCGCGCGCGTCAGTGAGCTTGTCTTCGCTGTGTCAGCATATAGAAGAAAACTCTAGGTTCGATTCCTAACGGGGGGCATCATGATAAAAAAAATCGCAGTGAAAACACTTTCAGCCAAAACGGGAAGTAAGTAAGAGTAGGTATCAGGGTTCGCATTTTCGGCGGCAGCTGTCTTTTCCTCTATTTGCAATCGCATAACTCGTTCTGAATTTGCGCATGCCTCTGCTGCTGACGCTTGCAATTGAAGTTTCTGGATTTGGTGTTGTAAACTTTTTAATTGCTCCTTCAGCTCATCGTTTTCTCCTTCGTCAATGATTGTGTTGTCTGCTTCGTCGTCGCTCATCATGAAAAAATCTTTAAACTTTGACGTAGTTTATTTGTTTTTGCGAACACTTTTACACATGCAGACAGTTGGCGACCACAATCCTTAACAATTACACAGATATAAATCTTGAAGTTAATGTGCTTCGCTTGCGAAGCTAATTCTCGATATTTACGCAGATGCGAAATAAAGTTGTCCCCGAGTGAATTCAAGAGGTGGAATTTAAATAAACATTCAAGTTGTCAGTAAATTTATTTCTGAAATATAAATCTTTTGTAATGGAAATTAAAGTTTTCTTCGAATTTCGCTTGGCTTACCGCAGTTGCTCCTGTCACCCGGTTTCAAATTCAAATAATGACGCCGTTTGACAGGAACAACCGCAGTTGCGCAAAGCAAAATAACAGCTGATCGTCTGATGAACTCGTTCAGTCGAAATCGCTGACGGCAGCATTCACAGTTCCATTGTCAATCTCGCTCTCGGCGACACCTTCGTTTGATCTTATAGCACTGGTGCCGTTTTCTAAACTCATATAGCGGATCCCAGGTAGACGAAAATCCCCAAATACCTTAAGTTAATATATTTTTTAACATCTTGGTTCACTATTTCAGTGTTATGGGTTCCCCTTTCTGAGAAAAGTATATAAAAGACAATTAAAAATTACATAGGTTTCCACCGCACTGAAATTCAATATTTTTTCGAAATTTTAGTTACCTCTGCTTTATTTAGGAGTTTGTTAAAACTCACAAACATCTTCATCCTTTCACCGTCTTATTACTAACGCTTAGATTACTTTTAAGTGCGGGATAAAAGCGAATTCAAAGCTGACGAAAATTGCCCTAAAAATAAAAGTCAAATTTATTGTTTTTCAAACAAACTTCTTGTTCATAAGTTACACGGGCATCACCGTAAGACCGACCGTTGTCGCTATAAGTCTGCTGCAACAAGGAAATGCAATCCCTCGTTTTTGCTACTGAATTAGCGACGTCGAATTTTCTTTTTTGCGCTCAGTTAGAGTGCACTTTTCTTTCTTCAAAAGCAATTTTCCATTTGTTGGGAGCGCATTCTGACTTCCAAGTTGGTCCATAAGACCCGCCTACGACTTTATAGTCACCCGAATTGTATGAGCGCGCCGCAGGAATTTCGTTGGGTGCTAATATCTCGTATTCGGACTTATCTGTCTTGGTTTAAAGTGTAGAAAATCTACACTGTGCAGCATAGTGTCTGGTTTTTGACTTAAGCATATCAGCAATATCTTTTTCAATAATAAGTTGTTGATTGTATATTATTATTACGACTTTGCGTTAGAAATTCACTATACGCATGTTCTAACCATTTTTTAGAGCGTTCACCGTTGAGGGTTTGATTCTACACAACTAGCGTTTTACTCTTATCCGTGAGCCTTCCAGGTTATCTATCAGAACTCATGTGCCAGGTAATCAGCAGTTCCACACCGTTTTGATAGTTCCAAGTCTTTTTAATCAAAGTAAATCACAACACCTTTGTAGATAATATTCAGTCGCTTCTGCTGACTACCTTAATTCCTTAATTAACGATCTTCTATAAATTAATATAATTAAATTTAGTGCCAAAGAGTGCGCCTTCTAATCGGAGAAACCTAACTTTGTCCGGATACAGTGGCCAAAAGGCGCCCTTATCTGAACAAAGATGCTTCCAAAACATCATCTCCGCATTTGCAGAGTTTTCTGTGAAGCAACTTTTGAAAGCTATGCTAAGTTCTGATGAAACTAAGTAGTTTTTCATTGACTGGACCTTCTATCACAGTCCTATTGCTACCGCACAATAATCTCATGAAACAAGTGCTAAAATAGCTCCTCAACCCTGCCGAACGTATTTCTTAAAAGTCAAATCAAGTGTGCCAACTAAAAGGTTGGTGATTACTTCGAAGCACATACATATAGGCAGACCCCGAAAAATTGCTTTTATAGTTTTTATTTTATCTTTGCCGCTGGTGTTTAAACAAGTGACCTTATTCACAGAAATGTCACTCTATTGAACCGTTTCTTTTAGCGTTTTTCATTGAAACTTGAAAGAATTGCTCTCAAAATCGAGAACTGCTCGTTTCAATAAAACATGCTTTCTCGTTTGGTGACAAAAAAATCACACACACGGGCTGCCAATCAACAAACACGTCCGCACATTAATTCGAAACAAATAAAATTGCATCGATTTGGCGTTTGACAGTAGAAATATTTCCATGTGTAGGTGAGTTCAGATCAAATCTCCCAAGATCGGTGGATCGCATCTTTCGTGTTGAGAATTGATCTAGAATTGCTCTTTTATTTTGAATGAAACATGCAAAATCGAAAAAGATCAAATCTTTTGACAGAAAGAGCAAATTTTTTCATCAATGAAAAACGCTATTAGTAACGACGTCATGTTTTTCTAATTGCTTATCTGTTCCGTGGAACAGGTGAATCTATTTAACGCAAAAGTCATCCGCACAGATCGGCTATAACCACCAACTCAATTACTAGAATCCATACCGCGCGCCGTCGGTAAAATTTGATGTGGGATAAAGGAACACATATTTCGTACTTAGCTGTCCACCATAGTAACCACAACTCTTTGTTTTTATAGTGAAACATTGCTGGCGAATTAATTTTTTTACTTTAAGGTAAAATATAAGGCATAGATTATGCATACGTTGTTTTTCCTACAGAATTGTTGTCTTAAGTCGTTAATTTTAATTTTATTTCAATATTGTCACGTATCTTATTAATAAAAATGTAAACGATTCATGTCAAATTGCTTGTTATGTGTGTACCTAAAAGCCAAAATAAATGGACATAAAGAGTTTTATTAAAAAAAAGTAACTTCAAAGGCTTTTTAAACACTTGATCATTATGCTGTCATGCTGTGTTTGTGCACAAATTACGATAACAAAAATTAAGTTTACTCTGAAATGTTCAAATCCAGCTGTATGCAAATATACGTTTACTCTGCCATCGCCTGAACTGAAGTCAAGGGATTAGCTATTTATTTTTCCACATGTTCTCGAGAATTTCGTGATTCGAACAATAGACATATTGACGAGCTTAGTAAGAATAAAGCAAAACACTTGGACGCATCGGGAGTAATAAAAAAGTTATAGCTTATTTTCCGTGACACGGACTGGGTATACTTTGACTGACTCCGGAGTCTCCGCGCATATTGAGAGCTTGTGCGCCTGCGCAGTTCCTTCGTTTTATTTTTTATTGTAATAGTAATGAAAAATATATCTTTAGTAGTCTTGTTTTGTTTACCGGCTAACATTTAACGCAGATGATGCTGTTATTACTATGCAACTTCCTTTTGTGAACACAGCTTATCGTCGCATATTCCTTTCGACTTGCTAAGTAAGTGCTTATAGATGACGGCTTCGTATCGCCTCAAGACGTTTGGTTTTATCTGTTTTCTTTCGATTATGAATAGATAAACACGTGGCATAATGTAGATTGTGGTTAAAAATATATTTTGATACATCTGTGTACTCGACAGTATAGTTAAAAATCAATAATGTAGAAATGATGAACAGATTTAGTTTTTTCTCGTCCTCAGCCCACTCGTTATCCATCACTTCATTGCCGCTTGTACGCCTGCGTTTTAAAGGCTGGTTTTTTAAAGCATTTTTACACCTGAATATAAATTGATTGCCACCCCACTGGGCGTTGCATTCACTTCAGGGAAGATTGATTGGATAAGTATTTGGATTTCACCGTTATGCTGCGAGCGCATTGTTTTTTCGTTAGATTTAATTTCTTAATTAAAGTACATATTGTTTTCGTTTACTTTTTTCGCCTTATACTCTTTTTCCGGTGTTGTGTGCTTGATGTGGGTAGTGATGAACAAGGGAACTTTGCAAAACAAATAAAGTGCATGAAACATGAGCCTGAAAGTTGTTCGGAAATAGATTTCTTGCATGTGTGCGTTTATTTTGTTTTGCGTTGCACAAAACATGTTTCATTGGTTCTAGCGTTTTTTATGCAAGTCATGTCATGGACATTCTTTCAAAGTATTTTTGATAAGATGTTACTTCCAATTACATCTCATTGAGCACATGTTACGAAAAAATTGCGATAGATTTCCATGAAATCGTATTAAGATGTGCATAAATCTGAACTCGGCACAAGCAAGCAAAACTGAAAATAGTTCCGTATAGCCAGCACTTCGTGTTTAAAAAGGCGAGTTTTGAAACCATTTCATTTCGCCAAACAAACCAGCAGTTTTTTCGTTGAAACTTTTAATGTTTGATCTTTGTCGAGTTTATGTTGGGTAGCTCCAAAGTGTGTTAATACCTTTATACACTGCGAAAAGTGATATTTTGTCGCGTATTTTGGACGCGGTGGGGCATATTTTTTTTTTTGCTTTTTCACAAACACTCATTTGGTCTAAGCTTCATTCGCACGCTTGAAGGCAACCAAAAGTTATGCATGTTATTGATTCGATTCATAAAGAACCTTTTAATCTAGAATTGATCAGATCAAATTTGTATGTCGTCTTATTGGCCATGAATTATTATAGCGCAATTTATAAACAAATTGTACACTGGACTTAATGAATACAATATCTTTGCAGTTAACTGGGTACATAGCAGTAATTTACTTCAGGCAGTTTGAGGCTTACGTTCAAGGCGAGGTTTAAATATCTGGGTGGATTTCGTTAGTTCACTGCGGTTTCTAACTCGAAAGGAGTTTTCAATGGCACATTCAAGCCAACACCCTCCTTACAGTCCTTTCTGAAGGCGTCCCAATTCATGTTTTTGCTAGCAAATCTAGGAGCTCTTTCTATTTTCGCCAGTCTTCCACCCATCTTCAAGATTACTCCTGAGTGGTCTGAGCAAAGATCATAACACTCTTCAATTCGCGTAAGGTATTTGGGGTACCCTTTAGCGATGAAAGAATCGACAAGGCCAGGCTTTTTATTCCTATCGGTTGGCCAATATGTTGGCTTACCCGTGAAGAAAAAGTCCACCCCACGCTTCATACTATTTTTGTACAGTAATCTGCCTCTTGTTGAATTGCATCGTGAACCCCAAAAAGTATGCTTCACGTTAAAGTCACCCCCAATGATAAAATTGGACCAATGAAGTCATACACACGATCAAGATCGTCTTCCACCAGTCTATATCCTGACGGGAAATAACAAGATGCAATGTTATAATCTAAGCAGTCAATTTTTACAGAAACTGAACTGATCTGCATTGAGTCTAGCTCAACTTCTGTGTTCTTGAAGTGCTTTATGCAGTTCTTAATGTAGAGGGAGGAACCTCCTCTCGAATTTTGCGAAGGGTGATGTGCGTTATAGTCATTGTAACCTTTGAGTTTGGGTCTAGACCCGTTTTTAAGGTGAGTTTCCGTAGTCATGCAAATATCAATATTATTTTTCCGTAGAAATACTTCTAGTTCGTCTATTTTATTCAGAAGGCCGTTTGCATTCCATGTTAGTATTTTAAATAACTGTTTCATATTCATGTTCTCTTGTAATTTTTTCGAGGCTTAAACTCGAGCTTGCTCAGTTTGTCAAATATAACTTTGTTGATTTTAGTCTGATCCTCAAGTTTCTCCAAGATTACAGCGAGGATCTGAGACACTGCATCTGTTGTGGGCGATCTTGCCTTGTTTTCGTTTGCCGCAACCTGTACGTATGATTTCGGTCCGACCAGTGGTGGCTTCTCCGCTGCACTTGAACTGGCGCCGCTCTTTTGTGGAGCTTTTACGCCTTTTGTCGACGCCTCCTTTGCCAATCTCGCACTTTTGATCGGCTTTGGCGTCTTTGGAGTCTTTGGCTTAGGAGTTTCAGCAGTTTTTGGGCGTCCTAGGCTTTGATTCTGACCTCTAGTATTTTCCTTAAGAGGTTCTCGTCCCTTTTGCAACTCTATGGCTACTTCGCATCCTCGATAGTTTGCGGGGTGGTTTCCGTGGCAATTGGCGCAAACTGCTGGAGCCTTTATGTCAACTTTGCACTCTGTTGACAGGTGTTTTCCGGCACATTTCACGCAACGTGGTTCTTTTTGGCAGTAGGCACTTGTGTGCCTGAATTCTTGGCATCGCTTACACTGTGGTATCAGTCTATTGCCCTTTCGCATGGGTTCGATTTTAACCCTGATGTTAAGTATCATGTTTATTTTATAAATACCGTTTATGCTCTCAGTTCTTTCAAAGGAGAGCATAAAAATTGGAAGGCCGCGTCGGATCACAGTGTCTCTTTCTCCTTCCGTGCGTTGCTTTGCCTTTTTAATGATATTGACGGCATCAATAATTTTAAGGCCTTTATTTTTTTCGTCTTTTACGACGTCTTCTTTTGTGCATGATGGGTGGAGCCCCCTTACAATGATTCGCAGTGGTTTTTCGTACTTATTTTGATAAGCATACCACCCGATTCTTCTGTAAGAGATAGTGCGCGATAGGAATCGGCGTTGTCAACATTTACTTTCCACACGTTATTTCGGTGCGAGGTAAGCTTATAGTTTTCTGTTCTCACCGTGTTTGCAAGAAGGTTGCGCAATCTCCCGAAGCCTGCTATCCCGACGTTGTCTATTGCGGGAGGTGGACGAATTTTCGCTTCTGGTTTAGCCTTGTTTGAGCCAGAGGGCTTATCTTCTTTTTGTATTACTTCGGGAGAGGAATTCGCCTTTCGCTTCTTGCTAGACCTTTTCCTTAAGACTGAATCGGTCTCAAGTGCAAGTTCGTCCTCGTCCGTGAAGTATTCGACTGCTGGTCGGTTCGGTGTTACACACTCTTTCGTTACCTCACAGTCTTTCGTTAACGAGTATTTTTAATATCCTCGTTTTCTTTTCGCAGAGAGTCAACTTCCATTTTTGGATCGTGGAAGAGTCGCTCCATTTCAGTAAGCTTAGCTCGGAGTTCATTATTCTCCTTTTCTAAGCTCTTAATTTTCACAGTCCTGGTTTACCGGTGGACTGCTTTTTCCGGATATGTTCGATCTAGATGGTGGTGATCGATTTAGTTTTGTCCATTTCTCAAAAGGATTTATAAGCAATAAAAGGCTCTCCCCAGAATCCGTAGAGCCTGCCTCCGAAGAGGGTGGATTTTCCAGCATAGCTGGGCTTCCACCTGGGGTAATCAAATCTTTCGTTTTGTTCATTGCCATTTTTTTTAACTTGTCGTTTTTATGAGAAATAGGTAAGTCACTTCTATTTTCATTTTTAAATACAGCCGCCCCTTTGGAGACAGACGCCGACCAGTGAGCCGCACAATGTGTGACAGACAATTCTGGATTTTAATTTAACCTTCAGATTCCAAATTCCAGATTGCCAAAAGTTGCCCCAAATGGAGCAGCATCCGTTGAAACATTAAAGAATACTTCTTCCGGTGGATTTTAGTCGGCTCTTACGACAGGCGTACCTTACCTCAAGGCTATTCTAACCTCGACCTTGCAGGGGTAACGTGACTAGTGACTTCCGCTCAGTCACTGTGTGTGCTATGTCTAAATGTTTTTTTTTTTTACTGGTGGTAATCTTTGAAGATTGGAAGTGGCAATCTTCAAGTCGGTATTCAAAGAACATACTGGTGCTTTTTTTGTGGCCAAGGAGGTACATTTGACTGTGAGAAAAAGGATACGTGCGAATAAAGTTTTCTAAGTTGATAGAGACATAACTTTAAAAAGTTTCTTGCTTGCGAACAATAATAATTTAAAAAAAACATATAGGGTAAACGCCTTTAAAGACTGCGTACAATTCTCATTGAAGTCGTTGAGATTTTTTGATGACATTTTTGGCGAATATCACAATGTTTGGGCGACCGACGTTCCCTCAACACAGATAGTGCTAGAATTAATAATAAAAAATGATGTTGAAATATGCAGGGCTGTATGAATTTTAGTACGCAAGTAACAGTATCAGTACATGAAACTTTACTTGTACTTCAAGTATCAGTTACTTAGGTACTGGTACTAGATTAAAGTCTTAAGCTTAAGTTCTTTTTATTAAATTACCTAGCATTGCTTTTATAATAAGTTATTTTCTTGTTAAGCTTTATGCTCTGTATACAGATTCAAAAGCTGAAAAAGGATTTTCTCATCCACAGCAGGAAGGTAGTGGATGAGACTTTGTGTGAATTCATAATACGTTTTTTTTTCGAATTATCATAACCGCATAAGGCATTATAAATAAAATTAAATAAATAGAGTGGCGCAAGAGCTCGAGGTAAACCAGGACCAACTTCTCTACAATGTATGCTGTGTGTGCTAATTTCTTCATATACAAGGGGGCCTAAAATTTTTTTGCCGAATCAAAATCGGCACTTTGAGAAGTTTCTCAAGACAAATGATACTATTGGGGGGCTTGTCAGACCCTGTGGTCCCGTGGAGACCGTGGAAAAGAACGAGTCTTTTGTTTTTAGGTGACGATGGCAGGATTCGAACACAGACATCCGGCGTAGTAAGCACACACACTAACCACTACGCCATAGCACCCCACGATTCAATTGTGAATTCTAAAAAATGCTTGTTACTATTGTAGCCTTAATTTTCTATTGAAAGCTAATGAATTGGTTATCTAACAGCGTATTTATAGTTTTTTAAGGTTGTTTTTATGAAGAATTAAGTTAGTCGTGTTAATAGGTTTGCGGTAGTAAATGAAGTGCATGATATAAAAATTTTAAGTTTAGTTCGAGATTGTGGGCTGGTATTTTTCTCTAAGAAGTCATGACACACAGTGAAAACATTTCGAACGACTCAACGACAATCGAAAGGTTCATACCCAGATCCAACCAACAATTTTTTTGCGAACTTGTCTTGTTTAGTACATTATTGGAATTATTAAGGCAATTAAGCCGTAATTAAAATACTAGCGGACAAAATATCTAAAGTAAAAACCGTGTGTGATTCACCGGCGGGGTATGATCCTCGACCCTTTACCTATCGCGGGTGATGATCGACCCGCGTTAAAGGGTGTAAGGTCATACCTTGCCGGGGGATTTTTGGTTGTTTTTCAACATATTTAAGATAAACAAAACTGCAATAAGACGCAAAAACTTCATCAAAAAATTTCCATACATTTTTGTATTTTTTCTGTTTTGTAAACCTGTTTTTTGTGGTAGTTTGTGTTCGAAATCACTGTGAATGTCACAAGTGTCAAAATGGGGGGATCGAAATTAAGTCAAAAATATTAAAAATCGTAAAAAACTTCTTTTCTACTCAGTTATTTTATTGAAAATAGTTTTGTTCCGAATTGAACAAAAAACTTAATATGTATTTAGTTCTATAACCATTTCGTTTATACAAGGTTTCACGCCACGCCTACACTGGAAAAAAAACCTTGAATTTTCCGGAAAAACGTAGATTTTGTCCACGTAAAATATTATATATTTAAATATTAAATTTTTATGCCTTACGCTAATATTGATTTATGCCGTTAGGTATGCAACGGCTCTTTTTATACAACAAATTTGAAAAATCTTTAAGGAACGTGTTTTTGTTTTATAATAAATATTTAACGAAAGCAATTTCTTAATGATACATGAAAGGCAACATAGCCTTTTTGAATATTACATTAATTATTTACTTTTTGTTACAACAAGGTTTTAAAATAACTAAGTAAATTAATTCAGTTTTTTTATTTAATAACGTCCGGGACTATGACGTTGTCTCGAAAGATAAAAATCTCAAATGACAAAACTCGAAAATATTTATTTAAAATCTCGAATAAACAAAATCCTCGAAAGACACCTTTATTTTTTTTTTGTTAAGTTTAACGTTAGTGAAACCTGAGAGAAGGCAGAGTTGTAAAACACTGCAATCTTTTGTAACGTAATCCCTGAATTCTTGGAAAGTATTTTATGTTTGGTGACTGATTAAATTTCATTTCATGACATAGACCTCAGCATTGAAATCTTTCATTCTTTTTGAAGTCTTGACTGGATCAGTCCTTACGACCAATCATGTAATTTAAGTCAATTGAATGCAATTAATTAGAATTACAATGCATTCTTTGAAGTCACTTTGAAGTCTTTACCATTCACTTGAACTCACCCGCATTTCGTAGACTTCAGAAACTTTCGTTGTAGTCTTGCTGATTTCTAGTTTGCAGACGAAGGTATATTTTTTCCCAATCGTAAAATCTTCAACTATCACGAAGTTATATTAATCTAAATAAATGTTCTTCTCTAGGACAACGCTCATATTTTCGTGTGCAGAAGACGTGATTCGTACTGACTTCCCTTGTCTTTAGTAATTTCTTCGAGCAATCTTGAAAGGAGAGGACGAATTTTTTACTAATTTTACAACCTTCAAATCAGTTTGAATTTCAAATCAGACTTCTTGGCATAATGTTTCTTCAGAAATTCACAGAACCCTAAAAATTCTTCCACGGAACCCTAGGGTTTAACACAGTTTAAGAATCGAGGCCCTAAGGCACTATCATAACGTACATATTTGATAAAGCTAATTTTCAACATGTTTTATATTAATGTACACTAATTCGAGATTTTAGTTTTCAAGATTTTTGTAATTATTGTAGATTTTATTGTTCGGGATTTTTCCTTTCGAGATATCGTAGTACACCCATTATGTCCAGGTGTTAACTTCTAATAACGTATTTTACCTGTTCGATGTTGTACATTGCGTAAATAACTAATAAATTGATAACGTTAATTTTATACTTTTTCCATTAATATCGTATTTTAAAACTCTTGCTAACAATCGCTTTATTTTCTCTTTCAGAATTGGTTCATAAGCTGTTCCCTGATTTAGTTTTTAAACCACTACCGAAGAAAATACCCTCTTTTTCAACAGCCAAGCCTATTAAAAAGAGGAGCAATAACATCAATAGTGATAACAGCAGCTCCAAAAGTGTTTCGACAAACTCCAAGGCTAATAAAAATGCTGTTCAAGGAGACAGTCGCCGTAAATCTTTAACACCTGTTCCACGCAAACAACACCGAAGTGATTTCGACAAGTATCTTTTTCATAAGTATAACTTGGTTGTGTCCAGCCCTGATACTGTGCAACCCGAAGCTGTTAAAAAATCAAAGCATCGTGACAGCCAGCGAACAGTGACCAAGTCGCTTGTAGACATCACCAACGATGAGAAGCTGACAACATTAAGCGCGATTGTTCTTGTCGAGCGCTTATGTGAGGCGGTCTTTAGGGCCAAAATGGAACAACAATTTGCTTCGTCCGAGACGGTTTCCACACCAACACTATCGGTTAGGCGTAAGACAAAGTGCTTAAGTGAAATTTTGACTGATGCAGTTGGACGAGAACAACTCGCGCCACAGCCGCCGCCAGTCAAGAGAGCGTTTATCGAACCGGAAGAAACACATTCAACAAGTGCAATATTGAAACGCAGTGCCAAGAAGCAATTAGGAGAATCGTCAAATCTAGGCATGGCTTCGCCTTCATCCGAAAAAGTTAATGATAAATCTATAGAAATTAAACATGCAGCGGAAGTTGACAACGATGCGAGGATTCAAAACCAGGTTTTGCCTTTACAATCTGAAGTTAGATCAATAAAGCTAGAAGAGCAGGACACCGAACTTAAGCAACGTGCAGTCAATATAAGTAAATCGACCAAGTCGTCGATGTCAACTTTGCGTGTGGGCAATAAGCGTCTACGAAGAGTTAGAAAACCAAAAGTTTCGCCTGCCATCTTACCAACGCCTCAAGAAGAAGGTAGTTTAGTTGGATCTCCGGCTGAGCGCTTATCCAGCTCGCAATTGCCAGCTTCGACTGAAGTCTCAAATAGTCCACTACCGACCACAACAACACAAATCTTTGATTTATCTTTGAGCATTGCTAGTTACTCGACAGAAAATTCAATAAAAGATGTCCCACCCAGCACAACAGAAGAATCAGCTGCGTTGTTAAGGTCGCCGTCTATAGCAGCTGATACCCACAGTCAAGAGGAGCAGTCGGAAACAAGCAAAGTCGCTTTCTCGTCAAAAAAGCAGGTTAAAGTACGACTGAAGCGATTAGACATTCATGACATCGATGAGTACACCATCGTTTCCAACCCTGCGCTGGAATTCGATCGGGAAATGCAGGTTCATATTCCCAAATCGGACCAAAGCAATGAGCACACAAGTTGCGATGCTTTGGAAAACAAAAACCATGTTCTTAGTACTGAAAGGAAACGAAGACTGAAGCGAAGTGCTGCTAGAAAGGGACGGGCGTTGAAGAAAATTTTCGAAAGAGTTGCCGACGAAAAGTTAGATTCTGTTGCTGGTAAAAATGTCACAATCGAGAATACCAACGGGGCTCAAGGTTTAGTAAATGGTGACATTGCTAATCAGGGCTCGTTTAGTGCAACAAATGGACATATAATTCCTCCCTCGCCTCCACTTACACCACCTATGCCATCCTTATCGCCTCAACCAGAAACGGAGGATAAATCTGCCGTTTTTAACATATCCCTTCAAAGCAGTTCTCCTGCTGATTGTCAATTACACACCGGCGAGCCGAACAATAATTGCTCATCAGAATCTTCGACTTCATCGCAAACCGCAGATCAAGCACTCGAGGGCTACCTTTCTTCTAGCTCAGATGTTATTCAGGAGTTTCGCCAACATGCGATCATACCAAGGGAAGTCGAAATTGGTGCGGGCTTTTTAACAAGGTTCTATGCTTATATCGTAGAAAGAAAAGACATTCAAGCAAGAGAAGAAATAAAAAAAATAATGCCTTTGCTAAAGTCGAAAGTTTTTATGGAAAACAACTCGCAGTCTTGCATCCCAAGGAGAAGATTCGAGTCATGTTGTTTGTCGTCATTAGAGCGCCGACGTTCCCGTAAGCTGTCGTCGTCAGACTTTTGTGAGGAGGAGAACTCATCGATATTAACGGGCACGTGGGTCAGTAAACGGCGGAAAACAATATGCTCCGATTCTAATTATTTGAGGCATTCCCCAGACTTTATATTCGACGAAGAAATCTGCGCCTCGCCCAAGGCGGCGGACTCTCCGACGTTGGAGGTAATGAGGCTGCACACAAGGAAACGTATAGTCCATTCAAACGCTTCAAACGGCATCGAGTTTTCAATAAGACACGTGGACAACAGTGGAAACGAAACACAAATCCAAGCCGAAGTAGCTGAAAAGGAACCGGTTCACATGGAGACGGTTGATCAACCTACTACTATCTCATCTCTCATGACAACTACTTCACGTCCGAGCTCACCATCCATCCATTTAGAGGTTGAACTTGCATGTACATCTAACCGCACTGACTGCAGCTGTGAAAGCCCGATAGACAGCTCGCAAAATATGGCGATAAGTCGAACTTATTCGAAAAGTAACATGGTGCAGCATGTCTTTGTGCCCCCAGAGATCGAAAAATGCATCGAAGAGCAGGCATCCAAAGATTCCAGAGACTCTGACAACATGCCATCTACCTCTAAAGGATGTGCCGCTAAAGGCCAAAACGGCGGTGGACATAGTCAAGCGAAAAAAGCCAAGGTGCATAGTCGTTCTCAAGTGCGAAAGCTTGACAGAACTTCTGGGAATTACGTCACCAACAGCGTCAACGGCGTCAATCAAGACAACGACGCCGAATGGAAGGAGAAAGAAAAAGCGGTAAAGAAGACCACAGCTAAACGCAAGCGACCGCGAAACAATAGAACCACTTCGAGTAGGAAAACTTAAAAAGAAATAGGTGTAATTAAAGTAAAAAATTCTAATTTATTTTAGGGATTAAAAATCTTTCGTAGATGGATCAACAACCATAAACGTAACGACTAAAAACACAAATTCACATAAACATGATGGGGTATGTTTCTCTCTATTTGTATACAAAAATACATGCTTCTGTTATAAGTTGATGTAAAAAGAAGAATAACCGCTTCCGAGAAAACTATTATTGGTTGTATTCGTTGTTAGAAATTTTATTTACAATCATAACGGTTGAAGACTTGATTTTTAAGGTAAAGCACTTAGACCCAACTTTTAACAGAGCGGCAGCACCCACAAACAATATTTTTATGCATGTCAAAATAATAAAACCAAATCTGAATTATGTGTCGAATAAATGGATATCCTTGGATTACTAGATAAAAGTATATTTAATTTGTAGAGGTAAAACTTAAAATTGAACTTTTTTTTTACTTAAATTAATACCTAAAATTTTAGTCTCAACTCAAAACCTTGAAAGCAGCATCATGGAAAAGTTACCCAAAGCCAGACGAAGGAGAAACGTTTGTAAATGTTCAACATTATGTAAGTTTTATTCGCCTCAGAAAGCACTCAATAATCGAGTAAACACTACTAGTCGCAAGCTGCAAGAAGTCGCCAGACTTTGCAATTTGACATAGCTTAAAATACGCCTTTCCAGTCACATGCAAGTTTTTGGCTATTTAAACTAAAATATCGCAAAATTTATATTCTGCTGTAATCTGCAACTGCAGTGTCCTCTGTTAGCGCTACAGCATCTGCCTTACACAAGGATAAGAAATTTGATTCTTCTAAAGCGGAATCAGGGAATTAAATTAAAAACAGAAGAGATGTGAAGAATAACAAGTTAATTTCAGTCAAAGATCCCTTCTTTTTCGTCGGTTAACCAAGGTGTCCGTTTTTCTTTCAAAGGTTCATTTACATTATTTCTTTTGTTTTACGCCTTTCCAAATTTCTATGACGAATGCCATGGCAGTTGTCATTTTCATTGCATACTCTTGTGTGAAAATTTAAAGTCTAATGGCGTATTCTTTTGAACACCGAACTGCCACACCGAGCTGTCAAATAATACTCGGTGTTAGCGACAATTCCAGCGTGGTGTACACTCGGTTTCATTGTGTACAGAATGACAAATGACAGCACCGGTGCAGTCATCACGTTAAGTTCTGTCAGGTGTCAAATGGCTTTGACTTCAATTTATTTTTACTTTATTTTCATTTCGTAGCGTGATTTTCTTGGCGTCGGTTTTTTGTACTTTTTACTTAAAATTAATTTTGATAGCTTTTAGTTTGTGATAAACTTAACAACTTTTTATCGATTTCATACAATTTCAGTCGCGTTGCAGAAAATAACGAACGAAAATTAAGTCGAAACGTCACACATGCACAATCAACAAAACTACACCCAGCCTCCATCGTCAAATGGGTGGCGAAATTCGCGTTCGTTGTCGACACAGAACTGATTCGGAGTTTAAAAGAACATTTAGATGAGCATGATTCCGTTCAGGTGTACGAGAAAAGAAGAAGTTTTTTCTGTATTCCACACCAGTTTCACGATTTGGTGTTGAAAAGAATACGCCATAAGATTAGGTACTTTGTTTGTATGGAAAAATTGAAACTTTGAATAGCTTTGACTTTTAAACTAAATAAGACCGAGCATTTTAAATAACATATTCGTCATCAGGACACTCAAATATGTAGATATATAACCATAAAAATAACAAAGTAATTCTACTTGGACACGGCAAACTTGTTCCAATGGCATTGTCATGAAAAATTGTCAGTGAGGTGCTTATGGGAGAGCTTTTTATTTTATGGTAAAATAAAAAAATACGCAAATTCTCGTTTGTTGATTGTTTGACAAACGAATTTCTAACTAATTATTTCTAACCAATGACGATTAATCATCGTGGTTTTAACCAGTAAAAAGTTAACGCATTGATAAAACTTTACCTGTTTAAATATATGCAGCATCTCTTCCCTTGTAGCTCAACAAATAAATGTTAAAACATAGAAATAACATTATAAACAATTGTTGTATTAACCATATAAAAAATTAATTAAATTATTTTTCTTTTCGTCATATAGACTTATAATAATTTTATGAGAAGTTTTTTCTTGTGGTATTGCGCTTCCCTAAAAATGTAAGTCAAAACAACAAATCAAAATACAAAATGTAACATTTTCAATGTTTCGTTTTAGGGTGCACTATATTTTAAAACACTTGACGTTGCTGTAATTATGTTAAGTCAAAACGCCCGTGTGCATTAGTTTAAGGACTCGACTAAGGTATGCTTTATTATTTTTTAAACGTAAGATTGTTCTCTTTTTTGGGGAATGCGCTCGCAATTAAGTGAAAATAGATTCCACTGTGGTATTAAATACTAAATGGTTTTTAATTAAGTTTTATATTTTTTAAAGGTCGCTTATCCTTTATGGCGCAATTCCCATTCGGGACTCGGAGAGGTTATTTACATGCTCCCACAACCTGTTTCTTGGCCTAGAGGGTCGACGCGCTTGCATCTCGGCTAGCATGACCTGTCTAGGAAGTCTGTCGTGGGGCATGCGAACAACGTGCCCAAACCATCGAAGAAATTATCGTTCCACTCGGAGAAGTAGCTGCTCGACATTAAGATTTCTACAAATGCTGACGTTTCTCACTCTATCTCTAAGAGTAACAACAGCAACGCACCTCAAAAGTCATTTCTTCAGCTTGTACCCGCGATCTAATTCTTTCGGTCATTACCCAAATGGAATGGAACGAACGCTAAATTAAAAACTGAGACCTTTGCTTTCACTCCAAGCTCAGCTTTCCTGGTGACCAGCCGGCGCAGTTCCTTTACTATTGCTCCAGCTAGCCAATCCTACAGGATAACTCAGTATCACTCTTCCATCTTTCGTGAAAAAGACCCCGAGATACTTAAACTTAATCTACTTGTTTTAATGGGACTCCATTGCGAAAAGCAGATGGCTTATTCTGACGTCAGCCATTGCGAAAGATTCCTCCCAAAGACTGCGCTTCACCATCCATATAAAAAGGAGAGGCGATTGAACACTGCCCTGACAAAATCCAACACACATATCATAAGGATGGGATTGCACAGCAAAAGTCCAAAACAGTCCTCCTCCGTTCCTTTTTGATCCGGGTCACTCCCAATTACACTTCTCCAAGCATTAAAGTCATTCATCAGGAGAAAGGATTTCTGCAACTCTATCCAGAGCAGCATCAACTCCGTTCAAGAAGGCCGCATACTCTGAATCTCGATTAGATGCATACACCTGCACCAGACACGGTCGATCGCTAAAGCTTGCTTTAAAATTAAAACCCTCCCTCCTAATGGAATAAACTCAGATACGTTTTCCGACAGCCGGGCGCTTGTGAGTATCCATCCCCACACTCGCCTGTGCAGCCCTGTTATGTGGGACGCCAGACCAGAAAAGTCTCCACACATCAGCGAAGTGTCTGGCCTAGTTTACACCGAGGACTATATTGGGTCTAGGACTATATTTTTTAGTCTTGTTATTTTGCGTTTACATCGAATAGGAACAAGACCCAAGCCACCGACAGCTATCGTTCAATAAACTCAGTATTCTTTTTTGCGACATTCCTATGAAATGTTTAGAACCATCTATTGTCGATATAGAATAAGATATTCGTTGCCATGGCATCAGCGAAAATAACAAGATAAGGCAGTTTGAAATTCTCCTTTTTGTTTAGTCCAGGCCATCTAAATTTAAGGACTGACCTAAATAATTTAGTCCTCGCATTGTGTGTTTACACCGACGATTTTTGGACTAAATATGGGTATAGTCCGGATATAGGCCCCAGTGTAAACTAGGCCTCTGACTGCGAAACCTTTTCACTTAGTTGAGGATATGCCAGTAGCATCGAGCTGATACTTTTTAGCCTCCTTAACCAGTTCAAGTTCCTTCTTCGTTAGCGATGAGACATTCCATGCGCCAATTTAAAATTGGTGCCGTTGTCGATGTCATACCTAGCAGCCAGGTTTCTATTGGCCGATCCTAACATGGATAACAGACGCTGTCTGTTTAGAGCTCAGCCGCCCCTCTGGGATTAGACACTGACCAGTTTGCCGCACACTGTGTATCAGACGCTACTGGGTTTTATTGAGACCTTTAGGTTAATCTCTCAGTTATAACGTTAATGCCAAAGGTTGGCCCCACCAGGAGTATAAACTCCTGACAGCATCACTTATAACACGCTGAAAACTACTTCTTCCAGTGGATTAAGTTGCCTTGATTAACCAACGAGCTGGGTTAGGGTCTATAGAGTTTTGGTAGCTTTTTTGCGATGGTGGGTCGGAATTTTGAAAACAGAATTATGACCCACTACCGCAAAAGAGCAATCAAAGCTCTATAGACCTTAACACAGCTCGGGAACTTAAGCAAAAAAAAAAATTCTGCTTATTCTGCTTTTCAAGCAAACTTCACTTTTTTGAATTAAAGCAAAAAAAAAAATAAGAAACAGGCGGAGGTGTTGCAGCTCCTACATATTTCAGTGTCGCTTTGTAAAAGTATCGTTTCCAGAATTTGGTAAAAAGAAATTTGATCCCAACGCCTTTTTTGAATATGGAATTCATGTGTGCATTCCAGGTGAGCTTGGCGTAAGCTAGCTTAAGACTTACCTTTTCTCGGATTACAATAAGAGGCCCTATATTTTTGAGGTTTGAAGCTTATTCAGTCTTTTTCTAGTAAAGCAAATGATGTTAATCTTACCTTTGCCTTGGTCGAAATCTCAATAATTTTTAAATAAATTTTTATACCCAACATTTAACAAGTCAAAACACAAAAGTGGTTGGTTTTTTCATTCACTATTATTTTATTGAACTATCTTTAAAATTAAGTTTGTATTTGTTGTGTGTTGTTAAGAAATAAATAAATAGAGTGGCGCAACAGCTCGAGGTGAACCAGGGCCAACTTCTCAACAATGTATGCTGGTGTGTTAATTTCTTTACATACAAGGGGACCTACAATTTTTTGCCGAATCCGAACGGCACTTTGAGAAGTTTTTCAAGACAAATGATACTCTCGGAGGGCTTGTCAGACCCTCGCGGAGGTGGGGGCCGTGAAAAAAAGCAAGTCTTTTTTTTCAGGTGACGATGGCAGGATTCGAACCCAGACCTCCGGCGTAGTAAGCACACACACTAACCACTACGGCACAGCACCCCACGTTGTGTGTTGTTGCTTTTCCTTGAATCTTGTAAAGACTTTGAGAAAGCTGTGTTGCATGTATCTAAAGAGGAGATTAGCATATCAAAATATTATCAGCAGATTTGAACTAGTCATAAGAAAAATATAACAATGTTTAGCAAATAAGCGTATGACACGACGAGCATGCGTCTTTTTTTAAACAATAAGACTGACAAATTTACCTTTTCATCACTATCTTAGGAGGTGCGGCCTTCTGCTTGGTTTTGTTTCTTACATTCCCTTCCGTTTTGGGTATTTCGGTATATTGGATTTATGGCATTGAAAATTTTCCTTCAGTACTACCTCCATTCAAAGCTAGCACACATTTTATGGCATTAGTTCACTTTTGAATTTATATGGCTTCGACCATATGGCTTTGGTTCGCTAATTTCAAAGGCGATTTAATTGGAATTCGAAAGTGAATTATGCGTTAGTTCATATGGCTGTAGTTTACTGCGCCGCCAACCTATAATCAAGGGGGCCTACTAACCCAGATAGACATATGCCCCAAGTGGACCTATGGCTTAAGCGAACTTATGAGCCCAGACTTATTAACACGGTGTAATTATAACAGCTGGACTTTTGAGCCTGGTGGACTTATGACCAAGTAGACCAATGACCCAAGTGAACTAACAACCCAGGTGGACTTATGACCCGGCTGGACTTATGTCCCAGGTGGACTTATTACCCAGGTGGACCTATTTCCCTATTTCCCAGGGAGAATTATTTCCCAGGTGCATTTGGCCCTGGTGGACTTATGAACCAAGTGAACTTATTACCCAGGTGGACCTATTTCCCAGGGAGAATTATTTCCCAGGTATATTTGGCCCTGGTGGACTTATGAACCAAGTGAACTTTTGACCCTGATGGACTTTTGAACCAAGTGGACTTATAACCCTGATGAAATTATGACCCAAGTGGACTTATGACCCACGTGGACTTATAACCCAGACAGACTTACTTCCCAAGTGAACTTATGACCCTGCTGGTCTTATTTCCGAGGTGGACTTAGAACCCAGGGGCACCTGTTTCACAGGTGAACATATTTTTCACGCAGACTTATGTCGCAGGTGGACTTATTTCCCAAGTCGACCTATGACCCAGGTTGACCTTTTTCCCAGGTAGAATTACTTCGTAGCTGGACTTATGACCCAAGTGGATTACAACCCTGGAAAATTTATAACCATGGTGGACTTATTTCCCAGGTAGACTTATGGCCCAGTTGGACTTATTTCTCAAATGAAAATATGACGCGAATGGCCTTGTTTCCCAGGTCGATTTATGACTCGGGTGGTCTTAAAACCCATATAAACTTGGGCCTATTTCGGAGCTGGACTAATACCCAGGTCGATATGGATATGGTCCATAATAACCCAGATGGATGTGGTCCTTTTCCTCAGGCAGACATCTGGCCCAGCTGGACTTAATACCCAGGTGGACTTTGGACCCGGGTGGACTTATTTCCCGGGTGGACTTATTTCCCGGGTGGACTTAGGACCCCGATGGATTTACTTCCCAGGTGTCCTTATGATCAGGCTGGACTCATTTCACAGGTGAACCTATTTCCCAGGTGGACTTATTATGCAGGTGGTCTTAATTCCCATGTGGACTTATGACCCAGGTGTATTTATTTCCCAGATAGACTTATATTTCCCAGGTGGACTTATAACCCATGTGGTCTTACTTCCTAGGTGAACTTATTACCCGGCTAGACTTATTTCCCAGAGTGATTTATATCCCAGGTGGACTTATGAACCGGCTGGACTCATTTCCCAGGTGGACTTATAACCCAGGTAGACCTATTTCACAGGGTATCCTGTGAAATAGATCCCAGATGTACTTAGTTCCCAGGGTGACTCATTTGCCAGGTGCACTTTGACCCGGGTGGACTTATTTATTATCATGGACCTAAGAGGACTAATGACCGAGATGGCTTTACTTCCCAGACCTATTGCGCAGGTGGGCTTATTACCTAGGTGGACTTATTTCCCATGTGGACTTGGCTATGCAGTTGGACTTATTTCCCAGGTGAACTTATTACCCGGCTGGACTTATTCCCAGGTGAGCCTATTTCCTAGGTGAACCTATTTCTTAGGTGAACGTATTTCCTAGGTGAACCTATTTCCTAGGTGGACTTATTTCCCAGGTGGACTTATTTCCCCTGTGGACTCATGACCTAGGTGGACCTAATTTCCAGGTGGTTTTATAACTCAGGTGAACTTATTACCCGGCTGGACTTATTTCCCATGAGGACTTATTTCTGGGAAATAAGTCCACCTGGGAAATAAATCTACCTGGGTATTAAGTCCACCTGAGGAATAAGGCCACCTTGGAAATAAATCTACCCAGGGAATAAGTCCACCTGAGAAATAAGTCCACCTAGGAATTAAATCCACATGGGAAATAAGTCCACCTTGGTAATAAATCCATCTAGGAATTAAGTCCACATGGGAAATAAGTCCACCTGGGAATTTAGTCCACCTGGGAATTTAGTCCACAAGGGAATTAAGTCCAACTGGGAATTTAGTCCACCTGGAAATTAAGTCCACCTTGGTAATAAGTCCAGTTGGGAATTAAGTCCACCTGGGAATCAAGTCCACCTAGGAACTAATTCCACATGAAAAATATGTCCACCTGGGAAATAAGTCCACCTGGGAATTAAGTCCACTGGGAAATAAGTCCACC
Organism: Neoascia interrupta; assembly: GCA_947623515.1. Taxonomy (NCBI): domain Eukaryota; kingdom Metazoa; phylum Arthropoda; class Insecta; order Diptera; family Syrphidae; genus Neoascia; species Neoascia interrupta. Next base: position 140,131,180 of record OX392463.1, read on the forward strand.
TAGGAAATAATTCCACCTGGGTAATAAACCCACCTAGGAATTAGGTCCACATGGAAAATAAGTCCACCTGGGAATTTAGTCCACCTGGGAATCAAGTCCACCTGGGTAATAAGTCCACTTGGGAAAAAAGCCCACCTGAGAATTAAGTCCACCTGGTAATTTAGTCCACCTGGAAATTTAATCCACCTTGGTAATAAGTCCACATGGGAATTAAGCCCACCTGGGAAATAATTCCACCTGGGAATCAAGTCCACCTAGGTGTTAATTTCACATGAAAAATATGTCCACCTGGGAATTAAGTCCACCTGGGAAATAAGTCCACCTGGAAATTTAGTCCACCTGCGAATTATATCCACATGGAAAATAAGTCCACCTAGGAATTAGGTCCACATGGGAAATAAGTCCACCTAGGAAATCAGTCCACCTGGTAAATCCACCTGGGAATTTAATCCACATGGCAATTAAGTCCACCTGGGAAATAAGTCCACCTGGAAATTTAGTCCACCTGGGAATTATATCCACATGGAAAATAAGTCCACCTGGGCATTAAGTCCACCGAGGAAATAATTCCACCTGGCTAATAAATCCACCTAGGAATTAAGTCCACATGGGAAATAAGTTCATCTGGTATTTTAGTCCACCTAGAAATTAAGTCTACCTGGGTAGTAAGTCCACCTAGGAATTAAGTCCACATGGGAAATAAGCCTACCTGGGAATTTAGTCCACCTGGGAATTAATTCCACCTGGGAAATAAGTCCACCTAGGAATTAGGTCCACATGGGAAATAAGTCCACCTAGGAAATCAGTCCACCTGGGAATTTAATCCACATGGCAATTAAGTCCACCTGGGTAATAAGCACCTGGGAATTAAGTCCACAGGGGAAATAAGTCGACCTGGAAAATAAGCCTGCCTGGGAATTTAGTCCACCTGGGTTATAAGTCCACCTGGGAATAGTTTCCACCTGGGAAATAAGTCCACCTAGGAATTAGGTCCACATGGGAATTCAGTCCACCTGGGTAATGAATTCACCTAGGAATTAAGTCCACATGAAAATATGTCCACTTCGGAAATACATAAGTCCACCTGGGAATTTAGTCCACCTGGGTAATAAGTCTACCTGGGAATTAAGTCCACCTGAAATTAGTCTACGTGGGTTATGAATCCCTCAAGGGCATAAGTCCACTGGAGTCATTAGTCCACCTGGGCAATAAGTCCAATGAGTCTACCTGGGAAATGGGTCCACCTGGGTCATAAGTCTGTACGGGAAATAAGTCCACTTGCATAGCAAGTCCACCTTGGAAATAGGTCCGTTTAAGTACTGGGCTTACCTGGGTAAAAGACCGTCAGGGAGATAATTCCACTTGGGTCATAAAGTCCACCTGGGTCATAAGTCAACCTGGATATTAAGTCCATCTGGTTTAAATGTCCATGTGGGTCATAATTTCATCTGGTTTAAGTCCACCTGTGTCATTAATCCATCAGGGTTAAAAGTCTACTTGTGTTGTTAGTCCACCTGGTTTATAAGTTCACCTGGTTTATAAGTCCACTCAGATTATAAGGCAAGGTCATAATTCTACTTGGGTTAAGCTTCTTAACTTCCGTCTGTCCATTAAGGGGAACGGGAAGGGTGAGGGAGGGTGCGTACGTACTTCTTTGTAGGTTCAAGGATCAATAGGTTTTAGACTCACGCCATCAACTTCTTTTTTGGCCTACCCACTGGCGTGTTCTGAATTTGTTTGCTCTACTTTAACTTCTCTTTACTTTATGTCCAAGAAATTAATTGTTTCCTTCTTTTCAGATACAGAGAGCAACATTGAGTTCCAGAAAAAGGTTTTGGAATACTCATTATGTCAACCTTAATGCTAACTTTATAATGGTGTTAAAACATGTCTTATTTCAATTATTGCCTACTTATACATAATAACGCAAATATTATATAGTGTAAATATATTCTTGAATGTGTTTTCTTAAGAAATATTGATAGAACTAAAAAAATGTTTTATTTTGCACCTTAATTGGTGCTATCTGAATGTAAGCAAAAGTGAAAATATATGTTTTCCTTTCTCACGTTTAGAAAGAAAAGAAACAGCCATTTAGAAATTTTACTTTTTTATTGTTACACGAAAACTACAAAAAAGGCTAAAAAGACCAAGGACGTGATGAGGAAATAATAAAAAAAAAATATGGTAAGCTCATGTGCATTATAAAGCATTAAAATTTTAGAAATCTCGTCGCAGGGTCTATTATCACTAACGACACCAAGGGCATATTAATTTTAATGCATGTTTTGTAACCATTTAGAGATATGATCGAGACCGGCAGATGAATTGATTGAGCCATGTCTGTCCGTTTGCTACAAAGTTGAAGCTTGGAGGGTAGCTCGTTTCTCATTTTGTACAGACAAAGTATGGAAACTGACGTCCATAATGAACTTGCATGTCAGCAACTCATGCAAATTTACATTTTATTTCATAATGCCTTTCGCTGAAGTTAGACTAGGTATATGAACTCAAATTTTTGTGCAGAGCAATAGTGGCAAAAGGCGTTGATAAAACAAAAATTGGATCACCCACAAACCATCGACTATGCCCACTTTTAGCATGCCCACTTTAGCATGAATTCAAAGAAATACAAGCCGGCGTTCCACAAGGTAGCGTCCTCGGTCCAACACTGTTTTTACTTTTTACAAGAGATGTACCTCAAGTAGAGACAACGACTATAGCCACGTTCGCTGACGACACGGCTATCCTCGCTACGGATAAGACAGTCGAACTATCAACGGGAAAACTCCAACGCGCTTTGAATAAAATATGCGAATGGACAAAGGCCTGGCGAATCCTCCTAAATGAGACAAAATCAACGCATGTAAATTTTACTTACAAGAGGGTAATCAACTTACCTCTATTTATAAACTCGGTACAAATTCCGTACGCAAACGAGGCGAAATATTTAGGCATGACCCTAGACGCAAAACTTAAGTGGAAGCCACACGTTAAAAAGAAACGCGATGAACTTGAAATCAAGCTACGAGAACTGAATTGGCTTATCGGACGTTATTCGAAACTAAGCGTATATAACAAACTGCTATTGTATAAGCAAGTGCTAAAACCATCTTGGACGTACGGTATACAACTTTGGGGTTGTACCAAACCAAGCAACATATCTATTTTAGAAACTTTTCAGAATAAGACACTAAGAGCAATCGTAAATGCTCCATGGTATATAAGAAATAGCGATTTACATCGAGATCTAGGCATCGCAACCGTGACCGACGAAGTAAGAAACTTTGCTCGCAAACTTCACACTCGCCTTCACGGCCATTGCAACCACGAAATAATCCGAACTCTGGATCAGACAAATCTTGCACGCCGACTACAACGAACAAGGCCGTTGGATCTAGCGTCGTAAGAGGAAACCGCACATAATGACGGTATTGCAGGTGCTTTCGTTGGAAGGTAGCCTGCCAAACGCGATTACTATACAGAAGCATGAACTACTTGTTAAGGAAACTTAGTCGTAGTCTTACAAAGATTGGGAGGTTTTTTAGTGAGTAAGAATCTCACACTACTATGAGCACGCGCGCTCGATTCTCATAGTGCCTATGAAGGTTTTTACCTACCCACGGAAAAAAAAAAAAAAAAAAAAAACTTTTAGCATGTTAGATTTTTAAAAACAAAAAATAAGTAAAGCTAAATATTTTATTATAAGTCGCAGTAAACAAACCATTTATGTGTAGAAGAAAAAGAGTGGGACACAAAATAGGGCCCTGCGGAACACCCGCGTTAATTGGAAAGGAATCAGATAATTCACCATCAACAACGCCTTAATCGATCTTTTGTAAAGAAAACTTGTGGATATTCCGCACAGCTGTCGCTCGCGGAAGCCCTCTGATTAGGCTCAATGTACCCGTTTTGTCGCTTGTGTAAGGCCAGTCATATGCATTTTGAAGTAGGAGCAACAAGCTCCCCCACATTTTGCCAAACATTGGAAAATGCATGGAGGAGTGTTATCCCTGCTTCAATTTTCTTCTACCTCCTTAAGCTGCAGTAAAATTTTGGGCAGGTAATTATATTTCTTTTCACGCTAGAATTATCGGATGGCTTTTCTGACCAAAACGTAATGTCGATCTTATACAGAATGTTAAGTAAAATGCAGTAAGATATTGCATTAACTCTTCCAGGATTAAAACTTACAAACAACAAGAATTATGGTAAAGAAATGTGGAGAGGGTAAAGGCGGATCAATGGGACCTGAAACGGAGCTCATTCGGCAGTGGATAAAAAGATTTATTCAAAGTAAAAGTCAAAGTAAAATACGCAGAAATCAATCAGACAGAAAAATCGATAAAACTACAGGCATACAAAGCTTGGATACTTGACGCATTATAATGGTCTGATATCGAAAATAGTGTGATATAAACCCAAACATTTTATAATGGACTTATGTCCCACCGGGACAAAAAACCACATTGTTTACATTATTCAAAGAAGGGGCACAATGTAAGTCCATAATGTAAAATTACCGTACAATGCCTAATGGGATTCCACTCGCAAGTTTTCCCTGAAAGGTTTTTTTTTTTAACAAGTCAAACTTTTAGCTACACTAACATGGACTGCGAGACAGAATAAACCTCGGTTACATAAGTCGACACCGCGAACGGGATGGTTAATTTAAGACAGTCAATTGCAGTTTTTCATGCTACAAAGACGAAAAATTTAATTTGGGTCTTAAAAGGGAAAACATACAAACTTTACAAGCACATACAAGGATAATAAATTGCTTATCGTTGAGCACTTACCTTGACTAAATCCGCCTTGCTGTTGTTGGCCGAATTTGAAAGCATATTTTAACTGGCAAGTCCACGTTGATAATTTTTTTAAATTTGGGGAAAGGAAAAATTTACATAAAAACCTAATTTGAAGCTTTTAAGTAATTAAAATACATTTGTGGGAAATAAAGAACTTAAAACAATGCAATAATTAACAAAAATAAAATTAAAGCTTAATAATTCACAATAAAGATTTTTTTTCAATTAATATTTTATGTCGTAGTGAAAGCTAGATTTTCTGAGATTTTCAAAAATATTTTATTTCAAATATGACTACCGCCTATGTGAAATTCCCTACAAAATGTTAATCTTGATGTTCTTCAATCGTTACAATATTGTGTTGTATATTCTTTATAGAATTTGTTAAAAGTCTATTTCGTTAACGTGTATGTTTCTGTAAAGTTTTACAATACACACAAAAATAACAAATTGATGTTTCTTCTTATTTGGTTTTTCTTTTTTAAAGCAATGAGTTTCAAATTTTGTTAAATTCTTTTGTTTCTATCTTATGACTTAGGAAGGAAGTATTTTCAATTGTTTCACGCTAGATTATTTTTTCTTTAGTCCAATTCTTACTCTAACATCGCATTCACTATCATTGAATGATTTACTGGCCGGGATTTGGTTTTCGATAACGATTGGGTAGCCCAGTACCATATCCACTGATCGAATCAATCGCTTTGTCTGGATCTGTCTTCGAATCCACAAAATCTCCATTTGTTTTCGAATTGATTACCACTTTCTCGGAGTTCCTCTTTGAATAGGGCTGAGTATTTTCGCAAAATTTCATCGAGACGCTTTGATTGTAGGCTCGTATCGTTGGTGATCTTTTGCAGATAGGAGCAAATGTAATCCAATTTGGCTCCGATCGGATGCACAACAAGAAGTGTCGAAACTAAACTTATGATTCGCGCTTCATCTTGGTCTAATGAGTCCGTTTTGATCTGAAAAATTGTTAGTTTTTGCGTTTTTGTGCCGACACTACATTTACTAAAGACTTTGTTTCCTTACCTCAACATAAATATCCTTTGGTTTTTCTGATTCGGAACTAATCTCACTGGTCGTTTCGCACTTTTTGTCGTTATCTTCTTCCGGGAGCTCGATTATATCACTTTTTGTCGCTACGATTGCTTCATCGCATTCGGAGCTTTTAGATGAATGATTACTGTGCTTGGCACTCACTTCAACAATTTTAGTCTTTAACAACAGCTGTTTGACATTGGCCTCCTTAAGCTTTTGTTCGAGATCCTCTATTTTATTGGCATCTTTGCGTTCTCGTGTTTTGTTTTCTAGAAGCTGCGTTTGCATGTTCCGTATGGTTTCTTGAAGAACTTTTATTTGTTTATCCCGAAAATCTGTGTCGGATTTAATGTCGGACTTAACTAATGTCATTTCGTTTTTGAAAGCCTCTAGTTGGCAACGTAAGCTATCGTTCTCCTCCTATAGGGAAAAACGTGTTAATTACTTGTAAGAGATTTTCGGTGTAGATAAACAAGAAAAATACAACAGAATTTTGTTTTAAGTTTTCTATCTTTGACAAAAAATAGACAAAGATAAATAAATTATTTTTTGACTAAAAAATTTAGTACAATTTCACATGGCCGAATTTCCTGCGAGGAACGGCACAAAGTCAAACGCAGTCGAACAGTTTTATTGCTGAAATCCGAAAGCTATCTGTTCTGCGACGTGATATCATGAAAAATATGTACCGCAAAATACTAAGGATTCCTAGAGCAATGTAAAAAAATAATTGAAAATTTATATTAGCAGAGCTGGAAATTAAAAATTGGGGTTGCAGACATGACGCAGATCAACTGTAGGTATGCGATTAGGACGCGCAAACTGCGTTTAAGCTGCTTTATTACAATTGTACGAGCTCTTTTGTAGGTTATTACTTTATCTTATCTTATAGTTTATCGAAATTCTGCTGGGGTCAAACTTCTTTTAACAAAATTCTACTTTCAAAACACAGATTTCCAAAATTCTGTTTTACAAAGTTCTGGAAATGCAACTTAGCAAGGTGCACAGTGAAATGCAGTCACGCCGCGCCTGTTTCTTTTTTTTACATTTGCTTTAATAAAAAAAAGTCAAAAGTTTGTGCAATAAAGCAGAATAAGCAGAGATTTCTACCTAAGTCCGTATTTAGAAAACCTGATTTTGTAATTTTCTTTCTTTATGTGTATCTATCTTATTATTTTTTTCCTATTTTGTTAGTTGTTGTGTATGTGTTAAGTGATCGTTACATTGACCACTAACACCTGCAATATTTGATGAGCCTGTGTAAGCAATACTTTGCTTGGCAATTTTCTGCTTGTAGTTGATGCTTGCTTTAAGCACCAACCCTACATCACAGATCTGATAGTGCATATAAAAAAAGTAAGTGTGGGGTGCCGTGTCGTAGTGGTTAGTGTGTGTGCTTACTACACCAGAGGTCTGGGTTCGGATCCTACCATCGTCACCTGAAAAAAAAAGACTCGTTCTTTTTCACGGTCCCCACCTCCGCGAGTGTCATTTGTCTTGAAAAACTTCTTAAAGTGCCGTACGGATTCGACAAGAAACTGTAGGTCCCCTTATATGTGAAGAAATCAACGCACACAGCATACATTGTGGAGATGTTGGCCCTAGTTCACCTCGAGCTGTTGCGCCACTCTATTTATTTATTTTATATAATAATAAGTAATTCTTCAATACCAATAAATGTTACAAAACTCGTAAGCTGAATGCTACAATGGGGGTCAAAACCTCTTTTTAATCACAAGAGATGTGTATAGGTAAATTTTTTTCGTGGGACTTTGTTGGCGACCTCTACAGGTCACTTGACCTTACTTGCCCACTACAAAAGCCAACAACTTGCACATTTTTTCCCTTATAAATTAGTCATTTAGACTCACCTTCAGATTATCATTGTCATAGCGACAACGTTTGCTGCTTGAGTTTCGATAGTCTCGATCATCGTCAGACATCTCCATTTCATCGTCTTCGATCTGCACTGATCGCATTTCCTGCACACAAAAATATAAACATTCATTAAGCAAAATAAAATTCAGAAACGTTGACACCTTCAGGTGACATAATCGCAATCAAATAAATTGCGAAATCAATTTTTTCCATAAATTTGTTCATTCTATACTTCAAGTAACCTTTACAATAAATTGCTTGTATCGTGCTAAGACTCATGAGTATCCTGTAGCGTTTAATGCTTTGTAGAATTTTTCTCCCTATATAAATATATGAGTGAGTGTACTTACCTCGAACAACTATTACATGTCAATTAGATTTTATTTTAATTTACCCTCCTTTAGCTAGGAAAATAGTCAAAATAGATTTCGATTCTTTGATTAATTGCCAGCGTTATGAATGGAATGATTTGCGTTTTGATTTTGCATGTGTTATTAACACTTCCGTTCCACTTTTAGCGTCATCTTATTAGGATGGATGTAGTTTTGTATAATACGATGTGACTATATATTATTGTTATAAGATTTTAAAAACAACATTTAGTTTGAAGCTGAGTTTTAAAATTTGAACTTGACTTCGTCTTTCTTTTTGTTAAGAAATGATAGCTTTCTACATGAATAGTTTAATAAAGTGTGAAATAAATGTGTTTTTTAAAAGAAACTAAAGTATATATATATTTTTTTTTAATTAAAAAGTAAATTTCTAAAATAGGGTTAAAATTTTCCAATGCAACAAGTGTAAGCAGCTATAATTTTAAAATAATAAGTTTTTCAGGCAAAAGGCAGGCATATGCTTTTATAATTATACATTCTAAAATATATTTGATAAAAAAAAATAAAAGTTGAACCCACTGTTTAAAATAACTTGAAGGGCAAAAAAAGGTTTTAGTTAATAGAAAATAAAAAAAAAATTACTTAACAATTCTTGACCCGGGGAAAAATAAGCTAAACTTCGATTATAGATTTCGAAGTGATTTATATAACTATATCACTATATTTCGAAGCAAATATATATTTCCTCAAAATCTTATTGCATAAATAAAAGCACCTAGCGTTCCTTTTTTAAACCTTTGCCGGAATAAGACGCAGCTGTGGTCGGAAATGAGGGATAACAGCATTTCTAATAGATTGATTGTAGGGTTTATTGATTGGGCCAAGGAATTTGTTTTTCCTATGGGAATAGGGTTTACTCCTATACATATTTCACCAATACCGACTGCTAGAACTAGGTTCATTTTTATTTTGGAGTTCTTAACAAAAATATGTTGGTCAATAATAATTAAATCCCCGTTTCGTTGGGAGTTAAGTTATTTTAAGCTAGTTAGTAGGGTATTGTTTGATTATTAAAAATCAAGGGGGAATGTCACGAAAATTTGAAAAAACAATGCTTTTAAACATACAGCTATGGGCCCTTTGAATTTCATTCACTATAAAAATAATAGTAAAAGTTATAGAAATATATTCATTATGAGCAAAGTGTGGTTTGTACAGCGTATGGCACAAAACAAAGCCCTGCCTCTATGAGATGAACTGAACGATGGAAATGGAGCTTTTAAATTCTTTCCAGTAACGGAGTGCCAGTGTTGGGAAGCCGAACCCGGAATACAAGGAGCAACAGACATACAAGCATAGTTTTGCACCTCAGCGAAAGAACGTCTGTTAGCAGGAATTTCAACACCCTCATTCGTGTCATGCGGTTTCTCCTAATGAGTACCGTAGTGAATTTTTATACAAAATCAATTGTACGTTTCGTTGGTTATCATTATCACTAGAAATCACTAGAAAGTGCCATCCGCACTCAATTGATCAGAAATGAGACAAATCTTATAGATGCTTGTATGTAAACACTGTAAATAGTCATTGAAGTTATTTATTTATTGTATATACATATGTACTGTACAGATTTAGGTATGACATTACAGTCAAAATAATTTTTCGTAAATAACTCCAGGAGCAAGAGTTATTAAAACAAAACAGAAACTGTCGAGTGCCATATGGGCGTATTCTTTATAAGAACAACACAAAAACAGAAAGAGACGGCCATACATTATAGCCGTCCATTTTATATTACTGACAACTACTGTCAAGCTAATGTTAGTAAAGGGTGATTTTTTAGCTGGTTTGGTTTTGACAACACTGGTTTTGACAGCTGACGTGTGTTTAGTACCTTGTGTCAATGTCAAACAGCTTCAGTTTGGTTTGCAATTTAACCGTGGATCGTCTTACAAATGAACAACGCTTGCAAATTATTGAATTTAACTATCAAAGTTCGTGCTCGGTTCGAAATGTTCATCGCGCGCTGCTTCCATTTTATGGTCGGCGAGTTTGGTGAACAGTTAATTTCACTTTTCGGGCCGGTCAATTGGCCGCCTAGATCGTGCGATTTGACACCATTAGATTATTTTTTGTGGAGGTATGTCAAGGCTAATGTCTATAGGGACAAGCCCGCTTCGATTGACGCACTGGAAGCCAACATCCATGCATTCATTCGTGAGATACCGGCCGATATGTGTGAAAGAGTATGCCAAAATTGGACTCAGCGGATGGGCTACCTGAGACGTAGCCGCGGTCAACATTTGCATGAAATTATCTTTAAACAGTGGGGTGCCGTGGCGTAGTGGTTAGTGTGTGTGCTTACTACGCCGGAGGTCTGGGTTCGAATCCTGCCATCGTCACCTGAAAAAAAAAGACTTGTTCCTTTTCACGGAACCCCACCTCCGCGAGGGTTTGACAAGCCCTCCGAGAGTATTAATTGTCTTGAAAAACTTCTCAAAGTGCCGTTCGGATTCGGCAAAAAATTGTAGGTCCCCTTGTATGTAAAGAAATTAACACACCAGCATACATTGTTGAGAAGTTGGCCCTGGTTCACCTCGAGCTGTTGCGCCACTCTATTTATTTTTTATCTTTAAACATTAAATTGCAAGGTTCAAACTATCGATTCAAATAAATATTTCATTAATTTTTTCGAATTTTTTGTGTTTTTTTTAAAAAAAAAGTTCTCAACCTCTTAAAAAATCACCCGTTATAAGAAAAGCAAAATTGTGAAGAAAGAAAGACTCAATAAAGAATTCAATTTAATAAACTTTTAGCCTCAGTTACAGAATGTGCCATCTAGAGCGGATGGACACTAACGCCCCAGCGCGGAAAATTTTCGAATCCACTGAGACGGAGCAGTAGAGGAGTCGCGGAGACTTAGGTGGCGCGCGCAAAGGGAAGGGGACCTCAGCCAGCTACGCGTGCGAAACGGGAGACGGCTGGCTGGAGACTGAGCTGGCTGGCGAAGTTTGTTGGCTGAGCCCAGGTCCAACCCTAACTGTAGCGCCACCTTAAGTAAGTAAGTTCTATCGACGTTTAGGTAAAATAAAGGTAAAAGATAATCCTTTTTTTATGGGGTTGGACAATATTTTAAATGAGTACTAATATTGCTTGAGACATATTCATTGCTGTCAAGGAAACTCTTATATTATGATTATGATAGTCATAATACTTTCCTTAAGAAGTTGTGAGTATTTTCCCAAGAATTGTAAATTTAGATTTCAAACTGCGACGACCCAGTCTGGGATACAATTTTTATGATCGGCTTTAGTTGTTGGCTTAACGATTGGTACTGTGTTAACGTGATCAACCTGGACAAAAAAAAAAACCATGTGCCTGGTGAATAAATCAAGTCGGGCAAATCTTCTTAAAACAGGGTTTCGAAGAAAGTCAGCATACCATCTTTGGTTAACTAGAAAAATAGCTTCGCTCTTAAGGCTTTAGTTTGTGAGTTCAACAGTTATGTTTGCTGGAATTATTTGAAAAAAGGTGCCTAGCAATTATTTGTGAAGTCAAATAACATGCTTTACGTGCAAACAAAAGTTCATTTAACTAAAATGAGACAAAGACATAGACAAAAGCACACTATATAGTAATAATTAGCTAAATTTTAAATTATTTTTAAAACCAATACCAATCAAATCAAGAATGAAATCAGAGAAATGTTCATAAGACACCAATAACAACAACTTAATGTGTGTAATGTTTTTTTATTTGTGTACGTACCATTGATAGTTTTTTCCATTGGTCGATGTTTTTTCTTTGGGCCTTGGTGAAATGGTCCCAAACCTTCTTGTGACTAGCTGCACTGAACACTTTTTCAATCTGAGTGACTGATGGGAGAGGAGGGTAAATATAGATAGAGATAATAGTAACAACAACATCAAAAACAACAAAAAAACAGAGAAACTTTTCTTGTGGTTTTGTTTCTTTCTTGTGGTTTAGCTTGTTATTTTTGGGGAGTGTTTGTAGTAGTATAGTTACAACTTTTTTTAATATAAAAATGTGGGCTCTATAAACAGCGTTTAACTAAGTCAATATACTTTTATAATAACTTTCGGATTAAAGCTTAAATATTCCTAGAAAAAGATCGTGTTGAAGCTGCCGAAATTGAAGTCATCTGTATTCTTGAAATTTTTAAGCATTTTACAGCGGTTACAGCCTGACTAACTCGAGTTATATATAAACTAAGATCCGATATAAGTAGCGGCATACGTTCTTTCTTTGTACATGGCATTGTCATTGAAAAGCTTGCCAGTCCCAGGCAAAAAAATGCTGAAAAGGTGAATAATAATGACATCATGGAAGAGAGGTTTACCCAGAGTTTTGACGAAATGACAACACAATCCTAACAAATACAGAAGCAACTTTGCGATTGAAATGCAACTATTCAATCAGTATAGTATCTAAAAAATCGACCTACAACCGCGGTTTTCATTCATTCACCCCAATCACGCAAGTCTTATTCGAGAGTATTTTAAACATGCTTGCATTTCACATGTACGCTAATAGCTTCGTTTATATACAGAGTTCAAGCGAGCTTCAAGCCAGCTTCAACCTTATGTAAACAGGTATAAATGAAGTTGAACCTGGCTTGAAGCCCGCTTCAACCACTGCATATAAACGCATCAATTGACTTTCATGTCGTACAGAAAATCGCATAACATCGCATGCGGTTTCCGGTTCATATCGGTAACTATGGAAGTCGTATTTAGTCGTTTTTTCAACGGATTCAAGAAGTCAAGTAACCGTTACAAAAACGTGGAAAACCAAAAATTTCTTTGCAGTTTTTTTTTTAAAATGTTTTTATGTCGACATGTTACTAAACATTTCCTTTAATTTATTTGAAAACATTGACTAAGGTAAGACAGTTTTCAGCGCTTCTTTGACATGCTCATTTAGGGAAGAAACGGAGCACAGCCAGCAACTTCAAACTTGGTGCCACTGACGTTTTGTGTGATTTTTTCAAAATGGGCTTACTTCTTCCAAAAGTTGTGTGATTGCTTTTTTGGGCAGTCGAAAAAAATTCATAAAACTGCAATTAATTTCTGGAGTTCGAAATCGAGTTCAAATTTTTACTTTAAAAACACAACATGCACACAGAAAATTCATTGAGTAGGACCTATCTCTTATGGCTCTACGAATATTTGCCAACCGTTGTGCTGGTTCCTCCACATCAATGCGGAAATCAAAAAACAGTTCGATTGAATTGATTCTCCTTTATCGTTTTTCAATTTGATTTCTTACATAAATTACCGAACCTTTCAAGCTTGCATTGATTTTTCATCTGAAATTTTAAACTACTTGTGCATTGGAAGTGCGATGAAACACGTTGCTGCCCGATTGCATCTGCGATGGAGTCGTAATCAACTCATAAGACTTGCATAATCCCAAAGCAAATACGATACGATACGAGTACGACCCGACTTTTTGTACGCGTCTTGCGTAATTGGGGTGATTAACATTAGAATTTACATGTGTAGTATACAGAAGATTTCTAGATACATACTTGTAGCCTGACTCGAAAAATAAATAGTGCTTAATCGTACGATGCTTATAAGCTTGCGACCTGATATCTATCCTCTTATTAGTGATAACAGTTGAAAACGTTGAGTAAGGTGACATGTTAACAAGAATACAATACCTGTAATAGCTTCACATATAGTAGAGAAGTACGGGAGTACAAATTTCAATTGGCTTAAATCAACTGGGTTTATCACTTAGATAAATGTCACGTACCTTTACGCGATACAAGGAACTTAGGGGTGTAAACGACTATACAAAAAGTGGTCTTCTGCGAAAGGCTCGTACTGTTCCTTCGATTAAAGATGCCAAGGAGCAAATTCGTCCAAATCTGCTTCGTCACCAAAGAAATTCTGTGGTGACGAAGCAGATTGACCTTTCGACAAGGGCGTCTCCCTTTTAGCTAAATCTTATCTCGTTTTTAAACTTAAAGTACATTTTTGTGTTCTAGTGTTTTAGTATCTAGAGAGTTGACAAGAGTTTTATAGTGTTCACATGTCTTGTTGCCTAAAAGCTAAATAGAAGCTTAATGTACCAAGCAATTATAATAAGTCTAAATTTTCTTAAACAATGTATGTCTGCCTGAAATCTGAAAAGGACGATCAAAAACGTTGACTTGTAGTTTTAAAATTTAAAATATCAATTGGTCAAGAAATTCAAATTACGTTTGAAAAACTTGATAAATATACATATGAACCCACTTGTACGATTGAACATGATTGCGTATTAGCTAACTTAGCAAAATGGTCCCAAAAACAGTAGTTTTACGATCATGTCTAGTGTCAACATTACCACAGGAAAAATAAAATTTATGAGGCCAATGTCTTAGAAGAGGTTCAGCCGAAAAAAATGATTGGAAGTTTGTTTGATGGATAACATTGTAAGCAATTTTTTTTTTCATTGTTAAAATGAAAATAAAATGCTTATTAATTAAGATTCAATGCTTGAACCGAAATGTTTTTTTTTTTTATTTTTTAAAGATATTCATTCTCAGCTATAGTCGATAAAAAGCTCAAATTTTTTGTAGACACAGATGCCAGCTTTAGTGTGAAAAATTCTGATGGGCAAGTAAACTCCCTTGTTAGCTTTATAATGAATAGAAAAACACTCTTAGTGTGCAAACTATTGTTTTGTACAACGAATCTTTGTGTTATGTTATGTGTAATCTGGGTCGAGAGTTCAGTAAGTCAATGGGACGCAAATATGTCTGCAAAACGAACGACAGCAAGAAAATTCTAAGTCTGTTTGTTGATGTTCCTCAAAGCTTTAATTACCTTAAGGCCTTACTACGCCATGCTAAAATTTGACTGATTTTCAGCAATCACAAATTATTTAACATATTTGCTCTATTCGTGACGACTTGCTATTTTTTTTTGTTATGCTTCTATTGAAATTCAAGCAGGTCAAAACTGAGTGTGTCTCACAGAATTAACTGTAGTTCTATAACACTACATCAAAATCTTAATTCGAAGAGAAACATTTCTGACAATATGACATAAAACAGTAGTAAAAAATAGGACTTTTTTGAATCATACATACTTAAACTTTAACATCTATAGCTATTTTATTTAAGTTAAAATGGTTATTTAGGGCATAAAGGAAATCATTAATAGAAGAAACATTTCTGCAATACATTTACAAACTAACCCAAAAATAAAACCCCACATTTAAAATAAATACACCTTTTTCTCAAACATTTATTATGTAAGTTATCAACGAAGCTTGATACAAAAATAAAATAAAAGTTTTCATAAAAAGCCAAACGTTAAATTTAAACTTAAGTGAGCATGTCACCATTTCATTATACATATTTAATTTAGATGCTGAAATTCTATTTTACCCTTTTTCATTTTGATTCAGCTTTAGTATCAAATTGAGCCCATTTGTTGGATGGTTGGTGTCTGGCCTGAACCGTAACTATTTTATTTACGTTCTTTAATTTATCTCTTTGAAATTCAACAATTTGTATAGTTTTTTTTTAGTTCTACGTACCTTTTTTTGTGGAGTTTTCTAATAATTTTTTAATAGGTTTAAGAAAATTTAGTTGAAAAAAAAAAAAATGTTAACGTGTAATACCAATACAATTGTTTTCTAAAAAAAATATATTCGCTTTAAAATAAATAAGTTTTAACCTAACAACGAAATTATAATTGATGTGAGGGTGTTAATTTGAAGTTTCAATATAGACACAGAGAGAAATAATATACTCGTCTACTATAAAACGGTGATTTAATTTAAATTGCGAGAAGCATACACCTTCGTAGGAAATCATTCAGTTTAAATTCAGTTCAATATTGTGCTCACCTTTTTCTGTTTTTTTTTTCGTTAGCTCAATCTAGAAGTTTTTTTCGTTGTGTAGTTTGAACATATAACACAAAGTTTTGATGAGGAGGCAAGTTAAAGATTTTGCATATTGCTATTGTGAGTATTTTAGAGCGTGTTGTGAATTTTTATCGAGTTTTATTTTCATTAACTAACGTTTTCATTTTGAAAGATTTCATAAAAGATCATGAAATTACCATTGATTTCGTACTTGTTTTTTTTTTTCGGTTTGAGCTTTCAAGATCACTGATGATATCAATTACCGAAATGAGAAATTATACTCAGTTCTTTTGGAAAGACGATAACAGAAAAAGAAGATGGAACCGTGAAATGTATAAGAAATATTAGTCATGATATTGGAAACGCTTGAGCAACAAACTAAAGTAGATCAAGTAATATTTGACAAACTGAGCAAGCTAGAATTTGAACCTTGCAAAACGAATAACAAGTCATGGTTATGAAGCTCATTAACACACGAACATGGAACGCAAACAGTCTTTTAAACAAAATCGACAAATTAGAAGTATTTCTACGTGAAAAAAATATTGACATAAGCCCGATTTTGAAAGCCGACTTTAAGAAGGGATCGGGACCCAAAATTAAAGGTTAAATTGACTATCTTGCGCATCATCCATCAGAAAATTCGAGTGGTGGATTCTGTCTCTACACCGAGGACTGCATTAAACAGTAAACACTACACAAACGAAGAAATAGAACTTGACACTGTGCAAATAACTTCAGGCTGGTTAAAATTTAGTCACTTCGATTATAACATTAGGTCCGAGTTATTTGCCTACGCAGTATAGGCTAGGGGACAACGATCTCGCTCCCCTCTATGACTCACTTGTTTCGAATTTTATAATCAGCGGGAACTTAAATGCAAAAAAAAACACCTTTTGGAGATCATGGTGCAATTTAAAAAGAGGTAGAGAGTATTGGCCAACCTGCAGACACAATATACCTGACCTTGTCGACTTTTTTATCGCAAAAGGGTTTCCTTCTCACCTCACAAATCTTAGTAGAAGAATGCTAAGATTTGGGCAGTCTCGGCAAAAAAGGAGAAGGCGCCTAGGCCAACTGCAACAACACCAACTGCGATGGCTTTAGAAAATACTGCAAGAAAATATAACTCTGAATGCACCACTTACAAAACCGTTAGAAATCGAATACGAGGGCAGAATACTGCTTGGAACAATACTTCTTCCCGGAAGACTAGAATATGGAAAGCAGAAAAATTCCCTCGCGCGAAATTGAAGAGCTCATCCGCGAAAAAAGAAAAGCGCAAAAGAGATGGAATTTGTTGAGCCATCTCTTTTGCCAAGAGATGGCATTTGTTAAGCTTTTTTTTTGTTGAGCGCCTCCTGATAAATCAAATCCAGACCAAACCTCCCACCTTTGTAGCATCTAATATTCATCAAAGAACAATTGTTATTTCCGTTGTTTGGTTAATTATAAAATTGCTTTCACACAAAGCTATAGTTTGGTAATTGCAATTTCAAATATGAATTCACGATAAAAATTCACAATATGCTCTTCGTTACCATCAACTTACACGAGAATATGTGGACCAACATGGGCAATGATAAAACAGAGAAAAGAAACAGATAGAATAGTAGAAGTATAAGCACACACACTAGGAAACAAAAACTGAGAACAGAAAGTTTTCCTTAAAATTCCATTTAACATACATAATGGACAGATACGACACCAAACTGTACTTACATTGCTGTGTCATGCTGAGCATTTGCTTGCGGTACTGTTCTCTTGCCTTGCGCAGCTCCTCTTCAAACTGTGTTTTATCGGTGTTGAGGCGTCGAACATGAGCATTTGTGCTCTGAATCATCGAATAGAAAACGTTGGCGTTCTTTTTCGAACAGTCTCCTCGTTCCAACCAAACTATGAGTGTCTGAACAGCTTTCATGAAAGTATCGTCGTTCTTAAGCTTATCCGATAAAGTGCTTGCTTCGTGCTCGGTGTAATGCACAACTGGTGGAGGCGAAACGGATCGTAGTCTATCCCGTTCCATGCGCTCCCTGTGGCGTTGCTCACGTTGCAACTGGCGCTGCTTACATTCCCATTCATATTGATCGTCTCTTGCTTGAGCGTAATCCACGTGGAGGCGACCACAGTTTGCTGGCTCGTTATTGAGAATTCGGATCCTATAACCAGACAAATAAATGGCGGAGTCAACAGAAGCCTCGTAAACAAAGCGAATATGGCAAAAATTCTTTTTTGATAGTCTTAGAGTTGTTATTTCTCCACAGCTTTCAAAAACCTCGCGAATTATATCTTCGGTAATAGATTCGGGCAGCCCACCCACGAACACAGTTCGACAGCCAGGTGGTCGGTCTCTGATTGTCGGAGCCGGTGCACTTGGATTTGGCGGAAACAATGTACAGGATTTGCATTGAATAACCTCCTTGACTGGAGCTCCAGACGGATTCAAAATTCCAGCAGCGTGGGTTACAGAAGTGGCATCTGCCGGACTGGTGACATCCGACATCATGGGGTACTGTTGCATCTGTAAGGCCATAGCAGAAGGATCCATCATCATTGCAGGCTGCATCATCATGAAACCCTGGTGAAGCATGCTGTTTAGAAACATCTGTGCACCATTGTCAGCTACATTTGAAGGAGTTAGTGTTGACGCTGATGCATGTTCATCCTGGTTTGGGGCTTTCGTTTCACGGTTCAGTGTAGTGGCACCGAGAAATCGTCGCAAATCCGTAAAAGGTGGCCCACTGGTTTCATTGTCATTTTCTAAATCCATCGGACCGGCTCCCATTTGATTGTTTTTCGTGTTATTGTTTGCTCCTCGGTCAGCGGACGGATAGGAAGATTTTAAATTGCTACCACCGACCGTGCCAGTTGATCGTTTAAATTCTAGAGGAGCGTCATTGAACGATGGTGCAGGGGGTGCTACAACGCCTGAAGACGTTGTCGACATTGACGAGGAAATAATTGGTGTTGACGATTGTGGTCCCGCAATAGAAGGCATAGTACTGGCTGTTGCCGCCGCAGACATTGCTGCCGCTATTTGAGATATTAAATTGTTGCCAGCAACAGAGCCATTTGCTAGATTGTTCATCAATGGCACTGCAAAAAAAAAAGGTCTCACGTTAAACTCAACAAAATATTTGGATATTTTGTTCTCAAAATGCAATAAGAGTGATAAGAGGCAACAACTTTGGCTGAATTCGTTGGACTTGTTTCACACATGTTTCACAACGGCCGATATTCGATATTGGCAGGAAATTTTTCATGTTGAAATCTTGAAAAGTAACTTGGAAAATGCCTTTACTCGTGCATATTCACAACTTTCTCTTGTAAAAACGTGTTGTTTTTGTTATTAACGTGAATCCACCGGCTACTGGCCTTCAATTACCCCAACCATAAAAAAAAAAAACAAAACAAACTAACCGGCATTTTCGCACCACTCAACCGCACCAAAACAAAATAATATTTACGAAACACGAAAGTAAAGCAAAACAAAACAAAACACAGCAACTGTTGATTTGAGCGGACAAACTTTTGACATTTGCAGAGAATCCGCGTCGAAAAGGGAGAGAGAACTTGCCCTCTTTTAAATCCAAAATGGCGGCGATTGTGAAAAATATTTTTCCACATTCATTTCAAACACAATTTTGCACAACATATTAAAATAAACACCAAAAAAGCTTGGTCAACCTATAGAAAAATATTATTGAAGAAATAACTTACTAATATTATGCATTGGGTTTCGACCCATATTCGAATAATTGAATGACATCACGCCTTGCTTTGTTCCGATCGAATATCAAGAAAATGTAATAAAATACAACAAAAACCGGTATGCACTCGTTATCACAATGTTAAAAACATATTTGTGGTGTTTCTTAGCAATAAATATTCTTGTAAATATTTTTGTTTAATTTATTTATGTTTATTTGAAAGCAGCGAACAGGGCACCACCCCTTGCAACCAAGGTGGAAAAATTCTGATTGAGATTTTTTCGCAATATTTTTTGACGTTTGCCTTTTGCTAGTGTTTGTCGTAGCTGCGCATGGCGGGTTTCAAAACGTGCTAGGAAAGTGTTGCGCGGCAGATGGCGCTAAGAACTTTATAAAGATATAATTTAAAATAATAGTTTGAAAGAACAAAATTTACCAGTCTGAATATGTTTGCAAAATCTTCGAAGCGAAGGCACTTGTTTAATAATTATTTAAATATCTTTGTTGCTTGTAGGTAGATAAAATAATGACGATTAAGAAAAAAAATCATATAAAAAAAATATTAAAAGTAAAAAATTACAACAATATACTAGTTCTCGTTGTATCCTTACTCTTAATCTTACCTGCCCAAGTCAGTGTGGCTGTAGACCGACCCCGTACAATTCGGTGTTGTATCTCCTTCTCCACTCTCCGTCTATTCAGACGGGACCAAAAATCATCCGAAGGATTTTCCCTTCGAACATTTTCATCCGCCTTTGACAGGCTTAATGCTTCTGCATTTTACTTTAAAAAATAAACTTTTAATTTTGCGAACTTAAGTTTTAAGTATGTTAGTCTCATTAAGTTAAACATCATGCCTTGACAGAAAATTCTAAAACACCCTGTAATACTTTTGTTTTGAAACTCACCAATTTCATAGCCTTAGAAATTACCTTCGAGACAAAAAAAAAACTGCTGCGATATCTCGTCTCGTTTAGAAGCTATGATTTTTGCAACCAAAAAATTCAAAACGGGCCACTGTGCGCCGTCTGTAAAGATGTCAAAATCTTCGACTTTTGAGATTATTGACTCTCCCAGATCTCACTTTACATAAAAAACACAGGAAAAGAAGTTCAAGTATTTTTCAAATGTCATTTCTCACAGAGCGCGCAAGGCCATTGCCATTTCACATAGCAAAAACATTCAAAGAAGTTCATACTGTTCAGGATTAACTCGCCAAATTTAGCGAGTTAAGCCAAGATTAATCCCGGATTGATATTCACTGAAAATTTCATTCTGGGGTAATTCTCAGTTAAACTCGGAAACTCGGATTTAGTTATTTCTTTTATGAGCCGAAAGCCTTTGCTGCTAGTTGCTCTTTCCTTATATATTATGTACAATTTAAAATTGTATTTTAATATGATAATAAATAAATAAACAGAAAAACAAGCCCCCTAAAGTGATGTTCTGTTCAAGACGTCGGTGTTGGATGTCTCTTCTTGATGACAGCACATACTCGGTTTCGCTATCCTTGACTGCTAAACCCACATTCGCCGCTTTCGTCCCAATACTCACGAAGGATTCACTGACATCACGCTTTGTTCTTCCAATTATGTCAATGTCTGCGTATGCGAGTAATTGAACTGACTTTTGAAAGATTGTGCCTCTGGTGTTGGCGCAAGAGTTCTGCACAATTCTCTCAAGTATTATGTTAAGAAAAAAACGCATGAACACGTCGCATTGTCTAAATCCTTTTTTGAAATTTCCGCCCTAATCGTCAGAGGTGGGATTGGGATTGCCCTCTTCTGTGCCCTAATGCGGGCTGCGCAATTTCAAAAAGTGGCCGCTCCGATACAATAAACTTCTGTCCTATGAAATGGCGCATAGACTCCCAAAACATTTTATTTGCAGATCTGTAATCGTGCTCAAACCTCTCGCAGAACTTTTTCCATGACTGTTCCTTGGCTGTTCGGTCGGACTTCAAGTCAACTGATAGTGTTGTTGGAAAGAGCTCATGCTAACTTCAAGAAAGCCTACAGAAGAGCACCATATACTAATATCGGCCGCCAATCAAGTGTTACATCCATCAACTGACCTAGACATTTCCAATATCAATGGATCTTGCAGTAAGTTAAGCATGGAGTGATGCTGGTACAAACTGTTTATATGGAGAGGAGCAGACCCACCTTACCGACTCTGTTCAGAAACATCAATTATTTCTGTTGTGTATGTGCTGTAACAATAGAAAAATTTTTGAAATCTGACAGTATAGTGTAGATTATAGAACTTCATAGATAAACGAGACAATATTTTGTTGAAGAAAGCCATGCCACACGACAAACTTGAAAGCCATGCCACGATAAACTTCTACGAGATCGAACTCCATGAGCTTGCATTCCACGAAGAAACGCTTTCCCGATGCGAGGACTCCACATCTGAAATTGTTCAATTTGAACTAAGGTTAAGAACAAAGAAATCGATTCGCCCTTGAAGATTCTCTTAAAACTACACATTACAAACATGGTACTGACATCAGTAATCAGCTATCAGCATAACCTACTATACCAGCTCACTTATTCTGCGATCGATTGGCCGATTCCTCTGACCAAGTCGTTCCACATTAACGATCGTAAAATTCAAAACTATAATCGCACCGCGCGCACACGGCATACAACAAGTGCCTTTTCAAGAGTTGCAGGAATCACTGGACAAATTAGTACGGCAAATGACCTAAACGAGCATATACTCGCTCCCTAACTCCGATGTTCAACAGCCAATTATCATTATTAAACCATAGCGCTCCAACCACAGATGTGTGTTGCTGAGAGCTTGTCCATGGCACATCAAAAAAGCAACCACCATCATCACT
The DNA here is from genome assembly GCA_947623515.1 of Neoascia interrupta. Taxonomy (NCBI): domain Eukaryota; kingdom Metazoa; phylum Arthropoda; class Insecta; order Diptera; family Syrphidae; genus Neoascia; species Neoascia interrupta. Next base: position 140,153,684 of record OX392463.1, read on the forward strand.
GCTTGACATGGCCTGGTGCTCGACGCTGATGCTGGTTGACAGCAGTTATCACGCTTTGAGGGATCCGCACATGGATTACAACGATCAATTTGGTCGCATGGTTGAAAAGGTAGATGAATAGATACACCATGGTTCAGGTATCTCTGGCTGTCCACCCAATTTAAAATGCAATTACCATTTGGCCATTATCGAAACGATCGTCAAATCGAAAATAAGCCAATTGAGGATAATCCATGAAGCGGTTTGGGAGCGTCGTCGTCGTCATCGGCGACCAGGTTGGAGACATTTTGTTAAGTCGAGCTTGTTTATCCATAACTGGATGCTAGTGTGTTGTTGGAATATTGCAAATCAAAGTCGTTGGAGCCAATGCAATCGGACGACATATTTTGATCTATGGAGTTGCTATAGTGCGTGAGGGGCGGGTTTTGGTCTCTAAAAGACAAGTATTCAAAACGAATGTTTATTTGACTAACTAGCTTGGCTGGATATTATTTACGTATTCGCCCGATAGAAAACAGATGGTTATACAAATAAGCCAACTTTGGCTCAGTCCACAGCCTGTACTTGCCTTGCCACTTTTATGAAAGTTTATTTTTACGGAACAAGATTATACTTTCCTGAATCTAGTAAGACACTTAAACGCATAGTGACTATCACCATCTGAGGAAGTACTTTATAATGACTCATCCCTTTGGAATATGATTCTTCGGTTTAATTGAAAAAAAAAATCGTTCCACAGTATGGGCCTATCTCTAATTTTGATATCATTTATTGGGAATTTAAGAAAACACGTACTTTGAGGTACCTTGACCCATAGTAACACAAATATCTCCGCTAATACTTACAACAGGAACTTCATTTAATATTTAAATTTTAGAAGAAATAGTACTTCTTTTAACTTAGTTAAAATAAAATTAATTACTTTTTTAACTTTCGAGGTATTTGCTCTTAAGTCGGATCCTTATTTCCGCCCCACGACATATTTTTGACTTTCAAGTCACTTTTTTGCAAAAAATAGGTTATGAACATATCGGTAATTTTTTTTAAGGTACCTGAAAAACGCACAGATTTTACGATACTTGGGAAAAGTCATAGCCCAAAGCCAAAGCCACAAGCCCCATATCCCAAAGTATTGGCATCGAATTAGGAAACACCCTGTTTTAGTTTGACAATGCAATGAAAAATTGGTCCAAGCATAACTTTAGAGGCTTGCGCGGTTGGTTGATAACATTTTTTAATTATCCTATAAGACGCATCTTAAGCAGGTCTTGGACCCATGGATATTGTCTCTGCAATTCTAGGAATCCGGTTTTTAGTTGTTCAGATCAAGTGCTATTGCCTCGCAATATGTATATGTGTAAACTGTATATACCTAATATAGAATTTAATTTAATGCTCCTAAGCATTTTCTCCGCCTTCTTGATTAAATTCAGAAAAGAGCCATTCGTTTAATCGATAATCCTGAGTTAACAACAAATCTCCAATCACACACCGTAGACGTGTTGCTGATTTATGTGTTTATTATAAATATTATAATGGCAAATGATTCGAAGATTTAAGAAATTTAATTCCTGAAAACTCTTCTTTTGGCCTCTGGAGTTTGGAAGAGTGAGGAAACTCTTCTACAAGGCAAATTGAAACTAATTTAACGTGACTCGTTCTTGTTCATCAATAAAGTTCCCTTATACACTTTTCATCACACAACATTACCTAAACCTTCATCTTCGTATGTCTTGTACCTAGGTACATGCACTAACGAAGTTACAGTAAGCTGCTGTATCGTTGTGGCCCGTTTTCATTTTCACAAGGACCTAATTCCACCATTTTCTATCTCTGCAGACCTACATATCCCAATTCCCCAGAGAGTTAGGTAGGTACTACATTCATATCATAGATACAACCACCACTTTTAAGTAAAAGTTGTCTCGCATCTCTATCTGAATATATTTCATATTTTCTTTATTTCTTTTAATTTTTGCCACCACGGCATACCACTCTACCTAAACCCAGCTACCATCACTCCCTTCGTTGCATCGTCATCGTTTTTGCCGCTTCCAAAAGCTCCAACATCGCCCAGACTACACGGAACAACTTTCGCGCGCTACCCACATAATCCGGATCCCGTCCGGGTCTTTGTTTGTTCTTTTTAATTTGTGTACTTCTCTTCGCCTGACTGACTGTCTATGGGTTTTGTTAGCTCTGTTCTGTATCTTTGGCTCTGTTTTGTGAGTACTTTCGCCTTAGATTCTCGATGCTTAACTGGTTGACTTTGCTCCTGCTTCGGGGCCATCTGTACCCGCTCCATCGACTTTCACTTTTATGCATACAGCATACCTATACCTCCTTGGGGGTAGCGACCGAAATGGAGCTTCTGGCGTGCTTACCATATTTGCCGGATTATATGTAGTTAGTGTGCGCTTTTGACCTTTTTTTACGGTTGACATGTGCACGACCCCATCAAGCAAAGTCGGGATTCCACCACTGGCCAGGTGAGGTTCTTCTGGTGAGTTAATTAACAGTCTTTTCTTTTCCCGGTCTTGGTTGTACTCGAATAGAATTTAAATTTTATTCGTAATAGCTTTAGCGGGATAGATGTATTGTGCCGTAAAGAAGAAGCAAATAGCGGAAGAGTGTGCACCGTGTTGTGTACATGCTTAGGTGGTCTCTAAGCATTTCTAGTAACCCACTTTTGACGTGTTCTCGATGGTTGCGCCAAAGGGGAGGAATTTCTTTATTCTTCTCAAAGAGTTAAAGCCCATTATTATACAAAGTATTAGGTATACTTAAGCTTTTTCTCTATTTATAGGGTTAATAATGTTAATATCAGGCTCAAAAAACCTCGGATTAGCCAAGGCTTAGGTCATAATATTTGCATACGCTTTTTTCGCGTACCAAAACGGACTCTGGAATCTCGCATAAAAGATTTCATACAGCAGGTTTTGAAGTCTGTGAATATACTATGAATGAGGGTCTCCTCACCGAGCATGTAGCCCGATAAGTAAATAAATAGCAAGAAATACTCTTTGTCGGACTTATCTGACACTTATAGACCTTATAGACCTCTTATGTAAGAGACATTTCTGCACAAAAAGTCCATACGAAGAAGATGGCAGTTTTCAATGAAAAGCCCTATGCCGAAAAAACCTTCAAACAAACCATGGTTTACACAAACTTATGTTTTCTACTCCCATTTATCCGGCGAGGAGGCAAGAGATTTGCAGACCATAGTCAATGTAGCCACCTAGGCTTTACAGCATAAACAGTAAAATTTATGTGATAGGCCTCTGTCACTCGAAGAGGGTGTTCTCAACAGGACGCTAAGCCCTTTATTGTCTAAATGAAATATTTATGCTCTCTTGATTAAATTATTATTCGGCAGAGCCTTGAGGGTCCTTGGTACGGCGGCGGCGGTTGAAATGAAATTTTAGAGCTATCTTTTTACTTCAAAGGCAGTCAAGAAGACAAGGACCTTCTCTGGAGAGATACGCTAGGTAAACGACAGTTTGTGAAGAATGAATTCATCGCTCTATAGTAGACAAAGTCTGCATGTAGGGTCGCGGTGATAGTCCTATACGATTAAGGTGTTTTTTTCAGGATTCAATTGCTGTCCAGTTCTAGGTTGATCAGGGTATTGGAACCCCTTGGAGAAGAATATAGGATTAATTAAACAAGACTTTGATGACTATTGAATCGATTCGAGCCGGACTTTTCAAGTCCTTTGGGGAGTGTAGTTGCACTAGCAGACTCTATCTGCGCCTAGATTTCATGGCAGACTTCGATTTATGACAAGTGAAACAATCGCCTTGGGGTGGCTATAGTACACAGTTCCCGCATCTTAACATCCACAAAGGAACATGGATATCTCCCGATCAATCAACCGTTGCTTCAGATCACCTCCTACAGGTAGGTATAGCTTTGTGCAGCCAAGATTTTCTATGCTGTCTCAAGTATTGATAGCCAATGGCAGCATTGTCAAGAGGACATTTGAGATGGCACCTCTGATATGCTGGGTCTGGCTTCACACGTCCACCACAACAAAACCCCTGGTTTGACGATTCATGCCAGCAAGCGCATGCAGCTTAATAGAGCATATAAAGCGGCGTTGCATAGAAGCACTAGTGCTGCTTGCAAGCTCTATGAGCATAGCTGGAGAGAGCGACGGTTTCTTAGAAGAAAAAAGAGAGAGCATTAGAAGCTTGCGATAGAAGAGATGGTGCATCTCTCCATCATCATGCCACTACAAGAATCAGGTTCGAAAGTTTTCCAAAGGATCAAAAGATCCTGCAAAGGGTAAAATTTCGAGCTGAAGCCTGAAAGAACGATCAAGGGAGAATATCGTACTAGAGTCGCAGTCGGTGCTAAGGACTTAAGAAAATCATTTCTGCAGACTGTATAACGACGAAGACAAACTGAGCCCCAGAACCATTCAAACAGGACGAAAAAGTATCCAATGAAGCATACGAAGGATACCGCCCACCCGACCTGGATGAAGCGAAGGTAGCTATGTCGATAAAGCAGCTGGAGCTGATGGCATGCACCAGTTTACCTGCTAGATATGATCGGAGAAAAGTATGCCCGACGAAGGAAACATCAGTATTGTTCCCGTTTCTTAAGAAAGGAGACCTCCTTAGCATCGCATACAAGATCTTTTCTGTTGTAAGTATGCGCAAGCCATTTGTCGACAATCTGATAGGTCCATATCAGTGTGGCTTTAAGCCAGGAAAGTCCACCATCGACCACTGCGGCAGATCTTGGAGAAGGGTTTCAGAGTTAAAGATCGATACCCACCACCTTTTAATCGATGTCAAGGCCGCGATGATAGCATTTATAGAGACGAGCTTTATAGCGCAATGTCTAGTTTTAGCATCCTGCTAAACTCCGTTTGTGCCTTGCGTTACGGTGCACAAGCATGGAGCCTCAAAAGCGGATGAAAACGCTTGAGGCTGTTTCGAGGGGAAATCCTTATAGACGGATACTGGGGGAGGAGATATAACACCAAACTGTACGGGCTGTTTAGCAGCCTGGCCAAAAGCGTCAGAGTTCAACGACTGGCGTTGGCTTGGCCTGGCCCGGAAAATCTTCGAATCCATAGAGCAGGGGAGCACAGTAGAGAAATACCGAGACTCTGGTGGCGCGCACAAGTGGAAAACGGCTAGCTAGAGACTAGAGTTGTCCGGCGAAGCTTCCCCCCGGACTATATGGCGCCATCTAAAGTTAGTATAACCATGTTCAGGTTGATCAGGGTATTAGATCTCCTTTGAGAAAATCTGGAAAATTTTTTTCCCAGCAGTTCTGTCCAGGTGATTTAAGTGAATTAAGCCAGGTTTTGTTTGATTTGATTCGAGCCAGACTTTTGCAAAGATCTTGAAGAGTCTTCTATTGACCCAGCCAAATGGTTTAGGCTTTATGAGGGGTTGAACCTACTTTAACTCAAAGCCATAAGGAGTTGGTATTCAGTTGTAACTTTTTGACCGTGGTGACTTTCGTTGGTCTTTGTCCACTAGACAAACACCACATAGCCCATCGCTTATGGGGTAACAACGAGCGAATTTAGACGTGTATCATTTGCAGCATATAGTGTGCCATCAAATTATGTAGCTCCTTTTTTAATTTACTCGATATCACTTGTCAGTTGTTAAAAAACCTACCAATTAAAGGCTAGCGAAGAGCTAGAAATCTAACAAGTCACGTGTAATTGATTCGTTTTGATATCAATTAAAAAACCTGATGATATCCTTTCAAAATTCTACCAACTAGGATACCAAGGAATCGCTTTTTATAAAAACCAACATCAGCCAGAGAAAAAATCGCAAACTTCTCTATCAATCCCAGCTTCGCGTTTGATCTTTCGCAACGTTTCCTTGTCTGTTTTAATCACTGCTATTGGATCATTAAGTGATTGCAACTTTGATGTAATCAATTGGAATGTCATGCCATACCTCATCATCACCCCTCTTTAAAGGTGATCAAATAATTGGACTTAATTCCTAGCCTGTTTAAGACCTTCCGTCCAGAGTGTGATCCAAGCCTAGAGATTGAATATTCATTGCTGGCCACACATGGTCTGCGGCATGGGGTTAATGATGTCCTATACTCTGCCTTCTACAACCGAAGGCTCCCCATGCTGTAGCACCTATGCAGACGACGACGTGGTCAGCATTCATCGTTTGTATGCAAGTTGCACACGCTGGGCGCACGTTTCCAAACCTAGTTATACATATTTGCGTCCATTAAGGGAGTTGCCGAGACACAGAGGGAGGTAAAAAATCAACCGCTGACCATTTTCAGCTCGTATTCGTTTAGCCGGTAAGGAATTTCCCTGGATATGCCAGCTCGTGTGCCGCTCTAATGAGGCGAATGCGACTCTAGGATCCGGTATCTAGAGTGGTCCGTGACGCTGACGAGTTGCTATAGGAAAATGCGTGTCTCGTTTTCCTTGCGTGCACTCTTTGTGGCACTCTCAGGCTGTGTTAAGTGTGAGCAATCGATCTTATGCTAATCGGCGAGAGTGTTTCCTTTTTTCGTCCTTCATTCGATTGGATTTGTTTTTCTTGACTGTCAGCGGAGGCAACCACAGCAGAGCTGAGGCATTGCCAATGGGGAGTAGTCCACAGCAGTGACAATGATGAGTTTCTATTCAGTTACGGACTGACATTTATTTATGCAGTCGTGCTGCAGCTAAAGCCTGTTAATGAATCTGACAAGAAGCAGAGCGGTGCGGTGCGGACTTCAGAAGCACACATCAAAAGCGTTTCTGTTTTGTGGACTGGTGGCAGTCAGAAAAAGGAATCCGCAATCAAAGGCAGCTATCCGTGGACAAGTGCCTTCACTTGAGTAAAAAAAAGAATACCCTCATCTTCCCATTTACAGTTTACCGCCTTGGTTCTTCCAGTTAACACCTATGACTGGTTTCATCACCATTAATTTCTCTAGACTTTGTGAACCACTTTTCATCGCACGTCGAACAAACCGTCTAACCAATCTGCATTTAAAATCCTCCTTCCAGCAACTTATCGCTGCAGGTAGTCTCTGTGAAGCAGTAGTTCAGCCTGCACTTCCTGAATCGTTTCGCAATTCGCACATTTTAAGACGCACAAATGCTGCATGCAGATACTTCGATTATACGTAGTTGGGCCTGCGGTCCACAAGCTGAACACGCATCTCGGCAATGAATTCCAAGCTGGACTTAAGCTCCATTCTTGTATAAGGCATCTTTAATGACGCTGCGTATATTAACTTACTTGGAAGTTGAACAGAGCACCAGATGAGGCCAACGGATTAGAAACAAAAAATTATGGTAATTAAAAAAAACGTGCAGGAGGTATTAAAGGAACACCTTTGTAGAGTAAGCTTATAACCCGTTCAGTGCCTGGTAGAATGGGTGTCATATTTAAGATGCACGAACCAGAATCAACAGCCCACGGCTAAGTCTTTCTCGTTACCAGCGGCGCGGCGCCGAACATGTGGCTACTGTGTGCCACGAGAAAGTAAATTATTTTGAATAACAACAGGAGGATATAAAATGTGTTAATTTTTATAGGCTCTTATGGCGGAAGAAAACTATTTGAATAATTCAAACTGCAATATCTATGCAGCTGTATTTCGTGTCTACTGCCTTTAAAAAGTCCCCGGAAATTTAACATTGACAGAAACTGGCTTCGTAAATCAGGATTGCCTTTGGGTTTTTAGAAAGAATGCATGGGAAGAACAGCGATATTGTTAGCGTGAAAAAAGAAGAACTGCATGAAACTTATATTTTAAATCTTCTACGTTGGAAGATCAGATTCCCCTTAATGCAACGGGAGTTGGTCATATGAACGCATACCCCAGGAATAATATTATAGAGTCTTTGTAGAGAAGGAATAATATTATAGAGTCTTTGCAGCCGGTCATATTCCCAAAATCTGAAAGGAAATCTGGGTAACCTTCAAGCCCAAAGCTGGTAAATCAAGCTATATGACTGCATACAACTTTAGGTCCATCAGCGTTGTGCCCTTAATATAAAATAATACGATATAATATTTATTTAAAAGTATTTCGAGTCCAATTTTAAGAAGATTAGTATATGCATAATATCTGTTTATATTAGTTTTAAAATGCTGCCATTGCAGTGTAGTAAATAAAGGTCAACTTGGACTTTTCACCGGAATTTTGGGTTTCAATTTTTTAAAAATGTTCTTTCATTTTTAGCTGTCCGTCCAAAAATAGAAAAAGGACCTCTTATGGTATCGCTACGTTGTCCGTTCGTCCGTCCGTCCAATCGCTTTATAGCTTCTGAACGGTAAGTCGTAGAAAGACAAAATTTGGTGTGCGTATAAACTGCGGAAATAACCAGAAAATCCAAAGAGGCCAGTTTTTTTAAGCACAAATAACGGTTTAATTACAGTTTGAAATTTCATGTGAAAATGGACTTAATGTTTTTTAGTGTTTTTTTCAAGAAGTTTAGTAGGCAAGAAATAGAAAAACAAAACTTAGGTTTAAGAAATGCTAAGTTTTAATTAAAAAATAAAACTTTTCGAAAATATCAAAAAGTGAGAAATGAAGAGTCGAAAATGCATGACGTTTTTAAAGTGTTGTATAAAGCAACTCAAAGTAAACCAAGCGCTTCGGTCATATTTTCAAAAACAGTTTTACAGTTTGAGTACTGCTTTGCCCCCCCCCCCCCCCCCCCACTTAACTCCGGTACTGTTTGGTGGAATTCTATGAAAAAAATCATCCGTATTAGAAATAATTCAAAATTTTAAGGAAAATAATAGCGGATTTTGAAATTTCAAAATCTTCTGAGATTTAACTCAAAAATATAAAAGCATTTTCAAAAACAATTTTTTAAGTCTCTTAGTAGCTTAACGGTATAGGCAATCTTTTTCAGATTCGGTTAAAGTACAAAGCTTACAAAAGGAAGGAAGGCTCCGTTAAATTTTTTTAAATTTCCGTTTTTAACCTAAGTTCTTAGAAGCCCATTTAAAAAACGAAATAAAAAAGGAGCTTGTTTTACCGTTAACGCATAAGCCGTTGGCCATAGAATTAAAAAAAAAACATCCACCGCTAGTGCTGGTGGTTGCAAAACTATAGCAGATACTCGAAGTATTCAAAAACTTCGAAGATTTAACTGAAAAACGTGAACATTTTCGAAAACTATTTTTTAAAGATTGCTAGATCCTCAACGGTTATGACGATCTTGTGTTTAAATTTGGCAGGTATGTAATGTTTAAAAGACAAGCGAACTGCATCAAACACGTTTTAAAATTGCCGTTTTCGATTCTAAGTTCTTAAGCCCATTCAAACAAATAAAATAAAAAACAGCAGCGAAATAAAAAACAGCATTTTTTTACCGTTTTCTCAGAAATTTATGTTTTCTCAGAATTTGAGAAAAGTGGCAAATGCTAGCACAGTTGGTTGTAAAATTGCCTTTTTCTAAGCTTTTTGCCTTTTTTTTAGAGTAACGAAACCCAATATAAGAACAGTAGACAGCACTACGAAAAAAGTATATTACTGACTGTAAAATATATCCAGTAAAATTTTAATAAATAAATAGAATGTTACACAAACTGCGCAATATCGATGACCATAACCTTCAACAAAAGCCGACGGACCGCTCCGCGTATGTCTTCATACTTGACGGTCTTTTTTTGTTAAAAAAAAACTGAAAAAAAAATTGACCAACCGGTTTTTTGTTTTTTGCCTTAAATTTTGAGCTAGGAACTTGAAACTTGATATCTGTTCTTTCTAGGTCCCGAAGTGTAAATATTTTTGAAATCCGCCGATTGACACGCCCACTTTACTTCATAAGCGTGAAAAATCAAAGTTGTCGCTTAAGTGTATTGTGATTGGCGTATTGTGGGCGTGTTTATATTTAATTTGCATTCAAATAAAAGGTTTTTATTTAATAGATATATTTGCTTTAAATCCAAAAAACTTGCACTATAAAATATTCAGATATGTGCGTAAGCTATCAACAAATGAATAAATTTTTGCCGCGCCCACTTTTGGGGCGTTATTAAGTATAAACCAAGTTTTAATATAACTAGTGGGCGGGTTATAATCCGCTTAGCCAAATCGTTAAATTCAATTCGGAGCTTGACAGGGGTCGATTGGGATGGGGTATCCATCCCATTATTATATATAGCGAAATAAATTATCTTTCGGAATGTGCTTAAAATTATGTCACGAAAGTCGAAGATTGTTAATAAAGATTGGAGATGATGGCACATACAGGCCTGTAGTGAGCGTGTCTGTGGGCGGATTCAACTAATTTTCAAACTTGATCTGGTCAAATGGAATTCCAGTCCACTTACAAATTTTCAGATCTTTCGCTTAAAACCTAAGGCCTAAAAGTTTTTTACATATACGGACGGACATGGCTTAAACGATTCTCCTGTCGGTCTCATTCAGAGATATGAATGAGACCGACAGGAGAAAAAAAAGATGAGAAAAAAAAGAGGGCTTAGGGGTCTACGGTGATTATTTCACTGCGTTACAAACTATACATTAAACTTAATACACCCTTAATTTATACTAATGGTTATAAACATCTAAGTCTCAGTTTAAAAAACTTTCAACACAAATTAAAGCAATAAGGAAATGACTAACCTTCAAGAAAGAAAAACGGTAACATCAATGAATTCTTTAGGGCCTCATTATACGAGGAATAAAACTTTCGCCGTAGATATTTTGTACGTATTGCTTGGTCTTATTACAGTGGCAGGCTGGACAATTGCTACTCACGCAAGTGTCTGAGAAGCCTAAATGCACCTGGACCCGACGACTAAAAAAAATACAACCTTGTATAAACGTGTTAAAAGACAACGAGAATTGATTGGTTAAACATCATGATGCAAAGTTTTTTGAAACCGAACAACACCAGGAACAGAGCAATATTGGCAGATCACCGCGATCTGTGCCTTTGCGATTATGAAAAGCTAAAACGAAGCAGAGGAATTGCAAAAAGTTTTACTTCGTAAAATTAGTAAAGCTGCTTCGTAACAAATTTGTCACAACACTTCTCGAAATCTATTTAGAGATCAAACAAAGAATAACTTCCCTTCATTGTTAGTGAAGATCGTTCTATCTCGATCAACTAACAAGACTTAACACAAAAGCACAATCATCCTAGTTCTGCTTTAAGTTTCCAAAACATACACCCCATTTGCATCAGTATTCGTATATTTTTGTAGCACATTTGTTTACATTTGCCTTGACAGGAGAATACGATTTAGGAACGAACCTTACGATATGTACAGCAACACTGATCGAGTCAGGGCATGTAGAACGAAAAAACACAGAAACAATACCTAAGGGTCTTGAAATCTTTAAAACCAGCGCAGCGCATCACGGGGTGACCTAACGTACGTCGTCCTAAGAGACATGGACAGGTACACAACACTAACTAACTTTAAACTCACTCCGAAAAAGATTTTGGTTTAGCATTTCAGTCATTTTATAATTCAACAGCGTGTAAGGCTCTTAACTTTGGCAGGTTTTAAGTTTTGAATATTGGAATTTGCACTAGTCAGTGTGTTTTAAAACTTAATTTAGATAAAATAAAGCTGCATAAAAAAAATAAATAAATAAATAGAGTGGCAACAGCTCGAGGTGAACCAGGGCCAACTTCTCAACAATGTATGCTGGTGTGTTAATTTCTTTTACATACAAAATAAAGCTGCATAGGAAAGAGCAATTCTTGTTGTTCTAAAAATGAACATGGTATTGTTTCATGTTGCATATAGAATTAATTTTGTTAAACTTTTAATATAATAAGCTTAAACTTGTTAAACTAAAACCTATCGAACTAAGCTTACTTAAACAACTCAGTTTCTAATATATATGGTATTTGTCACCTGTAACCAATTAAAATCTTAGCACCAAAATAAACTTCAGGAAAGGAAATTTGTTGACTAGCTAAAGAAAAACAACTTCAATTAAGATTGCTGCTGACGATAAAATACAAGCGATCCATCCATTTGGCAAGGAGATTCACTCAGATTCGTTCACCCAGCGCTATTCGTCGTTTAGTGATTCTGATCTTAATCGTCGCCGTCCTCATCAATTGTGTACACCAAAGCCCACTAGTCGATCGTCGCCTTTGATCATCTTGCGTTTCAAATCCGCATCAGTTAGCCTTTTATAGTTGTTTGAACGGACTAGTCTAGTGATTTTATGGCAATACTAATGGGTGTTTGTGCTTACCTATATATTTCGTATTCATCTTATTACAATTGGATTGCTAAGCGAATTAATTGCCCATTTGTGTGACCATCATTTGGAGAAATTTATTTTTACATTCCTATACAATTTTATTGATTTTTTTCCCATAAGGATGTTGGACATTTAATCCAAAGCAATTCTTAAGCGGGTTTAAACAACCCCAAACAATCTAGAAGAAGCTTATTAAACCCCAAAGATCATAAAATGTGCTTAGTAAAATCGAATCCTAATTTAAATACTTTATTTAATCGTTAAAGTACCTTACGTATAAGTTAAACTGGTGTGCCTAAGAAATTGTAGCGCAGTTTCAAACATGCTTTGCCCGTAGGCAAATATAGAGAAAGCGATCTCGACTCAAAGTTGAATGATAAAATCTGACCAGCATGAGCTGCGAAGAAGGCCAAGACAGGAGCTGATGTGCTAACGTATATTTAAATGATTACCTCAGCCAGGATGAGGGTAGTTTCGGGAGGCAGCAGATCTCAAGAAGACCAAGGCAGGACCTGACATTCTCAAGTATAGTCAGGTGACTATAGTTCCTTCAGATTGGGCATGGTTTCGACTGACTTCATTTTTCACTACTTATCCACGGTACGACAGTTTTTGAAGTTTCATTTATTATGCCACAATTGAGATGAGCCGTAGAGGCATTTTTCAGAGACTGCATGGGTCACACTGATAATCGGTGGGATACTCTTTCTCCTCAGATAGCAAGTTTTAGCGTTCCCTATCCAACTAGCAGCGGTTAGATAGGGAACGCTAAAACTTTGCAAATAGTTTGTAAGTCAAAATAATTTGTCCGGATTGTATTAAATGTGCTGTAGGGTTTTGTTAGCCTTTCAAAGCGGAGGGGATGATGTTTTTCCAGCCCTAATGCTAAAAAAAACTAACTGGCTGTGCTCAGAAGAGCCATCGCCTGCCCCTCACGATCATGCATGCTGTGTGCGTTTCAGGATAATTTTATTCTTCATTCAAAATTTATTTAGCACAATTCACGCTTGGACTAAAATTATTATCAAAGGAGTCGATTTTACCTGCTAGGTGCAGGAGTTTCCTATGGCTTCAATTGCACATACTGAGCCTTTTATGTGAGTATTTATTGTAAAAGTAGTTAATATACAACAAAGCAAGCCCTGCAACCGACCGCACAAAACAAAATGGAACTGCATCTGCTTGCGATATCTTCGCTACGATGATGAAAACCATGCACCCTAAAACGATATCCAACACACATTTGTGGATTTCCTCCGCTAAAAACCCACCAAAATCATAAAATTGAAAACCAACACAATCACCCACTCCACTAGGATAAACAATGACAAAAACATAGCCCCACAAATGTGATTTTTTTTGAAAAATAATTTCCATAACCGAAAAATAATAAAAACATTTGCCTGTAAAATGGTTACATATGTACATACGTCCTCGTATACATGACAGACGCCATCGCCACAGGATTGAGCCAGACCACAAAAAGTCAAACTACCACCACTCGCAGGAATGGGAGATCCTCCCGGCTGCTGTGCACGCTTTCAAAATCAAATTGTCAAAGGGATGTGTTTTTAATGCATTTCATTGACTTGACAAAAAAATATTATTGCCTGTGGCCGCATAATTACAGCGCGTGCTACACATTAATACAGCATATCCTCCCTCCGGCCACGAAGGGCTGCCAATTTTTTTCTTGACATTCTTGTCATAAATAATTAATGTCGGGGTGGTAACCCTTTCCAAAGGGGCTCATTTTAATTTTTTTTTAATTCTTTGCTTTAATCTTCTTCTTTTGCAATCCTCGAAGCAAGAACATTTAATGGCCAACAGGAAGAACGCACAAACTAACAAAGGGAGTGGTCCAAAATAAACCCTTAAATATCCCATAGGGGTTATTAAGGGGGGGAAATTCAATCCATGACTGTCGAGAAATGGGTTCTCGGCTGCTGGTGAGTGTGCATGAAATGATATTTTATACTATCTCCGGTGTGTTTTCCTTACCACACAGCCACCAACGGGTTCGAGAGGGAGTTAAAAAAATAAGCTTTAGTTCGCAAATTGAAAAATAACACAGTGTGGTCCTCGATTTTCTGTTCGTTCTGGGGCACAAAAAAGTGTTTTGGTTTCATGGTAGTATATTTTTTTGTGTGCAAGACGACTTTGAAGGAGAGCACTTAAGGATAACTCAATTTAAAAGGCTTTCCGCCACCTGACTATAGCAGATCATTGTTGCAGTACCCAACTATGCAAAGCATGAAAAATGCTTCCTTTTCCTACCCCTCCGAAGAGAGCGAGAAATAAAAAGAAAACCTAGAAACGTAAGGGACAATGACAAGTTATCATTATTATTGACGCAGTAGCCCCTTTCTTCGTTATTGCGATTTGAGTCGGTAGTCATATTCGTTCCGGTCGTCTTTAAAATCCTTTAAAGAAAAACAACTCCTACCGCCGGAATGGACTCGTTTAGTGAAACAAAAGTTTTTACTACAAGTTAGCGTCAAGAAGATACTAAATAAAGGAATTATTGGGAAACGTATTATTGTTGAATAACTGCCTAGAGCTTAGATTAGACTTAGCCACCCACAGGTAAAGACGATATCTTTACCTGTGGGTAGCCTGCAAGTTTTTAGTGTCAAGCTTATTTAGACTTAGGAATCTTTTTGTATTTTTGGTAAAGGGCCTGTTAGGCCTGGCTTGCCCTCCCAATAAGAGATGCATCTTATAAGTATAAGGAAACTTAATACGAAACTTTTCACACAGTCAGGTGACCATCAAGTGCCTAGAAGCAGTCTTTTACAAGTAAATAAGTGCAAGAGTTCGTCTGTAACGAACTTCTAAATACCCGACCCTCTTTACCCGTTAACACCAAATTTAAAAATTTGTTGGTCTGTTTAATATACTGAATGTCAATTGTTTGTATTGGCCACGTCCCAAAAACGGACGTAGGCTGAAAATTAAAAATAAATGCGTTAAAAGCGAATATCAATACTTAAAAAAACAGTTTTTTCCCCAAAAACGCCCCCTAAAAATGGGCGAAGCTTAATGCTTTGTATGCAACAAACTTAGCAAATGGTAATATTAAAGTATTTGTCACATAATTTTTTTCGATTTAGAAGAAATTTAGAAAAAAAGAAAGAACCTTTTCTCTCTTCTAAAGAAAGAAATTTAGAAGAAAGAAAAAAACCCGAGAAATCAGGTTTTCAAAGATTTAAGATGTTAAAAGTATAGGATCATATGTTTTGTAGCTTTAAATGTACCGCTACAAAACGCCACTTTAAATAGAAGACGAACTAGATAAACTCGTGAGAGTTATTCAGAGCGCTGCGTGGAATAACACTTCTTTTTGGAGGTCCGAATTATCGAAAAGCGGAACAATATATCCGCGAGAAATAGAAGAGCTAATATGCGAAAAGAGGAAAGCGTGCAAGAGATGGCAAAGCTCGCGAGCACCCCCAGATACCATTTTGAACCACCTTTCGAACAAACTAAAGCACGAACTTCAAGACTTTAAAAGTCGCGAGACTACCGCTTACCTCGAAAGTTTGACTGTCGATAAAGGTTTGAACTACTCTCTTTGGGAAGCAGTGAAGTCCGTTAAAAAGCCTATTCTACATTCTGCGCCATTAAGAAAAGCCAACGGCGAATGGGCAAGAGAAGACAAAGAAAAAGCGGATTTATTTGCAGATTACCTAGAAAAAACATTCAAACCGTTTGACGGGAAACCGTTGGTCGAGGAGCTCAATCCCTATGCGGTACAAGATATTTATAGAATAAAAAACGTGTCATTGGCTAAACTTCGTCAAACGATAAATAATCTGAAGAACAACAAAGCCCCTGGCTACGACTTAATTACTCTAAATTCTAAAGGAGCTACCGAAAAAGGCTGGATTTAGGAAAAAGCATTCAACAATCGACCAGGTCTATCGAATAACAAATGAAATCGAAAAAGCTCTTGACGCGAAAATATGTGCTAGCGTTTTTCTCGACGTATCGCAAGCCTTCGACAAGGTGTGGCACGAAGGCCTGAAGTACAAGTTACGGCTTAGCTTACCATAAAAACTCTATATAGAATCTTAGAGTCTTACCTTGAAGACAGAATCTTTCCCGTAAGGTGCGAAAATGAGTACTCGGAATTCAAATAGATAAATGCCGGTGTCCCGCAAGGAAGCGTTCTCGGCCCAATATTGTTTTTGCTTTATACTAGAGACATACCCCACGATGAGGGAACAATTTTAGCTACGTTCGCTGACTGCTATTCTCGCTATTGATGCGACATTTGAATTATCAACAGGGAACCTTCAGCGCGCTTTAAACAAAATATGCAACTGGACGAAGAGCTGCCGAGTCGTCCTTAACGCATGTTAACTTTACTTATAAAAAGATAAGCAACAAACCTTTATTCGTTAAGTCCGTACAAATCCCTTAATCAAATGAAGCGAAATATTTAGGAATGACTCTAGAAGCAAAACTCTCAACGCAAAAATGGAAGCCGCACGTTAAAAAGAAACGCGACGAGCTCGAAATCAGGTTAAGAGAAATGAATTGGCTTATCGGAAGATTTTCGAAACTAAGCATATATAACAAACTGCTTTTGTATAAGCAAGTGCTAAGCCCATCTTGGACGTACGGTATACAACTCTGGGGTTGTACTAAACCAAGCAATATATCTATTTTAGAAACTTTTCAAAATAAGACACTCAGAGCAATCGTTAATGCTCCATGGTACATAAGAAATAGCGATCTACACCGAGATCTAGGAATCGCAACCGTGACTGACGAGGTAACAAACTATGCTCGCAAACTTAGTACTCGACTTTGCGGCCATTTTAACAATGGAATTATCCGAACTTTGGATCAGACAAATGTTACGCGTCGACTACAACGAACGAGACCTTTGGATCTAGCAGCATAAGATGAAACCGCATAAATTGACCGTATTAGAGGTGCCTTTGTTGGAAGGCAGTCTGTCACACGCGATTACTACAGAAGCTTGAACTACTTGTAAAGGAAACTAAGTCGTAGTCTGACGGAAAATGGGAGGTTTTTTAGTGAGTAAAAATCTCACACTACTATGAGCACGCGCGGCCGGTCCCCGAAGTGCCAATACGAAGGTTTTTCCTACCCACGGGAAAGAAAAAAAAAACTTGTTTTAGCACACAATACTTTTTAAAATCATAATGTAGGGGCAAAATCTTAAAAACTTTAGTCGAACTTTTCCAGCGTGATATCAGATTGTTGAAGGGTGAGCAGCAGTGTCACGAGAAAGTCACTATGCATACAGCAAACCAAAAGGACGCAAAAAAACAATAAAGGTCAACGTTCGGTAATGTCTTACTTCTTCACCAAAACACACCGCAACGTAAGTAAACCACTCGACACTGGTAATTGTCACTAGCACTATTTAAACGTGTGATCACCACTCAATAAAGGTCATTGCTGTTGCGCGGCGCAGAGGTACGGCGCGCGACCATGCGTCTTGAACGATTGATTGCGGCGTGCGTGGTATTTTTTGAATTCTGTTTTGATATGTGGTCATCGATTGGGGGGGGGGTTTAAGGGGTTTATTTTAAGTTTTTCAATTGTTCATTTAGGGAATTATTTATAAACAAATTGAATACGCATGTGTGAATATTGGGAACAGGTGAGAAAGTTAAGTAACATTTTAGCTGGGTCTTATCTGATGGCATTTCGTAATGAAGCGAGGCATTCTTCGGAATTATAAGCAGTCTGTGTGACGGATTGATAACACGCTACCGATGTGTTAAATACTGAAGTTGCATAAATTAGTTCAAATTGTTAAGGGTAAAATGTTTACGATTTGAGACATTGTTTAAATTTGACGCTTTGTTCCTTATGTGCTATAAAGTTTTTATACATACATACATAATGAAAGCCGCTTATCCTCTACAAGGGTCGCTCAGCGGGGGTGGCTAAATGGTCTTTCCATCATTTTCGATCCTCCACCACCAGCGCAGACGCAATCCCCAGGCGGGATTTGGTGAGGTTCTTTTCCTGATCTTGACCTAACCTTTACCTGGCGTGGCTCTGAACCACCTGTTTCTTGGCTTACCAGGGGGGCGAAGCGCTCGCATCTCGGTTATATGACCTGTCTAGGACGTCTGTCAAGGGGCATGCGATGTAACTATGTATGTACTTACAATATTGACTATTGGCTCTGCCAAATTTATTAGTTTTTAGAACAGGAGTAAAAAAAGGATATAAAAACTTGGTGACCTCTGATTTTACCAAATTTATGTATCAATTTATTTACTCCTGTCCTAAAAAGTAATAAGATACTTATAATACGTACTAGGTATAAGATGTACATATGTATAATGTTTCGACATTGTCCTCGTATCTAGCTCATACAGAAATCGTTTTAAAGAGCAGCTTCTCCTCTGCTTCTACCTATCATTTAAAGTTTTCTGGTTTTCTTCTTGATTTGCCTTGGCTGCACAAGTTCCGAAGTTTTGCCTACTGTTTGACATTCTATAAAAATGCTCCAGTATCTTAGCAGCAATTTGTCGATCTGATAGACGCTGGTTGTGCTTCTTAAGTTACGCTCTGCGTACTCTGAAGTAGCTCATAAAACGAAATAGAGACTCATTTTATACTCATGTATATGACTCATATCTGAGACATATTATGCTCCTAAACTACTGCTGCCTTGGACCGACTGATTTATTTCAAACCACATCTAGTCAACCATTCTAGACTTGAACAGGCTCCTTATTGGGGCCCAGCGAATCCAAAAGGGGGAGTAATTTCTTAGATAATACAAATTGTTTCGCATTTTTCTCATATTTATAAATTAAATCTTCCGGGATACACTGCGTATGAGCAACATTTTCTCTATAAACAATGTTAGTGTTCGAGATTACATATTCAAAGTGGCGCAATAGCTCGAGGTGAACCAGAACCAAACAAGGGCACATACAAAGACAACTACAATTTTTTGCCGAATGCGCACGGCACTTTGAGAAGTTTTTCAAGACAAATGATGACTCTCGAAGGGCTTGTTAGACTCTCGCGGAGGGTGGGACCGTGAAAAGGAAAGATTCTTTGTTTTTTAGCTGACGATGGTAGGATTTGAACCCAGACCTCTGGTGTAGTAAGCACACACACTTGCCACTACGCCACGGCACCCGACGAGATTGCATACCTTTCTTAAATTTAAGATTGCTCAGTTTCACAACAACTTAATTGTTCAGTCTACAGTTTTAAATTGTAACGGGTGATTTTTTAAGAGGTTGAGAACTTTTTTTAAAAAAAAAACACAAAAAATTCGAAAAAATTAATGAAATATTTATTTGAATCGATAGTTTGAACCTTGCAATTTAATGTTTAAAGATAATTTCATGCAAATGTTGACCGCGGCTGCGTCTCAGGTAGCCCATCCGCTGAGTCCAATTTTGGCATGCTCTTTCACATATATCGGCCGGTATCTCACAAATAAATGCATGGATATTGGCTTCCAGTGCGTCAATCGAAGCGGGCTTGTCCCTATAGACATTAGCCTTGACATACCCCCACAAAAAATAATCTAATGGTGTCAAATCGCACGATCTAGGCGGCCAATTGACCGGCCCGAAACAATCTTCCGAATAGACTGCTCAGAAGGTCGAGAATGCCGACCATAAAATGGAAGCAGCGCGCGATGAACATTTCGAACCGAGCACGAATTTTGATAGTAAAATTCAATAATTTGCAAGCGTTGTTCATTTGTAAGACGATCCATGGTTAAATTGCAAACCAAACTGAAGCTGTTTGACAGTGACACAAGGTATTAAACACACGTCAGCTGTCAAAACCAGTGTTGCCAAAACCAAACCAGCTAAAAAATCACCCTTTATATCGCCGTTTATTGGTCGTCTTAAACTAAAGGGATTGCAGTAACTATTTTACGGATTGTAGCAGAAAAAGCGTACCCGCATGGACCAGCTTAACAGTGGTGAAACAATACTCAGTGAAACAATAGGAATGTGTGTAAAGCTTAGATCAGACTGAATGCCATTACGGCATATTTTACGTACCAAAGATCTTTCCGTTTCACATCAAATGTGCCAAAATGGCATGCGAATGCATTCTAATCTAAGCTTAAGACATGTATGTATGTTCCATGGCGGTACGATAGAGGCTTTTTATCAAGAGCTGCACAGTGACCGATTTTGAGGACAATAAGCTAGTTAACTCTACTCGTTAGACCTTAATTTTCTGTTAAAACAAAAGTTTTCCACGACATGAGTCCAAACCTAACTACAAAACAAACAAATAAAACGCTATTTATATTCAGATTCAAGCACTGGCTGTGCGCAATGTTACACAGCTCTTAACTGTTAACCCATCGTCGACTTACTTAATAAAAACCGACCTGCCGCCACAAAATATTTCTGGTAATACTTGCGGCTATTTCCCATAGCACCTGTTCGTTGCAATATGTTTTGGTTTTATTTTCCCAAAATAAGATTGCAAAATACCCCACCAGGCGTCGGTCCCGGGGTTGAAATCTTTATCGTACAATTATTATTCACCCAACACGTCCCACTTACCATTACTGCTTTATGCAAACAGCATACAAAATCTGACTTTGCGTACCGTCAATCTCACATAGGGTTCGCAGCTAAATGACACACTGCTCCCCTGAAGGACCCAAAGCAGTTTGTGGAGCAAAATTTTGCTACGGAAGTTCTAGCAGGAACAAAGATTGTTCATCTATTTTGCGAGCGCATCCTACAATGGGAATCCGTCTTAATGAGACTTTTTTGTAAACAAAACAACTACCTACCTTATGATTGATGGATACGTGACCAGTATACCGATGCACCTCACATTTGCAGGCTTGACGAGTGTCGTCAACGCAACACAACTTTTTGGACAATTTGCGATTGTGAGAAGGAGGTGAGACTGCAATTAAAAGTTTTTTGTAAAATTGTCAATTTTATGTCGGGCAAGATGTCGGTCAATGTCGACTGAGGAGTCGTGGTTACATTTCAGGCCGACCTGGGCTGAATTTATAATCGGCCCTCCACTGGCTAGGAGTATAAAATACGCGTTTGATTATTCATTTGATATCAGTCTCATTTGGATACTATCTGCGTTTGGTTACTAACACAACACCTGGCACTACGGAATAATCAACAACTATGGCAGCGAATTTTTCTCTCTTCGTCCTAGCATGTGCTGTTGCCATGTGCAATGCTGAGGCACCATTTAGAGGATACAGCAACCGCGTGCCGCAACAACAACAGCAGCAATCGGGCCCGTATCCAGCGTCTGGCTATAGGCCAGATCGCGCTTTCAATCTACCCTCAGATGAAGCGATCGCACAGCAACTGCGATTGGCGCAGATAATCAAACTTCAGCAGCAGCTTCAACGACAGCAACAACAGCAACAGCGACCAAGTCGGCTGTATGGAGCTCCTTCAGAAAGTCAAGCGTCTCAGCCACAACAGCCATCTGGATTATATGGAACACCCCAAGAAGAAGCTCCATCGCAACAACAATCCCAATTGACACGTCCCCAGAGGCCATCACAGACTTATGGAACTCCCCAGGAAAGCGCTGCTTCTCAACGCCAACCGCAGCTTTCAAGGCCTCAACAGCCTTCGAGACAATATGGAGCACCTCAAGAAGCTGCTGCCTCTCAGTTACAGCTTCAGCGCCAACAACAACCATCCAGTCAATATGGTCCTCCACAGGAAGCACCGAAAGCTACACCCGAGGGAAACAGCGGCGAATCCTTGGAAGAAACCAAGGAAGTCGAGACTGTTGCCGCTGTAGCCAACGCTTCTGACAACAAAGCCGGCCGCCTGACACAAGGCAACAACGAAAGAGATACAGAGAACGATGAAGCCGAAACTACCAGAACTACGGCCACTGCTCTGCCAGCCGGTTTCGTACTAGTCCCACTTGCAGCCGCAGGATATACACCACAGAAATTGGCTTACTTCCAAGCTCCAGCTGCACCCACATTTGCCAAGCTACAGCTACCATCAGTATTCGGTGTGCAACAACCAAATTTATTAGCCCCGCAGATATTGGCCGCACAGAGCTATTATCAGCCGCAGCAATTTGCATTCGCTGCTCCTTTACAAAATTGGTAGGCCCGATATAGACTTTTAGTAGAGTAGATGTTTGTTGGACTTTTTTATACGAGAAAATAAATGTTAATTTTTATTTAAACATACTTTTTTGTACAATCAACATTATTTGGTAAATTTGAATCCTACAATAGTAACGTAAAAAACGTAAGATTTGAATCCTTCAATGGACACAATGGACCCAACTGCTGGTCTAAGTGAAGCCGTGACTACTGTCAAAAGAGCATCCATCAACCTAACCTATGGTAACGTAAGAAATCGTGTCTGGTAGAAGTGTGTACTATGAGATCACGAGGTTCTACAGGTACGTTAGGCGGTTGAGTTGGTGAAACTTGAAACGCCTTTCAAGGGCTATGCAATACGATACGGAATATGAGTCCGCCTAAATTTCTTTACCTTTTAAAGTTTTTTAACGTTTAAATACAATGGTCTGCTGTGTTCCGTATTGCATAAAAATATGCCAAAGGATTTTGAAAAAAAAAATTGGCGTAAGACAAGGTTGCATTATTTTACCAATACTTTTCGTGCTAGTGGTAACTGATGTATAATTGATTCTGTACCTTGGCCAAAAGAAGGCTTGGACCCGAGTTAATGTTGGCTTTTCAGAAGGTAAGTAATCCTTACAAAGATTAGCTTGCTTAGGTATCACAGGTGCATTAAGATCCACGCCTCAAACAGGTCTGGAAACAATGCTGCACCTCCATCCTCTGGAGCTTTTCACAAGAAATGTGGCGGCAAAGGCAGCTCTCAGACTAAGAGAGAACAACCTCTGGAAATCACAATGTCTAGGACACTCGAACATTCTGAACATCTTAAATCAAAATGGGTCTGTAACCCGTACGGATTATGAGAAACCTCAATTTGAGGTTCGACAAAAGATTCAAAGTCATTATACCAAGTAGGCATGACTGTGTAGAGACTAAAGTTGACATCAAAGGTATAGCTATCGATACCGATGGTTCGAAAACAGAGAATGGAACAGGTTCTGGAGTCTTCTCGGAAACACTGCAAATCAACCAGTCATATCGACTAAATGACTACTGCAGTGTTTTTCAAGCTGAGATTTATGCGGTGAGCACAGACAATTCAATCTATGGATATAATCACCATATGTGTTGATAGTCAAGCAGCACTTAAGGCCCTGGACTTCAACCTCGTATACTCTAAGTGTGTCAAGGACTGCCTCATGGCATTAAAGGATATCATCTTCCACACAGTTCTACTCTGCTGGGTTCCTGGGCACGTTGGCGTGGCCGGAAATGAATTGGCGGACGAACTGGCAAGGAAAGGTTCTGATATGGACATAACGATGGCTGACCGACGGGTTTATCTCCGTTTCAACACAGCCAAAAGTCTTTTAGATCAATATACGATCAAACTAGCCGTCGAACGTTGGCAACAGTCTAAAGATTGTATCATAACTCACAGCTTATGGCCAGTACTCGACCTAAAAAGAACAACGACCCTTCTATCTCCCAGTAGAAATTTCATAAGAACACTCGTTGGTGTAGTCACGGGACACTGCCCCATTGGTGTCATGGCTACACGAATGGGAATCTTTGCCAACGACTTCTGCAGAAGCTGTAGGGATGAAGAAGAAATAGAGTCTATAGAACACTTTCTCTGCCATTGCCCAGCTCTCCAAGAACGACGACTAACCTTTTTAGGAGTCAGGTTCTTTGGTAGCCTGAACGACCTGGCAGAAATATCACTACTTGGCCAAAAAAGATTTATCAAAAGATCAGGCTGGTTCAGTTAGTAAGACATATTTCCAACCATGTTTGTCTACCTCACAAGGATAATCACAATGGGCCACTCTGGCCACCGAGTGAACTTGCACTAGTTGCAAACAACCCTTTCCAACCTAACCTAACCTAACCTTGACTAGATTGAATGGTTCCTTCTGCATGATAGCGGGATTCGGTTCGTTTTCGCTGTTTCTACAGACTATAGTCTGAAGAATTGTTTTTTTTCCTAATCCTAGCAAATTCCAAATCAGTAACCGATACCTGTTCGTCGATTTCAAGGCCATGTATGGCAGCTATGGGTCAATGTGTATTTAGGCATAGCTGTTCAACTTCTCCTTCTGTGCGCGATAACGATGTTAAGCTCATGCTGTTCCATGAAGGTCGATAGCGAGTACGACCGCGCTGACCACTTATGTGTCAAACAAGGATTAAACCAGGCGACGCGCTACCATGCGCGTCTTTAACATTTATATACTATTAAATTGAGAGAGTAATTGTCCATTGAGCTCCAGTCTCAACACCAGGATACAATCTACAAAAAGACTGGAAAACGAAAATTTCATAAAAAACTCAGCTTGATTTCAGTAGAGCAGTGTTCGTGAGTATCGGGATGGAAGACGAATATGTACTAATCAGTTATTCAAGGCACCAAATATATTCTGACATCAGAAAAGACACTTATTGAGAGAGACACTTAATTGAGAGAGTAATTGTCCATTGAGCTCCAGTGTCAACACCAGGATACAATCTACAAAAAGACTGGAAAAACGAAAATTTCATAAAAAACTCAGCTTGATTTCAGTAAGCAGTGTTCGTGAGTATCGGGATGGAAGACAAATATGTACTAATCAGTTATTCAGGGCACCAAATATATTCTGACATCAGAAAAGACATTTATAGACAACTTCAGCTTTGAGGTAGTTAGGGACTTTACCTAAATTCAGACGAAAATTGGTTAATTTTTGCCAATCGCAGTTTATATGGGCTAAGAAGGCAATATCGTTACAAAGCCCCACAAGAAGCAACGTAACGCATGGAAAGATGCGCTTTTCTTAAACCCCGAAAGTTTTTTTAAAAAATGTTGTGCATCGTGTTTTATTGGCGAAAAAAGATAGACTCTTTTCAACCGAGTAACATGCGTCGGACGTATTTTTCAATAACCCACATCCTTTGCTAAATAGAGGCATAACACTAAGATTAAAAACAAGAAGACTCACCTTGCATAGGAGTGTGTGCCTATTTACTCCTACTTGTTTTAAGAATTAATAGGGCACTAACGAAAGAATTTTAAATGCCTGTTGTTTCACACAGTCTTGCATCTAAGAACATATTTTTACTTTGCGTCAATTCTGCGTCCATCAGTCAATGCCATAGATATCAGCACTTGACCCTCACAAGGGCATCAACTTATTATAATATGAAACAGTCAAGCTATTCATTCAATAGCACTCCACGCTCGTTTTATGTAGACTTTTATACCTATACAGCAAAATAATAGTGTTTATCATGCAGCACAATACTCTTTACTCTTTACACATTACTACACAGTAACATTACTGTACCAGTGTTTCCATTGTTTTGCATGGTAACGAAATGACTGAAAGTGCATTGATCGTTGGTAGCTACTATGGGTGTGATTGTAAACTGAAGCAATATAGAATGTCATCCATGCACTTGGCGTTCAGGACTCTGCTGTGCTGAGCTCTCATGAAAGATTGATATTTTTAGTGAAAATTACCAAAATAAACACAACATCAATCTGGCCGCCCAACACGCACTCCATGGCTCTTCACATGGAATTCCGCCCTTAGAGAGACAGAGAAATCAGCTTTTAGAGACAGCCCTTTTAGCAATGTTAGACTACAGAACTGAGGAATTGCCGTAATTAGAAAAACAAACAATGTACACACGCACACACATTAACGTTTTCGTATATCGGTTTTAGCTCCTTTAGTTTTCCATTTGACGCGATGCGTTTGCAAGTTTTAATTTTAGATCAACTAAAGTTCAATGGTACTTTTGGCAGCGATGCAAAAATGCTTTCATTAAACTGATGCATTACGTGTTGGATATAGTTTTCGCTCGCACTGATTGGTGCTATAGGATGTTGATTTTAATTAAATGAAAATTTTGACACAAATCATGGAAGTCAATTCGGATTTTTAGCACAAAAGGGTTACATCATTAATTTGGCTTCAATAATTCGCTTGCCTATGCCCACACAACATTATGCAGTAAAAGTTGTAGATCCATTCCTCAAACATATATTAACATAAATGTAACAATTTTATGTAATACGCACTGTTTCATTTGTTTGATAAACATGCTGACTATTTTATTGTCATATTTATGCTCCAGCATACTTGTAATAATCTCGAAAGTACTTCGCGCTAAATTTCAAAATGCGAATCCAGTGGTTTAAGTACCAAAATCCGACTTCAGAGTCGGTGGGCTGATTCCCTAGACTACTAGAGACTAGAGACTAGAGTATTGACATTGCAGCCAGAGAATTTTTTTCTTGTTGATTGTACGGCATTGATAAATTTGTATATCGATGAATTGTATATCGATGCCATTTATTCACACTTAAATGCAATGAAAACCAAAATACACATTGTCGTTCATTGGTTGTCATGGGCACACTTAAGCATTCAGCCCAATGAATTCGTTGCGTCCGTCACGTCGAAGTATACAAGTGACAACTCAGTTAAATAAACACTTTCTTATGGGAGCGGTCCATAGAAGAAGTGCGTGACGTACGTCGCTTCCCATAAGAACGTGTGTATTTCACTGAGATGTCGGTTGTGTACTTCGACGTAACGTATGCTGAAAACTTAAGGACGAGCGGTGGGTACAATGCCTATTCAGCAATTGCTTTGTCGAAAAATTACTGCTCCTGTTATAGAAAATTGCACAATAACTTGGAACAGAGGATGAAAATTGAATTTTCGTGTGAAACTTAAAATATGGAATTTTATCATCCTGCTATCTAATTCTCATAAGTAATCATAGTTACTTATAATTAATCATTCGTTAAGTTTTAAATAGTTGCATTTGTTTTTTAAATTAATATAAAGTAATATTAACATTTTTTATAAGAAGTACAGATTTTCGGTCCGCAATGGTTTGGTTAAAACCGTCTACAATAATACCTGATGCCTAAAAGCAATAATTTTAAAGTTATATCGATTTGAAAACTACCTCCACATTAAAGATAGATTAAAGGTATCTACAACTTGTCGAAATAGGTATAGGCCAGCTTTGTAATGCCCTTCTTGTTAAACATAGCATGCCAGATTTCTAGGGGTGTCAAAGCATTTATCTTTTAACATATTTTACGAACTTAGAAAACATTTTGCCTTCGTTATAATGCATGTCTATCCGTATCCACTAGGTATTCATGCAAACAAAAATAACCCGTGTTCTGGTGGGACGCTTGTAGAGATCTCGCACATGGGAGCGTGACAACCAAAGTACAAGGATCCTCTTTATCTTTATCCATATGACTTCAGAGAGTGCACCTTTGGCCATGGAAAGTTGTTTTTTGAGCAAAAGCGTATAGCTGTCCTCATTCCACTAACTCATTCGCGCATAGTGGCGTAAATGAAATTCCTTGACGAAGATTAAACGAGAGCGATACTTGAAAAGTTATGGGTAAAAAGGGAGGGTGAGGCAAAGTCAAGTCCGCCAGTGAGTATTCCCTAAAGATGTAAATGAAGAACGCGAACATTGCTTTGTTCGTTAAGACAGACGGCAAACAGCATCTCTGCGCGGAGCTGCGGGTGCCGTCGCGTTGGTGCACTTGCTGAAAAAGCGTTTCTAAAGAACTGCTCCTGAGAAACATCATTTGCGTGATGAAGATTAATGGCATTTTTTCCTCAAGAGCAACCACAACACACAAAGTGAAGTGCACAGATTCGCGTCGAATCGAAATGAAATTCTGTTTTTGTTCTTTCTTCTCCTTTCGGTTTGGGGGTCAATTGAAAGGGGTTGTCCGCTTGATAAATTGTGCTAGTCGGTGCCTAATTATGGCAAGTTATTGTGGCAGAAAAAGGCTTAAAAATGCGCAGTACTTGGAACTCGAGCAAGTGGACAATGCCTTTATATATACTCTTACCCCAACAACATATTTCTTTCGCGCGAATAACATGTTTTTACTCAAGACGCATCAAAAAATATGGATTCCACCCTCCTTATGAATATTTTCTTTTAGCAGTCACAAGTTCTTGGATCCATTATGGTGTTCACTCGGTCGAACTACCATCCAACATTTAAGCTTCGCATCTGTGGTACGCTTTTATGACGGTGCAGTGCCCATTAAAACGCAGAATATATAATATTAAACGCATAAAATGCAGAACATTTTATGGGGTAATTATCAAAACTATAACGAGGATCTGGAAAAAGGGAGACCACCGTTGCTGCTTCGGAATGCCTTGGCGGGGACTTCATAAGCCGTTAAAACTGCGCTTACAGTAATGGAATGTGTGCAAGTGAATACTTAAAGTTCGATTAAATCTGCAATAAACTTAATATCCTTTATTTTTATCGGGACAAGATGTTGTAAAATTTAATGCTTTTAACAAGGAAAAGGTGTTTCCAGTTATTCAGCTGTCGCGCGGGGGGCAATATTTGTTTGGTGATCTTTTGACCCGAATGCATAGGAATTTTGAATGGATCAGTGGGCTTTTGTAGATGAGTTGTGTGTAGGAAGATAACGAGTAAATATTTTAAAAACAAACATCGATTAGTAATAGTTACCATATACTATGATAATCAAGAAATAGATACTTTATCAAGAAAATAGTGTTTCAAGGCTCCGGAAAATTGGCGAAAAGTCACATTTTCCCGCTTTTCCCGAGTAGCACAGGATTTTTTTTTACCGAATTTTCTTTTTTTTAGCAACGTCTCATTATACCAAAACCCAAAAAAAAATCATTTTGCACTCTGAGTTTCATCCATATTCACCTCTTTTTATTTATTTTCACTCCACTATAAAGGTTAGGTAGAAAATCGATCTAGCTGGCTATTTGGTTGAGGCCTAGGTTTAGCCAGGACTGTTCCATCTGAAGTAAATAGTACAAGAAACTATGAAACCACAACGGCCGCATGTGTCTTCTTGTTTCTTGTTTAGGTGAAGTTATTACTTAAGGTTCAGAGCTCAAAACTTAAGGTCTTAATTAATTAATAAACTAATAATAAAAAGTAGAGGAGCTTAGATCGGATTTAATTAAAGGGTTATTTCTTATCGCCCAAAACTACAACCTCCATATTTTAAAATGTCATAACGCCCACGAAAGCTACATATCATCCAATTCCCAAGGTGTAATTTTCGTCGAGTTAAAAGTTGTTAGTCTAGGACGGATGGACCAAATTTTAAAATATCATAACGCCCCAAAAAGCGACAAATCGCCCAATTCTCAAGGTTCAAACTTTAAAGCTTCAAAATGCCTAAATGAAATGTTGTATAGCCCAAATTCACGTATTTTTAACAACAAGAAATTATGTATCACGAATTTGGCGTGTAGTTTTAGGCGATAAGATACGGCCGTATGTGTTCCATTACACGCGATTCGTGTGCTTCGATCAGAATAGCATTTTACTCGATTTCGTTAGCTTTTTGTTAACTTTTGTGGACTTAGGCTAGTCCCAATTAAGTGGGATGTTGGACACCTATGATGTCTTCATTAAGGGCTAAGCAAACGGTTGAGAAGAGTTCCCTATTGTACAGCGACATACAAAAACATTAAGAACTATGTGGTGACTCTGCAAGGGTATCTTACTTAAGTTTTGCACCTTCATGCAAGTCTACGATTGTACAAAGGTTTCTTGAACTCCTCGTTGTTTTAGCGCCTCCCATATCAGATCTGGAAATTGCCGACCAAAAGCTTATATTAAAAAAAAAAACTGCACCATATGCAGATCCTTCTTTTTCACAAAGAAAGGATAAAAATAATAAACCTGTCCTTTCACTGATAAGGCATAGAATTATTTCTCATTAGGTCGCGGATAAGGATCACGAACCATCTGAAGCCATAATGCCTCTCATACACATCCTTTACGGGGGCAATGTGTATAGGAAGAAGGCATAAGTGCAGACATTGGCTTGCGATAACAGGGATGAATTGAAAAATCGCTCTTCCGAGGCGAATCCCCCAAATCGGTTAAAAAACTGTTGTTAACGGTAACCGCTGGCCTTAGGTTGGATACGCGAAGGTGGTGGATACCTACCTATTGATTTATTGTTGCTCTTTATTCTTACCTATCAATTTATTTACATAAATTTTTTAATGCCAACATCTGCGTCTAGCAGAGCGTAAACGAATAGGTATTGCGTGAAATGCATTCGATTGCACTGATGTCTGACTTTGCGATTTCTCAGAAGTTGAAACAATGCACCCATCCATTCTGGTTGTTCAGTGCAGTACACCCACGCAGCCGGACACTCTTGCACTTGGCATTCAGTCAACGATTTGTTGAGGTATTTCTGTTTCGCCTCTCATATCTGGATGCAGCCTTATCCATTCCCTCTTGATCCTCGTGTTCAATACGCGGAGAAAAAGGAACTCGCGCGTTACTAACACACTTCAAATTTCCATCAGCGTTTAAGAACAAAACCACACACAACCAACGAAACGAGTATCAGTTGCAGCCATATGAAAGTATCTATAGGTTAGTAAGAGAGACAATTTCCAAGTTGTTCACGACCGATTGACCTTGAAAAGTTTAAATTTGTTTTGCACTCTTCATGCGCTCATGCCTACGTATGCACACATATGCGATTGTCTGGTTTGTGTTGGACTTTGGGGCTCCGCGTTCACATTCACATGGACGATATCCCTCCGTACCTCCGTAAATACAAGACAGCGCAGTCGATTGTAATTCCACAGCACGTCGCGATTGTGTCCGCTGTGTTGACTTGGAGCTATATATATCTGCAACGCGTCCAATGGAATAGCGTTGTTGGTAACCGAATCTTCTTCTGCAATTCATTGCTTGAGTGGAACTGCCGCGCCAACTAACATGCTGCCATCGCTTTGAAAGGCTGCACTTGTGTCTAGATTATTGAACATTGAAGGAGGAGGCCAACACGGAGTGCATTGCGGCAAACCTTAACAAAGGTGAAGGTTAGTCGGGGAAAACTTAAAGACCTTCTTTACAAGAATTTTGCTAGAGGCAAGCAGCGAGTTATAAAGAAGTTATGGAGTACGCGTATAACAAACTTAAAATTTTGTAAACAATCAAGCTAAGAAGAGATGGTATCTATTCTGCAGGACACCACCTTCGTAAGATAACGGATTTATGCTGATCGACTTTGATGACGGGGCCAAATATTGTCGTTGCAATATTTAGGGATATGGATAACTCTTGATCAATGAAACGTTAACAAGACATTGCGATAGCCTGAGACCTGAGATAACCTAAGAAAAATTTTCCAAGTTTGACCGGGGTGTACAAGACAATCGTTGTGACAAAATCGGGTGGTTAGAAATACTATGAGAAAGCTGACGACTTCTAAGTCTTCTGATAAAATCTCATATTTAAACTGTTAAAAGTAGTCCGCTTAAACGTAATTAGGTAGGCAAAACGCCTCTGACCTGCTAGCCTTTACTCTGTCATCAAAACGAGAAAAAATATTCAGCAGAACAAGAAGCGTAGAGGGCGGCCGGCACTTCGTAAAAACCCCAGAACTTGTTCCCGAGGTCTACGAAGAACAGTAAAGAAAGCAGAATGGAACACCTGCTTCACACATAAAAAAGGCAAAATAATGGTACATGAGAAGCGCGATTGACCAAATAAAGACATGCAAGGACAAATGAGGTCCGAAATCCTAACTAAAAGGGACTAAAAACTCCTAACTCTTTGACCGTGGTAATTTTAGCAAAAAAGTTTGAGTGAACTATCCGAAATAGATGAAGTTCACCAACTTTTCCAAAGTAAAAGAAACTTATTGCCAAAGCTACGACCTAATAAGGCTGCTTGAGCAGATGGCCTTAGCTACCGACCTCTTCAAATCGGCTAGCGAAGGTTTGGTACGGAGCACACAGCAACTTATTCGAAGTATATAGTCTCAAGAAAGCATGTCCGATGTTAAATGTAGGCAAAGGCTGCAAAGTAAAAGCGCCATAAAACTTTGTAATGATTTTAAGCCTTATCAACTTTTGGCGTCCCTACTCAACTCGCAGGACTCAACTTGTGCAGGATGATGATGGATAAAGCACGGTTCACCATTAAGGTCAGTAAGAACTCTGGCAATGGGAAAAATAGCCCAATACCAAAAAATGCTTAATGACCCAATATTTTTGACGAAATTTCATTATGAAAAAACTCCCAGAAAATCAAGCAAAAAGACCCAAAAGCAAATAAAAGATCGGCCAAAAAGTAGCAAAGCGTAAAAAAGGCCAAGCTGGGGGTTTGCAGGGGGCAGCAAGCAAAATCAATGGCAAGCAAGATCTTATGTATGAAAGCGGAATATGTAGGGGTTCAACCCCCTGCCTGACTTTTTTTTTACCTTCCCGTATGTTCAATTTTTTTACCTTCCCGTACTTGTCAAAAACTCGTATTTGCCGAACAAGTAATCGGAAGAACACAGCCTGATGTGAGTCACGTTTTTGTAACTATAACATACTTGCGAAGTTTAACACTCATTTCAATCTGGTATCGTTTGGATGTGTGATGTTTCTTAAAATTTATTTTAAGAATATTTTTGCAATTATTTACTGCTTATATGGCGCAAAAGTGGTAGAGCCTTGCGGCCGACGCCTTGGAAAAACAGGACGATATAAAGCAAAAACTTTGTGGTGTTATTGTCATGGCCTTTCTGGGTATACGTAAAACCGTACACCGCTAAAGACTCAGACAACAAAACCTGCAATGAAATCAACTAACCTCTGATCAATGACGTTATCGTCTTTAAAATAGCCAAAAATTCGAGAAAATGCATTGAAATTTACCCTTGTTAAAGAGCTGTAAATACCTTAAAGTGTTCTATTTTTGAATAAGTTAACTTCAAACTTTAAGAGTACCTACCTAACCTACATTACATATTGTAATATTTTTGGCTGGGGTTCGCCGAATAAAACTCAACTACACAATGCAACACCTTCTAGTACGTTCCATACTTCTCCTTTTGGTAACTTCCCATTGGAAATCTTCCGCTGAATTTCAAAGGGGGGAAATTTTCGATATCGAAATTCGAGCTTGGATATCATTTTGCTGTCATCTGATTGGAATGATGAGTTGTGTGTGTTCGAAAAGTGAATCGAGGGGTGCATTCAGCGACTCCTGAATTTCTTTTATTTCTTTTTACCACATTACAATATCTACGTCTCTACAAGCTAAAATGATTTAACTGAATTATGATACAAAAGTAGATACCACTTCTACGATTACGAATTTTCCCCTGTTATCTTTCTTTACTTTACCTACCTTTAATTTACTTTTTTATTGTCCGCAAGTCAAGTGCAATTTAATTATATATAATTTGTAACTCTTACATATCCCAGATGCGCATGTAGTCTGCAGTCCTTAAGATAAAAAAAATTGTAACCTACTAAATTTACGACGTGTTTACAACCGCCTTCAATTACTTACAATCCTCAAGGGATTTCTGTCTGTATGGCTTTGGAACTGAAGAGAGTGCGCGTCCGTATCCAAATATCTTAAATTATAGTGCACTCAAAGAGTCCATCCTGTGGCGGCACCATGCTTATACGTAATTACACACAAGGATATGCGAAAACAAAATGAAAAAATTGTAATTATAAACTGTGAAGCGCATTTTCAATTTTCCTTAACGCCTTGCCGTGTCTACAAGATTAATTGAATGCGACACATGCGCAATAAGAAAAAATAAATAAAATCATACAGGGCGTTGCTTATAAATAAATCGGCCGCCTACCGTAAATTAAGATTCTCCAAGACTTTCTAACACACTTTCGAGAGCATCCTAATCAGTGTCACAAAATTAAGCTCCATGTTGAACGCGTGTACAGTAGCTTCTTAGACCTGAATCATGTTTTAAGTTTCAACCTACATATCGGAGAGCATTAGCCCGCATAAGCCCATGAATAAGATGGAAAATTTTAATTTCAATTAAAATGCGCAATCGCAATGAGATGAAGTCATTTCTTGGCCAAAACCAGTCGGTCAATGGCGGAGAGATGGGACTTGCCAAGCACCACCAGTGGGAGGGACGAAAGACATGACGGAGTTTCTCTGATGCGATGCTGCTGTTTGCGATCGTGAGGGTATTCGGGTAGAACAACTTTAACCCATTATCAAATGTCTGTTGTTGCAGCGAAAAGGTTTTGGCAACAACGTGATGACGATGAAATGGTTCTCTAAACGTGCTGAAAATTTAAATGAGAAAGGAGTGGAGTTTCGCGTATATGAACACGAGCGTATTTTTTAAAGGTGTTCTGCGTTTGTGAGGTTATATAGTTAATTTATTTGGGTTCTGAATTTCAGTCAGTTTTTCAGAGTACATGTCCCGCTCTCTCTAAAAACCGAGATCTTCACGTGGGAGCTTTTTTCTACGATGATCTTAGCGATCTAAGAACCATCGACCTAAACTTGAGAGATAGTTTAGGTTCATCATTAGCTCAATATGGTTCAACGAGTAGGAAGGTTCTAGATCCACGTGGTATCACAATCGACCTACATATGTAGATCAGTTTTCTTTGGACCCTACTGCCACTTCAACTTAACCTAACCGTGTGTACCTAGTTAAGGACAATTCAAAAAAAAAAAAACTTTTTTATATTCAATTTTTGTGCCGATAACGGGTTAACCTGGGACTCGGTTGAGCTCACCTTGCATTTGAACGGCTAGACTCAGATTGATTCTAAAGAACAATTTTGCAATAAGCATGTAAATCAAACCCCAGATCAATTCTACTGAACTATATTTCTTTTATATCATATACAAACAGTGTTTCGGTTAGGTAATGTCGATAATTGTACCGAGGAGTAATGCTCCGCATTGAGTAACTACCCCATATATTAGCTGCAGGACAACTGCGTAAACGCCGCACTTAAAAAGTTTTACTCTAGTTTACATAACAGTGCATAAGTTGCACTTCTTAAAGCTTCCATGTGAGCACAGCTGGGAGAACTGGGTAGCCTAGGCTATCTTTTATTACCTACACTCCCGTAAGACAATTTAAGTGTTTCAAGGCATAGAATTCACAAAGCAACCTGGTGGTTCTAGACGTTCGCGCATTCAAAGAGGGGCCAGCTGAGCTAAAATTTTCTCGTCACATATAAAATCAGATATCGACTATCCAAAGAGGAGAAACACTGTTTATTGACCTGAACACAGTACTCAATTTTAGATGCCTCACCAGCGAGAGTGTCTCACGTAAGGGCTTTCTGTAGACTCGGGTTGTGACCTTGACTTTACATTCATATATTAACAGACCTTAACAACCAGTGGAGCTATGAAGTACCGCGACACCATTTAAAAAGGTGGCTGAATCTAATAGAGTAGCGCAACAGCTCGAGGTGAACCAGGGCCAACTTCTCAACAATGTATGATGTGTGTGTTAATTTTGCCACATACAAGGGGACCTACAGTTTTTTGCCGGATCCGAACGGCACTTTGAGAAGTTTTTTCAAGACAAACGATACCTTTGGAGGGCTTGTCAGACCCTCGCGAAGGTGGAGGCCGTGAAAAAGAACAAGTCTTTTTTTCAGGTGACAATAGTAGGATTCAGACCACCGGCGTAGTAAGCACACACACTAACCACTACGCCACGGCATGCACCCCGGCTGAATCGAATTATTTGTGGAATTATTGTCAGGTGTGCGTCGACTAAAACACAATTTCACTTTTATTACTACAAAACGAAACAATTTATTGAAACAAAAACACTTAAGCACTAAGGCCCAGCCCGAGATACGCCCCGATCTGTTAGTCGCGGAACAAAACAAATCTGGAGCTAATCCCGCGAGTAGTTTTTCAGTGCAGAGTTATAAGTGTCAGTAAATCTGAAATACGCATGGCGACTGCTTTTTCACAAAGGAAAACAGGCAAAAAATTTCGAGCTGTTCTTCATAGCTTGATAGGGATTAACCCACTAAATTTGTCGCGTCAAATCGATATTGACCCCGCTTTGAAATAAGACTGAAAAGCTTATTTCTGGAGCTAATCTCGGTTCACTCCAAAGCTCGGATAATCTCGCGCTGAAAAACTGGACTTGAAATTTTAAGTTACAGTTTTATACTTTATTTCAAATCAATCACTTTTCAATTTACCTATGTATATCTCGATAATAGCAATTCAAAGTTTTAAAAACAACTGTATCGTCCGAGCCTGCCATTCAAATACTTATACGAATTCATCAAGTTCTCGAATTTTCGCTTTTGGTAATCTTCAATTACATTTTTTGGGGTGCCGTAGCGTAGTGGTTAGTGTGTGTGCTTACTACGCCGGAGGTCTGGGTTCGAATCCTGCCATCGTCACCTAAAAAAAAAAGACTTGTTCTTTTTCACGGCCCCCACCTCCGCGAGGGTTTGACAAGCCCTCCGAGAGTATTAATTGTCTTGAAAAACTTCTCAAAGTGCTGTTCGGATTCGGCAAAAAATTGTAGGTCCCCTTGTATGTAAAGAAATTAACACACCAGCATACATTGTTGAGAAGTTGGCCCTGGTTCACCTCGAGCTGTTGCGCCACTCTATGTATGTATGTAATTACATTTTTTCTCTAGCTAAAACAATGGGCAGAGCAGGGGGAAATTTAGAAAGTGAATTAAATAGTTAATTATCATTTGACAGTCAGTCACTAAAATGACAGTCAGGTGTTTGTGCTGAGTGAATCGATGGGTGAAGTCAGTGATTCCTTTGTGTCTTTTATATATTCTCACCGCATCACCAAAAAAACGGCCTTACTCCAAAAAAAAGTCCGTGGTTGATGATTGCTTCCGCTCGTGAGATGTCTATCATTAAAAGGGTAGTCATTCCCTTGATCGCGAGTTCATTATAAAAAAATGCAAGTGCGGGAAAATAAGGACTGAAGATGCATATTAAAAACCGTTGCAGTAGCAGAAATAAAACGAAAACCGTTAACGTAAGCACCTTACAGTGGGCAATTCCATGTAGATGGGAAAGATAAGCGTTTACTCACCTTAGAATCTTTCTTGTACTATCTACTACAAGAAGTCACCCAGTGCAATATGAGGTCACGTTAAGACTTGAGCTTCCTTGCTATAGAGTGAAGCCTTACACCTCTTCTGGTCAGGAGGAGCCCCAAGGCAAACTTCATGATCAGCAAAGGTTTCCGCGGCCGCGACTTAGGGCAACCACAGCCACCATGATACACCCACTAGTCGGCCTACCTCTTTTAGGGAGAAATGAACCATGATACACCCACTAGTCGGCCTACCTCTTTTAGGGAGAAATGAACCAGGCCGACTGGAGACGAAGAACCAGCATAAACTGACCTGGCTCGTTGGCAATATGCCTCCCGTGGTAGCAGAATATAGCATCCGGTAGACCTTCGCAACCACGAAGGTTAATTCCAGATGGACAGCCTTAACTGTCCGTGGCCTGGCGAACACACGCACGCATTCTCTGGAATTGCAGAAAATGTCCCCTAATTTGGGGACAGACGCTTTTCAGTTTTAACTAAGGTCCATGGATTCATTAAGCTCGTCACCTCATCGAAGAAAGGGCACCCTTGCGGGAAACAGCGGCAGCAATAGAATGTAAAGAAGGTAGCAGAAAAACTGCTGAAGCAAGATCCTGCAGTCTCCCGGCCCCCGGGTCCAGCCCAATGAGGCATCAGAGTCTAGCGATGAAAACAAGACCTTAAAGTTCTTAAAATTAATGAGCCAAGTATGCTCGTTTGTGATTAAGAACTGGAATGCAGGCTCAGCGAGTCACTAGGATGAGGCCACATGAAAATAAATAAAATTCATTCCAACATTTTCTGGTTCTTTAACATTAGTTTATTATGTTTCGTACATTAATAATGAGAATGTCCGTTATTTTTCTATATGTAATGGAGTCATAAAAGTTCTTTTAAATACATAGTCACGAAAAATCTCGTCCAAGGGATCGTGGATAGCTTCGATTAAGGTATAACTGTCTCCAAATTGTCTACCGCCTGGCAATTTGATTGGGGAGATTTTGATGGGGGAATTTAGTTGCAAAATTTTAGAACAAAAATTTTGTTTAGTGTTTTTTTATTCCAAAAACACTTTTATATTTCAATATTTTTCAGCGTTGCAGCAAAAATTCAAAAATCCAATACTCATCTATGGTTATGAAAATTGGGTTATGACCGAAAGAACTAATTCTTTCTCGAGGGTACAAGCTGCCGAAATAAGATTTTTGAGGTGCGTTGGTGGTGTTACTCTTAGGGATAGAGAGAGAAACGTCAGTTTTCGTAGAAATCTTGGTGTTGAGCAGCTGCTTCTCCGAGTGGAACGATCAATTCTTCGATGGTTTGGACACGTTGCTTGCTTGCCCCCCCGACAGACTTCCTAATTAGATTGTGTTAGCAGAGATGCCAGCGCGTCGCCCGCCTGGTAGGCCAAGCAACAGGTGGTGAGATCAGGTAAAGAACATCTCCGATATTCGTCTGGGGATCGCGCGTGTGTCTCTTGAGGTGGTGGCGGAGGATTGTGAAACGTTGGAGGGACCATTTAGCCGCCCTCGCTCCGCGACTCTTCTAAGGATAAGCGGTCACGGAAAATGAAGATGATGCTGCAAAAATTTATTGTTGTCTATTGTTGCCTATTGTTGTCTATTGTATTGTTGTTTATTGTTGTCGAAAAAATCCAGCTGGATTGTGCCGATATTTTAGGCCAGAAATTTGGCCTGGTTTTGTCCAATTCCTGCACGCTTAAAAACACAAATTTATGAAAACATTTTCAATACGTGGTCGTTTATACATATATTTATATTAAGCTTTCTTTTTGTACAACACAGCTACATGTGTTTGAGAAACTAGACCTAAATTGATATGCAGGTACATGTTTGCTACTCAAAGCGTAAAAGCGAAAACCATGACTTTTCGCTTTACGTGCATCTAAGAAATTTTATAAAGCCTCAAAAACGTTTGTAACAGACAGATGGGCATAAAGCTTACTCGAATCGTCTCATTTTGAAGACCATGTGCCTTTATAAGCTCCAAGCTTCAACCAACCTCCAAATGAATGGGGTACCTATAGGGTACATCTGCAGAGCCATATGCGGGTCGTGCTCGTGCATCGTATAGCATTACAAAGTTGTTGAACAAACCCATCTTATTTCTTTACAAACATTGCTATACTCATATGTGGCTCGCCAATATGGGATGTCACCTTAGTAATTAATCAAGGCAAATCAATTAGCTAATCCACACAAAGAAACATAGCTACCAAACCTAGAAGACTTTTCTCAAAGAGCGGTCTTCTTTTAAAACAAGTCTTTTGATTGGAAACGTTGCTCTATGATTGCAAACCAAAAGCAAAATAACTTTATTAGTTACACGTCGTGCAGAAGCAATCATCATCATCGTAGATTTAGCTGTAGCGTTTGGTTGCCTTTCTCATCATCACCATCGTGGTCAACTCACATCCCATCACCATTCGAAGTGGACACATCATGCGCGGTAAAACATTAAATAAAAAGTACCTACGCCGCGCATGAAAATTCCTTAGCCACTGCACTTGGAATTGCACGCTCGTTGATTAAGTGTTAACTATGTACAGAACCCGACGAATCGCTGTTCTTAGGCCAGCATGTGAAACCTTTCAACGTCAAGTTCTGTTGATCGGCTCAAAGCATTCGAGTGCCGGTTATCTACACATCTTTCTCCCTATAGTAATAGAAGCTCCTTGAATGGATTCCGATTTTCTTCTCCATTTGAATTCGCACTGCAATCGCGTTGCGTGCCACGACGTTCTCTAGGCGTCAATCAATAGCCGGAGCCTTGTTTACCGACCGACACTAGAACTAATTACTACTTGGAAATTCGCTTGTAAAGGGGGAATATGCCCGACACGAGGATAAAAAAAGTGAATAAAATATACAACAATGGAATCCCTTTCATTTGTAATTGTATTCTGGGCGCGAAATACCTGACGTTAATTTGTACCCATCAGAAACTTTTTTGCTTGTAAATTATTTGACGCATTTCCAGTATACACGTTATTTACGTTGTTCGAAGGCTTTAGGTGACAAGTGCCAAGTGTTGTACCTATTGATGGGCTGTATTCTGAGAAAAGCAGTGTTTTTTCTGATATTGCTTTAAAGGGATTAAAACATAGTCTTTAACATTGATGAATCACGAAGTCATTGATTTACTTTGAACATCAGTATTTTATCGGCAATAAATAAGTAGATATATTGTTAACTTTTGGAAACTATAGAGAAACGGCTTTTAAGAAGAGATACTGCGAGTATTTTGTCGCGTGTCGTTTTTAGGTACTATGCCTTAAGGCCCCAGAGGAAAGCAACTGTAAAGGGGGTTTTATAAAAAATCCTCTTTCTTCTTCTTCTTCTTATTCTTTTCCATTTAGGCACGAGGTTATGATCTGAAGTGATGGATCATTACCCTCCCACCCTACTGCATTCCTAATGGTGCGCTTGTGGGGTACGCCGATTTGACTTCAGAATATACCGGCAGGCCACCGGGTTTTGGATCTCTTCGTCACTGAGGCCAAATAAATGCTGATGTCGTTGCATTTGTGTGATCCATGAATGTTTAGGCCTTCCTCTCCTTCGCGATTGCGCTGGAATGTTGATTGACATTGCCTTTTTGACGGGGCTCGTAGGATATCTCCTTTGAACGTGACAATACCAACTGAGCCGGTCGTGCACCATTTTTTTGGACATCGGTTCTTTTACATGGAGGCTTCCTCGCTGTGTTACTCCTGCTGTCATGCGAAGCATCTTCATCTCAGCTGCCGTTAATTTGCTCTCATATTTCTTATACGTTGTCCAACATTGTGAACCATATATAAGCGCGGGACGCACAACTGCGGTGTAGAGCCTTCCTTTCAGCTTATGGGGCATTTTTCGGTCACACAAGATGGCGGAGTTTTCTCGCCACTTCATCCACCCCACGCTTACGCGGTGATTGATGTCGTCATCACAGTTTGCTTTGCTATTGATCATAGACCCCAGGTACTTGAACTTTTTACACTTGGGAAGCAAATTTCCATTCAATTTAATGTCTGGAATCGGCTCGGGTGGGTAAGAGAATGGGCAGCACAGGTACTCTGTCTTCTTTCGGCTTATACGATACCCAGTCCCCTCTTAAACATCCACCCATACATCAAATGCTCGCTCCAGGGATGTATGATCTTCACTTATGATGGCCCCATCGTCGGCGAAGAATAAGTGATGTACTTTCGGGTCCATTAGTTTTCCTTCAAGCATATAATCAAGGACTACAATGAAAAGCAAAGGACTTAGGACGCTTCCTTGGTGTACACCGACTTTGATTGAGAACTCATCAGTGACTCCGGAAAGACATCTTACTCTACCGCACGCAGGCTTCTGGAATCCCTCGTTTTCTTAGCGCCACCCATATCAGATCTCTAAGTAGTCTATCGAAAGCTTTTTCAAAATCTACCATCACCATATGCAGATCTTTGAGGGCATCCTGATATTTTTCCATTATGATCCTTATGTTTTGGATCAGTGGTTGATTTGCCCGCGACAAACCCACACTAGTCTTATGATAGCCTTATTATAGCAGTCTACTATCAAATACCCGCTCGACGATCTTCATTGTGTGAGACATCAGCTTGATGGAACGGTGATTGTATCACCTTTTCCTTTAAACAAAGGAAGGGGATAACTTTCCCTCCACTGATTAGGCATTGGATCCCCTCTTATTAGTTTGGAGATGAAGGTCGTGAGCTGTCTGCTATTTTCTTCAATAACTCTGATGGTATTTGATCCGACCCAACCGCTTTTCGCTTTTTGGAGTAGTTAACCGCCTTCCCAACCTCCTCGACAGTGATGTCTGGAACTTCTTCTCGGTTAGGAGTAGTTTCTTCTGGAAAGTAGTGCCTGGGAAACTGTTCATTCAAAAGTCCCTCACAATACTGCTGCCACCCGTGAAGAATTTTGTCATCATCCACATGAAGCTGTCCCTGAGCATTGTTGATGAACCTTGGTGAACGAATCTCCTGGGCGTTTCTCATCCTCTGAGCGGCAATTTTGAAGATTTTGTCCCTCTTATTCAAGGTCGAAGATCTGTATGGCCTGATGTGTATTAGCCGTAGAAGAAGATACTTCCTCCGATTCCTGATACAGACCCTCCATTCTCTTTGCTTGAACCTGGGCGCACTTCTTCTTAGCAAGACTGTTGAGGCGTCTATATTCCAATTCCAGGCGAAGCATTTCAACTCTGTTGTTCGAGGAGGATTTCTTCCACGCCTTGAATGCCGCTTTCTTTTCGCCTTTTTCCTTATCCAAATTGTACCAGTTGATTCTCCCAGATGCCTTTGCTTGCTTAATTTTCTTTTTTGACGGTTCCATAAAAATGACGGTCAGCGGCAGGCGGTGTTGTGTTGTAATCGCCTCACCTAAAATCACTTTACAATCTTTGACCCGCGGTTTTAGGGAACTCTGAACCAAATGATAGTCAATCTGGCTCTCATTCACACCGCTGCTATAAGTGATCAGGTGTCTGCTTTCCTTGACGAACATGGTATTAAGCACAATAAGACCGTATGACTTGCAAGCGCTTAGGATATCTGCACCAGAAGAGTTCCTTTTGCCATACCCCAGTCCACCATGGCAGTCTTCATAGTTCTCGTTAGATTTCCCGACATGTCCGTTCAAGTCTCCGCCTACAAACAAAAGCTCTTCCTTTGGGATCGCCTTGATGAGATTATAAAAATCTATCCAAAATGCATCTTTTTCCCTCTGCTCACACCCAACTTGGGGAGCATATGCACAAGCGATGTTCCACACCTCACCTTTGCGCTTAGGCAGTTGCATTATTTTGCTATCCACCGGAAACCGACTATAGCTCTGACCCGAACATTACTGCTCGTCCCAGGATCACTACCATGTAAGCCATGAGCAGTGTCTGGCGGGCTAGTTCCATTCTCAGAGTACCTTTCCATAATGATCTTGTCTAAACGACTTGTTTTGCTCTACACGTGCATAGTCCTTATTGTTGTTTGAACGTTATTTTCCGACATCGGTGGTCCCATAGTCATGTTGACCCACAGACTTACATAATGCACACTTGTGGGAAAGTTAAAGATGTTGAATGTGTCGCTAGGCTCACTTAGGTGTTACAGTGGACTAGTCCCCTTAGTCGCCTTTTACGACAAGCGTTATCTTTTTGTTTCGAAGGGCCATATTCTCACCCGTAACTGCACGGCATTATTAAAAATCCTCTTTGAACCAACAAATTGCAGCAGTGGCACAAAAACCATCGCTCACTCTAACGAACAACGTTTACCAATTTTACGTTGATATTGGTGAAGTAAACAGATATTTCAATTCTGACATTGTTCACTGAGCCTATACAACTTTCTCGACACCCTCGCTTGGCGACTCTAGGAATCAGCAAGCGAATTATGGTTATGATGATGATGGTAATGAAACAAAGCCTTTTAATAGTACAAGAAACAATGAAATGATCCAGTAAGCAAGGTAAGTTTTTATTTAGAGGTTTAAAATCTAATCCCCTTCACATTACAACAACATTATTCTAAACCACCTCAAAGACAAAAGAAATCAGGCCAAGTCCAAGTCCAACCAAAAGTAGAATCCATGAAGCAACAAAGTGTTGCAATGTCAACGGTGCCAAATCTGTACTTTCTGTCTTGATAAAAGCTATCAATCCCGAAGCAATGCCGTCATTGATCAAATCTCCCTCGAATTTCCTATAGAATCCATGCTCTACGACTCTCCTCATGTACTGCGAATACATCTCTGCGTATGGTGACGTAAGAGGCAAAATAAATCCAATTGGTATACTCAGAACGCTTTGGTCTGTAATAATTTTTACTTTGGGCCTCTTCAAATACATCTGCTGGTAGGAGTAGAAAGAAAACTTATCCAATCCAACAACGTTAACGACTGTAGTATTCAAAGTTCTTCGTAGCCGTAGAAGTGTCGACAAACTTACAACATGTGCTTGGTCCAAAAGAGTCTTCTCCATTCCGAAAAGTTTGCACATTTTTAAATCAG
This sequence comes from Neoascia interrupta, assembly GCA_947623515.1. Classification (NCBI taxonomy): domain Eukaryota; kingdom Metazoa; phylum Arthropoda; class Insecta; order Diptera; family Syrphidae; genus Neoascia; species Neoascia interrupta. The sequence continues at coordinate 140,197,877 of OX392463.1, forward strand.
CCTCACCTAGGGTGACAGGTAATCCCGAGGATACAACATCATCGATGGTGTTCAACTGTTTGCCATAAGCGTAGGTTGACAGAAATGTTGACAATTGCGCTAGGTACATGTTTGACAGTACGAATCCGCTGACTGATAGAAGCACAAAAATCAATAGCCAGGCTTTAGAATTATTAGTATTCCTAAGCCTGAACGGTATGAGGAGCATTCCGCTTAATGCCTGTAGCATAGCCTGACCAAAATCTAACCGGTCCGTGGCAAGAAATATTCCCATCGCAAAGAGAGTCATCATCAGTAACACTGCTGACCAAGTCCATTGCTGAAATGGCAACAATACATACAATGATTTTGACACAGGCTGTGCATAGGGGACCATAAGGTAATACATTCCTAGCCAATGAGAATCCGTGAAAAGAATTCTATCGTTGACCGGAACAAATGGGTGCAAACCAATGTCGAATTTGCCGTCCTCAGCAGCGGCTATGTAGTCTAAATAATTAAGTCCAACCGGATAGGGATCTGGCAGCTTAGACTCCTCTAATGTTGCGTTATAATGCTCGATAAAAAGTTTGAAGATTCTTACAAACAATCCAGCAAACACAAGTCTTCCTTTTCGGTTACTGTATCGAAACGAACGTGGCGGGTCATGGGCCATCGGTGTCCGAATTGGATGCTGGTGAAAATTATTTATCGGCTTCTGAAGGTTGCTGTCTTGAATGTGTTCAATATTCAAAATTGTAAATTTTGGAAAAGGTTGAAACTCTGCAAGCTGCTTCTGCTTTCTAATCCAATATAAGGCGACTGCATTTTTGAATCCATTATTCCAAGCCCACTGCAATGTCGGGAACGGATCTGTTGAATCAAGAAGCACAAACATAACGATCACTTGATGCATACTATGAAGAAGGTGGTTCAGGCTTGCTTGAACTTTATCGGTGGAATTTCGCGCTATGTAAACTATTGCGACAATGTCCTTATGCAAGAACGTTATGAACTGAAAATCCACAGGACGTGTTATGATGATGACAGGTACCAAAAGCTGAGAAACACGTTTCAAAGTGATGGGGTTGTTTTCGAAATCAAAAAAGACATTAGTTTCCGTGTGATACTGCGAGTTTATGTCTTTGACGGTCAGTAGTAAATCTTCATTGCAGGACTTTCCCAAAATCTTGGCTTGGAATTTCACGACTAAGACCAGGTAAAGAAGAATTCTCATTGTTAACTGTGGCCAACCGAAATTAAAAATCATCAACTAATAACTTTAACGACCGAAAAGTTTGCGTGCGCTTAAATAAAGTATTTTATTACTCCGAAGTGCTATCTATTTGAAAACGTTTAATGGGATTAATGGGATTGACTAAAGGGCTATAAAAAGATTTAAAAAACTATGAGAATTTCTTTAATTGGTTGTCCTGATTCCAGTGCTTCAGTCAACAATTAAATCATTACTAATCCCTTTAGATGTTCGTGCTTTGCTCTTATCTAATTCTAGTAATTTTTTTGTTTCCTTCTCAAGGATATACGTAATGTATATAAAATTTGAGTTCTAAAACAAATTCAAGTTTTAATCTTTTAACAAAAGAAGAATTACTGCTCTTAAGAAATTTTATATGCACACAACACGCTTGCATTATACGCCTTAGAATTTCCTCAGCAGTTTCCGTTCTCTTGGAATGAAAGTTCATTGCTCCTTTAAAAAGGAAGTAAAATAGAATAAAAAGTTGAATTGAAATTTAAGTTGGTGCTATATTTTGTGAGAAAGTAGAAGGTAAAGATGTATGTATTTCTCTACATTGCGACATCTTTTCATCAAAGCAGATAGTCAAGGATAATGAAAGATTCAAACTGCTTAAAGAACAAAAAGAAAAATAACGACTTGAAAAAAGGGCTTGGGTCAGTGTGCTCCAGTTTGAAAAAATGCACTAAACTATACGAGGCGCTAGAGCGGACAGAGAAAGAGGTGTTTACTTCAATATCTACTATAATGAGAACAAGGATTAAAGGGATTTCTATTTTGTTTTGATTAAAAGCAAGCAGTTTGTGGATGTAGTTTTTTTTCTTTCGGAAAAGGTGCTCTTTTGTTCTTTGAAAACAACTTACTCTTGGATGGATGGATTTCCACTAAAAACAAAAGCCGTTTTGGTTAACAACGCCCATCAAGGAGAAGGTTTTTTAAGTGTAAATTCGTGACTATAAAAAAAAATACGTCTATATAGAGACGTACTTCATTTAATATATCCCTGCTTAAAAAACGCGAGGTAAGTCAGAGAATGAACAATAACCTCCCGGATTTTCTAATTTCATTCCATTCACCTTCAGTTAAGGTCAGGAAAATATTGCTTTCTAAGACAGGACCTGCTTTGGAAACCATGCCAACCGATAGACTGGTCTAAATCCCCGAGGACGGCCGTTTCCCAAAAAGACCGACCAACTGAAGTTACAAAGACTTTGACCAGACGAACATGAGAACCTATTAGAACTACCACAAGAAGCTGGATAAGTAAGCCAGACAGGGATTTTTTATTGAGAAAATAATGACAAAATAGCGCGAAAAAAATGCCATCCATTTGATTAGACGCACAAAAAATAGGTTTCTTCGCATCTGTGTAAAAAAATTGCTTTTAGCAGAAAGGCAAGTTAGTACTGGGTAAATTAAACACAAACACTTGCTTCGTGAGAGACACCTAACGGTGCTTTTTCAGCCTTTTGTCTCCCATGTGCAAAAATTTCCGCAATTTTTCGGTTCATTTGATTAGACGCGTGGATAAACCGAGTTAGTCTAATTCGGCTCACTCCACAAACACTCCACATCAGGGCATCAGCTTGGGTTACCGCTAGCAAACCCACCGTTCATCTTATCATCATGACTGCTCAACACATAAACCATAGCAAATTAAAAAAAAACACCGCTCAATGATGTCCGAAAGCAACAGCGATTTCAATTTGCGGGACCACGTGACATATGGGATGTGCAAGATGGTGGTCTTTTCGGATTTAAGTTTAATTTGGATGGGCTGGACGGCTACAATTATTATTTTTACGATTTACGAAAAAATCAACACTTTTTGACCCGTTATCATTCGAGGCAAGGAGGTGTCATGGCGTGGGGAGCTTTTTCCTATTACGGTGCACTTAAGTTGGTTCTCGTGTCGCACAAAATGACAGGAGAGTAGTATAAAGCTTTACTGCAATCTGCTTTTCCCGCGATTCGAGAGCTTTTTAGGCCACTGCAATGGATATTTCAGCAAGGCAATGCGCCTATACACAATGCTCGTGTGGTAAAATCATGGATATCTGGCGAAAATGTCGATTTATTGCCATGGCCACCATATTCACCTGACCTCAATATTATTGAAAACGTTTGGGGATGGCTTACTCACGAGGTCTATGAAGGAGACAAGCACTTCGAAAATAAAGAAGAGCTTATTGCTGCAATACAAGCTGCTTGGTAGTCCAAACTGATTTCTTGGACTACCTAAAAAATTTGGTTGTTCCATGAAAAGTCGCAATTTCGAAGTGATTTCCAACAGGGGGGGGCAGTACTAAAAAGAGTTTTTAAAAAAAATTTTCTCAACAAATTAAACATAAAAAATTTAAATCGATTGCCTGTTTTTGCAAAGATTTTTTAGGTGCGTCTAATCAATTGAACCGAAAAAGCAGTCATTTTCGCAGATGTGAGAAAAAATGCTGGAAAAGAACCGCTAAGTATCTTATTCATGCACGATAATTGTGCAGTTTTTATTGTGTCGGACTACTTTGTATGAAGTCCGACACAATAAAACACGACACAGTCATTTCAACCCTCAAAAGAGAGTTTCGATGTCATTTTCCAGGAGCGAAAAAATATTTCCGCTGCAAAAATCGCAATCGAAAACGTATTTGTGCTAGATCTGTCGTACAGGGACAGTTTGAGTTTCCTTTTTGATTTTTAAACTGCTACAAAGGTGCATAAAATAGGTTTGTGAATAGGATGAATGAAATTTACAAGAGGATTTATTTTTAATCGTTTGCCGATATGATATATATTTGTATGGTAAATCGGGTGAGATGTAGAGGATTTAGTGCGGATTTATATAAATCGCGAATTATTGCCTGGTGGAGACATGGTATTAGATTTTAGATGTGTGCGTTAAGAGTTTTCTTCGGACAACGATAAAAGTTCTTAAATGGGGAGTAGATTTGTTTAACTGCGCAGTAGATTTTTATTTGGGGCTTACCGCAGTAGATCTACTGCTATAGGAGTAGGGTGGCAGCACTGGTCTAGAATCATTCCTAGATATTTCGCTCCATTAGAGCACGGGATTTGTACCGAGTTAATGAATAAAGGTTTGTTGTTTATCTTTTTATAAGTAAAGTTTATATGCGTTGACTTAGTCTCTTTAAGGACGAATCGCCAGCTCTTCGTCCAGTCGCATATTTTGTTTAAAGCGCGCTGAAGTTTCCCTGTTGATAATTCAACTGTCGTATCAATATCGAGAATAGCAGTGTCGTCAGCGTAGCTAAAATTGTTCCTTCATCGTGGGGTATGTCTCTAGTATAAAGCAAAAATAATATTGGGCCGAGAACGCTTCCTTGCGGGACAACGGCATTTATCTCTTTGAATTCCGAGTACTCATTTTCGTACCTTACGCGAATTATTAAAGTACAAGAACAAATTACGGGCAGACACACGCTTTTTCAACCGGCTAAAAAGCTGTTAAAAGGTTAAAACAATCTAACCTATGAACTAGGCCCTACTCCTACCGGAAAACCCTAACCAGTTTTAATGTTGACAGCATATGACGAAAAAGCCTAAGTTTTGGCTTTTATAACCCACTTGCGTAATTAGAATTGAAAAGTGAAAAATTATAACAATTTACAATACTACAAACATTATAATAATGGCTGGCTTGGCTCTATGATCTTTTTTAAAGGATTTGAAAGGTTCAAACGCTGCCCGACGTGCATCCTCAGGAACCTTTATATTATTACGATGCTGACATTAAGACACAACTCTTCTTACGGGTTCCCATATGAGAACAAGTATTTGAAAAGCAAACCAACATCAACTAATTTTCAAACCTGGTCCAATGGACTTCCAGTCCACTTACCAATTTTCAGCACTCTAGCTTAAAATTAAAGGACGGACGTACATGGCTTAATTGATTCTCCTGTCGGTTTCATTCATATCTCCAAAAGGTCTTAGCCTTTAGGGTCTACAATGATTATATCACTGCGTTAAACTATATATCAAACTTAATATACCCTGGGTCGGGTATAATTAAGATCTTAAACGCGTTGCAAGCGGGCACATTTTCTCCGTTCCTTATTTCTTAAAAAACTTTTCAATAATTTGTGAAAATTCGATTTTATTTTAAGAATTTAATATTGATTATTCAATTTTCTTCTTTTCTTCTTTTTGACTGTAAAACTTTTCCAGATAAGTGCCAAAGCATTTTTTGTCTTTTTTAACATCAAAATGTCGTCGCTTATTTTTTGTAAAAAAAAAAAATCCTTGTATGCATTCTAATTTTTTTTTCACGTAAGTACTTTATAAGTGATCTTTATAATCTTTAATCTTTTAATCTTTATAATGATACTTTATAAGATCCTGCCATCGTCACCTGAAAAAAAAAGACTTGGTCTTTTTCACGGTCCCCACCTCCGCAAGGGTTTGACAAGCCCTCCGAGTGTATCAATGGTCTTGGAAAACTTCTCAAAGTGCCGTTCGGATTCGGCAAAAAATTGTAGGTCCCCTTGTATGTGAAGAAATTAACACACACAGCATACATTGTTGAGAAGTTGGCCCTGGTTCACCTCGAGCTCTTGCGCTGTTGCGCCACTCTATTTATTTTTTTTTTATTTTTTTTTTACTTTATAAGTGAATCAAATTCATATTTCTACGGCTCACCATTTAAAAACTACGGGTGCGGATGGACAGAAGAGCGGACAACTAAGTGATACTATATGAGGTCATTTATCCATTTTTGGACGGACCGCTGAAAACAACAAGTTTTCACAAAGTGAATGGCTCGCCTATTTATTTGTGAGACTTTCTCACCTAGTGAACTAAGGGTTAATGCCAGCTTACCAGTCAGTGCAATCCGATGCTCCGAGAACAGTCGAGGACTCGTTTAATTGCTTTTATCTGAAACTAGAAAAAGGTACATATTTCCATTAAATTGTTATTTAACAGAAGAAAGAACAAAAACATTCCTAAGAAACATATAAATAAAATACCGTTATCGTAAAATACTGTCACCAAGAGTTTATCGTGTCATGATTTTCCGGATTTCCTTTTATCTATTTAATAGCTTTAACTAGTTTGAAGTTATTTTTGACAACATCGAGAAAAAAATATCGTGCTGCAAATTGCGAAACTAGTTGATTCGCAAGGCTAGAAAACTTTCTCTTAAGATTTTATCTGCGACAATTTTTTTATGCTTAGTTTGTTACCCAGTAAAAAAATTACCGTACATGACTTAAGTACTCTTAAGACCTTAAGAGACATAAAGGTCTCTTTTGATTCCAACGCTGAATCAAAATTTTGCCGGCTTCAAATCTCTTTTAACAAATTTCTGGCCTCAAATTTCTGTTTTTCAAAACTCTGGAAATTCAACTATTACAAAGCGACAAAGTGAAATATGTAAAAGGCATGCCAGCCCCCGGAAACCCTTTGAATATTCATTTTTTAACGTTACCACAAAAAATTTGCTTTAAGCCGAATAAGCAAAATGTAATTGCTTAAGTCAGAAAAAAAAGTAGTGAGAAAAAAACCAAAAGTAGATCTTGTAAAGCAGAATTTTTGTTTCGAAAAACCAGAATTTCGAAAAGCTGAACTATGACCCGCTCTCGATCGGGACTGATAGGTAATTGATTAAGCCATCTCTGTTCGTCCGTCCGTCAGCCTAAATGTGTAAAGTTTTAATGTCTTTAAAATTAAGCAAGAGAGATAAAGCTAGGATCTTATGTCTTCAGACGAAGTCAGATTGCTGAAATCCACCCGCAGCCCACTTTTGGTCTGAATGTACATCTACAAGTTAACCTTGAAAAGTCTTTTGACCATTTTAAACAGGGCGTAGAAAAATGTTGGGTTAGCAATTGTGGGCAGAAGCCTTCTAAGTGGATATAAATTGGACCTTCAATATTGAAAGGTGAAAAATAACAACATTTTAAAAACATTATAATAATGGCTAGTCCTATGATCGTTTCAAACGCTGCCAGGGGAACACAGTCAGGAACCTTTATATTATAATGATGCTTACGTTTAGTGACAACTCTTCCTATGGTTTCCCATAAGACGGTAACTATTTGTAAAACAATTGAAAGCAAACCAACAGTATCAAAACACACAAGTGTGGCTACCAATACTGGGAGCTACCGACTGCAAACTTTAAAACTAGGAAGACAATAATGAAAGCATTTTATGGAAAATTATAATACTGCTGCAGTTTTTCGGTTTTTGATCCATTTGTGTCTTTTCGAAACTCATGCCGGCGTTTATAAAATGATCATACGACTAGCCATTATTATAATGTTTATAGAATTGTAAATTTTTGTAATTTTTATCACCTTTCAATGTTAAATTTGAGCAAGACGCAAAAAGTGCGTCCATCTGTATCTTTAATCAAGTTTCTTAGAAACAAATCATATTTCATCTACGGGTCAAAAATAGCACATAAAACTCCACCAGTTTGTCCAAGATGTCGTCGGCGCATCATCCACCACAAGACTATGCAATTGCACACCACTTATTTATCATCCGCTCCGCTGAACGGCAGCTTGAATATTTTCCCATGAAACACAGCGTAGTGTTAACTAAATCTACCCAACCTTGGCATCTTCACCAATCGCAGCTATGCTCGCGTTTTTGCAAGCAAATTTTCCTGAACGGCGTGGAACCGTTCAAAGGCGCAATAGGCGGAGTACCGTGCATGCAGGGCACATTAATGCAGCCTCCTCTAAATGTGCTTCTGTTCAGGGCAGACTTAATAGATTTCCGCCATATTTGCAATTCATTGCGTGGGTAAGAAAACAATTTCCATTCACGCTAATTGCTGACCGATTACATCTTAATGGTCGACCCCCATATCACGTCAATTGCATATGCATCGGATGGGGCTTGTGGGGGGATGCCATCAGTACTCGCAGGATGCGTACGCTCCGTATACGCTTCAGGTAATTCACCACAGACAAGTGCAAGCTAAACAATGTTCCGCTTTATGCTGCACGTTTCACTTTTGACAGAGCACAAGCCACGTGTCCATTGACATACAGATGTCATTGAGTGCGCGAGTGCCTGTGGTTCTGTTTCCGGTTGTTACGAAACCTCCTGCCTGTCAGGTTACTGGGTGGTTGTGGCATTACCAGAATGAGTCCTTCCGGTTTATTAAGTGGAAAATCGTGTGCTCCTAAGCGTGTTTGTTGTTCTTTTATTCCTTTTGACAAGAAATTCTCTTTGGGATGAATCTCAGATTACCTTACTCTGTGTTTTGCCACTGGCTTACCAACAACGGTTCCCCTCTGCTTGCAATCGCTATAGCACGTGGTATTGGCAGGGTAATGATGGCGGTATACAGACAACATTGCAAAGTGTGCTGCACCATGAAGTTAAGGATTCAATTACATCTGGGGAGTTGGGCGATTTCTGTGAGTCAGTCGGCCATTATTTTACACCGGCGCGCGGTGGGCCTTTTTGCATCTCTGCTCTTGTATTCACAGAGGATGATGCCGATGCGCCTTTGTGTTTTGGCCTAAAGCCGCCTGGAAACCGATACATAAGAAGTCTTTGATAGCTCTTTCCAAAGCAAGCGCAAAGTATTTTTAGGGCTCGTTACGCAAACGGTAGCAGATGGTGGTGGATCTTATTTCAATTTCGTATGTAAGAATACGTTCTAAAGGTCAAGAAGATTAGGAAATTTGACCCTAGAGTGAGTTTTTAAAAAAAGCTTAATATCACACCAGCGCACCCGGCGAGCATCAGGAGCCAGTTTTTCACAACCACTTGGATGCTGTGTGAGTTATATTCCTCAGAAAAATATTCATCTAAAAAAATTTTAGAACTCGGTTTATTCCGATTGATAAGGTTGAAGCTGTCGCTATAGGTAACCAAAATGAGAGGGTTCATTCCAAGACAGACCTCGAAGGGCAAATCGAAGAAGCGATTTTGAAAGTTATAAGGGTGTTCAAGCAGGAGTGGAACAAAGTTATAATGTAAAGGAATCAAGGCCTTCTTTGACATAAGCTGTAGAAAAGGTAAAAGCTTAGCGAGGGCATACCTGATGTGGTTCAGTATCAAGTCGCCTAAAACTGCAAAAAAAACTCAAAACAATTCAAATTTTTGGTTGATTTGCGAGACAATTTGCAATCACCCACAAATGTAGATTTTGTCGAGGTAGCTTAGTCCAAACAGTGAAATATTTAAGGAGGCTTAAAAGCCCTTCAAGGCAACTGTATAGGGCATCAGATCTAGGGTTACGGGTAAACTCAATCAGAAAAAAACATCTTGCTGCCGATGAAAAGGAAGAGAAAGGAAAACTAATTACCTGATCCCGGTTTTCTACTTGATACTTTCCAAAAAGTTAATAAATTTAAATTTTACCTTGATGGACAAGGATTGTCAACGAAAACTAGCTCTTAAATCACTGTATTTTAAATGTATGCTTTTACTTTATTCCCTAAACATCAGGCACGCTTGCACAGAAAAATCAATTTGATTTCATTTAAAATATATTTCTTATCTAGCACGATCGTATTTCAAATATAGGAAAAAAAAGAAAATTTTAGTAGATAAAGATCGCACCTAATCTTACATCTCGTAAAATGTTTCACCGTTTCGTAAGACCTCTGCAAAATTTTAAGGTATCGCGCTTTGCAAATTTGTTTCGCATCCCCAATGGCGCAATGGCGACGTCCGCAAAAGAGGAGACTAAAGTACCTGTGGTATGCTGACAGTGGTAGATCGATCGAATTTAATTAAATTAAATACATACATTTTTTACCACCACAGAAAGGGTTAGTTATTGGAGTTTATGAAAAGGAAGGTGATAGTGCACCAAAGCTCACGCCCATTGGAGAAAAATTTGACGACCGGACCCAAGGAAAAATAACTTGTCTCATCAACGAGTAAGTTTGCCACCAAATTGACTTAAAGTGAACAATGCTTACTATCTACATAATTCCAAAGGACAAATATAAGCGGATCCCTGGGTAAAGGAAAAACATTCCTAAATGTCGATCCTGAATTTCAAGCGGTCGCTGTTATCGGTCTGGGTAAGGAGGGTGCCGACTACAACTCGTCGGAAGTGATTGAAGAAGGAATGGAAAACGCACGAGTCTGCGCTGGAGTTGGCGCCAGAGAGCTTCAACTGTTGGGCTGTTCTGAGGTGCATGTCGACGCTATGGAATATCCAGAGCAAGCAGCTGAGGGCGCTTCGATATCAGTTTTCAGGTATCAAGACAACAAGCGGAAGAAAGACAGAACAATCATACCCCGTCTCTGTTTGTTTGAGTCACCTGATGTAGACGCGTGGACTCGTGGTCTGTTCAAGGCCGAAGCTCAAAACTTAGCCCGCAGGTTAAGTGATACGCCAGGCAACCAAATGACCCCGACTGCTTTTGCGCAAGCCACTGTTGATGCGCTATGTCCTTGTGGGGTCTCGGTTGATATAAGGACAATAAACTGGATTGAAGCAAATAAATTGAACTCTTTTCTGATGGTCGCTAAAGGGTCATGCGAGCCTCCAGTATTCTTGGAAATCAATTATTGTGGCACTGTACCAGAAGACAAACCCATCTTAATCGTAGGCAAAGGCATCACCTTTGACAGGTTTGTTTATTAATCAGGCCTCACGAGTAGCTATCTCATCTCTTTTGATTTTTAGTGGCGGTCTCTCGCTAAGAGACAAGCCCATGAACACTTTTCGTGCTTCAATGGCGGGTGCCGCTGTTGTGGTGGCAGCTATACGGGCTGCTGCTGCCTTATCGCTTCCTATTAATATTGCAGCCATCATACCTCTTTGCGAGAATTTGCCCTCGGGATTGTGCTGTAAACCAGGTGACGTCGTGAAATGCCTAAATAGCAAAACACTGGCTGTCGAGGTAAGATGCATTTCGTTACATAGTATAAAAGTTAACTACTTTTTTTTAGGAATGCGATAGGATCGGCGTGATTGCAATGGCTGATCCCCTCGTGTACGGGCAAAATACGCACAAGCCTAATCTTATTGTGGATGTTGGCACCCTGGCCAAGGGTGTAAAAAGTGCGTTTGGCGGTGGTGCCTGTGGTGTGTTTTCCAACTCCAACGATGTTTGGGAGAGCTTCAAAAAAGCTGGAATTCTTACTGGTGACCGAATGTGGAGAATGCCGCTTTGGAACTACTACAGAGATTTTGTTGCAAGTCGGTGAAAGCTGTGATGTCAGTGTTAGTTGAGCTTAAAACTTGTTTCCTTGCAGAGCACAACTCCTTTGACATAAGCAACAAGGGTTGGGGACCGGCGTCGTCTTGCATTGCAGCCGCCGTTTTGCATGTAAAAGTTTTTACTTGAATGTTTTATTTTTCAATACTGAAGACATTTTTGTTTAGGAATTTGTTCCGTGCATTGACTGGGCTCACCTTGACATCACTGGCGTAGGCATGATGGCCGAGGAGGGCTGCCCACCATATTTGCTGCCGAAACGAATGACAGGTCGGCCGACTCGAACTTTGATACAATTTTTGTATCAGATGGCTTGTCCTGAGGAGTCGAAAGATTAGCGAACGAAATTCGTTAATGGGGATTTGTTGTTTTAGCTAAGTGTCGCGTTTGGAAACTGAAATTGTTTTGTAACAAAATAAAATAATTGTAAAAGGATTGTAGGGTTTTTATTTGGCTAGGCTTTAGCTTGTTTTTGGCAAGGAAGACAATCCATTAAGATTAATATCTGTTTTTTGTGTGAGTACCGCCTGGTTCCTGTAATTGAATTGAATTCACATCTCATTACCTTAATTATAGCTCGGAAGCTCCTTATCTCTTCAGCATTCTCTCTGTATTTATTAAGTGAATTTAACTCTGATAAAATCGAATTAAAAGAGTGACCAAAAATGCTACAAATACATACTCGCACATGAGTGTTATATATGTAGCACGAAATCGCAAACAAGCAGCAGCCACCGCAGTCCCAAGCCCAGCATTCGACTTCATTCACTCGAATGCATCTTGCACCCGGTTCGGTCGCGAACGGAGTCTTTTTTTCCTGGGAACACCAACTTTTTGTGCTCCCTATTCATAGTGTGGAGGAGGTGTGTGGTCGTTCACTTTGGAAACCCATTTTTCCCTTACATTGATCATCGCTTAATGAATTGGAGTTTTATACCATCATCCATGCCACCATCACCAGAAGCCGTCTTTTTCGGGATTTTTATCTTTGCCCAGTTGCGCGTATATAAGGGCATCAGTGACCTTTGTGTCGATGTGGGAATAAAACTGCACAGACACTGTATAGAATGCGGATGGGGAGGCTTTCCGCTGATGCGCCCAGTCTACACCGACTAATGGCCAATGGATGAATGTGCGACCGACGCGCTTATCTCTGTATTCGGTGGGCAAGGTCTGTGTGGTAAAAAGGGGAGAGCATCTACCTACCTCCGCTAGCGGATGGGCCAAATCGATGCATGAGCGAGTCCGTGGAATTCGCAACATTGCAATTATGTTCAGGAAATTACACATTTTGCTGTTCTGTGCACACACAGCACTTGAAATTGAATGAATCGAGAGGCGAAATTAAAAAGTTTTTTTTTTCCTAGAGGGCACTTTTTTTTAGCTCCTACGTTGTATGCAGCTCGTTTTTATTTTGCTCATCGCCAAACGGATGACACTTCGGTAATCGGGAAATGAAAAAAATCAATGAAGTTTTAAGGCACTTACCGTCGTTGATCTCTAGCCTGGGGTAAAAGACTTATCTGGAAACCGATTATTTAGGCACAGTGTTACAGCCGTATATTTATAACCAAAGCTTTATTAAAACTGCTAAACCAAAAACAAAACTTTCTCACGACTCACGTGCAATAGGTAATAACCAATCACTTCCACAACTACAAAGAAGTTGAGAAAAAATTAAAATTTGACATACGTCAGGTCGCGTAGCAGCGCCCTGAGCACCTGCATGTTTGTCCGAAGGTCGACCGCTATACAAGTCGCAAGGACCCGTAGTAATTTTTTTAAAAACCACCCGAAGACTGTTTCCAGGATTGCCGCATAGTCCGCGAACGTGGCCATAACTGTCTGATCGGCTGGAAGCATGTCTCTTGTGTAGAGGAGAAACAGGGTAACCCAGCTCGAATTTGCTTAGAAGTTCGAATTCAGTACCACACCCAACATGAAAGAGTCTGATTTTGAGATAGTTTTGAAATTTTCTAGTAGTTTGTATTTCAAGCCTTCTTGCCATGCGTTGTCGAAGGCTTGCGATACGTTGAGGAAAGCACTAGAACATGTCTTATTCCCTTCTTAGGCTTTTTCAATTTCTTGCGTATTGATCTATTGTTCATTGTTGAATGGTTGGTTCTGACCCCGAATGATTCGGGATCAAGCGTCTTCCTGCAAGTATTGGTTGTTTGTTCGATATTTTCGGCAGAAGCGGTAGGTATGGGAACAATTCATTGAGTAATTTGTGGTATGGGTCTATAAGATCTTTTGTCATTTAAAAAAAAATTCCCCGGTCTTAGAATCATTGTGATTTCAGCAACTTTCTATTGCCTTGAAACGTAAAAAATGTCTAAAGCCTTGTAAACACGATTGCCAGATCTGGCAATATTGTTGGATCTGTCAGAGCTAAATTTGTCCCAATTAAAGGGTGGTTAAATTTTAAGGGCCGATGTTGAATGTGAACCACACCTAAACGTCAAGTTTTTTTCTGCATTTCATATAACATTTCTCAATTTCAAACTAACTCAATTCGAACCATGGAATGTTACACAATCGAGCAACGTGTTAAAGTTATTCAGGCATATTATGGAAATGGGCGTTCAAATCAAAATGCATATAGTACACTTCGTGATTTTTTCGGTCAATTTAATCGTCCAAATGTGCGTACAATCGGAAAAATCGTGCAAAAGCAAATCGGGTCTGTAGGAGATGCGAAAACATCAGTGCATGCTCGTACAGCTTGTACTGCAAAAAATATTGCTGCTTTTCGCGATAGTGTGGCTGAAGAGCCGTCCACCTCAACTCGTCGTCGTGCCCAACAATTGCACCTCTCACGCGCGTCGTTGATGAACATTATGCATAAAGCCTTGCATTTACACGCTAACAAGATGCAATTGTCTTCATCTCAGCAAAAAAGTCAAAAAAATCAACATCGGCCCTTAAAATTTAACCACCCTTAAGCTTGAAATGTTTTTGGCCACATTTTTTGTCCTTTTTCCTCCTGACAGTCTTAATGCATTTGTGCACATATATGGGACATTTTTATTCCCGTCCCAGGGTATATTAATTTTACGGAGCTAACAAGGCGAAAATTGGACCGAAACTACATACACAGTTTTAAGCTCCGCCCAATTATAGGGGCGTTTTTAGGAAAAAATGTTTTTTCCCGGTATCATTTTCGCTTTAAACGCATTTTTTCATGATTCTTACGAAACTACAATTAATTGATTTTAATTTTTAGCCCACGCCCATCTTTGGGGCGTGGACAATGCATATAATATACGAATTCGGGTTAAAAATCTTTTAGATTTTGTGTTACACGGTATATAGGGTCGGGGATATAGAAATTTGTTACAGACTGAATTTGTTACAGAACTCTTGCACTTACTCGTTTTCACTAAAATATCTGACAATATTGTCAGATCTGGCAATTGTGTGTACATACAAGTCCATAAAAACTAATAACGCCTATAAGGCCAATTTTTTTACACACCCATAACGGTTTAACTGCAGTTTGAAATTTGATGGTTAAAAAAGACAAAAAGTGTTTTGGGACTTATCTTGATAAGTTTTGTAGCCAGAAAGAAGAAAATTGAAACATACACTGAAAAATTATTGGGTTTTGCGAAATATTGAAAAGTTTTTGAGAAAGAAGTAAAGGAAAATATTTGCCCGTTTGCAACGTATTTAAAGGAATAACTTTTTAATGACTTTATTTAAAAAGCCAATATTAGACAATATTATAATAAAGCAACCGAAGCTTAAGTAGAGACTAAAATCAAACTTTGGTTAAACCGTTTTAAAACTGCGCTTTTAAAGTTTTTATGTTTTCGAAAAAAGGATGAAAAAATTTTGTCCTCACCACTATCTCCGATGTTATAAGGCCAAATGATTTGCAAAAAATCAAACATATAAAAATTATTTACAATTTTCAGTAAAACTATAAAATATTTTGAATATTCAGCAGATTCTGAGATTTAGTTTGAAAACATCAAAAACATCGAAAATTTCAAAAATTATTTTTCAAAATATCATCGTATCTTATATTATTATTATTACTATTTATTAACATAAAATTATAAATCTAATGCTAAAACTAAAAAAAAAGAGCATTAGCTACAGAGGCTTTCAGCTCGAAAGAAATACATAGATAACTAGTATTTTATATTATTTTTTTTTATATATATATATATTATATATATTCTATTTCTATATCGTATCTTATAGAATTTGGTTTGTATTGTAAAACGTATAGAGAGAATTTTTAATAATTTAAGATCCTTCAAAAATTACGTTTCTAACTTTAAATTTTCTGAAAATTTTTACAGAGCAAATAAAAAAACCGTGTTTATCAAACTAAAAAATCTGTGCCTAGAATATTGGGAACAAATTGCCATATCTAGCGCAAAGTACATTGAAAACCAAAAAAAATAAAAATATAATGGTTTTCAAAAAAGGGTTCTCAATAGTCGTTTTAAGGATTTTAAATAAAAACAATACAGAAAAAGCGAGAAAGAGATATTGTTTTCGGCAAACAAACTCACTTTCTCTTTCTCTCCTTTTGCCCATTCGCCGTTAGCTTCCTTGGACTTGATGGAACTGCTTTCCACAGTGAGCAGTTCGAATTCCTTCCGCCAATAAGCATTCAAAGTATTCTGTGGTCTTCTCTTTTTTAAAAAACGTAACGTTAAAAAACGTAACTACATATTTTCCTTCTTAACAAACAACCCTGGCCTGGGACCCAATTTCGCATTACTTGGTGTCCTTTTCTTTCCCCGGGGAACCGATTTTTTCACTTGCCTGTGTGTGTGGGCTTATGCTCTTACTGTTAAGGCTTAGCTTCAGTCTGTATTTGGAGAAAGCATCTGTGCGTCTTCCTCCCTCTTCTTCGATAAAGGAACAATTGATATTCGAATTTATGTCGCTGGAGATCATCTCTTAACCACATTTTCTGGGGCGATGCTGCCTACTTCAACTCAAGTCTCGTTCTTTGCATTGTCCACCTGGTACAGTCGAAGAAGGGTGTCATCTTCCTCGGAGTCTCCTTACTGGCAGGCTGCGTTGTCTTTTTTCCCGATTATTTTAAGGTACTTGTTGAAAAATCCATGCCATGTTAGGAATTGGGTGACGTAGGAGTTTACCTCCTCATGGTTTTGCTCCGTTCAAACTCCAACTTCTCTCATTAGTCTAGCTGTCCATCTTCCCTTGTTTCGGTGTTCCAACTGTTTTGTCATTTCCTTCTAGTCAGTCGCTGTGCCTCTGCTGTTACCGCCTCAGCTCCTAGTTCTATTTTATATTTTATTCCCGTACACAAACTTTCTTTCTGCTTCTAAAAGATCTATCGGGATCACTCCTGCTACTAAGAAAACAGCTGGGCTCTGACACAGTGCGGTCGGTAGGAGCTTGTAATGTGTAGGGCTCCGCTTCACAAGCTCCTATGTGATCCGGAGCCCCTTCCTCCTTACAGTTCTATGTTCGTATTTTTGCTAGCTGATCTAGGAAGGAGCTATTTCTTCACAACATTCTTCGACTCGGGTAAGGTATTTGCGGTACTCTTTAGCGATGAAGAAGTCGACCGGGTCAGGCTTTTTATTTCTGTCGGTTGGCCAATACGTTTTTATTCCTGTCGGTTGGCCAATACCACGTTTCATACTATTTTTGTACAGAAATCTGCCTCTTGTTAAATTGCGTCTTAAGCCCCAAAAGATATACTCGACGTTGAAGTCGACGCCCAATGATGAAATTCGACCCAATTAAGTCATACATCCGATCAAGGTCGTCATCCACTAGTCTATATTTAAGCGGGAGATGACAAGATGCTGTGTTGTATAATCTAAGCAGCTATTTTCTTTGCAGAAACTAAAGTTCTTGAAGTGCTTTATACAAATTTTAATATAGATCGCACTTATAATGATAGATCTTCATATTTAAGACCAGTTGGATGTTCATGGAATAGTTTCCATAGTGTACGAGGTGTGCCAGTTGTGCCTAGCTTTTCCGAACCGAGTGCGTTTTATTGAAAAGGGTCTATTGTTTTTTAAACTTAAAAACTCCTTACAAATCTAAATATCAGAGGATTTGTAGTAATTCTTCGGAGGGTAGTATATGTGAGATCAATATATAATCCTTCGATTTGTAAGAATGCATAGGACCGTGCACTATAATTGCACCAAAGGTATACAATAAAACAAAATTTCCTCGCTTTTCAATTCCATGTATGGATTAAAGAGTTAAACCTTTTCCAGAAATAACAGTTTAAGCCCTGAACAAGGAAAATTAGCATCTCCCCTAACTAACCGATATTCACTCGTTAGCCATAGACCTAGTCCAACTGCAAGGACCCCCTCAACCCTTTCGCTCTCTTTCTCCCAGTTTTTTTTTTCAGATTCTTCTTTAGTCTCTAACTGAATACCGAACGAAAGTTGAATCATGAGTTCACAAAATTCAAATTCCTAAAAATCTGGTTTCGTTTTCAGTTGGATACAACAACAAAAGAAATATCTGAAATGGTACCCTTCGTCAAGATGCCACTACAACGCTTGGTGTTTCCCCACTTTCTCTGTTGATGTGTAGGTTATGAAAACAACACAGCCAGAGGCAGCAGCGTCATCAGTGGGTGTATGCGTTCCGCACGCGAGCAAAACTGCTCCACACACATGGTGCAGTGGTACAATGCACGGAGAATGGTGTACGAAAAAAAAGGGGAGACACACATATCCAAAGTGGGTGGTATATGTGCGTTAAAGGTACACTTTTTTTTCTTCTTTGCGAGTGTAGGTATGTATAAATTGTAATAACTCATCGCGCCGCATGTGGAAAGAAAAAAGCTCTTGGATACAAACTGCTTTTTTCCGCTGCAGATGCGATTTTCTTTGTGCACTCAGATACGTTATGGATCTGAAGATGGGGAGTAGGTAGTAGTACATGTTGCCAATCAGTGAAGCCG
Organism: Neoascia interrupta; assembly: GCA_947623515.1. Lineage (NCBI taxonomy): Eukaryota > Metazoa > Arthropoda > Insecta > Diptera > Syrphidae > Neoascia > Neoascia interrupta. Next base: position 140,216,205 of record OX392463.1, read on the forward strand.
CATGCGTCGAGGTGAGGCCTAACAAAAAACTCATTGCCCAGGGTAGGAGGGCGTTTGGTGGTGGGCATGCATAGCGATGCATGAAATGCTCCCAACAGCTTTGGGGATACATAGAGAGATAGGAAAAAAGAGACTGTCATGCGCATTATGATGCTAGGTCTGGGCGTTGTGTGGCGGGTAAAAGGGTTTTGGGTGGCAGTAAAGCTTTTTCGACCATATGCTGAATGTTGCCATACCACTGCAATATTAGTGCAGTTTATTCAAACTTTAACTCCAATATTGAATGAAGTCGACAAGTTTAGCGTACCTACCTACGCATTTTGAAGCGGGTAAAAGTACCTATGCGGATTGCATCACACTGCAATTTAATTAAATTTTCTTGAAAACAATCGTGAATGCAATCTGTACGCGCAACCATTTCTGCTGGTTTCCTTAGAATTGACCAAAGATTGGGTCCTCCTTCAGCCGAGACCTAAAAATTGACCTCGCTGTAAGCTGTTCTAGTTGTTATCTATCCATAGGCTATAGATGTACGCGCACCAATTCACCATGGATACCCTACGTAGGTTTTATCTATTCGCCTTAGTCGGGCTTTTAAAAGCACGTTTCCCTAAACGTTTTGGCATTCGAATTTTAACATGAAGTTATATATCCTTTGCCCTTCATTATCTTTACGCTTGTTTGTGAATTCAGCTTTAAGGACTTGATCCAGCAACAGAATTAGCATTCGCTTCGACAACAGAATTTTTTGTTCTGTTGTTGTTGATAGGCTTTGGATAATTTTATATATATGAATCTGTTTCAATAGCTATTTGTTATACTTAATTAAATTCTGTTCCAATTTCTATGGGCAAAGAACGACTTTTTAAACCTGAAAGAAGCTATGCAATAATTAGGTACAAGAGAGTAGTGCAGAATTTTAAGTACTGTATCTGCAACACAGCAACTCGGTTTCTTGCAAATATTACAAAGTAAAATAAGCAAATGGTTGAGTTCACTTTTCGATTCACCCCCAAGGGACCGGCCTTAAACGAAACAGCTTTTCTATTAAAGAATTACCGTGTAGCCGCACTCTTAAATAGGGCTAGCAAATGTTCCTATTCGTTCAAAGTGGAATGTGCAATCCAAGTGCAGCTCTGCGAAAACGTTGCGCACAGTAATGGAATATCGTCCTAACAAGAGTCGAAAACAAGTTATTTTTCCAGTTGCCGCTCACAAAAACACAAAAAGAACAAAAGAGTCGCCTTTCCATACGTCTGTTCTATGTAGGTTTCCCGTACCACATCGAAGAAAAAGAGCTCCTAAGTACAATCGCCACATGAAGCAACAGTAAAAGACAAAAAGGATTTATGATCTCGTTCAAGGATACTACGACCATACATATGCTCTGGCCCAGTGGGCGGGCGGGTGATCAGCTAGGTTGGACGAGACACAGAAGCCAAAGTGAACTCCAACAGAGTGTCTCACGTAGGCGTTTGTCACGAACGCATTATATGAGGAGACGTTGATGTTTTTGTTTTATATGACCTGGCCTAAGCGCTCTCCGAGAAACCCGATACCATATACTTTTTTTTGCATACATAAACCGACCACACGGTAGCTCGGCGCGAAGCGACTTTCCTCACCATGTGGACGAGTATCCGAAATGGCGGTAAACAAGCTTTTCTTCCAACCTCAACGATGCTTTGACGCCACGCAGTTGTGGATACTTTTCTGTGGGTCTGTCAGTTGTTGCTGCATTTCTTGTTTTTTCTAGTCCCAAATAAACAACGAAAAGAGCTACGGTCAAGGGCGTTCGCATTTCGAATAGAAAATTGTTGTTTTGCCAAAGAAAAACGGCTTAAAGAAAGAAAAACAAATGCAAACTGGAAAAGGAATACAACCAACACTTTGTCCTATCCTGAGATTTGCTGCAAATACACTGGAAGCTGATGACATCAAGTAGCGGTGAGGTGAGGCACGGCGAAGCTTTTCTTCGGTATGTCAACGACTTACCTTCATTTTTGGTTTTAGTTTATTTTGATGATCGATGCAAAAAAATCAAGTTGGAAAACTTCCAAACTTCTTAAAATGTGGGGGTGGTCAATGTAATCGCCAAAGGTTTTCTGATACCGCAAGCCAATTACAAAGCAATGTACCAAAAATTAGTGCGTTAGCACCAATGCAACAGCTAAAATTTGAAATATTTGAAAAAGGTATTTTTCAAATTTAGAGCTGGTCGCACATAAAGGCCTGTAGTGGTCGTGTCTCTATGCGGATTAAACTAATTTTCAAGCTCGATCTGAAGGCCTGGACTTCCAGATCAGTCGCCAACTTTCAGCTCTCTTACTTAAAATTTAAGGCCTAAAAGTTGTTTACATACGGACGGACCGGCATGGCTTGATCGATTCTTCTGTCGGTCCCATTCATATCTTTTAAAGGTCTTAGGGATGGTAATAACCGATGATTATTTCACTGCGTTACAAACTATACATTATTATTATTGGTGATTATCTTATTATTGGTAGAGTATAAAAATGGCCTTTTCGGTTGGTCGTCCGGGAACGTCCGGGAGACTTCTGGACTCTCCTGAAACTGTTTTCTTGGACTCGTTTGACAGTTCCTCTTCTGGATAGAAGAGAAATTTGCTTCTGGTTTTGAATCCAGAATCAAAACCAGAAGCACACACACAATCATGCATGTGTCAATGTCAAGTTTGATAAATATCATTTGTCCCATGTAGAATAGCTTTTGCTTCACAAATACAAAGCTAGACAGACAAACTTCAAAATCAAGAAAAACTTGTTTGGCTGTTTGTAGAGTAGCCCCAATCCGGGAGAAGAACGCCCTGATCCGGGATCGCCAACCGAAAAGGCCATAAGTGTTTTAATGAAGGGAAACTACATATTTCAATTTCCCTTTCGTTCTATCCTTAGGGTCAGAAGAGAGACAGAAGAGTTAGAAACACACTAAGTCCTCGAAACGTTGGACTAAATGATGAGGTAAGCCGTTGCGACACGGCTCAAAAATAGGGTGTCGCATTATTAGATTTCTTATGTCATGTCAGATTTTTTATTTCATGTGAGATTTTTTATGCTATATCAGACTTTTTATGCCATGTGCGATTTTTTATGTCATGTCAGATTTTTTATGCCATGTCAGATTTTTTGTCATGTCAGATCTTTTGTACCATGATAGATTTCTTGTGTCATGGCAGATTATTTAGGCCATGTCTGATATTTTATGTCATGTCAGATTTTTATGCTATGTCGGATTTCTTATACCATGTCGGATTTTCTGTGGCATGTCAAATTTTTTATGTCATGTCAGATTTTTTGTACCTTGATAGCTTTTTATGTGATGTCAGAATCTACGTGCCATGTCAGATTTTTTATGCCATGTGAGATTGTTTATGCCATATCAGGTTTTTTATTCAATGTGAGATTTTTTTTGACATGGCAGATTTTTTTTGTGCCATACGCATTTGAAATAAATATCAACGATCCTTATACCTAAATTTTTTTATTTTATATTTTTTCCAATTTTCCGTTCTATTTAAAAACAAGCGGAGCCTTAAGTTCAAACTGGTTTAAATTTGGGCATGTTCATGTTCAATGGCTAGGCAATTTTTTTTCGAACGCTTTACAAGGCTCCCAAAAATAGTTTTCCAAATGGAAGTGACCCCCAAAAAACTGTATCGGGCGTATCTGTGCGCGGATTCGATTGATTTGAAAACCTGATCTGTACCTATAAGCTTCCAGTTCAGTTTCCAATTTCAGTTCTGGCTTAAAATTAAGAGCCTAAAAACTGTTAGCATAAGGACGGGCATTGCTCACACAATGCCCTTGTCGGCCTCGATTATGTGCTTAAAGATCTAAGAGGTCTACGGTACGATTATTTTACTGAGTAAGAAACTATTTATTAAACTTAACACATTCTGGATAGGGTATAAAAAGTCAATTTACTGCTCTCAATCTCACAAAACATATAGAAGCGTTCGTCCTTTCTTTGTGCTAACACCAACAAATGCGAATGGCTAGATGATACCTCTCATAAACTGCCAAACATTAAAACAAGATTGAATTGATCATCCTCAAGTCACCCATTTGATGGCACTCATTCTCGCAAGAAGGACAAAAAGTGCTCACATTGCTAAAAGCCCCCTACAAGCTAATGTCCACATTAAAGTGCCGGCCGTCTGAAAAAAAAGTCCAAGTGATCTTCACATTCCACGTTTCGATCATTCATGGCATCCATAATAATACGCACCGATCTTGCTGGTCGATTTTAATGATGCGATCGTTAATTCTTCACCAGCCAATATACAATATTAAATCAAAGATTTAATTTTAATGCTCATCGATAACAAACCGATGACCGTTGTCTCGCAATTAAACACTCTAAAGCCGTACTTAAAGCTGCTGTTCAACCGTTGTGTTGAACAAGTCCGCTGTGTTGTTCAACCGAATTTGAGCAACACATTGAGCTCCAATGAAATTAATATAGCTTCATCATAAAAACGGTTAATACAGCCTCACACGACCCACGAATATGTGTTGTAGTAAATGGTATCACGCCGCCGCCGGGTCGACTTAGAGCCTTCTACAGGAGAAGCATGAACAGCTCTCGATTAGGATAGCTTAAACTGCGATTTCTCGACAGGAAAAAAGTCGCTCGTAGGCAGGAACCATTGCAGTGCGTTGAAAAAAGCAATGTTGCACTCTGTTGTCGCTGTGGGTCGTCGACACTTTGAGGTGTTAATGAAAACTATTACAATATCTCAAATGGAGCCACTGCGATATTAGAAAACTGCTCCAACAACCAGTGGTGTTGGTTGATTGGTTTTTAAATTTTTACTAACACTTTTTGACTGTATCTTGATATCCGCTGCATTTTCGCACGATATCTAACTGGCATATACTGCTTCGTCACTTGTAAATTGAACTAGAAAGTTGCATCTCTTTAGAGCCTAGGTATTCGTTATGGTTTCTGGTTCGCAAATTAGCAATGTTTAATTGGTTTTTTTAGTTTTTTTTTTTTTTTGTTTTACGACTAAAGGACCATTTGGCATTAACATGCACATTCTTTCAAAATTGGTTTCTCAAAATCCAATATAGGTAGTCCGTCTTAAAGGAAGTTGCTTCCTGATTAGTGCCTGCTACCCGGGTAAGGATCGGTCGACTAGAATCGGGCAATAAGGTTTTAAATGCATATCCTCTTTTCCGACTACATAATCATTTAACTTGTAACCGTGGAATGTATTAAGGGCTAATGGCAAAATAATCTGATGTTCCACGTTTTCATCCGCTTTTGACATTGTTTATGCTTCTTCGCCATAAGAAAGCAAGACTGAAAGGATGAGGGTCTAATAAATAAACACTTAAGTTGCGCAAAAGTGAGCTTTGCTACTTGATTGCCTTCCTAGCCTAAGGAAGCAGTGATTGGCTAGAGCTAACCTTCGTTTAATTTTAGCTCTGGTGTCGTTGTCTGAATTGAGGGTGAAAACAGCATGCACTATGTTTTGCTTATTGCCTGGCTAATACCAAGTTTGCCGCTTCCATCCGGGACTCCGCACTGCAATTCCGCTATGATATTCCCTTGATCGTCCTTACAGGCTTAACATAAGTCCTTTCAACACTTTGTGAAAACTTTCAAAACTTGTTTCTGTTATAGCATCTCTCGATATCCTCAACCACATATTTCTGGTTCTCTCTCTTTTTCGTTCCGAGCAGCAGGTATTCCTCTCACATTCTCGTTCGTGCTGACATTAATTTTAAAGCCAGGCAGGGTTTTGTTCTGGTGGCGGTGTGAAATCCAGTACATACATCAGACTTGATTTGATTTGACGCCCCCACAGCGGTATACTTTATTAGCCTAATACAAGCCTTAAATATTACTAAAATTAACCTTTAACAATCTACAATTATCTAAACTTACAGCTCTAAACTTACAAGCTCTTAACTTAATGTAAAAGACAGGGTGAAGAGCGACGGTAAAGGACGTTTCGGAGACTGACTGTGTTTATTGAGGTGTGCTAGCGTTGCGCAGCATTCTGGATCTAGACATTGGTTCGTGAAAGCCATAGTTCGTGCGATGGAAGCTAATGCGAAAGAGGGGGGCATGGAGCGTAGCTGCCGAGGATTAATATTGACGATAATCATGTGTGAAGGCCAATCAATATTTACGTTAGCAGCGGACATCTTCCGGCGTTCTTCGAGGGATTGTAGGTTGATCAATATAAAGCTATAGATAATAGGTGTTGGCTCAGGGAAGACCACGAAGAGCGAAACGAAGCCTGCGTTGAATAGCCTCAATACGCGAAGTGTGGATAGGGTACAAGGTGGACCATTACTTGGTCCAATATATAGGGATTTGGTAACGTAGGGGTTGAAGAACTCCCTGAACCTACGTTTCACGAAGCCAAGGACCGAGTTGGCACGTTTTATGTCGTTATCGATGTGTATACGAAAGTTAAGTTCCCAGTCGCAGATTACTCCTAAGTCGATCAAAGAGTCGGCTGTGCATTCGTTACCGATAACATAGGACCTGACGGGGGGGGGGGGGGGGGGGGGGGAAGTGCTTACGAGAATTGGTTACCTATTGCTTGCCATTTGCTGACATTCAGCTCGAGGAAATTCTTTTGACACCAAATAAAGAAGCTGTTTAGGTCAGATTGGAGAGAGAAGGAATCGTCGGCGGAAGATATTCGTTTCGCAATTTTTATATCAGAGCTGTCGTATCGAATGGCATTTCGGCAATGCTGCCGTTGTCTACCAACACATAATGCTGGCTACTTAGGACTACTTAGTTAAAGTTTTGGAATGTCTCGACTGGACATCGAAAAAAACCCGGCGAAGTCTTGCGATTGTAGCCTTCCGACTTCAAACTTCCTTAAAGTATTTTCATTTCTTGGTGTTGGTCAAGCTACCATAGCTATAATACCTTGGCTACAACAAGGTAGTGATCCGAGCCTAGTCAATGTTGGCCCCTCGGATGCCATCAAATCTCAAAGTTTTGCGATTTTACAGGAATTTTTTTTAATTAGCTATAGTTTTCTCTAAAATTTTGAAAAGTTTCTGACATTGTAAGTGATCTTAAATTACCCGCTAGTAGAGGCAGCCAGCAAGCGGTGACGTACACATGCGACGGATCAACTGAAAACGCAAAACAGTGCAAAAAGATTTGGTTTTAAGAGATGCGAAGAAGTTGGTGTGACTGAAACTGGACAACATATTGGGGTGCGTATGGCGACAAGGACATGCTGCTATAAGTAAGACTGATAACATTATATATAGGTAGTTCATCCATTGAAATATCAGTGAACAGTTAATTCTTTAACACAATGACACAAGGAAAACCAATTTTAGATACTGTCCCCAAAAACCTTTGTAGCTGCACTCAAATAATGCAATTTGAAAAAGATTTAAAAATTATTCATACACAATGTATGAAAGTAGTGGTTTAAATAGAAATATCAATGAATGCAACTAAAAACCGCATTAGTTTTTTGTCTTTCCGCTAAAGTCCTTTTCAGTTTTCCATTAGCATAATCCATACATCCTTCAATAGAATTGACTGCAACAGATTCATAAAGGGCACAATGAAATGTTTAAAATTTAATTAAAAAAAACATATCGCCCAACCCGACGCCAGAGACAGGAAAGGCCAGATATATGATGACGTGACGTTGGGACAGTCGAGCTCCTCTGTTCAAACTCAAAGGCAGTGCACTACAATGAACAGGATACAGGAGTCAGCAATAACACATCGCATGCATGGATTATTATTAATATTGATTAATGGATATATCATCCCCACATGGAGTTCCTTTTCTGGTTCATCGAGTACTGCAGCGTCAACATAAGAGCCGCACAGACCAGTCCTCGTCCTAGCCACTCGAGTTTTTCACGAGAACTCTTATGCTTTGTAATTAATGTTCGATTTAATCGTCAGTTAACAGGACAGTTCTACAAGAGTGACGCAGGCTAACATATAGATGCATTTAATCCACGTCATCAGTGGGGAAAAAAATAAAATACGAAATGCAAGCAGAGGGCCAGGAGAAATCGTTAAGGACAGCGCACATCTGTAATTCTATATCCTTTAAGCGCGTCCAGTATTTTCACTCCAAACTTTGAGAGTAGAATCATCATTCATCCTAACAAATCCATGCAAACGAAAGTAAAAAAATATATAAACGGGATAATGGTAGATGAAAAATATCCTCCACTTTCATCCCGCTCCACATGTGCGGTTTACAATGTATTCGGTGTTCGCACACACAAACATGTTTTGACGTTTTTTTTGTGTTTGGCCCCGCGTGGCATGTGCGCAATTATGTGTACACAAAAATGCATAATGCGAGGACGAACCAGCAGGATAAGCCAGAGCCGAAACATAACATTGTGGGTGGGTTGGGGGTTTATCGAGTGGTGAACAAACCCTGGTGCAAAGCTATGTAATATTTTATCGACAAAAGTCCTTTTTACGAGTTAACAGGCACTCGCTCGCTGAAATGGGACAGGATAATGGTAGGTAGGATGGACATTAATATCAGTGCAGTTGGAATGGGACCCATGTACGTACACAAAAGGTATTCGCTGTGTGGAATGGTGTACCTACTAGTGTATGTACGAGCTCTGACAATTTATCAATGTTGCACACGTATGGCATGGACGAACGCAGGAAAAAGAGGTAGAGATAGAGAGCTATGAGCTCACGCAAAAAACAGCAAAGTTCGCCAAAGCGTAATGCTGGTCTATAACTTTTGATTGTGGAAGCGAAAATTCGTAATCAAATTTATTATTCCCTACACCGAAAGAAATGAAGGAATTTTTGTGAGCGTTTCGACTAAAACGCGGCTGGTAATATGAGAATATGACCACTATCGTTATTACTGTCGTAATAAATCAAACTAAAAAGATTTGACGAAGTAAGAGTCTTACCAAAATACTGACTGTGAAAATTCGGGACCTTAAAAGTCGCAAAAACAGCTTCCAATCCTGTCCTGGTGTTTAGGCGGTTAAAACACCTTCGTTTTGTTGATATTTGAAGAAAGACGAGCTTATGTGAATGAGAAATGTGAAAGCCACATTAATCAAAAGTTTGCTTATATAAGAAAGCGTCTTATAGCAAGGGCTGTAATCTCTGCCATAAGCTTAATTAGCGTTTACGTTATGTCTTACGTAATGACGTGTTCTTCGGCTCACTCACCCAGCAATTTTCATAGCATGAAGTTAAGAATGTCGTGGGTGATTCAAACCTAAAATTAGGGGAGCTTACCCGCGACCTTAAGCAAATTGTCTTAAGGCTGCCGGGAGTATTAAAATCATACATGCAAAATATCGCAGAATTAAGTGTGCGTTAGGAAAGCGGAGCCCTCTTGAGAATCCTCGAATACTTTACTCAAAGAAAAAAAAGAGAGGAGAATGGTTCTGAGGAAAAGTGCATGCGATTCGAGGACAACACCGCTCTTCAATGTGATCGAGGGAAACGAGCTTACATCTGGGAGCAAACAAAGCCTCCTATAGCAATAAAGCAAGCTATGACAGACTAGGTGGGCGTGGGCGTCGTACCAGCCGATCTCGATCGTAAACCTCTTACAAACGGGTAAATGTTCCAGGTACAAGACAGGTTAATTGGCATCATGATTAGTTTACGTGATAGAAAAGTAAAGCCAGCGTTACGCGGTGCAAATTTTAAAGCCGGACGGCTTATGCTAGTCTCTGATGCTCTTTGCTGACGAATCCTCTGCAGAGTGGATAAAAAACAAACTTCGCCAAGCTAAAGGAGAAAATGTGGGCAGGAAGAAGAAAATCTTCTGAAAACTAATTTTTTTTAGAACAGGATAGATATGGAGAGAACTTCAGCAACATTCCATGACCAAAACAAAGAACTCAATACGTGGAGGGTTCATCGGCAAGCAAATCGGTAAACAAAAGGGTTACGAAGCGACTCGTGAAGACGAATACCCGTTTGAATTGACCAAGCTCGGACAAAGCACCAAGTAGCCAAGGCTTAAATCCTGGTCGAGTGCTTGTCTATCAGACAGTGTCCTGTAATAACACCGATTGTAGTACTCATATGCGATCTATTAAGAGCTATCAAACTCCTAGAGGGTTAAAGAGGGTTAGGCTAAATCTGTTTCGTCGTTACTAGACAGATACTACCACTTGTCCATCAGAGATTTGTTCTTTTATTGCACCCAGTTTTATCATGAGTATACATGTCAAAATTGGAATGTCAAAAAAGCCTTTATCAGGCAAAATTGAGAGAGTAGTTCCAAGTTTGGCGAGTTCGTCAGTCTTACAGTTGCCTGAAATGTCACTATGTCAGGGCACCTAGTACAGGAGAATGTTGAACTGCTCTGACATCTCCTTTAGAGACGAAAGGCAGTCTAAGGCTACTTTAGGGTTTATTCGATTCCGATTTAGAGTTTACCGATTCCAGGCACTTGATGGCCGCCCGGCTGTCAGAAAATATACGTATATCCTTGGCGGATATAACGTTATTCTTAAGTTAGGACAGGGCTTCCTCAATCGCCACGATTTCAGCTTGGAAAACACTACAATGATCCGGAAGACGGAAAGAGGGACTACGATTAAGTTTTTCTGAGATTACACTCCCACCTACGCCATCATTTGTCTTTGATCCATCCTTGTAGAAGTGAATCGACTCACATTCCAAAGGCACACAGTCATCCCAAAAAGACCTTGGGGCAAAGTTGTCTGGAAGTTCTTGTCAAATTGCAAGTGGGGTATAGTGAAGTCTATGTTTCTAAAAGAAGATCTGAATGTGTTCAGAATAGCGGAGTGTTCTATCTCACTTTCGGTCCACTCAGAGGTTGCTCAAAGGTGAGTAGCCGTGATAGCAGCTGTTTGTCTGCTGAAAATATCAGGGGGTATTAGATGGAACAGGGTGTCTAGTCCTGCTGAGCCAGTGGTGCGAAGCGCTCCGCCTACTAAGCTTGTCGCGGTTTACCGCTTTATTCAAATCGGTCCACTAGAAAGTCGTTCCATACGTCAGTATCGGTCTGACGACCGAGATGTATAGCCAGTGAGTGGTTCGGGGTTGGAGTCTCCACTTGTTGCCGATGGCTTTTTTGCACGAAAAGAGTGCTATCGTAGCTTTCCGGACCCTTCCCTATACATTAGATTTCCAACTGAGCTTTCTATCGAGGATGATACCCAGATATTTAACTTCTTCGGAGAAATTTAAGCTAGTGCTCTTGATTGACGGAGGGTCAATATGTGGGATTTTGTATTTCCTGGTGAAGAGGACAATTTCAGTTTTGTGCGGTGTGACATCCAGTCCACAAATGTCAGTCCATCTGGTTAGCTTGTTTATAACGTTCTGTAGGAGTTATTTAAGGGTATGTAGGTGCTTCCCCGAAACGGTAATGGCAACGTCATCTGCATAAGCGATCACTCTGCAACCCTCTTCTCCAGGATAACCAGCAGTTCGTTCACCTTGCGGGGTTTCGCTGAGTATACCTCGCGCAAAGTTTAGAGCTATGCGCAAAATCGCAGTGATCATACCCTGCCGGTGATCCCAAAAGTTCTCTTATATCGACTAGTATTTCCACGCCATTCTAATATTGGTAAGATTTTTTGATTTAGATAGCGAAAACAAAGAACTTTGATTTGTTCATTGATTTGCTTATTGTTTTGAGCCTGGCAATAGTCTAGGTTCTCTAAAACTAAGTACAACATCTTGCGTGTCTGGGTAAGGAATAATAGATTTAACACCACTGCACATATGTATTTATACAAAAAAAACAGTACGCAGCATCGCATTGCAAGTAACAGACCTTATTGACACTTCTCTCTGAGCTCTCAGAATTTGCCATGCTCTGCTCGGTCACAGATTGCCTACTTAAAACACTGCGCTTTAATTACCTAGACCTATCATTACGCTGTGAACTTGTGCAACACAGGAGAGAAGGAAGATGGATTGAATATTTGTGATACATTAGGTTTACTTTGGAAGTTTAAAAAACTTCTCGTCGCAAACCGTCTGGAAACGATCGAGCTACTTAAGGCGGGGTTCACAAAACTACTTTAGCGCCACAACTCCAGTTCACAAAATTGCAGTTGACAAAGTTCTGCTTCGGCCTGACGTTTACTAGTTCAGCCATACGATTTAAATGTGTCCTTCGTTTCACAGTTGAGCTGTGAGCTGGAAAAAATCAATTAATAATTTTGAATAGTTGTACACATAAAAACAAAATAAGCACTCAGAAGACGAAGCAAAAGCAATTTTTCCCGAAAAAAATAATATTTTTAGGAAATGACATTTCAAAGCAGATTAAAAGTCGTCGAATCTTAACGGCGTGCAGACGACGATAAAGCCTGTTTGTGAAGCTGCCTTAATGGTGCAGCAAATTAGGAATTCCTTGTAGCTAATTGCCACGTTGCGTTAAGATATAGAAAAAAAATATTTTAGAATAGCAATTCTTAGAAAATACGAAACAACAATACAAAACTATTGTTTTCATCAATTTTAAGAATGCATTATTTGTTATTTGCACACGGCAAAGACATTGCTTAAATTGTAGAAAATGTAAACTTCATAAATTATTATAGAAAATAGTGCACCAATTAACTAACTTAACTAGCTTGGTATGCTTCAATAAAATATTTCCCATGGAGATCCCTTATCATTAAAGAGAAGAATGGGTAAGTATAACTCACCAAATAAAGAAGCTTAAAGTGGTGCACAGATAACTCCCAGCCCAATATTTTTCAGGCAAACTTCCACGCCATTTAAGAATGCGCCAACCATTTCAACACTTCGGGTATCAAAGAATTTACTTCTGGCATACGTCCATATATACACGGAGAGTCAAGAAGCTATAAAGACCCTTAGCTCGCATATCATTGACTCCAAAAAATATACAGCTTCAATAACCTTTCAGATGCAAGAAAAGGCTCAGAAACCCACTTTCGTGAAAAAAGTCATTTACCTAAGCACACACTTTGTTGAAACCTTTATCTCTGCATGTGGCAAAACAGACTTAAAAATGACAACCAATTTGACTGACATTTTTCTTCACCAATATGGTGTACCTATAGGGTATTACAGAACAGTTCATAGTTAAATATTCGGGAATGTGCACTGTCACGTCCCAAACACCAAAACAAATGCACTTTTTCGTTCCTATTCTTAAAAAAGTTCTCAATTCGTTTAGACACAAAAAACTCCTTTCTAGAAGCGCGTTAGAAATTTTTCCCAGTGCATCAAGTTAAAATTGTGTAATGATTCGACAAGTGAACATAAAAACCAAACCCACAATATCCACCTCATATCAAACAAAAAATTCCACAACCCCTACTGGATGTTGCACATACAAACATCAATAAGGCGGCTGTGGTATGATGGGGGTGGTTCTATTTAAAAGGGCGCCACAGCACGCAGTGTTGACTGTACGGTTTATACATACGCCTTATATCGCTGCACAAAAGGTTAAAAAAGCACATGCCGTATTTAAGTGATAAAAACGGAATACCAAGTGGTATGAGTGAGTAGCTTTTAACGCAACCTCATCATATCCTCAATTCTTCATCACCATAGAAGGCAACTTAGCGGGGATGCATCGAGTACGAACCAAACTACCCTTAACTCGATACTTTTCTATGAGCGGGAACGCAGGCCCACCCGCACTTTTCTTTGGGTTGAGGTAGGTGAACGCTCCTTGCAAAAGGGCATGGCAAATCCAGCACGACCTCTCGACCTCCCCCGAAAAACGATTTCACCACACTCGCCCAAAGCCAGATTCACACACATATATACCCACAACACTAGATGCTTATAATAATAAAGAAATAGGTACACATATTGAAGCGTCATGACCATAATCACTAGATGCCTCCTTGGTGTTGTTAGCCTAGTATTAAGCGAACACCCGCTTTTTCTCCAACGTAAGGCTGGTTTGGTAAGTCCGTATAGATACAGCGTACATCCGGACTGTGTTGGTTTGTATCCATATCTCGTTCGCATCACACACCAACATAAACTCCACAATGCAGAGATGAGCCAAGGAAAAAAGCTCTCCTGTAAAGGGCTTTCGGCTTTGTCCAGTGTCGTATGGTCGCGCTCTTTCGGTGTTTATTTTTAATTTTATTGCGCATGCACCAAGCTAAAAAAATGGAAGAAAGAAAGTTTTTTGTTTTGATAGCGCCTTTATAAAATCAAACTGAAACGCTATTAAGGCACTAAAAAGCTCAGACTAGGAAGTAATTTACTGGATTGAAAAACATACTGTAAAGCTGCTTAGAAACGTTAAAAACATGACATGCAAGCGTTAAGCAAGTAGATAATAGCAGCACTATAATTTTTCCAAAAAAGCAGGCTGATTGGAGGAATTCATAAATAAAATCCACGGTGCTGTCAACAGTCAGTACAACAATTATACCTTATATGAGCTACTCCGCAAATCGAAGATAGTTCTTCACATTAAGGCAAATCCTGGAAGAGACCAATGAATTGAAAGTCACGACACATTGATTATGACACCATTCATCGTTAGGAGCTCTACGCGGTGCAACGTGCAGTTTGGAAACAGCTCCTCGGAACTGTTCCAAACGTGCACCGGATTCCGGCAAGGAGATGCATTGTCATGGGAAATCTTCAATCTTGTTCTGGAGATGATGAGTGCATAGGGCAAAGGTCAACACGGAAGGCACTATCGTTAAAAGCTACCTGCAAATACTGTCCGATATCGGCATAATCGCCCGCTCCAGGCGTGCTGAGATAGAGCCTTTAACAGCGATTGGAGAACAGGGGAATTTGTTTAGTCTGGAAGTAAATGAAAGGAACATCAGGTCATCACTAAGGACAAACGTCACTGTTGGTAGCGCCAACCTCGAGGTAGTTAAGGAGTTCATCTACCTTGGAGTAAACATCAACTCCACAAACGACACCTTAGTGGAGACTCGTCGAAGAATAGCCCTAGGAAACCTCTACTATTTCAGTTTGGCAAACAAACAGTTATTTAACAAACGGGCTCGAAACTTCTCTCAAGAAAGACAAAGTCTAAGCTCTACAAAACCCTTATTCTGCCAGTTCTGCTTTATGGCGCCGAGTGCTGGATGTAATAAGCAGGGAAGGATTTCGAGAGAAAATTTCTACGGCCAATTTATGGTTTGGGTGCGAGAAGGGCGAATGGAGGAGAAGATATAACCGCGAACTCTATGTGCTGGACCCAAAATGTGAATGCAATTCAAAAAGCCAAAACACAAAGACTATATTGGCTCGGTCACATTCAGCGGATGGAAATTAACGCTCCAGCCAAAAGAGGCTACGAATCCAAGCTCCCAGGCCCGAGACGAACAGAAAGACCGAACCTCCGTTTTAAGGACCAAGTCATCGCGGATGCCATAGCGCTATAAGAAGGGAGATTCATGGCAAGCCAATTTTTAATTAAAAATAGATGTCTTTTCAGATTCACAAAAAATAGAATTAAAAGACTCTTGGGTTTTAACTACAGGGTAGGGGCTATTGTATAGGTAAGTATTTGAATGTTTTCAGATGCAGGACCCTAGGTCAGGGTTACCGATGGGCGACATATGTCGCCAAATTAAAACTTTTCTACTATCGGGACCACATTTCGAAATAAGCGGTTTTTTACCCTTTTTCAAAAAACAGGCTACATTGGGATGCATTTTTAATTTTCAAATCAGTTATGCATACAACAGACACAAATTAAAAAAATTATTGCATCTGCCTCTTGCTAAATCAATTTCACTAACCCACGAGCTCCACTTGTAATGGGAAAAGCAATCAATTGATTGAAATATTTCCATTGACTGTTTCACTACTAGTGTAGCCGTTTTGGAAATTAGCTTTGCAATATTGATTTTTAAATGACCATCAATGATTGATTTCCATTTAAAGAATAATCATTGCCATAAATCTACGGGGCAATGAGTTTGAAAATGACATTTGACACTTAAATTTTATATTTTCGGCTACATCGGCTTCTATACAAATAAAAATATAAATTTCAAGCCCGAAAGCAACGTAGACATAGAAAATTTCAAAACTTTTATGATTTTCTTTTTCGTTTTAAATTTGTATTTGTAGGCAATGAAATGCCCACATTCAAAATGATTGAAAATCTAATTGCCAGTTATTTTTTCATTGCAATTGCCATATTCATTTCCATTGCCTACAGTGGAGCCACAGTGTAAACGAAATAAATGAGTCGAATAAATTTTCTAGTCAGCAGTAAATCCGTCTAGTGTTTTCTTTGCGTAGCCGGGAGGTAACATAGACGGGACGATCCTCTACGTGGAGGAACAGATCCTTTTTAATTACTCGAGGGCGGAGAGTGGGATAACCCCTCCTTAGGGTCGGTTTTTCAGTTCGAGATCATCAGAGTTTCCGAGTTAAACTGAGACTAACCACAGAAATGAGTTTTTCAGTGAATTTAGACCTGGGGTTTATCTCTCCTAAACTAACTAAATTTGGTGACTTGATTCCGGAACAATTTTGGAGAACAGTGTGAACTTCCTTGAATGTTTTTTCTGTGTGGAATGGCAGTTGCTTTGGGTGTTTTTTATGAAAAATGACATCTGAGAACAACTCGAACTTCGTTTCCTGTGTTTTTTATGTGGAACGCATTTTTTGTCTCGGGCGACTTTTTTTGGCGGCATTTTTAAATTGCCCATCGGTAACGCTGCCCTAGGTACGTACTCACTGATTTTAAATAATAACGGTTGATTTTTTTAAGAGGTTAAGAACTTTTTTTAGAAAAAACACAAAAAATTCGAAAAAATTAATGAAATATTTATTTGAATCGATAGTTTGAACCTTGCAATTTAATGTTTAAAGATAATTTCATGCAAATGTTGACCGCGGCTGCGTCTCAGGTAGCCCATCCGCTGAGTCCAATTTTGGAATACTCTTTCACACATATCGGCCGGTATCTCACGAATGAATGCATGGATGTTGGCTTCCAGTGCGTCAATCGAAGCGGGCTTGTCCCTATAGACATTAGCCTTGACATACCCCCACAAAAAATAATCTAATGGTGTCAAATCGCACGATCTAGGCGGCCAATTGACCGGCCCGAAACGTGAATTTAACTGTTCACCAAACTCGCCGACCATAAAATGGAATCAGCGCGCGATGAACATTTCGAACCGAGCACGAATTTTGATAGTAAAATTTAATAATTTGCAAGCGTTGTTCATTTGTAAGACGATCCATGGTTAAATTGCAAATCAAACTGAAGCTGTTTGACAGTGACACAAGGTACTAAACACACGTCAGCTGTCAAAACCAGTGTTGCCAAAACCAAACCAGCTAAAAAATCACCCGTTATAACGCATTTGGTTAGGTGTAGGTGTAGCTGTCCCTTATTAGCTTTAAAATGAACGTGACCTACTTTTGACGTTGCTTTCTAGTTACCTACCTACTTACCCACGATCACGATCTATAAATGTTGACCATTTTATTGAAAACCCATCTGCAGTATGGCATATCCACGCACTTACCCTATAAATTTTGGCACATTTCAACGGGCTTGTGCCTACAACAAATTTCTGATTGTCTTTCACTCTCTCTAGCGTCAACTCTCTTCTATCTCTCCCCTTTTGGGGCCTTTTCAATACCACCTCCGCCAGTATACCATAGCCATACCCATACCAAGGTACCGCAATACCAGTTCATCGTCGTCCTCCTGGCCGCACAGAAAGCCCCACATCACCATCGTCACACAGATTCGCACACACTCGGCAGTCTGCACTGTACCCATATAGCTATACCCTCTCTTGCAAATATTCATACATGGCCCGCGCATAGATACACATAAGCAAGTGCAATCCATCCGTCTGGCTCTCAGTGAAGATAGGTAGCTTTTCGCGGTAGCCACAAAAAAACTCAAATTATATAGTATCCCTCTTTTCATTCCGAATGTGAAAAAGGAAAAAATAATTAAAAAAAAACAATAATCTGTACACTCATACACCTACTGCCGCTGGCCTGGTGAATAATAAAAAACAAAAAAAACAACCATACACACGACATAAACCAAACAAAAGAAAAAAAACTAGGGTGAGATACGGGTGAAAAAATTAATAAAAATTAAAAAAAGACGAGTCTACGATAACTTTCCTCTCAATGGACGACGACGCATTGGGGGGTTGAAAATAACAAAAAAAAACACCCCAAATACGACAAGTAAAAACAAAAAGTGCAAAATTTTGTGTATTTCTGCGTGAATTTGTATCTCAACCCCTTGACCGACAGACAGTGCCAACGCAAACGGGGTGGAAGATGGCAACTTGCAAAACTCATTTCCTATTGTATTCTAGGTTCTTTTATTTTGGCAACGTTTAACATTTTTTTGTCTACATGCCCTCATACGTAGACATAATGTGCATATAGACTTACACACGTTTCGCGTATACGAGTTTTGGATTTTTCGGCGATTTTTTGTCGTACTTTTTATTTTTAGGGGTGTGTGTACACAAGGGGGTAGTTAATTGGGAATTATTTATATTGTTTTATTTGCAAATTGGGGCTGCAGCAAAAAATGCTCATTTGTTGATTGGAGAGAATGGGGTAGTAACCAAAGGACACCGCATATACGGTTCAACAATGTGAACCTGTAAAAAATATGGTGAGTGACGATATGATGATGTGTGTTTTGTTCGATTTGCTTTTATCTACTTTGTAGGATAATGTCATAGGGTATAACCTCAGTTTAATGCGCAAACTGAAACACAATATGTACCTACTAGCATATTATATCATACCCAAGTAGCTACTATAAAATCCTCAAGTGAATGAAGTGCATGAGATTTTAATCCACTACACTTTAGAATCCTGCTCGCTCCTATTGGAAGGAAGCCACTACCTAGTAAGTTTTTTAATGGGCGCTATCTGGCACGTAAGTGGCATTAAAAAAAGTGTTGGTTTTGCACATTAAAAAAATTGCGAAAGGTTTTTGCATGGAAAGGTTTACTACTGTATTTTTCTTGCAATTAAAATGTTTGTTGATCATAGGTATAGGAATATATATAAAGTATGACCACCATTTGAACCATTTGACTTTCAGCTATACAAGTGTTAACACTTTTTATACGGAGGGTATATTAATTTGAATGCATAGTTTGTAACGCAGTGAAATAATCATCGTAGACCCCCAAGACCTTTTAGAGATATAATCGAGACCGACCGGTAAGTCGATTAAGATATGCCCGTCTGTCCGTTTGTATGCAGTTTTGAGGTCTTTAAAATTGAGCTAGGAAACTGAAACTTGCAGCGTTGCTTGGTTCTCGTTTTTTACAGACAAAGTATGAAAATTGAGAAGATCCGCTCACAGCCACGCCTACAATTGGCTTGAATGTCAGACAACCTCAAATTTACATTTTATTTCAAAATGCCTTTTGGTCAAGATAGACCAAACATATGAACTCAAATTTTTGTAGAGAGCAATATCGACCGCCTTCAATTAGACAAAAATTGGACCGCCCACTCTATTGACCATGCCCACTTTTAACATTTGAAATCTTTGAAAGCCTGATTTCTCGGTAAATTCATTCTAAATTGAAAAAAAATTATATGACAAATATTAAAAATATTACCATTTGCTAAGTTTGTTGCATACAAAGCATTGAGCTCGGCCCACTTTTAGGGGGCGTTTTTGGGAAAAAACCGTTTTTTAAAGTATGTACATATTAATATTCGTTTTTAACGCATTTTCTGGTGATTCCAACGAAATTAGAGTTAATTGATTTTAATTTTCAGCCTACGCATTTTTTTGGAGTCGTGACCAATACAAATACTTTTTTTTTTTTTTTTTGTGGGTATACAAATACTTGACATTCAGTATATGAAACAGACCAAAAAGTTTTAAATTTGGTGTTAATAGGTAAAGAGGGTCGGGTATTTAGAAGTTCGCTACAGACGAACTCTTGCACTTACTTACTCGTTTTTCATGTGTGGACACATAAGTCAAGCCCACAATAAGTCTATGTATTTGCAACTATCTTTGGTGTTAAAAAAATTCTAAGACGTCACAAGAGGCTGAAATTTTTTATTTAGCATTTGCTATTGATTGTAAGACAGACAGTGGTCATCAAAAATTAGAGCACACTTTTTTGTTTTTTCTTGAGGATCAAATAAATTTATAATTATTATAAATAAAAGTTCAGTTTTTGGTTCTCACCATGAAAATTTTGTTCTATTTTTATAGACTTCAATATTTTATTTATTTTTATTACACCCAAAATAAAGAAAACAGTAGAAGAACAAAAAAAAAAAACGCCCAGAAAAACTTGTCAAAAGTGAAAACACATTCAATGTCTTTTAAAGTTATCATGCTCCTTAACCTCTGGATGTGAAACCGATACTTGAAAATTTTGAATGAGAAATCAAATAAGAAACTATTTTTAGTTTAAACTCGGGCATAAACATAAATTAATGTTGCTTATCGACTAAACATATGTACGAATAAAAATACAAAAAGAAGTCCATCTCGAAACAAGGAAAATGATATAAAATTTAAGTGAAGAAGGAAAATCTAAAAGACACAAGAACAGTATGAATACAGCACGTCTACAACGGCACAAATATATGTTAAATCTCAGGCTAATATAAATAAGAGATTAGAATTTGCTTTAAAACATAAAAACTTTTTCTGCAAAAGTAGGTATTTAATTTAGTTATGTGCAAGAGCGAATTCGAAATTTTCGGTGTTGCAAGAAAAAGGAAGACAAAAATTTTAAGGAAAAAGAGTGGTGAAATTGAAACCAAAAATATAATAAAATCTTTGACTTGGTGGGTATCAGTATGGTTTGTGGGGTGTTTATATTTAGAAAATTCCTCATCTTATAACTATTGTCAATAATTACAATAAAAGACAGTGTCTCATGCTCGGTTTAAGTGTTGGTTCTTAAAGTACTTAAATCGTTGGTGTTTTTCAGTAGAACTTGATCGAACGTTCGTTTATTTTTAGAATAGCCTTAAAAGAATCGTGAGAGGAAGGAAAATTTCATGAAATGTAAACTGACCTTATTCCAGATCGTACATTTTGTATCGCAGGTATTTACATCCAAAGTTAAGGTCAAAGTGATATTCTTTGGAAATTGAATTTTCGTGACGTTCACAGTATTTTTGGACAAAAATTCATTTCCGTTTTCCTCACAAATGTCGTTTTAAACGTTCAACCCGTTAGTTAAACAGTCTCTCAGAGTTAAACCAGCACTTAAAAAATTTTTTTTTGCTTTGAACGTCAGTTTATACTTCGAATGCCATTAAACGAAGTTTAAACTAGGACTGTGAAACAGGGCTTTAATATACACCCGAATTGTAGTAATAAATTAATTTGAAAACAGCTCGATCACTTTCTACAATCGCCGTACTATAATCCGATTGAACACTTGAGGGAATACATGGACCAGAAAATACGCCAGAGACAAATTTTCGGCAAAGAAGATCTCCGCGAGGCACTAATTGAGTAATGGGATAACATTAGCTCCGAATTCTCTGAATGCATTATATGTAATCTAAGCCAAGAAGACTAGAAGCAATTTAAAAGCTAAGGTAAAACCAAACAATTTACCTTTTAACCAGTTCCTTTTTTAGTTTCTTCATGTTTTATTGCTAAACGTTGGTATTACACTTTTAAAAAGAAGATAACTTTGAGTTTGCTCTCACTTTTAATACTCACTGTAGTTACATTACAAGAGAAAAACTAAAATCGTTAAAAAAACCCTGTCATCGATCTAAAGAATAATTTTTCAAATGCATTTTATTCAATGGGGTGCCGTGGCGTAGTGGTTACTGTGTGTGCTTACTACGCCGGAGGTCTGAGTTCGAATCCTGCCATCGTCACCTGAAAAAAAAGACTTGTTCTTTTTCATGGTCCCCACCTCCGCGAGGGTCTGACAAGCCCCCCGAGAGTATCATTTGTCTTGAAAAACTTCTCAAAGCGCCGTTTGGATTCGGCAAAAAGTTGTAGGTCCCCTTGTATGTTTGAATCAATTCATAACAGGATTGCTGTGATGATTTTTCTAAACAAGGCTCCAATGATAGCTGGGGTTTTTCTTGAGGCTATAGGTGCCTTCTTTTCTACATGCCCTCTGCGTTTAAACAACTGGCACTTCCAAGTCAAATTGTCACAAATTCTTGCAGATAATTATTCGTGGATGGGAAACGAATGAAGAATATAATAATTATATTCGCCACTTTTGTGTCTGCATTTATCTACCTCAAGACAAAACACCGGTCCGCGAGCATTAACTAAAAAACGGAAAAAATGTGGATCTGCATAACAAGGAATCCTTACTTAGTATTTTTTTATATTGGCAAAAAACCCTTATCGTACCACTTATGCAAAAGTTGACTTTGATAAGGTATGTTAGGAAATCGGCTACAGCAAACTCATTTCTACTGTATGCTTTCTACTGTACAAAAAATCCTGCGTTTTACCTACAGAATTCACTTACATTATGCTATGTACCCACAAAATGTCCGGAACTAAAAAAAATTTTAAAATACTAAAAAAAAAAAATTAGGTAGGTAGGTACCTAGGTAACTACCTAGATACGAATACACACAATAAACTCAACGGTGAATGATGCACATGAGGACAAAAAATAAAAACCAAACACAGGTAGCCAATAAATGCGAAAATTCGTTTTCTGTTCCAAGCCCAACACTTAATGGATAATTAGTATCGATGGAGCTTTTTCCAAACGCAGAGTATAATCATTTTCATTCCATAAACTAATTTTTTTCCCTGGCTTTTTCGGTTCGTTATGTTACGTTAGAACGATTGGTATAGAACCTAGTCTAGGTAACCCACCTACTTCATACCAATAACAGGTATAAATTGCGCTCTTTTCGATGTATTTAGTGTGGCAATGGCAACTGGCAAGCACATAATAATTAAGCCCAAAATCATGGCACACAAAAAAGCAACCACCCATCACTAACTCATTAATATGAATGCAAGAAAAAAGTATCTTAGTTTAGAATCACCCATCATGACTGTTGGATAGCTACGTTGTGATCGTATATAGGTACCTACTACCTACAAAAACCGTGCGTGTCGTAATGAACAATTCCTCTGGATAGGAACCTACACCTACCTTAACCTACCACTTACGGAGATACGGTTCTACCTATCTTTTCTATTTTGCTTTTCGGATGTTTTGTTTTTATTCATTTTCCGGTTCTATGTAAAATTTCATTCGGTTTTCAAGTTTTTTGGCGGGATTTTCCATTCTACACTTTCTTGTGCAAAAAAAAGTCAAAATATTGTTGCATCCAAAAAAAGTTAGATTGTTTTGTTCGATTTAGATGAAATACAAATTTTTCGAATCCGTCTTAAAACTACAAAGAAATGGTAGAAAAAAAGTCATCGGAAATACATTTGTGTGTTCGCTCGAGTGGAGTGTGTGCTTGGTAGTGGTGCTTCTGTACGTAAAAGCTTTCCGTTGGATTGATAACTGTATATAGATGTATGTGAGGGGATGCATTTATTCTAGATACACATTTATACGATCGTTGCGGTGGAGTATAAACATGCTTTTTCGGTAATTGTTAGTATAATTCGCCGCGCCAAATACATGGCTGCAACATTGTATTCCAGATGAGATAAAAAGAGACTGCTGGTATGTGGTTATAAAAAAATACTTGGCTGCACTGCATCGTCGGTAAACTGTGTTTCTATCCTGCTCTTGTATGCATCGAGCTGTTGGTGCTTTTGAAGAGCGAGTTTGGGGATATTTAGGTGAAATTTTTACTTCTGGCTAGATAGATATGTGAAAGTTTGGTTGTCGCTATTACTGGATGTCGCGTTTAGAGTGGGCTCTGGGGCATTTAAGAGCTTTGGTGATGAACTGTCTAGCTAGACTTTGACAATGTTTTGTAACGGTACGGTAATCAATCACTTACTTGCACTATGCACATAAATATTATTTTTATAGGAGTTAGGTACCTATTTCACTACATTTCAAACTATGCATAAAAATTAAAGCTCCCACACTAGTTAGGGTCTAGGGTTAGAATATTAATTTTAATGTATGAATAAAGTGAAATAAATAGAAATAAAAAATAAATAGAGTGGCGCAACAGCTCGAGGTGAACCAGGGCCAACTTCTCAACAATGTATGCTGGCGTGTTAATTTCTTTACATACAAGGGGACCTACAATTTTTTGCCGAATCCGAGCGGCACTTTGAGAAGTTTTTTCAAGACAAATGATACTCTCGGGGGGCTTGTCAGACCCTCGCGGAGGTGGGGGCCGTGAAAAAAGAGCAAGTCTTTTTTTTCAGGTGACGATGGCAGGAACCCAGACCTCCGGCGTAGTAAGCACACACACTAACCACTACGCCACGGCACCCCACAATAAAGTGAAATAATGACCGCAAAAAGACGTTTAAGGAAGAGACCAACAGGTGAATCGATTAAGTCTTGCCCGTCTGTATGCTTGATACTTATAGGTCTTTAAACTTGAGCTACAGTGCTGAAATTTGGTGTGTGGCTTGGTTTTTATGTTAGGTACCTACCTACACAGAAGAAGTATAAATATTTGACTTGACTGCAAGATCAACTTAGTTTCAAGAGATATTTTTATCAAGTAAAACGAGACGTTGGAACTTTAATTTTGGTGTGAATCAATTGAGGGCAGAAAATTTATTGGTCGATAATTGGTCTACAGGCACATGGTAAGAGCCGCATAGGTGACCCTAACCATGTAAGTTTTTGAAAACTTGAAATGTATCTCAAGACTTGCTCTTCCAAAAAAATATTTGTAACTAGTATTTATTAAGATATAATGCATTATTTGTGTTTATATTGAAGTACGAAGATCCGAGGAAACCTCCATGTAAAAGAACCTATCTCCGGGAAAATGGAGCAGTTGGTATTGCCAAGTTCAAAGGAGAGATCCTACGAACCCTGTCAAAAACGCAATTTCCATCAACATTCCAGCGCAATCGCAAAAGCAAGGAAGACGTAAACATTCATGGATCACACAAAAGCAACGACAACAGCATTTATTTGGCCTTAGTGACGAAGAGATCCAAAACCGGGTGGCCTACCGGTATATTCTAAGGTCAAAACGGCGTACCCCACAAGCGGGCCATTAGAAAAGCAGTAGAGTAGTAGGGTTATGATCCATCACTTCAGATTATAACCTCGAAATCTATGTTTGTCGATTCAAAAATAAGAGCTCCGCCTACTTCCAGAGAGCGTTTTAGAGAAAAATTGTTTTTTTTTAGCCTTGTCACACGGGATTATAAAACCGCGTTTTTTCCTTGAGTCGCATAACCTTCATACAAAGCATAAATTACCCAATATATTTTTCTAAATTTTCTGTTTCTATCACCTCTGGTTCCTGGCATTTTTTGTTTAAACCCACTGTGAATAAACGTCACAAGTATCACAGTGCCTTATTGAGAATTTCATAAGGCATTTTTTAATTAATTAAATTAAAATATTTGTGCAATTAAATTGCTTAATACACTGTTTCCACAGTTAATATTTCATAAAATACTATTTGTAATTTTTGTGGGTGTCGTCATGGAGTGGATAGTCTCTGTAGGACAGTGTTGGGACTTCTACCACTTAAGTGGTATTTCTACCACCTTTTAGAGTTTTCAGCAACCTACCACCCTTTGTTTGAAATCTACCACCTTTTTCGTATTTCACACTACCGCACAGGTCTGGAAGCTGGAAGCTGAGAAAAAAACTCAAGCTTTTACTGTGAACCTACAATTTCTTATTTTATCAAACAACTCTATTTCACCATTTTCATTTCGAAAGCAAATTTAGCTGCTGGAAATTATAATGCATTCCCGCTAGCTAGCCTTTTATCGCTGTCAGCTAGTTTTTCGGTTTAAGTTGCATATAAAAATTGATTGTATGTCGCAAGTATCGAGTATCAACGAGTTTTTTATACCCGACCACAAATTACTGAATAACTAGATATTCAACTTGCGTCCCTCTTTTGAAAACTCATTTGATTACGTTTTTTATAAAGCCTTTAAAACTTTTTTAAAGCTTCCGTGTCGGTGAATACGTGTAAGAAGATACAATCACCTTACGCGATCAGCTGATATAGAAGCTGCAAAACGAAATTGCATGGAAATGACGAATTCATGAATTTACTTACATTTGTAAACAAATGTCGGAGAATGGGTAAATTCATTAATTTCAGTTTGTGGGCAAAGCTTTTACATGTCCGAAGTTGAGTATCTAGTTATTCAGTAATTTATGTACCCGAGCTTCCGTCCGTCCGTCCGTATGTGTAAAGTTTTTAAGTCTTTAAAATTGAGCTAGGATGCTCAAACTTGGAGCATATCTTGGTCTTATTTTTACAGACTAAGTGTAAAAATTGGTAAAATCCGCTAACGCCCACGCCCACTACTGGCTTCAATGTAAGACAACCTCTATATTAATTTTTTTTCAAAATACCTTTTGGTCAAGCTAGGCAAGGCGTAGGAACTCAAATTTTGGTACAGAGCAATAATGGCCTAAAACCTCTAAGAAGGCAAAAATAGGATCGCCCACATTATCGACCATGCCCTTTTAACCTTTTAGATCTTTAAAAACCCGATTTCTCGGAAAGTGTACTCCAAATCGATTACAAATATTAAAGATATCGCTAAAAAGATATTGCTAAGTTTGCTCCATACAATAATTTTCGGTTTTAACGCATTTCGTCATGATTTTAACAAAATAAAAATAAATTGATTTTGATTTTTAGCCCCGGCCCACTTATGGGGGCGTGGCCTATGCAAATAATATAAGAATTCGGGACAAAAATTTTTAAGATTTGATGTTACACAGTATATAGGGTCGGGTATATAGAAGTTTGTCGCAAACGAACTCTTCCACTTACTCACTTGTTTGTTCAAGCAATGAATGCAATCTTTTTTCAAGCAGAAAAATGTATTAAACGTAGTCAGTCAACTTAACTTGTGTTAAAATTATATTTATAAGGCTGTACATGAATTTTATTATTAGATTGTTGTTGAATAAAAAATATATACATGAAATTTAAGATTTTTTTTTACCACCTTTTTCAATCTACCACCTATTTTCAATCCTAAATTTAGCGTTTCCCAAGTCCCTCCCAACACTGCTGTAGGACCACCGTGGACGAGGTCCCAGGTTCAATTCCCAATCCACGGTGTACCACCTCCTTTTGCCGTTCGGAAACGACAAAACAATTTTGGTCACTTTTATGTGTGTAAAACACACCTGTAACGCACACAGCATGCATGATTGGAAGAGAGGTCCGGCGATGGCTCTTCTGAGCTGCAAGGGCCAGTTCGTTTATTTTTGGTTTTATTTTTTTTTTGTAATTTTAAGCAGCAATTAAGATTTCGTCTACAGGGTTAGACGGGAAGGGTATTTAACATTTTGTTACAGATAGACTCTTGCACATACTCATCTGCGTTTTGCAAACATTGGGCTAAAAGTGACTACAAAAGTTTTTGTAGGATGTATTTAAGTATAGAAAAGTTTACTTCCTTTTATATTTCTTGTCAGATTTATTCCTAAAAATTCTTTAAAAACTTTATTAACTATAAGCATACGAATTGCCTACGGATCCTTTCGCACATTGTTGCCGGGTCTTAAATTATAATGACCAATCAAAAAAGTTCGATAACAAGGCAGCTACTGGATTCTTTCGCACATTGTTGCCGGGGCTTAAATTATAATGACCAATCAAAAAAGTTCGATAACCAGACAGCTACTGTAACTATATAAACTGTGTAGTGTCTGTTAATCTTAAAGTCCACCTAGCCCATCATCAACTATGGAGTAGGTACCTCAGGATTCATGCTGCTAATTGGGATTGATTATATGGTTTTAAACTTATGAAGTAATTCGCACTTTTCTGTAAGTAGAAGACAGATCAGTCTTCAGTCTCTTAGACCTGGTCTCTCATTTGGTAAAAGTGCGAGTCTAAAAAGCAACGTCTGGAAGCCTTGAATTTTGAAATTTTATGCGTGAAATTCTTGGCATGCGAAGCCGCTCAAAGGCACGTCCACTATCGGTGTAAATGTGTAACTACCTCCAGTGCTGTCAAATTGTAAGGCGTTGTATAAGGCTGAAATTTGACAATAAGTATCTTTTGGTGATTGTAAGACGCACAATAGAAATATAAAATCGCTAAAGCTCCCCTCGTTGGCGTGGTATCATTTTAAATAGCGGTTTTGCAACTGCGTTTTGTTCAATATTTTTGTTTCAAATGGAAAAAAAATTGTATATATCACATGTAGAGCCACTTAATTTTACATTTTGTTCTTACATGGTTTTGGAACACGCTTATAATTGGTGGCGAAATTAAAGAAAAATCGTAATTTTTCCGGAAAAACTGGATTTCGACAGTCTTTTAAGCTTATTTAGGAAAAAAAATAGCAAATAAGTTAAAACCAGACTAGCATTTGGCCACACAAATGTTTTGGCCATGCTTGCTTTTGGGGAGGCGAAAAATTTAAAAAAAGTTACAAAGAAATATCAGTTTTTACGTGCAGCAAAAGGAACATCAGTTAGGGTCCGTATTGAACGATCCGTTTTACGAACTGTAACTTTTGCCCTTCATTCTAACTGCTTTTATACTTTACTTGTGCGTTTCCAAACTGTCTGATCAGCGTGTTTGAATTCAGGGCTTTTAATAAACTCTATAGATTGCAGTGCTGTTTTTAAGCCCCATGCTAAATTGGCAAAAAAATTATAAGTAGATATAAAATAGAAAAGCTGCAATAAAATACTTGGGACCATACATAAACACTTCCCAAGTTAGTTGAGCAATGCTACGGATCCCTTAACGAGATTTATGTAAGCTGCGACACACCTTCTGCCTGGTTCTATCCGCTTTGAGAGTGAAAGCTCTATATGTTTTTTGAAGATCATATATATAACCAGACTCGACCTGGAGAAGAAAATAGGGTTTTTCAGTGTATCTCAGTGTCTACTCCACTGCAACCGACTGAAATGAAGCCATGCTAACCAACCTGCCATAGAGTTAAATGAAGAATAACAAAGTTTGTGCTTTACGTCAGGTATATTATCAAAGAATTACTAATTTGAAAATTAGAGAAAAAGAATATTATTTAAAGAGAAATTAATATTTTTTTAACGGGATTAGATTAGGTTAAACAGGGTTGTGGTGCAAAGGACCACACAGACACTAGGCACCAAAACGGGCCCATCGCGATCCCTGGGAAACAAGTTGAACTGAACTGGTTCCCCAGGGAACCATTTTAGAATAGATATAAATAAACGAGAACCATTTTAGAACAGATATAAATAAACGAGAAAACTAAATCATGGTCGTTGTACTAAAATTTGATTTACGATTGCGATAGTCAATTGACTAAAAATCATTCAATTGATTAAAAAGCAGTCAATAATTGACTAACAGTTTAATGACTTCAGTCAAAAGACTTACTGACTTAAATTTATAGAAGACTTACAATTGACTTAGTCTTGAGTAAGTTAGAAATTACTGCAGTTTAACATGCAGTCAGTTGACTGCTTTCCTTAACTTCCCAGTCAGAATACTCGAAGTGACTGGCGACTGCAATTTTTAAGTTAAAGTCGAGCAAGTCAAAAGACTTATAAATTAAATCTATTAAGTCAGTTGACTGAGTCTTAAAATGACTGCGGTTCGACAACTAATAATTGGGGCCTTTCACAAAACAGTTCGAAACACTCAAAGACTCTTGCATTACTGTTTACCTATGTAGGTAAGGTACCTACCTTCTCTATCAGTCTACACTACATAAAACAAAAATCACTGATCGCCAATAATATTGTTTTTAACTAGGTATACCTTCCAGGAAAAAACAAAGTTCAGTTAACACCTAAATCTTCACCAAAAAAATGTTAAGCTCTTTTGGACCACTTGACACATCGTGACGCGAAAACCAAAGTAAAATCAATTTTTTTCCTTCCCCAACTTTTTTCTTCTCCTTTGCAAAACTCCACTACAACTACACGTGCAATCAAAAAAATTTCGTTTAACCACTCCATGAGTCAGACCGAAATATGTACTCTCCAATAGAGCGAGACGACTCCACCAAATAAAAATGAAATACCACCAGAGAACAGAAACAGAATAAAGACAAAAAAACTACCCGCCGCCGGCAAACACAGATACCTACGTACACAATCTCACAGCCATGAAAGTATTTTTCTTTGCTTTGTGTTCGCTCTCCTTTACTGCTAATGGCACCTACACAACACCTTACTGTCTCTATGGGGGGGTGGTGCGTGCGTACAAGAGAGGAAGAGCTTTTTCCGCGAATATTTTTTCGCAGCTGTGTGCTGTGCTGTGTGTCGGCCGAATACTTATGGCGGCGCTTTAACTCAAACAGAAATTGATAGTGTTCGGCGGCCGGTTCGGTTTTTTTTTTGTCAAGAATTGTGCACATCCCAGCCACAGCGGAGCGGACTGGGGTTTAATTTGAGGTCGCAGGACATCACACATCACAGGAAATAATGTACAAACGAAAATCTTAAAAAATCTTGATTGTGCCGATGCTGGTGGACACGGTTCACCAATACGTTTCCCCAAAGCACGCGCTCTCTCCCTCTTTCTTGCTTTGTATTTGCGGCGGGAATTTTTTCGCAAATCGTTTCGGTATTGGTGTATGTGCGAAAATATCTCAAAAAAAGTGTATCTTGACGGTGTTTGGAAGAGAACCCAAAAAAAAACCCCAACAACTTATGGGACCAACCAAACTTCACACAGAGAACAAATCCCTGAAAAAAATGTTACCGCGTCGCGTCGCGCTGCCCGCTTCCACAAATCGTCCAGTTGACGCTTTTGCTTTGGCTGTGTATTTTTTCGCCTCTCTGTGTCGGTTATTTTATATATTTTATTAATTTTCTGTTCTTTCTATTTGGGGGCACATTTTCAGTTTGTAGATTACATTTAATCCGTTCAGAAGGGCTGCCACGGTCTAACCACCGGTTTTTTTCTCACAATTTTTTGGGTTGGTCTACTATTGTAGTTCTTCTTCTTGGTCTTCTTCTTGAAGATTCTTTTTTTTGTGTGTTTTCTTTGGATACACTTTTCTTTGTTTTTCGTTTTTTTTTTATTCGGTTTGGTTCCTCTGTTGTGTGCAATGTGGTGTATCTTCTTGGGGCATTTTTTTGTCTGTCAAAGCGCGGGCTATGCCATACTCACGCGAAATCCCCAAGGAGAAGAAGGAAGAAGATATTTTTCTTGTGTGTGCTTAAGTTTTTTTTTCGTTCTACACTCCTTCGAGTATCTATGTATCTCTTAACGATTTTTTTGGATTAATCTTTTTTCGGTTTTTGAAATATTTAGTTTTTTTTTTTATGTTGGCTGATGGTATTTGCAAGGTTTACGATTCCAAGAATACAAATCCAAGTGTGTGCCAGTGCCAAAGCAAAAAAAGCGATTTGTGCATATCTCCACTGAATGAGTTTCTGTGTTGAGTGAGTCCTTTTTTTCGTTTCATAATTGGAAAAAGGAAAGTGTTGTGTTTTGTTGTTCAAGAAGCGAAGTTTTTTTCACGGTCAAAATCCAAATAAGACAAAAACGCATTCAAGGATATACGACGGCCGGAAAAATGTAAAAAAAAACACAACTTAAACAATTTGTATGGGAATTTCAAGGAAGTGGAGCGTCACGTTGGATATTATAACTCTCCAGATGATTTTTAAGTGTTTTATTAATGTTAATAAAAAAATCTGTTTATTTATGTTTATTTCGCGTATGAACTTAAATAGCACCTAAAAGTGACATCCAATGCGCGCTCTGAGTGAAAAGTGTAAAAAGTTCTTAAATCCCTAAAAGAAGTTATGTACTTTTGTAGAATCAGTACTAAAAAACGTTCTAGCCTGTTACCTAAGTTTGTTTTCATCAAACTACAAAACTTAAATAATCTTATGCGACATTTAACGACGGGTTTTTGACTTTGTGCTTTGAAAGAATCCCACAAGTACTCGTGCAGCAATTGTCCTCTTATTTGCAGAAGCGCATTCGCCATATTATTATATCGTAAGCTGAAACGACGGATACTGAATTGTGCGCCATAATGTGCCTTCATATATTGTATTATTATGTATTTTCACTCTGGAGCCCAACTTTTTTTTTTTTAAACTCCTACGGAAGTGAATTCATTTAAACCCAGATCAATTTATTTATAGCAAATTATCCGACAAGTGATTTTTGTTTTTCTTAACATGTGAGATAAAACATTTAACAGCATCTCAAAGTTGTTTAATTATCTGAATCATAGTTTTGTCTTTCTGTGGAGCTCAAAGAGTCTTGTAAAGCCTCTCTACAGATTCTAATATAGTGTCTCATAAACCAAATGGGTGAATTAATTTAGCAAAGTAAGGAACAAAAATTTAAAAAATTTACCTTAGGTGACAAGAAGTTTAATCATTATCACTATTTTAAAAAATGCAAACAATTATTTTAGTTAAACTAGTGAGAAAATGTAGTCGTATATTTCGAACATTTCCGTCTTTCCACATTTATGCAACCCCCCTATTCATTTTCTTTTAATGGGATGTTTTATAACTAAAGTAACACTGCCTACTACCTACATTATTGTGGGTTAGAAGAAGTCTTTGACACAAATTTTAAGCAAATAAACGAAAATAAAATCTGAAGGTTTTTTGCAATGTTTAAATAGCGATAATTGCAGTCAAAAACCGCCTTTTTTGTGAAAATTAAACTGGTGATGACATCTTATATGTAGTTTTTTAGCGGTCTGTCCAAAAAAAGAAAAAGGACCTCTTATGGCTTCACTGCCTTGTCCGTCCGTTCGTCCAATCGCGTTGCAACTTCGCAATAAGTCGCAGAAAGACAAAATTTTGTGTGCTTTTCAGTTGCGAAAATAGTCAAAGAACCCAACGAGGGTGTTTTTTTTCAAACAGTAATAACAATTTAATTACAGTTAAAAGTTTCATGGGAAAATTGTTTAAATGTTTTTCAGGATACTGACTTTTCTTAAGGAGTGTAGAAGGCAAGAACTAGAAAAACTAAACTTATTTCTAGTAAATACTGAACTTCACTCAAAAATAATTTTTTTTTGAAAATAATGAAAATTTTTTGAGAATTGAAGATTTGAAAATGGATACGTTAGTCAATATTGAACACAGGTATATGCAACTCAAATTTAACGAAGTGCTAAAGTCATATTTTTCAGAAAAAATTTTTATGCTGCCCTTTCGACGCATTTTAGAAAAAAATCGCTTCTAAATCGCTTCTGTGTTATTAAGAGAAATCATTGAAAAAATCACACTAATCAAAAATTGTTAGAGCGAATTTAAAAGTTTCAAAATCTTCTGAGATTTAACTCAAAAACATAAAAGTATTTTCAAAAACAGTTTTTTGAATCTTCTAGTACCTTAAAGGTAAAAGGAATCAGGTTCAGATTTGGTTAAAGTACAAAGTGTACAAAAGAAAGCAAGCTGCTTTAAAATATTTTTATATTGCAGTTTCTAACTTTAGGGTTTTGAAGCCTATTTAAAAAACGAAATAAAAAGCTTGTTTTTATCTCTTGGAGCTTGTTTTTATCTCTTTTTCTACAGCTTGATTTTACTTAAAAACATAAAAGCATTTTCAAAAACAGTTTCTATAAGTCTTCTAGTATATAAACGGTAAAAGGAATCTGGTTAAGATTTGGTTTGAGTACAAAGCGCACTAAAAGAAAGCAAGCTTAAAATATTTTTAAATTGCTACTTCTAACCTAAGATTTTCAAGGCCTATTTAAAAAACGACTTCGAAGACTTGACTCAAAAACATTTTTAAAAATGATTTTTTAAGTATTTCTGGTCCCTAACGGTTAATTAATTAAATTTGACTTAATTATGTAACGTTTAAAAGGCAAACTAACTCCATTATAAACATTTCAGAATTGCCGTTTCCAAGCTCAATTTTTTTAGCCAATTTAAACAAACGAAAAAACAAAACAGCAAGTTTTACATTTTTTTGAATGCTAGCGCAGGTGGTTGTAAAATTAAAAAAAAAAATAACGGTAATTGCAAAAAAATCGAAATTTCTTATGCTTATTAAATTTTAGAAATTATAAAAAAGACCAAGGAAATGTATCTTCTCCATTCCACATGACCGTTAGCCAACGCAATAGATTAAAAAAAAATAATAAACTTATACCTAACAGTTTTTCTTAAGAAAAAAAATGTAAAAAAAAATTAAACAAAAAGTGTTACTCCAGCCTTTATTTTTGATTAACGAAACAACAAATCACCCTATATAAGAACAGTAGACAGCACTACGAAGAAAGTATACAACAGACTGTAAAATATATTCAGAAATAATTTAAATAAGCAAATATGGGTTAAGTTTAACCTTCAACAAAAGTTGACTTAAAGTAATGCTAGTAAAAATTGTACTTTATAGAAATAAAATCAGAGGTACTGCTGGACAAAGTTAGAGAACGATGGTAGTTTTCTTTTTCGACGTTTTATAAATTAATGAAACCATTAGTTATTAAAAATATCTCTTTTTTAGGTTTTTGTGATTTTTTTTATATTATAACAGGTAAATAACTTTTTTTCCTTTGAAATTATGTAAAAATGAAAATAAAAAAAAACTCATCAAAAAATTAATTTGCATAACAAAAAAAAAATGTTAACGTTCCTCTAATTTTATCCACCAGTGTATAACAAAAAAAAAGTTTTGAGCAATCTTAAGAGAAATCAAGCTTAAAAATTTCGAACTTCGTAGATGTGGCGGTAAAACGTTTGTCAACTTCAAACTTTTTTCGAACCCAAAACTTGTCTAGGAATATTCATCTAACTTTGCCAAATGGTCTTTTGGAATCAAATTTAAATTTGAGGTTGTCTTACAATCAAGAAGATTGTGGTATTGGCTTTTAGTGGAGTTAAAAAAGTCAACCAAGTCACAATTTAAGCTTAATTTTAAAAACTTTAAAACTTCTCATATAGTTACTTACTTACTTAAGGTGGCGCTACAGTCCGGGGTGGACCTGGGCCTCAGCCAACAAGCTAAGCCATCCAGCTCCTAACGCATATAGTTAGGCGGAAATATTTTAACAAATGATTTGATTTTTTAGGCATTGTTTGAACGCATCATCCGAACTTTTAATATACCCTGGGTAGCTCCAATTCGAGTTTGATCAAAATTTACCATAATGTGAAACACCTGACAGGGTAGAGGCTATTCTTTTTTTATTCTTTATTTCACACAATGATTCAACGCTAAAAACGCCACCGATAAAAGCAAAATATTGAAATTTGCATAATATTTCTCTCAAACAATTAAAACCTACAACTAATCAGTTTATGTATGTATCACTCCCAATAAAATTCTTAGTAATAAAAATGAGCCTACAATAGAAACTAGTGAATACCTAGTTCAGAATTGAACAGAGAGATTAAACAATTCGGCCGCTAGTTTTTCAGATTCACTTGACAACTAAATTAGAGGCCCCATTTAGCTTGTAAAAAAACGCCTTGTTCTATTATTTTTTAATCTGACATTTAAAAGTCCAACTTTCTGTTATGACATCTTTAGTAATTGTAACGGCTTATGATGTATATACGTTCTAGGGAAGGATGGATAAAACTTCTAAGAAGCAAATGATTTTTTAAGCTTTCCCTTAAAAAATCTTTGATTATAACTTAAGTCCAAACTACATTTATTAAAACGTCATCTAATGATCAACAAATTGATATCGCCAGCATAAAAAACTTCCTTTTCAAACACTCGTCATTATAACGTTTAGAATAGAACAACAAGCTGCAGTAAATTGAGCACATGGCTAATTAGTAATACAACTTAAAAAAAAATCTTAATCAAAACCAGAAACAAACAATAAATAAAATTTACTTCTTATGATTTTACTACACAAAATCACTGCGAACGCATTTCAGTAGCAAATTAAAAAAAAACCACAAAATCGACATGCAAACCAACGAACAATAATAATTGGATCTTCGTAGATAAGTGTATACTTGTAGCTATAGAAGTTGTTTTAAGATAATTTCATTTTGCAGCACACAAACTCATTTGAATGTATAGAAATACGAATATGTAAGCCACTTTGGAGATTGTATTGGTAAATTTGTATCTGACACGTTGTATAGCGTATTCTAATGTGTATGATGTCATTCGCAAATTCGCAAAAAACAAACGAAGACAAATTTGCGATACTTTTTCGTCGTTGTGTTTTTGTGTAATAATTTATTGTATTTTTTTTTTTTTTTTGCAAAATACGAGAAGGTCTTCATGTGAGAACTTCTAAATGCCGACGGCAATTTATAACATTAAAAGCCGAATGGTATTTTTTTAAAGAAGAGTCCATTGTATACGATCTAGCTACTAGAAACTAGAAGATTGTACCAACCTACCTACCTACTTTCGTTGAAAAGTTAAAAGATTTGTCTACATCTTTTAATTTTTCCCATTTTCTTTAATGTAGGTTTATAAGTGCGCGGCAGTGGTTTTCTATTTGACCTTTTTTGCGTGATTGATTGAGTGTTATTTGGTAAATTTGCCAAACTCGTTCGAGTTGTAGGTATAAATATATTGTTGATTTACTATCGAAAATCTCCGAAAATTGCCTCTTTCAACTTAATTTGGTGAACATTATTCGGAAACACATTGAATGTTTTTAACGCTTAAAATATGTTTATAGCTTAAAACAGATCAACCTATGGCCTGGCCATAGTCATCAACCGCATGCATGCTATGTGTAGGTAGTTGTTCTTAAATACTTAAAGGGGCCCATTTCGTTTACCCAAACCAGTGTGTAATGAGTTTAATGTTTAAGTCTGTAACGCAGTGAAATAATCACTGTAGTTCCCAAAGACGTTTTAGAGATATGATCGAGACCGACAGGAGAACCGTCCGTCTGTCCGTATGCAAAAAAAATTGGTGAAAAATTCGCACAATTAACTAGGTGAGTCCCTAGGACTCACTTTGTGAAAATTTGTACTATTTTGGATACGTTTTTAATGAAAAATGCGTTTGTTCTTACAACTTTAACTTCTTCCTAAGAGGATGAATTAATAATGCTTATAAAAATTTAGCTTTATCTTGGTTTCATCGGAGGAACTGTTTAAGTCTAAATTTGTTTTTTTTTTTTTTTTGTTAAAATCACGATTTTCAATCTTTAACAAAAACTTATAAAAAAATTACACAAAAATTTAAGAGTTAGTTTTTCCAAAAGTAAAGTAAAGCTTATCCGGAAAAGTGAGAAAAACAACATGTCACCATATAAAACAAAAAAACGTGCAGGTACTAAAAAGCACCCTTGTTTATATCAGTTCGTTTCTTTTTTACATTATGTAGTTTTCTTTTAAAATCCAAGCCTTTTTGAAAATGCAGCAAAGGTAAGCAGTTTTAGTCCTCTTTTTATTGTTGCAAACGTATCGTTTTAGTTTTTTAAATTTTCATATTGTTTAATTTGTATGCAGAATTGATATGACTGATTACATATCAGAATCATTGGTTGATGTAGAATTAATGGAAGGTCAAACAAATCCCGTTTATGGTTGATCCCGTATGAGGATCATTGCAGAGTTCCCCCTTTGGACAACTCTTTTGATCGGTCTACTAAAATCGATATCAAAACTTGAATTCTTTGCAAGAAAAACAAAAAACGTAATTTAAAAAAGGCAACATAAATACGCACATGAGTACCTGGGACTCACTAATTCTCTAGAAGTCCCCTTTCCATTTAGTTTAAAAGTATGACCAACAAATATCGTGTGTGTTACCACACTGCATGATGGTACTATTGTACAGAAATGCAAGATCTCTATGCAAAAGAAAAAGTTGTGGTTCTAGTCCAAAATGTATGCAATCACCAATAATAAGGCTTTCAAAAGTTATATTTTGCATCCCACCCACTTTCTGGGGGCGTGGGTGTTTCTTCTTTAGGTAGGGTAGGGTATTTTGCAATCCGTCACAGACGGACTTAGGGTTTTACATATGCACTTTCCAATTTTGTGCCTATTCCGAGAGTTGTAGCATATTCAATCCAACTTTCGGAATAGGCAAGTTGGATTGAATACCCTCCAACTCTCGGTCTGTTTTTTGGGACCTCGCCAAGGTAGAAAAGTAGAAAAAACTTCTTTTGTCCGGATAAGGATTCTCTTGCTCAAAACCCGGATATAGCTACTAACCACAATGCCCAAAATTCAAATTAAATGAAGAAGCTAACCGAACTTATTGTTGCTTATATTGGGGAGTAGCCTCTATAGAAATGCCATATTTTAAAAATCTGTTTCATAACAATTAAAAAATAAAAAATTTCTTTGGTCTTTGGTAATTTCGAACGTCACCAGATGAATGTTTTAATGCTTTTAGTTTGCTTTTATATGATTTTCAAATACTTGCTCTCTTTTGGCATCATCTCTCGAAACGATTATGATCCCAACCATTCAATAATTATAGATCGTTGTAATTTTAAAATTTTCGGTACTAAATACTTATTTTTCTTTAATATTTTTTAAAGTATGTTCCTACGAATGTTACTTCGTAAACTAAATTCTTATTTATTTTTAATAAATAAGAATGTAACTTCTTTGTCATAAAACATACATTTTTATTCATAACTAAACTTCTTTTTTAACTCTACTAGAGAAAGGTTAGGTACTAACGGCATCGCTAAACGAATTACTTAATCAAATAAATGTTTGTATTGTGCCCTAGAAGCTTGACAAAAAACAAAGATGAAACAGCTAGGATGAGCCGGGTCCAACCTCTCATAATATGATCTGTGCGTTGTGCTCTTCACATACGGGGGGGCCCTACAGTTTTTTTTTCATCGAATCCGAAGTTGAGAACTTTTTCATACATATTCTCCGTCAATGAAAATCAGAGGGTTTTCCATTTCCTCGTGAAGGTTATGGGGAGCGTGAAAAAGATCAAGTTTTTTTATTAACTAAATAATGACCGAGATGGGAATCGTAAAAACTTAAGTAACTTATCATTAACTCGTCAAGTTCTTTGACAACACCTTAAAAAGTAAAGCTTGAAGATTGTTTATGTACATTATAGAAGTAACTCTATTTGAATATTCGATCGGCTCTGTCCTCGACTCGCTGGCTATAAGGTAAAATTTTAAAGGAAGTGATCGAGTTGTCAGCTGCTCAGCAGCTTAATTTGAACATAAAATATGGATTACTCACATCTGCACTATTCAACACTCAACCGATTCTAATACGCTTTAAAGTTTCTTCTTTATTTCGTTTTTATTGAGTGTTCCATTTTCCTTAATTTTCCCGATTAATTCTTTGATTTTTAATGAAACAAAATGTAAGCGGGACATTAACAAAACATTTTATTCAGAAAGATTTGGATACTTGGAAGGGCGATCAACGTTATTGAGCCATGCTGCTGGCAGCTTTGCTGGGTAGCACATATCCCAAACGAGCAATTTTACATAACTCTGGCGCATAAATTTGGTTAATTTTGACCAAAAGCCTTAATTATGTTGGCTTTAAGGGCCGTAGAATTTTGTGGTCAGTTGCCATAGACCTGGGACCTAAAATTAACCCACAGGAAGAAGTCTAACGGGGTCAAGTTGTACGCTCTCGGTGGTCAAATTTACATCGCGTGTGATAACCGTTCCCATTATAGTGCGGCTGTGTGGCACGTAGCGCTCCCGTCCTGTTGAAACAACGAATCATGACAATGCGTTCTTAAAACCAAAAATTATTTCAGAAAACAAACCGTTTTTTCCTAAAACTTACTTACTTACTTAAGGACCTGGGCCTCAGCCAACAAGCTTCGCCAGCCAGCTCTGTCTCTAGCTAACCGTCTCCAGTTTCGCACGCGAAGTTGGGTGAGGTCCCCTTCCAATTGCGCCACCTGAGTCTCGGTGCTCCTCTACCGCGCCGTTCCTGCGGTGTGCATTTTTCGAAGATTTTCCGGGCCGGGACGTTGGTGTCCATCCGCTCCAGATGACCCAGCCACCGCAGACGTTGTGTTCGTCAGCCCGTACAGTTCGATGTTATATCTCCCCCTCCACTCTCCGTCTATGCAGACGGGACCGTAAATCGTCCGAAGAATTTTCCTCTCGAAGCAGCCTAAAGTGTTTTCATCCGTTTTTGACAGGGTCCATGCTTCTGCACCATAAAGCAGGACTGGGATGATGAGGGTCTTACACATGGACACTTAAGTTGCTCGAGAGAGGGCTTTGCTACTCAATTGCCTTTTTAGCCCAAAGAAACAGCGATTGGCAAGAGTTATCTTTTTTTTGATTTCAGTGCTGATGTCATTGGTTTTTTCCTAAAAACGCCCCCTAAAAGTGGGCGCAGCTCAAAACTTTGTATGGAGCAAACATAACAAATAGTAATATCTTTAATAACTATTTGTTATAATTTTTTTTAGATTTGGAGTGAACTTTTCGAGAAATAAAAATTAAACATGTTAAAAGTGGGCATGGTCGATATTGTGGGCGGTCCAATTTTTGCCTATTGGGTTCCTTCTTGGAGTTCCTAAATTTGAGTTCCTATATGCATTTTGAAAGAAAATTTGAAACAGAGGTTGTCTTACATTGAAGCTAGTAGTGAGTGTAATCGTTGACGGATTCAACCAATTTTCACACTTTGTCTGTAGGTACAAAATAAGAACCAAGATTCGCTCCAAATTTGAGCGTCCTAGCTCAATTTTAAAGACCTAAAAACTTAGGTCTAAGGGGCCTACGGTGATTATTTTACTGCGTTACAAACTATGTATTAAAATTAATAAACCCTGGGTCGGGTATAAAAAGTGAAAAAAACTTAAGTTTTCAAATTTTCTCTTGCCACTTTTGCATATTTTTAAAATTGAAATAATGCCAATTCGGAAATAAAAAAATATGGCATTCTCGCCAAAATATTTGGGAATTTTTTCCTAGGTAAAAACGCCAAAACTTTGTAAATATTAATGGAGATTTTTTGGCTTTTTTCAATTTTAACTTTTTGGCCTAATTTAAGTGAACCGTTAGAATTTGTAGTTAAAATTCGAATGAATCAAAAGTTTTTTCTGTGTTTCCCTTTTTTGTTTTTCTTCAATTTTAGACACGAGGATGGGATACGGGTAACTTTCTGTTTACATAATTTGTCCTTAAAGTAGCGAAATTTCAGGAGTAAACCTGCGATTTGATGCTTTTTTGCACATAAATTGACCAATTTTTAAAATGCTTCGATGACTTTGGCAGCAGTTCAAAAAACTGTCGCAGTTACCTCCTTTGAAATAAAAAATGCTTACCCGAATGTCCTAAGTATATTTATTTTGAGTAAAAGCTTTATACAATTATCTCCAAGAAGTGTTTTGGCGGTGCAATTTAATGACTATGCGATAATAAACGCCTCATTACCTCTGGCATCAGGGGTAATAATTTACACCGTTAATACCATTAAAGTTCATCATAAATTCATTACAGCGATAACCGATAACATTTCGATAACAAGCGTAAATATTTACCTATAAAGTGCTTAATAAATAATAGCTTGCTGCGCTATGTGAGGTAACATATTAGCAAGTTTAAATTACTGTCTGTCATGCTAAGAGTGTTAAGTTGATGGTAGTGTTGAAGATCGCTAGTTCCGATTGAGGAAAAACATTTTTTTGTTTAGTGCGCATGGTATTCATTCATTTGAAGGAAATTCAAATTTTATTGACAAGGCTACGTAAAAAATTACCAGCATTCAGTTGAATTCTAGAGCAATAAATGAAGCTTACTAGAGGCCTACTGAAAAAGTTGTAGCTGGGTATCAGATATGACAGCTTTTTGAATAAAAATAAGACTGACTAAATCTCCTTGTCGGATGTTGCATTCTTCATATCTCCAGGAGTACATAATCCGTTTACATATCGTCGGCGAACTTCCCCCTTATACCTACGTACATCCTACAAAGAATATGCATCCTCATGGCTCATTAAAAACGCGACTTTGCAAATTGGTCCTTTGGGTTTAATTTTCCTTCCATTAAATTATCCCGGACATCCTTTGTGTCTGGCTGAAGGTAGCAGAGATACATGTTTTGTAGCTTATTTTTCATTTTACTCT
Organism: Neoascia interrupta; assembly: GCA_947623515.1. NCBI lineage: Eukaryota > Metazoa > Arthropoda > Insecta > Diptera > Syrphidae > Neoascia > Neoascia interrupta. Next base: position 140,258,188 of record OX392463.1, read on the forward strand.
CTAATCCCCGCGCCAAAGGGACTCATTAATATTGCATGAAAGGATTTTTATGGATTTGCTTTAATTTCCTATTACAGGGCTACGCGCGTTAACCTTGCAGTGAATACCATCAATCAATTAGTTTCAACTAAACCAATTATCTTGTTACATAAATAATATTTTTAAAGCAAACAAAATAATTGTCTTATTTTTTTCTTATTTCAGGTGCTTTTTGACTGTTTGGAACATTTTTAATAATTACGTTAATAGTTGTTAAAAAAATCGTTTTTGTTATTTACTGAAAAAATAAATCTCTTTATTTGTGCAATTTTTTTCTTCATTCATACAACAACCAAGAAATAGTGTAATGAATTTATTTAATTATATGACAAAAAAAATAACCAAGTTTAGTTTCCTTAAATACAAAAATCAACAACAAAAATTCCAAATTACTCTCCAAGTGTTCAGTTTCGTTTCGGTGTAATACATTTTACAAAATCAATCAATAATAAAATGCAATAAATAATAAAAAAGAAATAGAAAATAAAACATCAAGTTTAAGTTTTTCTTTTCCAATCTTAAATTCAAATTGTTCTAAACTGCAAAATTATAGTGATTCAAAAAATAAATTTCGACAACAGCAAAAAGATGTGTAATTTATATTTAACTTTAAATAAAAATATAAAAGAGTAAAGTGTGTTATTGAAAAACAAAAAACCAAAAATAATAATAAAAAAAAAAAACAAATTTTCGGCTCCAGGAGAAAACCATGAGGACAAAAGAATATTTAACAAAACCACGGATTAAAATGCAAAAGAAAAAATAAATAAGAAAAACAGAAATCGTATCGATGCATGGACTTGATGCATTTCTACTTGTAGCAGTTGCAGTTTCGGAAAACAAAATAACTTAATGTCAAGTGGAACATCCGGCCGTTTACAAGTGCAATTGAGAGTTGGTGAGTTGAATTTGACAATACAATTTAAATACAATTGTAACTATATTATTAGAAAACTTATTACTATCAAGCATAAGCATTTATCTATAAGTTACATTTATTCTAATAGCTTTAAAGGCTGTGCTAAAAAAAAATCGTATGAACACTTAGAAATAAAATTAAGGAGTGGTCAAGTTGGAATGTATATTTTAGATTATTGTTTTGGCAAGGCCGTATATCTAATAATCGCCCAGATTATTAAATCCTGAAAAACGACGAACAAGGTGAAGATGGATTGAAGAAACGACAAATTTGGTCTAAAACTTTTAATTCAAACTCTATTATTTTTGGCTTAAGTGGTTCGATGTGGTTCGATTAGAAAAATATAGACCGAGTAACGAATATTGACCGAATATTCGTTTCAACACTAGCTTATTTCTCGTGAAGTCCTTTCCCTGTACCGCCACGCCGGCTGCACAGTGGCCCGTTTCGACTTTATGGCTGTAAAAATCGCAGTTCCTTCAAACATGAGAATATATAACGTCAGCATTACTTTTTTTCTTGTAGACCACTTTAGGTTTGAAAAATATTCACAGGGTGTTTCAGAAATGGCTACAAAATATTTTGTTCAAATTGTTGAAATTAAGATTCTTAAGTTTTTACCTAATAAACGTCAGAATAAAGTTTGTATATTTTTTTATTAATTTTTTAAATGTAGACGCAATTTAATAAATTTAAAGTTAAACCGTGGAAAAATAGATATAAATAAAATAAATAGAGTGGCGCAACAGCTCGAGGTGAACCAGAGCCAACTTCTCAACAATGTATGCTGGTGTGTTAATTTCTTTACATACAAGGGGACCTACATTTTTTTGCCGAATCCGAACGGCACTTTGAGAAGTTTTTCAAGACAAATGATACTCTCGGAGGGCTTGTCAGACCCTCGCGGAGGTGGGGACCGTGAAAAAGAACAAGCCTTTTTTTTTAGATGACGATGGCAGGATTCGAACCCAGACCTCCGGCGTAGTAAGCACACACACTAACCACTACGCCACGGCACCCCCACGGAAAAATAAATACATATTCTAAAATTTACGTACACATAAGCATTAGTTCTATAAGCTATCATCTAAATCCGTGGTAATTCGCAATAACGCATATAAAAAGTGTTAAGGGCTTTTAGATTTTTTTAGGTCCTTACATGCCCTTGAAAAGAAATATGTGGATCGTATAAGGCTATCAAGTGCCTTTAGCCAAGTCTTCTTGGCCAAGTGCCTTCTCTTGTAGTCCTTATTTTTGGACTCGGGGGCTTCCTTTGATAACTTATCCTGGTAGAAGTGGTTGATATCTTATGACAGGGGGAGGTGTACAGGCTTACAGCAACGAAGATCGGTTGAATTTTTTAGGTGGGCAAAGATCGAACGTAGAAAAAACAATAAAATCAAAATTCGTACAAAATCAGTTTTTAGGTGCCGACTCTTGAGGACTACATTTCATCTGTAAAGCAACTGACAAAACTTGACACGTTAGTCTGTAAGATTTTTAGTTGCCACATAGATTACCTGCCTGAATAAAGCTATCGAAATAATCGATTCTGTACCTACTATCAACTGTAACTTTTCGCACAAAAATAGCATAAAAGTTAGATTTGTTTCCCAGGCCGTGATCAAATGTAGTTATCCACAGAAACCTGGGAGGCAACTCCCATTTCTCATTAAAAAAAGAAAAATATGTTCGAAATTGTTGTCCAGTACAGAGTTATTGCGGACTTACCCACCAAATTTTGTGGGCTAAGCTAACTTACTCCGGTATCGAAATTGACTGTAAAACTTAGTTCTGCTTTACTCTTCTTAACTCGTGTTTGCCGATGATGATAGATCGAAATGCGTCTAGGCAAATGAATTAAAATCCATTTTGATTGATCATTCATATCAATGCGCTTTATCAATGAAAACCCTTTTATAAAATTAAGCTGCTTTACTCATTTTAACTGCGAAACTCTTCGGAAAACTGGCCATATTTGTAAGCGTCTGGATATTCTAGCGCTAACTACCTTCATTTTATGTCTACGTTAATTTAAAAAATTTACAATATTGTCTAGTGCTAGTTCTATAATGAAAAACCTTTACTATATGTTTACCTCAAACTCTTTTAAATTAAAAAAAATCTCTAATCGGGTTGTGATCACTGTTCAATTAAACTGTCTGGCCTTAAGAAATCATAGAAGCAAAGGAAAAGGGATTAAATTAGCCTTAAAAAAAATTTCTAGACCGCTTTTAGGTCTTTAAAATTGAGCTAAGAAACTAAAACTTGCAGTGTTGCTTGGTTCTCATTTTATACAGACAAATTACGAAAATTGAGAAGATCCGCCACGCTCACAATTGACTTGAATGTCAGAAAAACTCAAATTTTCATATTTTTTCAAAATGCCTTCTAGTCAAGTTAGACAAGGCATATGAACTGAAATTTTGGTGCAGAGTAACAGCGGCCAGAAGTTTTAATAAGACGAAAATTGGAACGCCCACACCATGCCCACTTTTAAGATGTTAAGTCTTTAAAAACCTGATTTCTCGAGAAATTCATTCTAAATCGAAAAGGTGTCACAAATATTAAAGATATTACCATTTGCTAAGTTTGTTTCGTGCAAAGCATTGAGCTCCGCCCACTTATAGGGGGCGTTTTTAGGAAAAATTTTTTTTTGTAGTACATGTTAATATTTGCTTTTAACGCATTTTCTCACGATTCCAACGACATTAGAATAGCTCACTCGCTTTTTTGGGAGCGTGGTCAATACAATGAATTGACATATTGAATCAGGCCAAAAAACTTTTAAGGTTCGAGGGTCGATAATTTAGAAGTTCGTTACAGACGAACTCTTGCACTTACGCACTTGTTGTTTCTACCTATGAAAAACAAAACAAGATAATAAAAATTGACTGCCTTCTTTCAATCAAATCCCTCTAGCGCAGCTTTTTTGTAAGATAATTTTTAAAAAATATAAGAGTATAAGAGTACTCACTGAGTTTGATTTGACGATGCTCGAACTTTTGTTTTCTTTTCCACTCAAACTGAAAAAAGCGAAAAGAGGTGTTTAAAAAATTTGTTTAATTAATTTAAAAAAATATTTTTATATTTTTTATAAATTTAATATATATAAAGTTTATTAATTTTTGTTTTTAAATAGAAAAAGTAAAAAAAATCAACCCGCTCTATAAGCCAAACCATGCATCAAAATAATAAAAAGGTACACAGACGTCAAATAGTAACGGGTGATTTTGTAAGAGGTTGAGAACTTTAAAAAAAAAAAAACACAAAAAAATCCAAAAAAATTAATGAAATATTTATTTGAATCGATAGTTTGAACCTTGCAATTTAATGTTTAAAGATAATTTCATGCAAATGTTGACCGCGGCTGTGTCTCAGGTAGCCCATCCGCTGAGTCCAATTTTGGCATACTCTTTCACACATATCGGCCGGTATCTCACGAATGAATGCATGGATGTTGGCTTCCAGTGCGTCAATCGAAGCGGGCTTGTCCCTATAGACATTAGCCTTGACATACCCCCACAAAAAATAATCTAATGGTGTCAAATCGCACGATCTAGGCGGCCAATTGACCGGCCTGAAACGTGAAATTAACTGTTCTTCCGAATAGACTGCTCAGATGGTCGAGAATGCCGACCATAAAATGGAAGCAGCGCGCGATGAACATTTCGAACCGAGCACGAATTTTGATAGTAAAATTCAATAATTTGCAAGCGTTGGTCATTTGTAAGACGATCCATGGTTAAATTGCAAACCAAACTGAAGCTGTTTGACAGTGACACAAGGTACTAAACACACGTCAGCTGTCAAAACCAGTGTTGCCAAAACCAAACCAGCTAAAAAATCACCCGTTACTTGCCGAGACATAAAATTTTAAAGCTTAAAGCTTGAGTAATTGAGTCGGTGGTATAATATTCTTAAAGCAACATTTGTAAAACAAACATTTACACCAAGGAACTCGGAGTTAACGACCATAGACTGTGAAGTATGTTCGCAAAACCACACAACCGATGCCACAATGGGTATGTGGCACAAGCGACTTCCTAGGATGGTTATCGCTCGTGGAAGCGACGCGACGTGAGTTGGTCATCGAGATCGTGGTTATTTGATCGCTTTTTAAGACCACGTTTAAACGTTTTCGTTTTTTAAGCCCACAAATTACTGCCCTAAAAGTCCATCTATTCAGTCAACATAATCTGCGCCATAGACGGTTTTTGGCGGACGGACATTTAAATTATGTTAAATATCATACCAAATAGTATCGACGGCTTCGAAATAAAATGGAAAAATCGCTGACACCGCACTCGAATTTAACGTTACGAATTACGAACTCTTTTAATGAAAAGTATTCAGTATAAAAATTTTAATGTAATTCGGGTGAATTGATCATATGAATTTTGGAATTTGAAAAAAAGAATTGTATTTTTTTACTCACCAAAATCAATCTGAATTCACTCGGAAAGTTTTCAATTTGAGTGGAATTTCTATAGATTAAAGATCTGAAACAAATAATTAAATAAAAAAAAATTATTTAAATAAATAGTTAAATAATTATAAATAGTTGATAAACTTTGAAAAGCTCAATTTGCGCAATGTTATAAAATTTCAACAAGACACGAGTTATTTTATTACGTAAAATACGAACACTATTTCTAAATTCGAACTTCTGCAGAACAAGTATTCTTCCAAAACATATTTTTTGTGACACTGTTATAATTAAGATTTTAAATTATTATAAAAACAGAATAAATAAATTAATTTTAAGAACAGGACCCTGGTTCAGTTTTATAGGCTCGCCTTTCCTGAGAGTAAAAAAGTAACCTGTCTTCAGGCGAGATTTATGCTATGTGCTTAAATAAGTTACTAGAAATTTTGTTGTCCACCAGTAGATTTTCAGCAACATAGTGGATGAAGTACTGCCGGGCACACTATTAATTTTAGTTTTCCCTAATTTCGTCTCCTTTGCGAACATTAATTCAAATTTTTTTCAAAAATTATTTTAAAAGACTCGATTGCAAGAAGGAAACGTTTAGATTAACGAGAACCTGAACTAGATCAGTGATCACTCTTATCTTAAAAAAAAGTTAGGATTTTTCCCTACCGAATTCAAGACAACCTCCCACTGCGCTTTTCCCCGTTTAATATGTAGCTTGAAAATTTTTTGGGAAATTTCACAGGATGACTCAAAACCTTTGTAAAAAAAAATACTCTGGCCACAGTATGAAATGTTGACACGCTTCTGTCTGCTTGCTTAAAGCAACCGGCTTAAGGCAATAATATGACCGTCTTACTTAATAGCAACGAATATTTCGACCATATTGATCTTGTTCTGCTTGTCGATTCCCTGCCCCTTGGGCAAAACGACAGACCATGTCGGTCACTTCTAATCGGTCAGTTTTTACGATCTAACCCCAAGGTGCCGTTTGAGTTGCTTTACATCTGTAGTCCTTGATATTTTACGGCACAAAAAGAGAAATATAACCCCAATTTTGGCTTATAGGAAGGTTTGCTGAAAACATAGGGTAATCATTTGTGAAATATGTTGATAAACGTTTACAGAAAAGAGTCAGTATTGCACTGTAATGGATTTGCTCTCCTAAACAAACGTTTCTGTGTTAGCTATTGCCTTTTTGAAACACAGAAAAGTTTGTTTGACAGTAGGCAACCCCTGATTTTTAAACAATTTTGTACTTTATGTACCTAGTGCACGGTGGTTACATAATTTGCTAAGATTTAAAAAAAACTACCTCTAAATGAAAAAATATAAAGCTTAGGTACCTACAGTAGGTATACTGCCTGACAATAAATATACCTACTAGGCAATTTTTTCATGCACACGCCTATGCGAAAATTAAGCACATAAATGCCATTACTGGACAACGCCCAAAGTGCAATTTTCCATTAATTTACCGAAAAAGAATGCATTTCACATATCCCATATGGGTAAACACCCTCATATAATACACACAATCCTGTCTATATAAATATACCTACGGCAGGTATTAGCATTTCACATAATGTGCGAGTGAAAAAATTTTATATCCGGGTACATATTTGCAATTATCGCCTCCATAGCAACAGAGGAGCAGAAAAATGTATTTCCCGTGCTCATTGCGCTGAAATTTTAAAATCAGCCAAAAAAAGACTTACCTACTTCGCCCCATTATTGTCTCCCAATGGCATCATCGTGCGTCGTAACGCTGCTGAACTGCCCTTCACTCACATACCCATGCCATACAGGCCGCCTGCAATTAATGAAATTTCCAATTTAAATCTCATTTTCGAAAAGCGCCTCCATCTATCGCATTGCGATTTCTATGCTTTGTTCGTTTTTATCCAGCATTAATGTCCATTGTCCAGGACGAATGTACAGTTCCGCTGTCACCAAGGGATGATTTTTTTTTTACTCCCCACACCCCAGCTCCATTTCCGCGTCAGCGTCATCAGCATCAGAACAACGAATATCAAATTAATCGAAAATGATTTTAATTCTTTTGCTAGAGCTTTTATGTGCGCTCTGTTGCGAAAGGGGTTGCAGTAATTTTTGTAGCGCCCTCAAGGACAAAAAAATTATTTTGCTCCGCGACCTACAACAAAAACTTTTTTGCCCAAGCATCCCCATCACGTAGGTTAGGTATATTATGTGAAAGTGCACACACCGACCCATACACACAAAGAGAAAGATACACGCTTTGGCTATATACGTACATTTTCACCATCCACCCTCTTGAGTGTATGCCTAGTTTTTGGTATTGACGGTGGCTTAAAGCGTGCGCCTCCACCATCAGGGGATGACGATGCTGGCTGACACAAAAAATATGCATAGTAGGTATGAAAGGGATGCTGCACGATAGAGCTTTCAGCATCGGCATGTATTCATGTTATACCTGCAAGCTTCACTTGCACATAAATAAAATGCCAAATGCAATAGTTAGCTGGTGCGTTAAGGCGAGAAGGAATATGTAGTGTATAATGTAGGTATTTCGAATATGACATTGAGAGGAAAATGTTCAACTTCTAATTTAGTTTTGGGAATATTTGTTTGCCTTATGGGCAACAATCCAACAACACATCAGTTAGCGATTTGTGTACAGTACCTACATGTCTTCAAGAGATGCACGAAAGTGAAAGTACCTACTTCTGGGAATGTTGGTCCCTGGAAGAGGTTAATAGCTTCGTTGTTTGCATTTGCATTTAGTTGAGATTTCCACTTAACACTCGTACATGATAACAAATATTTTCGAGGAAATGTAGGTTTGTTCCAAGCCCGCTAACCAAGTTATTGCAAATGTTTTGATTGTGGAACAAGGAATTAAATACATAAGAGGGTATTTGCCTTAAGAAAAAAAACTGTCTGAAAACTTTGAAAATTGTTTTGCAGGATATTTACTACATATTTTTTAAATTGCCCCCATTGGTGGAATTTCAAATTGGCAAAAAATCGGCGAAAAAATTGGCAGATTTTATTTGCCCAATAGAAATAGAATTCGATCGCTATTGTTAAAAGATCCACAACCGAAGTAAGGTAGATCAAAAGAGACGGTTGCTGCATGGGTAACTGCAATTTTCTAAGCACTTTTTTAAGTGATGATAAATTTTGAGTAAGTGGTTACGTTTTTTGTCTAACTTCGTTACACACTAAATAAATAGAAAAATTGGCGCAACAGCTCGAGGTGAACCAGGGCCAACTCCTCAACAATGTACGCTGTGTGTGTTAATTTCTGCACATCCATGGGGACCTCCAATTTTATGGCGAATCCGAACGGCATTTTGAGAAGTTTTTCAAGACTTGAGAGGGCTTGTCAGACCCCCTCGCAGAGGTGGGAACCGTGAAAAGGTACGATTTTTTTTTTTTTTGGTGACAATATGGTGGGATTCGAACCCAGATCTCCGGCGTAGTAAACACACACACTAACCACTACGCCACGGCATACACCCCACTTTGTTACACTTTTATTTCGGTGCCGTGAAATAACGCCAAGTGAAATAAGGCCAAATTCAGAAATTTCAGAAGACGAAGAAAAATTCGTGGAACCTTCCTATAATCGCAAAATTCTTTGCCGGGGCCTAGCGTTTTATATTCGCTTGGGCTTTCTGTCAGTGGGGCTAAGCTCAAGAAAGAAAAATGGCTAGACTAGGGTACGCTCAGTTGACCCTCTCGATAATAATGCTTTGAAACTCTATTGGCAGTCTGGGGCCATCATGCATTGATAATAAGTAGGCATATATTTTTGAGGCAAACGTTAATTCTTCGGTTTCGACAAACGGTCGAAAATTTACTAGCCCAGACCATTACAGAGCCTCTGACATAAGCCACCCCTAAACGAAGTTTTATTGCTCATACATAATGCTCATATGACTGCCATTATAGTTTTTTCGGCATGTTGTCAGGAATCTGAAAAAATCACTTCTATCCGTCTTCGCACCAGTTTTTAGGGTTTTCGCGTAAAAAATACCCCATTATTTTGGAGTCTGTTGCGAGAAGAGGGTCTAGGGTTTTGCTAGTCTATGTATGTAAGGTCCCGAAAGGCCAATACATAGTTTGCTTTTCTTACTTTATTAAAAGTTGCGGTTTTGTGCTTGAGGCTTTGGTCTCTTCTTTACGTCGTAAATCTTTTTCTTCCTTGGCCCTGCTATATATACATTTCTGCATATTGGTGCTAGGAAACTTTCTTGCCCAATTTCTATCAACATTTTGGCACGGTTAACTGCATTTCACTTAAAGACCCAGTCCATAGAATTTCTTTTTTAATAAGCTCCTCAGCAGGGGGTTATGTGACGACTACTCGCCATATGCTGACGCATTTTGAATACCGGGCCCTCGTGCCTCGGATAAAAGTTTTTTTCACAGCGTCCGACCTCCGCGAGAGTCTGATCATTTGTCATGAAACACGTCCCAATTCAATGTTCGGAATTGGTAAAAACTGTAGGTCGCCTTCATATCTGTTAAAACACCTGTAACGCACACAGCATGCATGGTTGTAGGATAGGTCAGGCGACGGCTCTTCTGAGCTGCAAGTGTCAGTTAGTATTCAGTGGTGTATAGTTCACTCCATTTTAACCCTTTAGAAACAGATCTTTTTACTTGGTTCGAACGTTTTTGATTAAATGTAACTCCTCCCTCCTTATAATCGTAGTGGATTAAATGTTTTAAAATTATAATGTATGTGAATTTTTTTTGTATCTTAATTTTTAAACATTATTTGATTTGATAGTAAAAGAAAGAATTCAGTTACCTGTGTTGTGCATGGTGTCGCATCCTGGCAGTTTTGCATAGTTTTGCGCAGAACGAATCCCGCTATTCCCTATCAACAGACATTAATCGCATGTCCTCTTAAACAGCAACATGGTTCTGTCTAGAACTCCACGATTAAATTGCACCATTCAAGGTTTTTATACAACCCCCCATAAGTCAATGTCAGAAGGACCAAATGGAAACAATGCTACACAAAAACACCAGACGTCTTTCCTTTAGATACTAACTATAAAAATATACACACTCACAGCGCATTAATAAAGAAAATTCGAGTAAAATCCACTTACCCCCCATAGTGTTCCGGCGAAAACCATTAAGTAATAATCACATATAATAAATTGAGGTTAGAGGTAGGTTCAACTAGGTAGGCCCATGGGGGAAAGTTCACTGATCGAACAAAACCATGGCGCACCACCTGCGGTTGTGTTGCCGCGGGCTTTCTCGTACAGATGGGTATTCACAAATATTTTTCTAGTCGATAGACGAAACGAAGCCGGTAAATACTACCCGGCTTTTCATCATTATCAGCACCATTGATGTCATCGCGACTGTCTTGGGGTGAAATCGATGTGAAAATTGGATTGTAATGCTTTTTACCAAGATATAATGACAGCCATAATGTTAAGAGGATGATTTTCCATTTCCTCCGAGAGGTATACTTATAATGCCGCCCCACTTCTTTGCGGGTGGAGCAGTGGTAGACAAAGCGCATTTGCTTGCATATATCATTTAATTCTAATGTCAACTGTATGTGCCCTGTGCCAGCGGCAATCCGATTGTATAAATAGGTGCGAAATGGCCTATTACCCCGAGAAGGGCGGTTCGGCAACAAACATCAAAGACAAGACCAAAACAAAACGACGCAACTGAACGCCACGGTGCGGTACTTACATACAAGTGCGAATTCTACACAAGGCTTTCGATTTAATATGCAAAAAGGTGTCTTAAATACCTACCCGTGTCGGTTTGAGCACTTATAGGTACGTATGTCTGTGTGTATTGCAGTGCATTCCAGGTCATTTGCTTTTCACGCGACGGACTTAAAACGGGTGGCGCGGCGGCACAACGAGAAGAAAGAAAATCCTTGTTTCTCCCCAAACCGTGTTCCGCGCCCGCCCACTCTGTTAAAAGAAATACATATTCATCTGTTATGCCTGTCGTCATAGTCGTTGTCGTAGCGCTTTGCCTTCTGCCACTACTGCTGCTAAATTTTGCATGAAAGTGAAAACTTTCAAAGGACTTTTGTGTTGTTTCTGTTTTTCTCTCTTCGCTTTCATGTTTGTTTTTTGTTCGCTTTTGTTCTTTGTGGGAAAAATGCAAGAACCAAAACCTAAGTCCTCGATACCTAGTTGATGGTTACTCTGGCCAAAACCAACCACACAAGCCAAACGAAAGCAACAACAAAACGGAAAGCCAAAGAAAAAAAGGAGCACAAAAGGATTTCTGTTTCGTGTATGTATATCTTTTGGTATTTAGTATACCCTATCTCCTATTTCTTTACGTTTGAATTCTTTGTTTAGGTCTTACTTTTATTATTTTTGAGATGCTTAGCTCCAAAGTGCACACTTGTCAACTGTTGGTGCAGCCCTTAGAGTAAACAGGTCTTCAAATGATGATATTTTCGTTATTTTTGTTTCAGAATGAGCCGAAGGCAATAACTTAAAAAATTGAGTCGTGGGTTGGTAGAAAAGTGATTTATGTCTTTTAAATGTGTTCAACAAAAGCAGAACATTACTCCTTAAGGAACTAGAAAGTGGAGCTCTTATAAGATATGAATGGCCACCATTTTCGTTTTTAAATAAATATGGATGGATATGATTTGTAGATAGATGAAGATAGAATAGTTTTGAGGCATTTCCCGCGTCTTGTTCCAATTTTTTACGCGTCTTTAATGGTATCTTAATTGACTGCAGTGTGCAAAGAAAACATGTTTACGGAACTTTAGAGTTAGTTGAATTAGGTAAATGTCATTCGACAATAAAAATGGCTGCAATGACTCCTACTATGCATTTTTATTTAAAAAAGTGTTAGTTCACGGACTTGAGAACATAAAATGTACTCTCTCTATATATAGCCTCTTACTAACCATAGAGCTTCCACACTAACGATGGGCCACTAGGAAGGCTAAAAGTTTTAGTTTTTATTGTTTTTGTAATCGACGCCAATCTGGTACTGGCCTTGGCGTTGGGGAAAGTTTTTCGAAATAACTTTTTGAAGGTGAAAAAACCCAAGTAAGATTGCAAGGAAAATTTGTGCAATTCAACACTTTAAACGTGCACCTTTTTGTATTCTAGTATCAGCAGGCGTCTGTTGCTGATAGTGTATTCTGTGTCCTTTCTACCCTCCGCGCAGTTACCATAACAAGATCAAAGAAATCTTCTATCCGAAAATCGATGGATTTTTTGGAACTATTCCAAAGAGCTGCTCCCGAAGCCGATATTTTGTTATGTCAGGTATTTTTTAATGTTACACGGCACAGGTTGCCCAGCTTTTCCTGTTTGAACCGTTTTTGAACTCGGCCATCGCCAAGTAGGGTAAAGTTGGGTGATATGGCGCACTTTATATTTTCGGTAAAAACTGAATTTAAGAAGGCGCTTCTAGTTTTGATAAAAAACTAAAAAGATGTGACTTAGTGAATATCTCTGCAAAACTATTCTGCAAAAACGATAAATCTTCTGATTCTTCTGATTCTTGATACCTTTTGAATTAATTTTTATAAATTTTATATCTGTGAATGCAGTTAAAAGAAGTTGGACGGCTGTGCAGGTTTTCGAAGCGAAAGCTACCACCAACATTAAAAGTCAAGCGTCCATAAATAAAACCCTCCAAAACTTCCGACGTTTTGTCATGCTCAGGCGAAAAAATTCTAAACGTATGTCACTTAACAAATCTGATGGGCAAGTCGAAAAGACTTTGAAAGGAGATCTACTGCGTGATGTGGGGAGTGTATATATATGTACAAAACTTCGAGAAAGAATTGCGATTGATTACAGTGTGTCCTTTGCAAAACTAGTCTTTTAATTCCAGCAAGGCAAAAACCACATGAAATAATTCGGATGCACCATATCACCAGACAGGGTGAACCATTTCACTCGGCCCATTTTATACCGTCCTCTAGTATGTGCGTTAACGTCTCAATAGAGATATTTTTTGTTATTGTTTTTCTTTGCAAATTAAAGACACAAAAGCTGCATGTGGGTCTAGGCAAACCTCCCATAACTATGTATGCTGCTTGCATTGTAGTCATTAGATGCATTTGGGCTTATAGTTATTATTTTTCGAGTACAAACAGCACTTTGCAAAGTTTTTCAGACGAATTTCACTCCGGAAGGTTTTTCAGACACTCGTGGTAGTGGGGAGCGTAAAACCAACAAGATAACAAAAGCCACTATGTCACAGCACCAGGTAAATATTGTTTGGTATTGAAAAAAAATATCGCATTATCACCCGACCCCGAGTTTTTCCTAGCGGTACTAAATTATGTTAAATAAACGATGATAAATACTGTCTTCGGTTTGGGTTTCGACTTGAAAATCGTTGTTTTTTCCAGGATTGAAGTTTGGGTTTCGGCTTGCACATCGTTGTATTTTCCAGGATCAAGTCTAACTCAATCACATCTTTCTAAAGTCGACTAACGGACTGGAAGCATATGTACGCAGCGAGTAGATTGTCACACGGCACGTTTGACATGACATTTTGCGACATTTAGTAAGGGATACACCTAAGAACCTTCTACTCGCTAAAAACGACAGGATCGAATTTCTTCTTTTGAATGCGGAGATCGAAGAAATTTTTGGCTGGAATAAGCGAAAAATATTAATGTGCAATGCGGTGGTTTAAAGACCTGCCCAGACATAGGAATTGTTCGTTCATGGCATGAAATCTCAGCTTCATCTCATAGCCGCTCGGTAGAGGGGTGATGGTGGGGGGATGGGGTTGGTTTTTGCCACGTCGGGCGTCTATGTTAACTGTCACCAGCTAAATATTAATTTTGAAACGATGTATGAAAAAGGAGGTTGCTACTGAAGGTAAAAGAGCCGGAGCAAAAGCCTTAAAGTAGATGAATTATTGCAGTCCTGAATTTATCCGAAACAATTAAACGATAAGAGTCTTCGATGCAATAATCTGATGCGTTGCGGCTTTCTAGATAGAGCACTCCATGGTTGCTTTCTCCATAGGGCTTTTAAAAAAATTACAGGGGACAGAAAAATACGTTGATTTTAAAAGACTTATAATTGCCTGGAACTCCGCCACATAAAACGCATTACATGGACCGTTATAGGCTTTTCATAGGCTGCCATTGTTGCTACTTTTTTATCAAACCTTTTAATACGCAAGCTTTTATAACAAATTTTAATGCATGCAGACCTCAAACGAATAATAATTAAATGAATTTTGCCACTCAATTTAATTTCCTCCGATGCATTGTGATAATATTTTTCATCCCTGCCCGCACCCATGTGTGATTTTTCCTTTTGAAGGATAAAAGATTTCAATGTGTATACATATACATCAGTGCAAGGTAGTGGCATGCATTTTCCATTATTCTTTTAAAATTTTTGTTTATTTTCTTTAAAAACAAAATGCGTTTGTGTATATGCAGAACGAATAGTATTTACCCTCAGATCTCGCACTCCATCAATTCGATGTGCGGTATTTATTATTCACTCACATTTCGGCGGCTGTGGCGGTAGTTGCTGCAAGTCGAACAAAAGGACTTTGTTGTGCAAAATGCACAATAATGGCATGTCAACGAATAAATAAATAATACTATGTGCTGGATACTATGTATCTATAGTAATGCGCACACTCGCTGTGAATCTATTTTTTGTTGTAAACACAAAAAATACATCCATATATATATTTTCTATAAATTTCGCATGGCCTCCCGCATACACATACTGTGACACCGATGCGAAAGGATTGTATATTTTTTTTGGGGATACCCGAAATGGACATGCAGTAGGTGGATGGTTTGGTTGCAGGCAAATGAAAAACAAAAACATAAAAAACAAATCCAATATAATGTATGTATGTACCTACCTAGTATCACTTGTTTTGGGTTTTATTTTCGAACAATGGAATTAAATTTAAAGGAGCTGTTGGGTTTGAGAGAGCTTTAGAGGGAGTGGGATATACTTTTATGTCCTTTGTCGGCCCTATAATGTGAATTTTTAATATCCCCACTGCAATTTGCCAAAATGAGTATGGTAAAGCCGGAAATTGCATTTTTCTTTGCATCCAATAGTAAAGTGTGTGTGGGCATCTGCATATTTGCAAGTGCATTTTGGGCGTCATTAAAAATAATTGAAAGTTTCCCATTTTAATAATTAATTTTTATAGACATGTGGAATGGTTTTAAATTACTGTTGAAAACGAAACACTATACTCCCTTGCATATCATGACAACCTAACAAGAAGTTATTTATAACAAAAATTAATTACAATGATTTAAAATTTGATGAAAACTGTACTTTTACCTATACCTGAGTATACACACGGGCAAAGTCTGGCACCAGATTTCATTTATATTCATCAACTTTTATTATACTTATCAACTTTAGAATATAAACAAAAACAATTTCTCTGGGGACCAATGAACTTCATTTTGCACGAGCAGGACGAGTTTTTGAGCGTATAGTCACGTTGCTGCCTAAATTGTGCCCAGCGATTTTTTTTATTCGAAAGTCTATTCACGTTTCCAGCATTTCTAATTGGGCTTTGGGAGCCTGCACAATGTAACGAAAGGTAGAGGAACGCAACAAGGACGAAGAAACTAAACAATATGGCTTGCAGCTTTCGGAGACCTAGTCTATGTTGAAGATTTACAAAACAAATTTTTGGCGCAATAGCCCGGAAAGAGTCATTGTCATATAACAGCAGAGTGCATGTTGTAAACGTCTTGTTCTTCACGCACAGAGACCTACAGTAGATTCCCACTGATATCCGCTTTCTAGCTAATAAAGAAAAATAAAAAGAAAAACTTTTTGCCACCATATCAGAAATCGTTTTGCCAGTTTATAAGATAAAAGGCGAAGTTACTAACTCTTATGTACTCTTATTTTTATGCCAGTGTATTTAGAATTTGGTGGCATTCCTAATCGCAGCTTTGGAGTTATAACTGAACACTAAAGCTGCTTAGAGCTTGTACGGCTGCCTTGCTTTCCGAGAATAGTGACATTTTGATTCTAGAGAGATTTCTATTATGAATGCAGAGGGCTGCTTCGTTAATCGCAAAATGTTCGACTTAGAAAATTGTGGAATCTTTGCAAAGGGTGCGTTCATGGCACCTCGGCCTTACTATCCCAGCTCCAACTCCACTGCTTGACTTCGACCCGTTAGTATATCACTTTTGCGCGTCATCATTATTTAGCCAACGTGAATTGCTAGTCCATTCCTCTCTTTTCGGGATCATAATATTGTAGTTTTTGTTAAGGCTTACTTAGGGTCTGTGATATCACTGAGTTGTGTCAGTTTCCTCCCTGACTGGATCCGCTTTCTTCGGTATCTCTAGATCCCCTTGTAAATTTCCTTCTTTCATATGCTTCATGTTTGACTGTATGTGCTTAACGACATTCATCGTCAAACCCGGTGTTTCGTTGTGGTAGTCGTGCGAAACTCCATCAGAGGCTGGCGACTTGTATGCCATAAAGGCCAATTTCATCCGAGCACCACCACACACTAACGCAAACCTATTCATTGCGCGCTGAAGTTTCTATTTCTATTCGAACGTTAGATAATATGTTTTTCTCTTTATACTCTTATCGATGGGATTGTTATATTTAGTTCACTCTTGAATACTTAACTATCGCGTAGTGATCGATCCATATGCATTTAGAGACATTTACTCATTTGGTCTTGGATTTAACCTCTTACAATATTGAACTTTCTTCTCGTAAAACGAAGAAATATTCCGCCAAGAAAATAATATATATATTTGATATAAACCTGTTCCAACTCCTCAAATCGCAACCATGGATGTCACCTTACATTTTTTAAACAGTCCGCAGGGCACTTTGAGACAAATGTTTATCACAGAGCGCTTGTCAGACCCCTGCGAATTTTTACACCTTGAAAGAGGATGTGTCTTGCGGTGGAAAGTATTACATCCAGACCTCCTGCGTTATAATTACACACACTGACTTATATGCCCACATGAAAAAAGGGCGTCTTACAGATTTGTAATTATCCTCCATCTTTTGGGCGAATTTTTTCCATGAGTTTGATGGTTGTTCTAACAACTACTTTTCTTTAGTGTACTGAATTCGAAAAGTTGAAACTCCACGCTGTGCTTTTCTTGCCTCCAGCCCTCATATCAAGCCGCTTCACACTACAAACATCTACTGCAAATGCTTCAGTTGAAAAAACAACTAATTCTTTCCCTACATATTAAAATAAATTGAACCGTTGGAATTTGTCGAAACTCCTCCGAAGATCGATTTGTTTAATCGCTCTTCGGAGTCAACATCCTTCTTTTTCAATATATGCGGGTCATCAAGCTTGGCTATAACTTTAGCCAAGTTTTGTTACAAAGAAAAGTAATTCTTTTAGGTGACGAAGGAAGCATTGGAAAGAAAAAAAGCCGCCCTCGGGACTCTTATTGAATAAATTGGTTGAAAAATTATTGATTAATTGATGGAAAATCTTGCACATAAGTGTGCTTAATGAGATTTAAAAGCACTGGACCTAGTAGGAATCTTTGTGGCATACCATACGTTTCGATGATTTTATTTTTTCCTCCACACAAAAGCTAGTTTGGGCTGGGGTCGAAATACCTTTCTTTTTTATAAAATTTTTTTGTAAAAAAGATTACAAGTCCAAGTTTTTTTTGTTTTAAAAAATAGAAAGAAAACGGAAAGTAATTACATTGCTTTTCTGGGAATCCCAATATAGCATAATTCTCGTTGACTAGACGGATAATTGAAAATTTATTGAAGAAAGTATCGATTACTAAAAATTCCCCTTTTTTCGGAAGGGTTAAAAAAGTTAGAATATCGCTGTGTATAAAGGAAATGGGGATGGCGAATATGGTATACATCGGTATAGAAAATATCCGCGTGAACCAAAACTAGTAACAAACAAAACATTCGGGAGCGTCGTCTCACAATGAGCGGCTTCATGGTCAGCGGCGTTTTGTGTCTGACGCAGGGACATAACCCCCAGGGACATAAACCCCAAATTTATTTTTTGGGCCTTATGGCCACCGATGTGAGACATAAACCCCAAATATCATTTGGGGCATATGTCTCACACGTGTGGGACACAAGCCCCACATTTTTTCGTCGAAAATGGGACATAAATCCCAAATTTTCGAAGAGAGTTCAAAACTGTAATATCCGGTTTAATTAGGAATCCAATTTTTTCCCACCATACTTTAGGACAAAGCGATTTAACGTTTTTATTCATAAGGTTATTTTTTTCAAAACTGTGACATGAAGTTTGAAGCTTTTGGATAAAACAGTCTTTGGGTGGCCCGCTTCCGGGGTTCAAAGGGTTTAAACTCCCTTTTTCGCAGGGTTTAGCCTAAAGTCGTCTTAGTTTTTTTGCCAGTAACTTTCAAAAAATTGAGTCCGACATTTTTCCGAAACTTATTCGGAATTAAGACGCTCAATTTTGGCATTTGACGGAACAGAACATAATCCAAATTGGCATACTATCGGCTGCCTTATCATTTGACATATTATACCTTACCGTTTGCGAAGAAGGACAAAATCCGGTTTTGGCCAAATGGTATCGCATGCTTTGGACATTTCTATAAAAATTGTGTTAGATGGGACATAAGCCCCAAATTCATTTGTTGGGTTTTATGTCCCACCGATGCGAGACATAACCCCCAAATGATGTTTGGGGCTTATGTCCCAGCTTGGTGAGACATGCCCCAAATATTAAATTTGGGGCTTATGTCCCTGGGGCTTATGTCCCTGCGCCTTTGTGTCTAGGTTAGGGTCGGACACAATATATTAAACGCCCTTTTTTCTTGCGACATTCAAATAGAATAGACAACAAAAAGATGAATGCCAGACGTTTTTAGCGAATACTCTGCAGGTTATAAAATGATTACTTTTCTTCGCAAAGGCATAACACGTGCGGGGGTAAGTTTTAGTGTTTTTATGTAGGATTTTTATGTTTCGTACTGGTTTATCAGCGTTTGTGCTGGATCAATAACTGTTTTTTTATCTATTCTATATTCAAATTCTTGCTGCTACCAATGTGCTACGGGTTTTAAAGGGTACTCATAACCCCTTGATCGCGAGCTAATTATAAAAAAATCGCGCTGAAATAAAACCACTTTAAAGAATAAACTTTTTTAACAAAAAACCGACCGCATCATGAAACCTAGTTTCTTTCTTTCATTGTTTGTTTCTTCACATATTTTGAAGTAGGAGTTGAGTATTTTTATGTTTATTATGATTTAGTTTTATATTTATTCGTTTCAAGTTTTATTGCTTTTGGTATAAAGAGTATCCTGCGTTGATGCCCATATCTAATTTGGTTTGAAGTGGTTTAATTTAACTGATTAATCCCAAACAGATAAGTTTGTAATTATCTCATTCCATGGAAATTTTTCCTGATGCCTCTGTAATTTGTAATTTGCATACTACGCGTAAAATTTGCCAGTCCATCTACTTCGCACTTGAGAGTTTACAATATTTGTAACTTCATTAATTATTACTCGAATATGTTTGATAGCAATTAAAAATAATGCAATTGCACTGGTTTGAGATGGAGATACTTGGTCGGCGTTATCGCTTTATGGACGCATCCCTGGGCGATGGGCGGTGAGATTCGGCCAGCACATTCCATCATGGACGAATAATTAATAATTAAACACAGCAACATTTTAAATAATTTCCACTCGAATAATTACCAAATGCTGCTTTCTGATCCATAGCCAGATGGATTCACACCGAAATCCGTCCAGGTAGGCAATAATATTATGCACATAATCATCTGCGCAATGGTGTGTGCAAATGACAGATGCTCAAAAATAAAAGATGAAAATCATTTGCATTGCATTTGCATCGAACCAGCATTTTGTAAATATGTACATATCGAAAATGTGTGGGGTGGTGTCTTCATATAACATGGTAATAATCCACTCCCGGGATGAGCTCGTGATGGTGGTGCGGTCCTCAAATAACCGCCCATAATAATTGCCCACCGAAAAGACCTCTCCAATCGAAGTTGGCTGCGAAAAATAGACTGCATAAACCTATTGTCGGCTTAAAATCAGGCATCTGCTCCATCACCAAACCAAAGCCTTGGTCATTGGCGGAGGACATCGTGGATGCTTCCGTGTAGCTTCCAAATCCTCATTGAAATGCATATCCGCTGATTGGACGCATAAAAACTCAACCATCGATACATGGATGCTGGGACCCGAAGTACATTTATACATAAATATGTACGTACTGTAGTGTATACATGTACCAATTCGGGCGGTGAAGCGTTATTTTTTAATGCACCTTGCATTATAAAAATCCCCAACTGGGGTGGTGATGATGGCTTCTCGAATGTATAGTGGTCCACCATTAACCTATGACGATGTGGACGGGTTGCTGGCGAGGCAGAGTATAAAATACGATCGATACTTTAGTTGAAGCTTTCTCTCGCCCATACTCCAAACGAGGTGGTTTTTCTCACACCCTTAGGGCACTGCCAATAAAAAGGGGGTGGATAAAAAATATTGCATAGGTGCATTATTCGCCACAGCCCAACAGAGCTTAAATAAAAAATGTATCTAGATACATATGAATGGCATATGTAAGGTACACATTATATGAGTTGCGATATAAGCACTTTTTTTTCGTGCGGGATGCTGCTCGGGAGGGTTGGATAGACGGTTGAAGGGAAGTTTTTCCAGCTTATACATAAACGTTTCGCTTGGGGAGCGGCGCATAAAGGTACACGCGATATTTTCTTTTAATTTACCAACTGCGATCTATGAGTTATGTTTGTTTGTTCATTTCATATTCACAATAAAAATATAAATAAGCAAATAAGCAGAGATTTGGTTAACGATGACAGACGATGGCATGGGGTTTTATGCAACTGTGATTTCTGTTGGATTTCGCGAATTTTGATATTCAACCTTTTGTTGAAATGAGTTGGTTTTTGTTCGGAAATTCAATTAAAATTGAGTTTTGCCAGGGTTTGAGTGTAAATGACACTTTTTGTGCTTGCGTACGTGTAGCAGGAAATCAAGCCAACATTGTATGGATTATGGGCTGTCTCTTGCTTTAGATGAAATTATTCTGATAAGGAAGAGCCTTTTAAATGTGGCGGGATATCATACTTCATTTTTATTAACATTTCAAAGATTAAAATCAGTTAACCAGACTGATTAATTCCTTCAAGTCCTGCCTATAGAACAAGCAGGATGCATCTATACGACAGATATCTTGACAGCAAAACTGGCGGGAACGGACAACGATCTTGTGCCTTTATGCTATTGATCCATTATATTTTTCTTCTTATTTTCTTTTTCGAAACTAGAGATGCTAGACTCAATTTTTGACACGATGCGATCACTTTTAAGGTTTCGGAATGCCACTAGTTCATAGCAAAAGATTTCAGTAGGAGACTTAGGGCCGGTTTTTCGGTGCTGAGTTAAGCCCAGCTTAAACTAAGTCCTTTTAATCCCGTAACAAAATGATTCTGGAGTTAACCCAGCGAGCAGTTTTTCAGTGCAGCGTTAATACCGTAAACAAAGTTGTCAAAATCTTCGACTCTCGAAATTATTGCCTCTCCCAACTCTGACTTCACATAGAAAAACACAGGAAAAAAAGTTCGACTTATTCCTAGATGTAATTTTTCACAGAAACACGCAAATCAATTGTCATTCCACACTGATAAAACATTCAAAGCAGTCCATACTGTTCTCCAGAGTTTATCCGAGATTATTTTACCAAATTTGGCGAGTTAAGCTGAGATTAACCGTAGGTACAAGTTCACTGAAAAACTTATTTCTGGGGTTAATCTCAGTTTAACTCGGAAAGTCGGATGATCTTGCACTGAAAAACTTAGGAACTCTTTGTAAGATTTTTAAACCGATCAAGTCGCATTAAACTATTCACAAGTTTTATGTTAAAGTTTTTTAAGAGATCATTGAAAACACGATAATGTTAAAAGGCAAATACGGTGGCGTTTTTATTCGCAGCGCAGTGTGTTCCAACTCTGTATATTCTGCTTATGGTGATCAGTTGGTGATCTTTCCAAACTGAGAAAGATCTTCTCAACTGATCTTTCTCGCCTCAGTTTGTTAACTTGTGCTGACAATCCAAGTTCAATTCAGCTGCCGATTAATAAGCTCAAGTGGTTTTTGTGTATTTTTGGGAACTTTAGATCAATGCGTCTAAATCAAAAATACTCAGAAGAAATATGCACGTGCATATTCGACTGAGTATTTCGACCTATCGACTGAGTATTTCGACTGTGTTATACACTTAGGACAAGTGTCCTAAGTCGATAACACTGTCAAAGTTTTAAAGAAGTTGGAGTACAACATATCTTAGTTTGTTTTTAATCCAATATAACCTTAAAACTCGAATTGCAGCGAAAAATGCGTCGTTGCTAAGACGGCAATTAATCTTTTACGGGCGAAGTTTTATTTCCAGCAACAGCAATCTAGATCTCTCTTCTAATTTTAGCATGTTTGAAGCTACCGTAAACACCTGCTTCGGCTATGGTAACCAGGTTTTTGGATTTGAGTATTTTGATTCAAAATGGCTGAGCGCCTATTTTTCAAACACATTTTTGAACTTCCTTCACAACCCCAACATGTGTAATTAAGGACCCTCCAGGCTAATGTGTACTTTATTTTAAAGGTATTGGGCAGGCCCATCTTTAACGTCCAAAAGAAAGTGATAACAGATGACCTACGCACTGCAACGTAGACTTGCACCCTTTAAAGAGTGCCTTGCGACCTCGCCAAAACACATGGTATAAGCCTCCAGTATTTGCGAAAATATCTATGGACAGCCGTCGAAATAGTAGTTTTGATTGTGTTCAGGGCTGTAGTTTCTTTAATTTTTTGGGTACTCATACTGATAACAGAGATGACGGAGTAGTTCCATGCCTTTTGTGACTTTTTATGTTTGAGCAACATTTTGCAGTTCAATTGCAATTTAGAAAATAAAACTTAAAAACAACTCATTGCATTTTTCCAAAATGTTAGAACACCGCCCTTTTTCTAGATATCATACCAAAGCTATTGCGATTTATACATAATTTTAACCGGAAATCTCTTTGATATTTTTTCAAACTTATACATAGAAAGTACAAACTACGGCACTGTTGTACTACGAAGGTGGGTGAAATTATTTTGCTCGAAATTCGTAGGTTATATTTTTAGAAAGAGCCAAATCTTGCTGTTTTAAGTCAACTCAACTGCTGTGTACGCTCAGTATTGCAATCAAATCACACTTTACGATCTCGCAACAGTTTCATGGATTAGCGCATTTTAACTATTTTTTACAATTTATGCCTCATCGTAATTGCCAAAATAAATTCTTTTTACTCCTGTTAAACTGTTTCCTTCATTGGAGTTCTAATAAGTTTTAGAAGTATTAGAAATGTCGAAAAAGAATACAGCATTAGCTTACCCGCAGGACACGATCCAGCTACCTTCATTTCCGGTGATGCTGCCTCAACCAATTAAGCTACTGTTT
Source organism: Neoascia interrupta (assembly GCA_947623515.1). Taxonomy (NCBI): domain Eukaryota; kingdom Metazoa; phylum Arthropoda; class Insecta; order Diptera; family Syrphidae; genus Neoascia; species Neoascia interrupta. The sequence goes on from OX392463.1 coordinate 140,282,075, forward strand.
ACCGGCTCTTTGGTTGTTTTAAGGCTGAATACTTTTTCCTTATCTTTGTAGTTAACCAGGATAAACTTAACATTAACGTTTAAATTAACATTAAATTACAACATGTGCGGACCGCGACGGCTAGATCAATTTGCCTGTCGACTTATTTCAGTTCCTAACGCACGGAAAATTTATAACCGTGGTGCGCTGGGGAGGGTAAGAAAAAGCAGGCTGACTAATCACTAGATTTCTTTGTTGCCTCACGAGATAATATGACCAGTCGGATGACGCACTTGGCTCTGGGAATCCGGAATCAGCGGTTATGTTACACTTCTTAACCTTTATAATATGTATTAAGATTAAATGACCTAAAAACAAATTGATAACACCTTTTGTTAAGCTTAGCTACAGCTCACAATCTTGCAAAATGCTAGGATAGTTTTGAAATTGTTGGATAGGTAATAAATTATTTAATGAGGCTAACACCGATTTAGCCACATGTCTTCAAACTCAATTTTTATAGCTCTTCTAAATTACACCTTCGCCTACCTCCGATTGTGATTTAAAAGCCAAATATTATGCCTACCTCAGCTTCTTCGGCAAAATATCCTCAAAATCACCGTCGTCACGCAAAATCAGAAAACAAACTCCATGATAACGAGAAACCGGTTGAGTTCTAAAATTGACCACATCCGGGATATTGTAAATTAATGTGAATTTTAGCTCCCAACAATGGCTTGGAAAAAACTTCCGCCTTGAGTTAAACCGCAGGGAATATCTTTGTAAAACAAAATATGTGCAACAATTTGTTTAACAACAATAAAAGTAATCTTTCAAATTTGTCTGTATCTTTTACCTTTGTTGACCCATCTACAGGCCATATCCAAATCACACCAATCAGCTCTTGGGTAGGTACCTATCTCAGGAAATTTTGCGACATTAAGAGCGCAACGAAAATACTCCAGGAAAACAGTAAACTAACTTTGGCGCTCAGTGCTTACAGCAGCCCTCTGTTGTGCAAATGTTATGTGCGATAACAATAAGGTTTTAAAAATAAACCAACCGACAGACGAAAGGGACAACATTTTAGCGATAACGATTAATTGTGTAAACAAAAATTCACCATTGTTGGTGTATTGGTGTGTTGTTGTTCTTTTTCTTCTCTTTCAATTGCCTACCTACCTACGTAGAAACTGATAAAGAAATATCTCAATTATTATTATTATTTGCCATTGTATCTCATTTCTTGTGCTCTGTTATTTCAATTTATTGAAACATACAATTTGGTTTGATTTAAAAAATTTGCAGTTTCGCAAGGAAAAAGCTTCGCTCGCATCGTTCATTTACCCACAAAAAGTCGATCACCTACTTGATGGCATAAGCTACCCTTCCTTGTTGCTGGAAATCGTCCAAATAATGAAACGTGCAACATGAAGAGATGAAATCATTTTACAGATACAATGTACCTACCTACCTAAAGTTCTTATACCACCTATCTACTCTTGGTCGTGTAAAACACATTGTGGTACCGACATGTAAGATGTTGAGCTTTTTGACAATACTGCCTAACTGAATGACGTCATTCGCAGATGTTTTTGCACATTAAACATCCACAACTTGTTTTTTCTTTATTTAGGTTAGCTACCTTCCTACATAATCATCTACCAATCTTTGAAAGAGAAGCTAATTGAAAAAATAAGATAACTTAAGAGTGAGTGAAATTACAGCTGATTAAAACCATTAGATACAACCTTCAAGATGGATGCCACTGCAACAAAAAAACTATAAAATTAATCGCTTTATGGATTTTAACTGTTCGTGAAGTAGTAGGAATATTTCTGTTGAAAGTGATGACAATTGAGTTTTATTAAGAGGAGCAAATAGTATTAAAACTTGAAAGATTAAACGATCTCGTGAATTCAACTGTCAGATATTGTTTTGAACTCTTAATATTGAAGTTAAAAAACATAGCATAACGTCATTCATAAGCATTGCACAAAAAAGTTACATTTAAAGTTTCGTAAATTTTCATTTCGCTCTATATATTTAATAATATATCTAAAATACAAAAAAAAACTTCCCAAGATTTATTTTGTATACCGAACTACCGTGCCATGTTATAGCATTCATAATAAATTTAAACTCAAACTTGCAAAGAATCGAAGTAAAGTGGTTAACAGAAAAAAATATTTTTGTTTGAGAATTGGATTGTTGAATTAGGTCCCCTTAAAATAAAAATCAAAAGTTTTAAATTACCAAATTGCAATGATTGACGTCATGACTGAAGCTTCCTCTACCTGTTTTATATAATTAAGATCCGGTTCTTGAAAGCATTCCCCGCAGCTTAATCAAAGGCTAAAATCAACTTTTTGTTAAACCGTTATTAACCTGAGGTTTTGACGTGTTGTCGAAAAAAAATTTTAAAATTAATATTATATAAGGGAAACAAATGATTACTCGAGACGCGTTTGGTAAAATGCCATAAAGTCGAAAATTGACATTAAAAAAAAAGAACATAAAATTGCAATTATATACTAAACACTATTTTTTATGTAAATTAAGCAATAACTGTGCGCTACGATTTAAAAAAAACGACGGACCGCTCCGTGTACTACTTTATACTAGACAATCTTTTTTTTATAGATGAGTTTATTGAACCTTGATTAGCTTTGATAGTCCGAACTATGGTCTATGAACTCTTTTATTTTGAAAAAGGGCCCAACCGCTGAAGGTTCTTCACTCTTTTCTTGTCGTTTATTGATTTCTAACTGAGTTTTTATATTCAACTAGGCCTTTTCGCCTTTTGCTTGGAAGGTTCTTATGAACGCTCTGGTTTTGATATTTTACGGTGTTGCGATCGCGACTTCTACATTCTAATACTAACGAAAATATGAGAATGTGCAAGTTTCTAAAACGCTTTTGTGATGCTTAACAGTTTACGTTTACATAAACATAAAAAGTAAAAGTAAAAAAGTAACCAAGACCAGACATGAAGGTAACCGTAAGCGTACCACGCGTGAGTCCCTCAGAACTATCAAACCCCAAAAGTTATCGTCCACTCTTCTAAGAAGCTCTAGCAAAATATGAGCAAAATTTTATCAAATTTAAACTTCAGGATATTTTTGACATCAGGGAATTCCAAATGTCACAAAAGAAACCCTGAAAACTATAACAAATTTACTTTGGCTTTTTTCAACGCAACTTTTGCATGAACAAATATGGAAAATTTAAATTCACAGCCAAATATTTTTGCTAAAATTAAGTCATAAACAAATATTTTAATGAATAAACTAGTGGCATAAATATAATCCGCTTAGGCGAATCGTTGGATAGATAAATAAATAAATAGAGTGGCGCAACAGCTCGAGGTGAACCAGGGCTAATTTCTCAACAATGTATGCTGTGTGTTTTAATTTCTTCACATACAAGGGGACCTACAATTTTTTGCCACAAGACAATTAATACTCTCGGAGGGCTTGTCAAACCCTCGCGGAGGTGGGGACCGTGAAAAAAGAACAAGTCTTTTTGTTTCAGGTGACGATGGCAGGATTCGAACCCAGGCCTCCGGCGAAGCAAGCACACACTAACCACTACGCCACGGCACCCCACCCGAATCGTTGGATACCCCATCCCAATTGACTCCTTTCGACCTACGAAGCACCCAATGTCAAAAATTTAGTTTATTGTTAGCTAAAACGCATCAGCTAAATATCTTCTTCAGTAAAAAAAGGAGGCGTGGCATCAACCCCTTTTCAATAACAGTGTCGTCTTTGCTCAAAGCAAATTTACAAGACTGACTTTTATCCAAAATGTGTTTTGCATGTCTTTAATAAATTTTCATATCAAAATTTACGTTTTATTGATAAACGCCCCCAAAAGTAGGCGTGGTGAATTTTTTTCCAATAAGTTGATAGTATAGAGAAATAGGTTAACATATAAAGTGCACGATTTGTTAGCATATTGCATTTTAATACAGTTTGATGAACTGAATTTTAAAAGCGACCACTAGATAGGGGCGTTTAAAACTTTTTTTTTTTTTTTAAATACCAATTACAATACACTTGGGCAAGAATACCGTATAATCAAATTTCAGCATCATACGACAGTTTTAATTTTCCATGTTTATAAGTAAAGTGGCCGGAGTAAGTGGGCGGATTTTGAATTTTTTTACACAACCTGTACTGCTTTGAAAATTGGCAAACCAGATATCAAATGTCAAGTTCCTAGCTCAAAATGTAAGGCCTATAAACTACCGAGACGAACGGACGGACATGGCTTATCTACGAGGATTATTTCTCTCTGTTACAAACTAAGAATCAAACTTAGTATTCCTCCTATCCTATGGGATAGGGTATAAAGAGTCAGTAAATTTTTTTTCTGATTATGATTGTTTTGATCTTGATTTATTATTACCATCTTTTTTGTTATGATTTTACTATGATCTAATTTATTTATAATTTTTAACTTAGTTGCTAGGTATTTGTTTTTTTTTTGTTAATTTTTATGATTGCATATTGATTTATTTACTAACCTACTTTATTTTGATAAAAATAAAAAATATTCATTCTTTGTTTGCTTTTAAATATAATAACGTATGTAATACAACTACCTACGTACCCATTCACATTTTGAGTGAAATGTCAACACTGGTTTAACCCTTTCTAACACCGAGACACAAGCCCCCTTTAAAATTGTATCTGTGCCTAAACTTTTGCTCAGAGACTCTCCCACCCAATGTGCAAAGCTTCGCAGGGGTCAACTCAACTAACACCGCCATAATGATAAGATACTGAGATACTTTTTTTTGCACACTTTCTGTTCGTCGTCGTTCACGTTCCACCATGAAAAAGCTTTGCAACTTAGTTTAGTTAGTGTTTGTTGGGCTTTTTGCGTATACTTTCTCTCGTCGTCGTCAGTTTTCAACAGTTTTTTTTTTCTTGCATTATTTTCTTTCTTTTATTGCAAAAACAAACCGACAAAAGCGGGAAATAACCCTAAAAAAACATAAAACATGAAAAATGGAAAGAAAAATAGAAACTGAAACCTGAGAGAGAATTTGTTTTGTTTACGGATATGTAAACATTGAAATGGCATCACCATGAGGAAAAAAGAAATTAATAAAACAAATACATAAATAAATAAATAATAAAATGTGAAAGAAGAAAACATTTATTTTTTTGGGTGGTGCAGGTACCTATAAGATTTTTTTTTTCCAAAATTGATTTAAAAATGCCGGCAGCACAGATATTTTTTCACTTTTGCGCTTTGAGCATACGGGTAGGGCAGCCAGTGCATTTGTGTTATGTGTGAGTTTTTTTTTATAATAGTGTTGGATATCGTATACCAGGACCCATTCGTCATCCACCCACCATTTTGTTTTGAACTTGTGGATGTATAGTAAGTTTTACTTTTGTTTTTTTTTACAAAAGCGAAAAAGTATCTTTATTTTGATTTCAATCTGAGAGATAAGAAAAAAAAAATTAAAAGAAAAATTTCGTTGTTTAGCAAAGAAAACGTGTTTCAGGTGGGGAAGAGCGACCGCGCGCCGGCAAAGAAAAAACAAAATCACCCGGCCAAATGGCTACCATGTGCTCGAGGAATGTTTTGAATATCGCTTCTTGAGTGTTAGTAATCTTGAAGGTTTGGTTTTTGTTGTTTTTTGGTTTAATTACCTTTTTATTGTGATGAATAAAAAAACATTGCTTGAATGAAAAATAGAGTGCATTTGAAAACAACTGCGGGAGTGTTATATGGTGGAGAGGTCAAGATCACACGGAGATGTGTTGGTGAGATGCTGTTTTCGGGCAACAGAATTTGCAATCCATTTCACATGAGTGAGAGATAGGTAGGTTTTACTCGTTTGCGTTCTCGCACGAAACTAGATTGTAGTATAAGAGTATTTTCTTTATTGACCTCGCAGGCAATCGTCTATTTGGACTATGAGTAGCTGTTAGAATAGGCTGGAATAATTTATTGGGGTACCTATACGTAAGTTCGGTAGTTGGGAGGCCATTCGTTAAGCGCGTGCAAATAAAAAGGGTGTCAATTTGCATATGATGTAAAATTCAAGAAAAACAATTGGATATCTATTCTTAAGGGCTTTAAACAAATGAGAAGAAAGCTTATCTAGGTTAAAGGGGGCTACGTACCCAGTTAATCGATTTTTTAAGGGTTCCTACTACTTATGGCATGGAAACCTTACTCTGCCAACTACTGAGGCAAGCATTGATGACGGTAAATACCTACAAGTATTAGGGTATTAACGTAGGTTAGGCACCTAATTGCGGATCAATTAGATTCTTTGAAAATTATTTCTATTAGGTAGGTAGGTATAGGTAACCTATATGAATTTAGATATCGTAGGAAGGTAATCATACAGAGACGGCTTTATACCATATAGCTTACTAGGTACCTATGTATAGGAGTAAGTTTCCTTCCAACCTCACTTACATAATTTCTTCAACATACCTACATAGGTATACCTACCATTTGTTACTTAGGACTTCTTAATAAGCCGCAATATCCACTACTTTTATTATTCGTCCTCGCCAATATGTAAATGATACCTACTGAATTGAGTTTATGTCAGGAAATTGGAGTGTTGGTTGCTTCCTAAACTCCTCTATAGTAGGTACCTATGCCCTGCACATCAGCGATAAAAACTCTTGACTGTTTTTATCACGAAATTGGTTTAATTTTACGTCAAGTGAAAAAAAAAAAAAAAATCGGTAAGAGTTAGTTCGAAAATTTTTTTTTGAGAATATAATTTTTCGAAGCCTTTTACCTACCTATGTTCAGTATATTCAGCTCACGGCGTTTAACTAATTGACTTTAGGGGACGAGGTTGCCCTCGCTTCGCAACTTTTTTAAAGGATAAGCGGCACAATTTTAGTTGGTCCATATTTCGCTGTTATGAAAAGAAGTTAAAGAAGCCTTTATAAAAAAAATAAATATAAATAAATAGAGTGGCGCAACAGCTCGAGGTGAACCAGGGCCAACTTTTCAACAATGTATGCTGTGTGTGTTAATTTTTTTTACATACAAGGGGACCTACATTTTTTTGCCGAATCCGAACGGCACTTTTGAGAAGTTTTTCAAGACAAATGATACTCTCGGAGACTTGTCAGTCCCTCGCCCTTATATTATAATATTTTCCTTACGAAAAGTCCACAATTGCGCAGTTGTTTGATATAAAAAAGGCTTTTAATAATGTCAACACATCTGCGATTGCAGCTGCAATGTCGGTGAGGTGGGTGGCTCGTTTAGTGAGTTCATAAGTGATCGATTTTGAACTCAAATTGTGAATTGATCAGTAGATCTGTCAGCAGCTAGAAAGTCGTGTTATGCAGGGTGATCGCTTATTCGGATGACATATATGTAGCTATTGCCATTGCGGGGAAACACCTTGAAAGAAATCCCACAAAATGTTATTAACAAGATGAGTGAATAGTTACAGTCTGAGTGGCAGCGCCCACAAAGCTGAACACGTTCTATTCAGAAAACACAAAATAAAATTTAGTATTGAAAAGTGAAAAATTACAATATTTTTAAATTCTACAAACTGTAACTTCTTTTTCACTTTCCGATATTAAATTTAATTTCGTATATCTTGGCCATACGGGCCGCTCGCCAATATAAGCAACGATACGTTCAGTTAGGCTTTTAATTAAAACACAAAATCACACATATCGACAAATCACTGAGTGGCACTAGCTTAATCTGCAGGTCATGATGAAGGTCGATATAGTCTCATCTTAGCTAATCTCATCTAAATCTAAAATGCAAGGAGATATAAAAAAGTAATTGAAACAAAGGGGGACTTTAGACCCGCGAATATCACTATAGCTTTTGCATAAGTGGATCACTTTGCACCAATTAGCTTAGCAGCACTGATCATTTTGTTCTAAAACCTCTAAAACCCCATGACATCCTCGGCAGGCAAAAAGCTTCAATCACGGCTCCTCGCCTCAAAGCTGTGTCTCAATGGGCTCTGCCCTCCCCTAATACATATACATACATCTAGGAGGATCCCATCTAGAAACACATGCTTTGTCTAACCCCAACTTCAGTTTTATGAAAACTTCCACACCACCATCCCAATGGATCAAGAACTAGTGGTGAAGTAGGTGGGGGCGTTTTCTCACATAGACTATTTTTTTTTAAGAGGTCAATGGTTTTTTTTAAAGATATAGGTAGGAATCTTTAAGGACTGCCCGGCTAAACAGGTGCTTAGAATCAATCTCTATAAAATGAAGTAGTCCTAGGCTTACGATCGTCTCTTAGGGACATGTAGGAGCAGTCAACATTTACCTCTGCTCGATGCCAGGACATAGCGCGATTACCCTTCTTTTTTAACCTGTAATAAAAGTGCAACCCTCTAAAACTTTGTTCGCACGCAAGTGCCAGAATCGGCGTCATTATAGGACGCTGTCTGTTTGAAGAGACCACATGTCTCCTTCCCAGAAACGAAATCTACACCTTGGGTCTTCTTCAAAAACTTACCGATGTTAATACAACCAACCCAATTCTTCTATCACCCTTCATAAGTATTATGTAGCTAAAAACACACTTGAACCTGGCTAAGTAGGAACAGGTTAAGTGGAATACCTCTATAAGTAGGCAAGAATTTTCGCAGATCTTTTTATACCCGACCCCGGGTATATTAAGTTTGCTGTATAGTTTGTAACGCAGTGAAATAATCACCGTAGACCCCCAAGACCTTCTAGAGATATGAATGAGACCGACAGGAGAATCGTTTAAGCCATCTGCGTCCGTCCGTCCGTATGTAAATAACTTTTAGGCCTTAAATTTTAAGCTAGAAAGCTGAAAATTTGTAAGTGGACTGGAAGTCCATTGGAACGGATGAAGTTTGAAAATTAGTCGAATCTGCCCACAGAAACGCCCACTACAGGCCTATATGTGCGACCATCTCCAATTTTAAAACATACTTTTTTCACACTTGTGCTATGTTTAAATGGTGCAGGCACACTGATTTTTAGTGTGTGACACTGCTTGTCTTCGAGGCAGCAGAAAAAGTTTGGCGTTTTAATTGACCACGCCCACTTTTTAAGGAATTTTAACTTAAAATGACTGTTTTTCAATAAATATATATGAAATTTGATAAAAAATCATATAACAAAAGTTCTATGTGGGCGTGGTTTAAAAAAAAAGATTTTCTTTGTTAAAATGAGGGGATTTCAGTCCAAAATGTATGCAACCACATAGCGTTAAGAATTCAATAGTTAGATTTTTACATCCCGCCCACTTTTTGGAGGCGTAGCAGGTTTATTTTTGGTTAGGTCGGGTATTTTGCAATCCGTCACAGACGGACTGAAGCCTTTGCATACGCACTGTTGCCCTGTCCCACTGGTTTTTTTTTTCAATTTATTTAAAGATCTCTTTAAGTGAAACAAATATTTGCTCTCCTGGATACGTGATGAAAGGGTAACTGAAATACTTCTGTAAGTAAGACTAAAATAAATCTCCAATAGAATTCCACTTAACTAGGTTCGACGAGTCGACGCAATTTTGCTTTCTGAAGGTTTTTTCAATTTCATGCCATGAAAAAAAAAAAATAAGATTGTTTAGGTAAAGACCCCTTAAATAATAAGCACAATACACTAATGTGTGCTTATCAATTAAAGGGTTAAGGAATGTTTATTTTTAGATTTTTGGATTTTCAGCAAAAAATTAAAATCGCGACATTTTCTTCTTGTCTTCCAAAATCCCGACTTTTTAAAATACTTTCTTATACTGTGAAGACGCTTTTTGATATATTTAATCTTCTCCCGCTTATCGCAGTTTTATAGCCGGGGAGACATTGTATTAGTAAGATAGTACCTACTTCATCATCCCGTCTTTTGCATCCCGTTTATTTAAAAACCCAATTTTTTACAATTTCGTATTCTCGAATTCCGAATGATACCACCAAGCCCGCTCCTTGGTTCCGATTTTTTGTCTAAGCAACGTTTTAGGTCTTAATTTCAACCTTTTAAGAACATCTAAATTCATACATCCAATTTAAGGAAGATAGAATGAAGGAAAGGAACTAAAGATTGGTAAAAGGGCCCACACATATTCAAGTTTGATGACGGCCTCTGTTTGCCACACCGGAGACCTTATGCTGAGATACCTTATGCGAAGTAGACGTTTGAAAATCAGGCAGTATATACATTTTAGCAGAAAGATCTGTAGACAGATTTAGACTTCTAAATTTAGATTTTCTAGATTTAGACAATTCGTCTCATACCTACCCCTTATAGGTATCCGTTTGGGAAAATTCTTTTACGCCTCTTAAAATATGTGTGGCGAATAACGACCTTCCTGCTTTGGTGGCTTTTGGAGTAGGGTGTTTTCAATTGTTGTTTTTGGGTTTTCCGTTCGACTTTCTAAATTTTTCTATTTCGCAGAATAAGTTTTCCAGAATGGGCTTTCGGAATCCTGTTCGACTCAAATTAGGAGAGTTAACTAATGTCTAAGATCTTAGCCTCTATGAACGAAACTAAGAAGCACTATTCAGCGAAAGGTATTTACCTGTAAAAAAAATCTATGTTCTGTAAGCATTTTGTAAAACTCACTCTCAAATAATAAAAAAGATGATTACCTTATTTTATTTAAATAAATAATAACAATATATATTTCAACTAGAATTTATTTATTTAATAAGTCGCATTTATTTAGCTGATTTCCAGATCTTGTCATCTAGTATAGGATTTTATCAGCTTCAAGCAGTATTGTATCTCTGTAATCGCTCCATTTATGTACCCTATGGGCTATGGCACACTTTTCCCATACAATTTGAAGGCAAAAAACGTGACCTTCCCCAAACAGAGACCCACGTCTCGTCATAAAATGAAAAATTTTATATGCCACACACTGCCTGCGCGAAGTCTGTCTCCTTGGCTTTGGTGTTGCCCAAAATTCCCACATAAAACGACGCACGTAATCAAAAATCAGATTACGTTATCGTCTGGAAATGTCTGTCTCATCGCTTTCAATTACAAGCTCGTGTGCACCCCTAGTTAACTCGTATATACGAAAAGCTTTATATTTGCTGAGCGCTAAGAATTTCTTTGCAACCGGAAGTCAATAGATATACCTAGAAACGATATCAAAATGCTGATGACTTAATTAATCATATCGACCCACTTCAAGTGCTCTTTTGTTTTCGAAAAGTTTAAGCGGCTTAAATAAATATAAACACCAAATCGGCCGGGCCCCATGTTGAATGAATGAAATTTATTTAAAATATCTTTTATTTTTTCTCATTTCTCTTTAGATACAGATGAATTAGGATTTTTCATGTACTACTAGCAATCTTAATTTTAAATGGTATTTTAAATGTTTTTTTTCTGTGTTCTCTCTTTGCAGATAGAAGATCAAACTTTTAGGCGGAAATTTTTTGTTTTCGGTAAGTTTAATGACTCTCGAGTGTGTAGTAGATACACGCACAGTTGGGCAGTTTACTTAGTTGATATTTGGTCTCGAATAAATTATTTATAGCTGGTAATAAATTTAGAAATTGAAAGCGCGCCAAAAAGAACAAAAAGTTGCAACAGATTGTGAAATGTGTCTGTAGCTGCGAACTGTATAAATGTTTGTGGAACGATACATAAGTACGCAGGCCGTGATGTAGAAATGCATTGCAGTGTCGCACATGTAAAATAATTGTTGTTTTTGTTTTTCAGCAATTGTGGCTATTTTTAACGATCTTAATTTAGTCTGACTTTAGGCAGTTGCGTAACTTAAGTGCACTTTTGTCAAATACGATGGATTATTGCGACAAGCTTCCATGGATTTATTTTGTAGTTTATAATGTCATCGACTCGGGGGGATTGATCAGATGTAAGCGAATGAAATAATACAGAAATAAACATTTCACCATCCCTTAATAATATAATATAATTACTAATATAATTACATATAGTTACACTAGTAATTTGTTAAATTAGTATATAATTTAATACAATTTAATTAATAGATAATGCAATAATTTGAAACCTTTGTTTTAAACGATCGAGATCTTTTTGAAAGTATCGACAATAAACTTAAAAGACCTTTTAAACAGATCATTAAGATGGGTATCGTATATCTTTACTCTTGCCTAAACATTTTTGTGGGCGTGAATCTAGAAAAATAACTCTCTTGTGATTGCAAATCTTTTGTCCTAATCATAGTCATTGCCCCAGGCTTAAGTTGCTGATTTGGTGCATAGATAGATATACAAAACCACGTAGCTATCTTGAAAGCGTTTTGGTCTTTGGTTTGCCCCTCTTTTTAGTATAATTATTGTTAGTTACTTGTCTTAAATTTTTTTTCCATGCTTAAACAAATTTTTTCTAGTGGCGTGCATCCAAAGTGAATGCTGAGAAAATGCAAGCTATTTTTTCCACCAGGAAAAGAATCGAGCCTGTCTGCTTATCGTTAGTTTTGGCGTGTCATTTTTGTACAAATATTCTTTAATGTCTTACGAAAGCAAGGCAAAAAGGACGTGTTCCTACAAAACTACTTTACCCTCAAGTAATTAAAAGAATTGGTTTGATCTCTATTTTCTAGATCTCTATTTTGGTTTATGGGTCATAGATTATGGCTACCAAAGTGCCCAGTATGGGCAACTCTGCAGAAGTCCATTCAAAACAACTGAAAATTGTTCAAACTGCTAATGAACAATTGTTTTTTTCGTCCAGAAATCATTTCATCATTGCAGAAGTTCCGCAAGGTACGGTGCTGGGCCCGATTCTCTTTCTAATATACCTATTTGTCTGATTTTCCTCGTATGTTGTTCAATTTGTGAGTCTGCCGTATTTGCAGAGGAAACTTATATTTTTGTATCATATGCTTAAAGACGGAGAGCCAGTGACCAAAAAAAGTCACGTCATCCCTTAAAGAAAATCTCGTTTGTGCCATTGTATATAATTTTTAAGAAAGGTAGGATAAAAATAATTGGGTTGTCTGCCACACGCATTAAGTGGTGAGAGGGGCGCGATAGGTGATAAAAGTGTTACAAACCAAACGTCGATGGTATTGGTATTTAGCGATGGATTTTGGTGGAGGTATCACGCATTTCCTCTGATAACGACTTGATTTCAAACCTAGTAAAAATATTATTAATTTATACAGATGCTGTACAGTTATCTTATTATTTTTTTTTTGGTTATTCCTTATATTAATAAGTAATATTTATTTATTACTTTTATTTATTATATTATTATTTCTTTCTTTATTTATTTATTCACTTATGTATATATTTGTTTATTTGTTTTATCTGTTTTTTTTTTTCATTTGTTAAATTAATTATGTATATTTTTCCGTTGTTTATAACAATAAATATATTTGTTTATTTATATATTTAAAAACTATAAGAAAAATATTCTAAAAAAAGCTCGAAGAAGTGACAACCCCAACTTATATTTGAGCTCGTATAAGACTCTACAAAAGCCTTAAAAGAGTTATGTCAAGAGTAAAGCTTTTAGAATTTTACTCTTGTAGAGTGTTATAAGAGTCTTATAAGAGTCTTACATGCGCTAAATGGCCTACTTATAAGAGTTATTAAGCTCTGAAAAGTAAACTAAAACTGCTAACCCTGGCGATAAGAGAGGAAGAAATAATGCTGCTAGAGCAATTTTCGTATATTTTCATAAGAACATAATGACGAAAAGAAAATAAGATACTTTGAAAAATCAAAATCGATTCGTACGATGGCCTTTTATATCTCATAATTTTTATATCTCATAATGCATCAATACATTATTAACTTTTCAAAAAGGTCTTTCTTTGGTGCACTAAAACCTGGTACGGCTAAAAATATGTCAACTAAAGTAACCATTTTGCTTCTGAAAAATAAAGGGCATTTAAAGTATTAGGCCTGTTTTGAGGTGAAAGATATTTCGTAATCCTTTCAGAAAAAAAGTTAGTCTTCTCTTACAGGCAATGGCCGAAGAAATGAGTTGTCTTATAAGACTTATAATTTTATTATCAGAGCAAATCTCTCCGTACAAAAATTTTATCTATTATAAAACTGAAGTGCTAAATATATTTTTGTAATAAGGGTTAAGAGCTATAGAAGTCATACTTCTTTAAGAACAGTGCTACAAGATGATTTTTGGATCTTATAAGAAGATGTGGTGTTCCAAGAGTTTCAAAAGTATTATAGGAGTCTTATAAGAGCAATTTAAACGTTTTTAGAATGTGGCTCTCAGGAGTATGGAAGTCATCTGGGACCTCTCACAACCAGCATGCGATGCAGGACCGGCCGAAAACTTTTATGTCCCGGTCCTGATTCTAACCCCGAATCTTGTGTATATAACCGACATACTAGCCAGTGTATCACGTCGCCCCCACAAGATGAATTTTCTAGAAACTATGACGTTTCTAGACATCCATTATAAAATTTTTTTATGCGAAAAATTACAACAATTAACAATTCTGAAACATAATAATAATGATGGCCATTATTTTATAATGTTTGTGGAAATGTAAATTGTTTTTATTTTCCACTAATATGGTTTTGGCATAGTACCCGCTCCCCAATATAATCAACGATACGTTCGGTTAGCTTTTTTTATTTATTTATTGAATCAATTACACAACTTGTTCTATTTCATGTTTTATGTTAAGTTCTTTATTTATTTTTTTATCTATTTTTTTATTTATTTTTTCTTAAAAATTACCTGGTACTTGTAGCTCAGAAAACGCCTTGCCTATCATAACCTTGTATGCTGTGTGCGTTGCAAGTGTTCTTTATAAACGTATTAAAGGGCTCACAGCCCTTTTCAGTTTTGGAATGGCTGCGATCTCGCTGATACTATCGCGGAGTCAGGAGTATGGAAAAGCTTCTCTTCTTTATAAAGTTGGTCAGGTAACCACCACCGGGAAATATATTTTTCGTAGATAGATAAAATTAACTGGGGTATTTGCCACACAGTCTGTTGCTGTTTCAATTTATCGCTATGTTTTCTAAAATTAAAAATTTGCCAGTGCTTTCAAGAAATTAGAAATATTGTTATGATAAAGGAAAAAAAGAGTTCCTGATCCCGATCCAGGACAAACGCTGTTCAGCCAGTTCGGAAAATGAAACCTCTGCCCTGAAACACCAAAGCTTACCTCCGCAAGTGTTATGTCATAGGTACGGAAGAAAGCAGAGAACTCAGTTTCAATATGGCCGTTCTTATGTTTAGGGAACCGTTTCATTTTTCGGTGAATTGAAAAATGCAGGACAAGAATTCAGCTTAACAAAGAAACTGGCTTTAAACCTACGGCAGTGTCCTACGAAAAGCTCAATCATTTGTGAAGCAGATGGCAACAAATACCGGCCTTTTCGTTTTTATTTACTTCGGATTTCGTCTGCGATAGTTTTTATGGTTGTGGCTCTGTCAGGCCAAACCTTGTAAATTAAGACATCGGATGGAAACATGACGACAGAAAAACGAGCGACAAAAAACAGTACGATTTTCTGCCGCAAGCAGGACTCAAGGAGCGTTAATCGCCTAGAGAGTTTGAAATTATTGGCTACGCTTATGGAAGCCATTTGCAAATTGGAGATCGCAATGGGAGATCGTACCAAGCAGCGGTTAGCCCGATGACCCAAAATATGTACCTTTACTACAATGTTACGTAAGACTTTCATATTTGCCAACATTTCCTCTTGACTACTAGTTTTTTTCAAGCTGGCTTCTAGCTATATTAACAAGGCTTTGTTGGAAGGTTATTGTAACACAAGCGTGGATGGTGGAGGTTTACTTAATGCATCAATGCATAGTATCTGCACGCTTTCTCCGCGGTTTCGCAACGTCTATATTATTTATATTTATATAATGTTGTCTGGTGCATTTTGAACCCTTAAAGCTTTGGTACTTAAGTGGCTGCTCTTTTTGCTTTATTTTTAATATTTTTTTAAGACGTATGTGCATCGAGTTTCTATAGATGCTTTTTCGTATTTTCGTAACATCAGTCTCTTTTCTTAACCCATGCTGTATTATAGTGTAAGTTATGGTTAAATTTTTTGGCATTGTTAAATCCAAGACAAGAAGAGAAAAAGAATAGAGACGCTGACAGAAGTTAAATATGATCACGCAGTGTCCTTGCTTGTCGGCAAACTTCAAACGACGACGGGAATGAGGAGAACAAGTTCCATGAATAGCAACTGATGGCTAAGTGAATTCCTGCGAAAACCAAACGAGCACATGGTGCAGTTTCTTGATAAACATTTGCACTGCAGATAGATTTGCATGAACAACTGTAACTGCGGAAAGAGGAGATTCGTTGCATTGCTTACCAAACATTAAACTAAATTACTGTTAAGTGTTTCTACTTCAAGACGTTCACAAGACACACACTGCCCCAATTTCACCTAATGGCAAATTGTGATAGATTACATCGAGCTCTAGCGATTCTTTATAGACGCAGCAGCTTTTAAATAGTTTCGGAGAAAATTTTCACTTTAGACTCGAATGCTTAACCTTAAATCGAACGTCCGCCAGCCAAACATGTTAAACAACATTTTTGGTGGATCACGACACGAGTAGGTATCTGTAGATACAATTTCTACATTCAATGAGTGTATTGTTAAATACATGGACGAAAATGCATTTTTCCTTTTATTCAGAGAACAAAAGGAAAGGAGCATGGGAAGCAACAACAGCGGGGGCGTTGGACAGTGAATGTGGGTATTGGTGGAGGTTCAACTGGTTCAGTTCCTTTTTGTTTTCCCAGGGAGAAACTTTTTCAATGGTTGTTTGCACCTTTCAAATGAAGCGAACGAAGCGGAAATTTTGCAAAATCATAGTCATTAAATTAAGCCATTGAAAGACGCTATTGTTTCAATTGTTTGTCGTAATCCCTATAAGGGTCTGTTAAGGGATTGTGCGGGTGAAGAAATGGGTAAAAAAATTAAAAAAAATTGCTGATACCGTTGAAGACAATGTAGCTTGTCAGTGCTAAAATGAAGACTTAAACATTGAAGAAATATAGCCTCTTGTCTTCATACCATCTCCATTTTTAAAGGCCAGGTCGAAACGATGCTTTGATTTGATTAGATTTGGAATAAAATAGGAATGATTAAAATTCGGGCACTGTTGCTTGACGCACTCGTGTAAACACTTGTTCATTTTAATGTAACGAATGAGCCATATTATTTATACCTTTTTTCTGAGTATGTTGCTTAAAACAATGCAGACAGCTTTATCACTGTTTCAGGTTTGATATAGTAACGAAAATGAAATAAGTATAGGTACCTATAGGTATACCTTCCACATTATTAAAAAAAAACCAAGCAACATTCCATCAACCCAATTTACTCCATCATTTATCAAACTCCAGTACGACATGTTCTCCAAATCATCCAAATCAAAATGAATAACGAACTACTTAAACTTTCCTCCCTGCGGGCGTTAGCATATCTCCCCCCATAACCAGTATTTTCAAGTTTAAAAATATAAAACAAATTTTGAATGACACATAATGTCAATTCCTGGAAGATTTTAAACTCCACACGCTGCTCTTCTCGCACAACACTCAGTCAGCATCAGCATCCAACAAACACCCTGAGGCCTTAGTGGAAATAAAAAAAGAAACTTCAAAATCGGATCCCCATTCTACTATGTTAACAAAAGACAAAGAAATAAACGACTACAAAGAAGAAGAACAATAAATAAAAATATAAAACCCATTGCGAGAAGAGCGAAATGGAAGGAAAAACCTTGAGGGGGACTTAAAGCGTGTAGGTAGGTATATGCTCCTCGCGAATACACTCGTACACCCTCGCCCGCCGCCGCCCGGTCAGTCATCAGCCGCCACGGTCGGTGCGATGGGGCTTGGCGGCGATCCCTGCCCTGCTACGCCTCCGGAGTCCGGACCGCAGCAATAACTCTGAATTAAGAGATCGCAGACAGGCAAAACCGATAATGGTTTGCCGTATGCAGGATGGCAAATATACTATTATGCACAGCTGTAGAGTGTATTTTTGAACAGATTCCCGAATGCGATTAAAGAAACAAAAGACTGTCAAAGAAGACCTAACAAAGACGTAGCTACATACATACAAAGATAGCTACGAGGATTCGAGAAACTATTTGGGAGCAGCAGCAACAGGCATGGGCACGGGCACAGGCAGAAGTAACTCCAAAATTTACCATCCCCATCCTGAAGAGTAATTTGCTTACTTTGGCAGCAAAAGACAATGTCGGCGAGAGGGGGCAGTTTTTATTCCTGTTTTTTTTTTTTTTTTTTTTTGTAGGCAGAGGGTCAATTGACGTCAGAAGAACTTCGTTTTGTTGCTTTTGAAATTTTAAGTTAGCGCTGACCTCCATTTGGAATATAAACACATACATCTTTCCTTGTATATTCTCGAGAACATGGGATTCGAATTGTACTGAGGGGTGTGCTACAAACCGACTTTGACAGCCACGTTCCAGGGTGCTTGAGAGACTGGCAACAAAATTGGAGCAAGCCAAGCATGGTATGGGGTTCGTCAGCTGCGGAGAAGTTACTTGGTTTTCATTACTTTTTACTTTACTTTGTAAGTTAAGTTTAAGTTTTACTTTTTATTTTTGATTTTTAGTTTACTCCAAAACATTTTTTTCGTAAAGAACAATTAATTTTGTAATGTTTTTTGTTTAAACACTTTTTCGTTTTACTTTTTAACTATACTTTATAAGCAATTAATTTTTTTTAGTTTTTTTAAGTTCTTCTATGCTAGTAAAACGCTACTTTAACTTAACTTCCTCGTAGGTAAGACTATGGTAGGCTAAACTATGGTATTCTAAGGAACATAGCTGTTTGTAAAAAAAACCGAACCTTCGCATTTTGCAGGTATTCAGCTGAGCGTAGTACCATACCATTGTTTTGTCTGAAGTTAGGGACGGTGAGGAAAAATAAGACCAAGTGAAATAACGCCAAATTTTGTAAAAGTGAATTAAGGCCAAATTTTAACTATTGGTGAAAGTAATAAAAGTGAAATAAGGCCTAATTTTAGGATTTAATTACCCAAAACGGCAATACAAACCTTAAACATTGACTGCTTTATTTTGTTTCATAAAAAATTGTTGACAAAAATTCCCGCCATTAACTTAAAAAAAATTTAGTACAAACTTTATTCGTAAAAAATTATAACAAATATTTAATCACAAATAATCAACAGTTCCTCATTTCAACAAATCAACAGTTTCCGCATTTTTACTTATTGGAAAAAATAAAAATAAATAATTTCAAAAACATAAAAAACAAATTCTTTTTTACACCTTGACGCGTTTTCCCTTTCTTTTCAGAAGGGAAAAGTTGGGCTATCTTAATTTTTTAAGAAGGCAAAAAAAAAATTATAACAGTTTATTGCTGTTTGTCGTTGAACAAACAAATAGGTAATAAAAACTTTTTATTATTAAAAAAAATAATAGCAAACAGCGAATTTTTTTGCTATTATTTTTTCAATAAAAAACCGGTATGATTTAATTTAAAAATGTTTATAATCAGAAATAAAGACGTCTTTTTCTTTTCTTTCCTATAGTTTTTCTTTTTGAAAAAATATATCTATTTAAAGTTAAAAAAAGCTTTTTTCAATGGAGAATCTTAATCGACAAATTAATTAATATTTTATTTTTTTAATTTTAATTAATAATTAATTAATTAAAAATATTTTAACACACACATCTTTCTTTTTTATAATTTTTTATGAGCAAACTTTTCCTAATAAAAATAAAAAACCAAACACAAATGAAGAATAGCTTGTACATATTGCAAACTTTGTAGAATTACGGTTAAATAATGCAAAATTAAAAACAATCTAAAGAAATTATACCAATTCTAATTTCCCAATAAAGTGATAAAAGCCAAATGTTGTTATTTGGCATTATTTCAATTACAAAATGCGAAATTTGACTTAAATTTCCACTTTGGTCTTATTTTCACAAACAAAAAATGTTAACATTACCCTGGTTAAGAATTATCAGGATGGAAAATATTCGAAAGTGAAGTCCAGGCATAAAAAAATAAATAAATAGAGTGGCGCAACAGCTCGAGGTGAACCAGGGCCAACTTCTCAACAATGTATGCTGGTGTGTTAATTTCTTTACATACAGGGGGACCTTCAATTTTTTGCCGAATTCGGACGGCACTTTGAGAAGTTTTTCAAGACAATTAATACTCTCGGAGGGCTTGTCAAACCCTCGCGGAGGTGGGGACCGTGAAAAGAACAAGTCTTTTTTTTTCAGGTGACGATGGCAGGATTCGAACCCAGACCTCCGGCGTAGTAAGCACACACACTAACCACTACGCCACGGCACCCCCAGGCATAGTCCAGGGAAAATAGACATTGCTCTTCGGGAAAATTCCCGAGAAGCTGAATTCTGGATCAAAGCTTGATATTGTCGTTCAATAAACAGTCAAAAGTCCCCATCGATCTGAGCGCCGCCAAATATTTTAACGGGGGTTCAAGGGTCACCAAATATTTTTCGTAAGTATCGCGGTAACGATAAATTTAACAAAAAAAAAACTTATCCAAGACCACAATACAGCTTTAAAAATTTTGTAGAAAAAAAAACTTTTTTCGTTCGAGTAACCGTTTTCGAGAAATTGTGACATTTTACATTTTGTCAAGAAAAACAATACGAAACTTCATGCCAAATTTTAGTTTTACGGATATTTCCAGCCTATATATGGGCTTTCCTAATTTTTACTTTTGTACTTTACTAATTTGTACTTCCCTATTAGCCTTCCCATAAAAAGTTACCTTTGTAATTGTAATTGTAAAATGTTTTAACCTTTCGACAAAGTGGTTTTGTATTTTATGTGGACTTTGATTTATGTGAAATGGATTTAAGTTTTGGACGCATCGCTCAGACAGTGCCCCATCAGAAAGAGCCCTTAGCCGTAATTAATTCGTCGTTTTTCAAAAACTTTTATAACTTTATAACCTATAAGAGTATTTAAAAATATATCACAGAAAGGTCAAATTATAAAAACAGTGAAAGCTGTTTAAAAGTATAAACTTCAGGAGTAGCTTCAATTCATATTTTCACACCTCTGCCAAAATAAATTTCTTAGGCTAAATTTCGTAGGGAGGGGAGATTTCAAACTCATTTTTTCTCTCTCTTCTGTCCCAAGCTACACGAAAACTGTGCGTGAACGTGATTTGGCTATTTTTCGTACGCTTGGGTATTTTTAATATATTAAATAAGTCATATAAACTGCAAACTTTTAAAAATAAAGTAAATAAATATCTCCTCACACCTCGGGGCACTGGTTCAGTCTTATAAGTTCGCCTTTCCTGAGAGAAGAATTAAAAAAAAAAAAAACAATTTTCCCTAAAAATTCTGATAACAAAGCTAATATTTTTAAAACCCAATGCAAATATGCAGTTATTGAGATTTTCTTTCCTCTTTTTGTACTTTTGATGCCTTCCTTTTCAAAACATATGCAAACCAGGATTTTTTGAAAATGGTAATATAATGGTGATTACAAAAAACACGGAATAATCCAATAAGGGAATCCAGTAAAATTATTCACTGAAATCAATCTAAATAAAGAGATGAAAATACCTCATTTCTTTTTAATTTTTATATTTTCTAATAAGGTATATCTTTCGCGACTATACCTTAGAACATGAAAGCTTTGAATTTGGCGTTTAAAATGGTAAAGTTATTTGGGCATATCGGACAATATTGTATCTAATACTATGTTTCCACCGGCTATAATACGAGAATTAGCGGGAGACGATTAATAATAAAACCCAAAGTGGTTCCACCAGACGAATATAGCATTAATTTCACATGAGCTCTCCTTTTCTATCATTTTGGCTCTGAAAAGAAAGTGGCGATGCCATTTTCCACTGGCGAAAAAAGATTTTCGTTGTAAACCTCGCAATAGAAATATGGGCGGTTCTTAACATAGGTTAACTTACGTAGGTTAATCGTACGTGGACAGTTTCAGTGTCCTTTTTCGATTCTCAAACTGTTAAAAAGGTGTTAGAAAAAGGTTGAAAGTGCTTCGTGATATGGGTGAATATGGTTTACGAGGGGATTTATTTTTAATCGCTTGTCGAGAGGATTTAAATTTTTATCGTTAATAGGTAGAGGATTTAAGGCTAGGCTTCTAACTGATTCAAAAATCACAACAACAAATATGTAGCCCTACACCTAGTAGGGCTGTGCTTTTATTTTTATCGTTGTTTACTTCTAGCAGTAGCAGTTTGAAAGCACCCAGAGTTGTAATGTAAACAGCATTCACAGATCATTCACAATTGACGGTCACCGGCACGATCGTTTATTGATCTCTCTCGCGTTTCATCCGCATTTCGCCTTGGTCTTTAAAATTGCCGTCTCGTACGTGTACTACCGCCATTCCATTTCCATCCACCCCCATAATTCAATGAAATACCCGCATGTAAGCGATGCAATCATAAATAAGTACTAGCTGCACCAATGATGAATCACAAATGCGGCAGCGTAAGCAATCTAGTCTGCAGTCGTCGTCGTCGTGCTGTGCTTAACTATTCTGCGCACAATTGTTGGCGCAGTTTTTGAAAGATAGCACACGCTATCTACAAGTACGTACCGTCGACTTCGCCTCCGGTGCAACAATGAGGGGAGTAGTCCACCATCTACATGTCAGCAACACCGCAGACAGCTAATGACACTTGCAAGGCAACACTGTGCACACTATATGAGGCCCGTATTATAGGTACGCGGCTGCAAGCTCGCTCTCGCCCCTATGCGCGACCGTAAATCGTTTTTCGCAAATTAACAACTTATTTAAACTTTTGTTTTTTTTGTGCTGTTTCGTTTCGTTTTCGTGCTTATCTTTGCAACATTTAACGGCCTATGTGTCTACGTAAGCTGTACACTACATACCTCACGTCTTGCGGCAAGTAGAGGTTGCAGACCGTAGCGGGTAGAAAAAGGGTTCAAGGCAGTTTAATCGCTGAACTGCAATCGCAAAGCGATTTATGTCTGTATATTTTCCATCACTTGTACTGTGCTTGCATTGTGTTGCAGTTGCAGTTGCTGCAGTAGCCAAGTGCAACATTTGACGATGTGCAGATGGAGGATCCAAAAAGATCCGGGCGGTGTGTTTGGCGTTTATGGCGCTTTCAATTAGCAATTTATTTAATGCGTGAATTTTAAATTGTTAATTAAGTTTTGGCGAGGCGTGCGAGAAAGATGCACACATTCGTTATCAAACTGATGAAGGTTAAGCGAAGATCATGTTTAAGTGTTTATATGGGGGCAATGTACCCCAACGCACTAAAGTGTTGTCTTGATTTACGAACAAAGGTCAGAAAGTGACACGTCTTTTAATAGGCTGTGCTTTCGGGCGTGATTTGTGACTATTTTTGCTTTCCTTTAAGAATTAGTGTTGTGACCAATTGTAAGTCGTCCTTGAATGTTCAATTTTGTCTTATACATTAGTCGCAAATAGGGAAAATAAAGTTATGTGTGTGTGTGGTTTGAGACTGCATTGGCTCGGTCACATCGAGCGGATGGACATCAACGCTCAAGCCAAGAGGGTCTTAGAATCCAAGCCCCAGTCTAAAAAGGACCAGAAAGACCAAACCTTCGTTTTCGGAACCAAGCCGAATTCTCGAATTGCGGAAAGCTTAGTCTAATCAATTGTGGGGTGCTGTGGCGTAGTGGTTAGTGTGTGTGCTTACTACGCCGGAGGTCTGGGTTCGAGTCCTGCCATCGTCACCTGAAAAAAAAGACTTGTTCTTTTTCACGGTCCCCACCTCCGCGAGGGTCTGACAAGCCCTCCGAGAGAAGCAATTGTCTTGAAAAACTTCTCAAAGTGCCGTTCGGATTCGGCAAAAAATTGTAGGTCCCCTTGTATGTAAAGAAATTAACACACCAGCATACATTGTTGAGAAGTTGGCCCTGGTTCACCTCGAGCTGTTGCGCCACTCTATTTATTTATTTATTTTATGTCCGCCCTCCCGTCTGTCCGTAGATATGTGTGAGTGAAGATTTAGTGTCTTTTAAAGTGAGCTACAGAGGTGAAACTTGCAGTGTGACTTGGATCTCATTTTGTTGAAAGTATGACAACTGGTTAGATCCGCCCATAGTCACGGTCACTTTTAACTTGAATCAATAGACAACGTCAATTTTATATTTTTTTTTATAAATTTGACCAAGCTAGACAAGTCGTAGAAGCTTAAATTTTGGTGTATGGCAAAACCACACAGAAAACTTACAATCCAAATGAGTTCCAAGTATTAAAGGTTTTGAAAACGTCGACAGTGATTTAAGAAAACATAAATGTTATCCCGTAGAGCAAAGTAAGCAATACTATAAATTTATTTCGATACATCCGTCGCGTTAGCTTAGTCGGCTTTTCTTGACATCATGACTTTTTTTCGCGACAAATAACAATTGACAACAAAAACGCATTGAGTGCTCCCATAGTCGTGATAATGTGATGACGATGATCAATGTGAGGCCGGATTTGCACAGAGGCTTAATAAGTGGCACGCATCAGAGCCGAACACAAAAACCACAATAAGAACAAGCCTGACACTTGACTCATTTCGGATGAGTGCCGTCAGGCACGGGCTGAATTTTAATTCAGGTGAATGCACGCCTGCGAGTGTTTTGAATGTGGCGCGCATTGAAACGGCGCTTATAAGTCCTCCTCGAGCGGACTTTTGTTGTCGAAATAATGGGGGCTTTTGTGTGTAAGCTTGTTGGGGTTCCTCGGTGCGTTCTTTGTCAATTGTTCATTGTGTGAAAGGACTCGGCATTCGATTACCATTTCAATTGCATCGGTGTTACCATTTACATTGGTTACACGACTGTGAACTGAGTGACTGATTCGTGTCACGTTCCAAAGAGGAATTCAATTCCTCTCGCTGAAACCATTGTTAGCCAAATGAGGGAGATATTGTGCGTCAATTAGCAAAGGCTGACTTGTTAATGACAAATGAGGTAAAGCTTTTGTTTTGCAATTCCGCTTGGACGTTAATGGGTGGATCATTTTCCCAGAATCGAAAGCCTATAAGGTGAGGACTCAATAATAATGGCTAGGGATGTGATTTTGATATAGGTGCGGTCATCAGTCGAAATAGTTTTCTTGGTGAGTGGAAGTGGATAATTTTTATTCTAAATAAAACTATTTTTTTTTATAAACAATCCGTAACTTTCGTGCTCTTATTCCTTCAATCATGAACTTTGGAAGAACTCACATTTTGTTACCCAGAAAAGGGACTTGTATGTGTACAGTAGTATTTCTGCACACATTTTTGTTAAAAGAAAAGTTGGATCGGCTTTCGTTTTTCAACCGGGTGCATATACCTGGTCAAAAAATAGTCAAAGATAAATTCCAACAGTTTTTGAAATCTACGACTTTTTTGTTTCCTAAAGTAATTTAACTTTTTCGGTGCTATTGTTTTCTTGTGTTATAAGAACCAACTTCCATCTTAATTACCTCGTTGGTTGGAAACGTCAAATGATTGATCCTGCAAACACGTAATGCGATAGATGCCTCTAAAGGACCGAAATCAATATCCATGGCCTCTCCATATTTATGATATCTATCCGACTGACAAAAGAGTTCTTTGAATTCCTTCTTCTATGCCGTCTTTGCACACATTGCACACTTCATCGCAGAGATAATTACTCACTCGATGGTCAGCATAATGCTCGTCAGTCAATGTGCGCAATTCATCTCGCCGCTGTGACTGCATCGGCCATCATCAATGATGCCCCCCGTCAATACACTTGATCCAAGTGTCAATTTTTCCTTCTTACGCTCGCAATTGCATTATTTATTCATTTTATTTTCCCCTCATTTCGAGAGTTTCCATCCAGGTTTGCTTGAACGCTACCTCTTTGCGGGCACCGTGTCTGTCTGTCCGCCTGTGGCACGTTGTCATCATCGGGGAGCGCACACGTATCCAACGAGGAACGTGTGTTCTTTGGGACAGCAAAAAAAACTGTCATGTTAACGCCATAAAAACGTTTTGAGGTTTTCTTTGCCGGTGTGTTTTGTTGCGGTTTTTTTTCTATTCCTTCCTCTGCTCGACTATTATTCTAGGTATTTTTGCTGCGTCGCGGAATGTCCAGAGGTTGAGGATGATGATTTGCAGGTAAATTGCCCACTTGGAAGGCCATGTCACTACTGACTTGATGCGGGCACAGGGAGCACTTGACCGCGTGTGTGATTTTCCGCCATGATGGGGGGATTAAATTTATTGTTTTTTTTTTTTTTTTTTTGTACCTCGAAATGAGGTTGATTATGGGTGCGGCGACTATTGCAAATCGATGAGTCATTAGCGAGGGAAAACCTCTACTCGGGAGTAATTTGCATGCAAAAAGCCGCGGATCATCGGATGCATCGTTAGGCGCAAAAGGATCTAGAACCAAGCAGAACCCAACCTTAGCGACAAGCTTTGAATTCCAACGCGTTTTTGTTATGTGAAATAATTTTAGGTTCGCTTTGATTTGAGTTCTGACATTTTGTTTTAAACGAACGATAATCCAATACAAATTTTACCACGAAATTTTACCTGAAATTTTTTTTGCGAAATGAACAGCACTGTGAGAAGTTTTTCGAGACAAATGTTACTTTTGGAAGATTTGTCGTAGGTTCGGGATCATGACAAGAACGAGTCTTTTTGAGTTAACTGAGATTTTATTTTAGGTCAATCATACTTCTTTTTAAGGATGCAGACCGCCCACGTCCCGATCGTGCGCAAAGGATTTCCCTCAGTCTGGACTGAGCCATCAGATTTATCTTGAAGAGGCACATTCTTTTGCGGTCCGTCCAAAAAGGACCTGTTATGGTATCACTTCGTTGTCCGTCCGTAGCTGTAAATTTTGAACGGATTTAATTCTGTACACTTAAAAAAGAGTTTTTTTTTTTAACACACATAACGATTTAATTTCGACGAAATGCAACAAAAAAACAGTTTAGTTGCAGAAAAAAGACAAAGTGTTTTTCCACTTTTGCTGAAAATTTTACAGCCAGAAAAAAGAAAATTAAAACACACTAAACAAAAATTAAATTTTCATAATAAAATCAAATTTTTATAAAATATTTAAAAGCTCATGAGAAATAAGGAATGGAAACTATTCCCGTTTGCAATGTGTTTAACGTCATAACTTTTTTATCACTTTATTCAAAAAGCTGAAATTGGGATAACATGTAAAGCAATTACAGCTTGATTTGTGTTAAATATTTTTAAAATTTTTTAATTTTCGGGAAAACTATAGTGATCTTTGAATAATGAGCAGATTCTGGGACTTGAAGACTACTAAAACATTTCAAAATTTTTTCTCAAAATATTCTGGTATCTTAACGGTTATACCGATTGTAATGAATTTAAGTTTGTGTATAAAATGTGTGAAAGGTATTCTAAGTTTTTGTTTAAAGTTTTCAAACTTTCTAGAATGGTTTAAAACTATTCTAAAATGGTTTACAAAGTGAATAAAACCAACAACAAATTGTAATTTTATTACCGTTAACTTTAAATCCTGTGCCCATGGCCATGCCCACTATTGGCTTCAATGTGAGACAACCTCTAATTCACATTTAAGTTCAAAAGGCGTTTTCAACCAACTAAAACAAGGCATAGAAACTCAAATTATGATGCATAGAAATTGCGGCTAAAAACCATTAACACGAAGAAAATTGAAACGCTCACACCAACGACCATGCCCACTTTTACAGTGTTTATATCTTCCAAAACCTGATTTATCTTAAAATTCACTCTAAATTGAAAAACTTAATATGACAAATATTATAGATGTAGTCATTCTCTAAGTTTGTTCCTTACAAAATTTTGAGCTCCGCCCAATTTTAGGGGGCGTTTTTAGAAAAACTTTCTTTTTGCTTACATTTTCGTTTTTAACACATTTCCTCACGGTTCTAACGAAATAAGCTTAAAAGTTTTTCTTCTTTGTTAACTCCCATTTTTGGAGGCGTTGCCCATACACACAATTGACTTCCAATGAATGAATTCAAGCCAAAAAACTTCAATATTCGGTGTTGCTGTGTAAAAAGAGTCGGGTATTTAGAAGTTTGTTACAGACGAACACTTCCACTTACCTACTCAAGGTAAGATTAGATTGTATGACATTTGGTCATATATATTCCTTTTTCAACAGATCTCTGTCACTTGTCGTCATATAGTGTCATCATCATAGTTTCATGTGACCATATTTTCCGGTATGACCATATTAGTTTTGACAGATAAATATGATCACACTGTGTAATAGGAACGCAAACATAATATTCCGCGATAAACCCAATACGACCATCTAATAGTGGCATATGCTGTAATAACTTTAGTAATTAGACAGATGAAAATTATATCACCCATACTCTATAGTCTAATACATCTGACTTTTATGGCTCATCAAATGGGCTTAAAATTATGATTAAATTTTGACTCATATTTCAGCGTTAGTTTATAAGACCACTTGGCAAACGGTCTAATCTTACCTTCACTTGTCTAATAATAATCATACGATCGAAACTATGACTACCCTTAAAATGCATATCCAGCACAATGTGAGAGGAAAAAAATAGATGAAGAAATATATACAGCAAGTAAATACAGTAAGAGGAACTTCTTCCAACAATTCGCTGATGAGCATGTACGGAACATGAAATATGCAGATACACCAACGCTTATCCCTGCAAGTGTTATGCCTTTACGTACAAGAGCAATGATATTACCAACAGAGTATTCAAAGAAAAAAAAATTTGGCCTACATTTATTTTTTGTCCATTCTATTGCATGTTGGAAGAGAAAAAGGTGTTAGATTAGAAGGCAACTCTAACCTGGATAACAGACACCGACGAGGGTCTCGCTCATTTTCAGACAGACATCGCCAGAAAAAGCCACAGGTTTTCTAACGATTTGTGATGGTCAAAAGATTAAAACGTATCGTACCTCGCAAATTCGACTAAAAAGCCGATGTCTAAGCTGGTCATGTAGCCGGCTTCACTTTGCTTCAATCGTTCAATGTCATTATTGTTAACCACAAGTAAACAAAACGGAAAAAATTCCCCTTAAACTAATAACTAGTTTAAAGCATAATTTAAATGCTAATTCATGGCGGGCTTGACTCATCATGTCACACTCATCGCGGGACCTAATCGCACCATAAGCAGTCCAATCGGGTTTGCAAATGTCTATGCCGGCAGATAGTTCGTTGTTGCCTCGTATGTGCTTTATTTGTGCAGAGTTTGCGGTAGAAGACACTACTGGTAGAAATGCAAATTTAGCGCTCGGTCACATTTTTGTTGTTTTGTGTGGTCAGTAATTCCCCGTGAGTCATCACCTTTTGGAACGCACCCGCTTGGTATCTCTTCAAAACATTATCGGAAAGTATCGTCATTCGATCGAGTTGCGCGCATTGTGGTGTTGTGTTGTGGTCGCCCCTTACTCAATAATTTAATGCATAGCTAGGTATACCTAGCTATATGCGTATACCTACTCGCAGCGTACACGCAACATATTGGTTTTGAATTATTCAACAATAAGAGCGCTATGGAAGAGTGAAGATAAATTATGACCTGATGGCATGTAATTGTGAATGCGACACGGTTGCTCCACGAAAACCGGGACAAAATTATGCAAATGCCATTATACTTATACTAGCATGCCCATTTATGGACAACATGGATATGCGCCGCTGTCATTGACAAGGTACCTCCATGCCATGCGGGCTCTGCGCCACACCAAACATGCCAGCCAGCATGACTTGCGGCTACGATTATTTACGATAATTAATTGTAGATTTTACGGTGAAGCCTTTAAGTTTTTGGAAGACATTGAAAGCATCAATTCAATGCCATGAAACCGATAGAGTAAAGATCCTCTTATCCATTTCTGGAAATACTGTGGAGCTGGATTTGCAACGAAATGAAAACAAAGTCATTCTTCGTTCCATTTGACCAACCCCATCATGATATCACATCGCAAAGCGTGTCGGTAAATCTACAATTTGACAGCGGCGCAGTCTGACAAATGGGACGAGATCACTATCGGCTTGCGACGACTTTGTCGATCATATTCAAATATTCGATCGTGTATACCTATATTCATTTATGATATTAAAAATGCAGACAGCATCGTCGTTCCGGTTACAGACGATCGAGCGACACTGCTGACTTCAGCTCTACTCTGTCTGCAGTGCAGCGCCACGAACAGCAAAACATCAAATGTGAGATCGTAAATTGGAAATTACAAAATGATTTATGCAAATGATCGTCGCCATAATACTGCTGCCAAACCCTCCTCGTATTGGCATGCGCTTGTTGGTTTGAAATCGGTTAACCGCGTCGCCCAAGCAGCGTTCGTTGCGGCGCAGTCCTTGAAGAAAGTTTTTATATGCATAACATGTTAACGAGAAGGATTGCCTCAATGAGCTCTCGAGACAGTGACGCGTTTTGGGAACACAAATTCGCATTGTTTGTCGAATGAATTCTTTGTGTCATCTTTTTCCAAAAAAACGTTTTACAATTAATTTTGTACACACTTCTTTGGAAGGGTTTTTGAATTCGTGATTATCCGAAATCAGGAGTTTAACTGAGGGTTTATGGGGTATAATCTCGGAATAAACTCGGAGAAAATTCTAACTTCTTCTTCTTTTTCTGTTTTTCTATGTGAAAAGACATTTGTGTGTTTCTGCAAAACATTACGTTAAAACAGAGGAGAAGAAGTGAAATTTGGCAGGGTTAATGATTTCGAGAGACTAAGATTTCGAAAAAGTCATTGGAGTTAGTCTTGCACTGAAAAATCACTTCCTGGGTTAATTCCGGATTGGTTTTATCCGGGATTAACTTGTGCACTGAAAACTGCCCCGAGGTACAGAAGTTTTTATTCATACCATACCACGTCCCATGAATATAGGTATATTAAGCTTACACTAAAGTAACACTAAGAAACAACAATGGTGGACCTGAAGACCTCGGGCATTATGCTACCAGCTCCACTCTCTATTCTTTGGTTGACTAATACTATCTTCACCTCGATCGGAAAGATGCATTTCGCTCCAATCGAATAAGAGAACAGCTCTTTGCTGACCTTATGAGGTTGGAGATATCTACCAATTTATGATTCACAGATATCTACCAACGAACCTGAAGGTGCCCTGTCCCGCCAACTGTACAGAGGCTAATTCTTACTTGAGTCACCTGAGGTATGGGCTTATACCAAAAACGGTTATCCTGCCTTAGCTTCTCTTTTAAGAAGGCTTATCACTGGTCACAACATATTTTTGCCGGCGAGGTCTCACACCTAGAGCGGTAGGCTTACACCGACACCGGTTTGCCTTGCCTGGCTTCTCGCTTCTTAGCTAAGCTTAAATTCCTCTGATTCGTTTCAACTCCACCTATCCTATTCTCAAGGAAAAATACTATGGGCAACACTAGTCATAGTCTAGGTCCCTCACTGTCCCCAATTATTCGCTCGTAGTTGTTCACAGCGAAAAGTTACCCCCACCCTCAGTACCCTTTTCTGGTATATCTCTAACTATTCACCTTCGAAACAGGCTTATACCGAGACCGGTTGCATCAACCTTTTCAAATTTGAAAGCCAGCATGTAGGTCACCGGGCTGGTATTCCGGGCTTACCAAAAAGTAAAATCACAATGGACCAGCTATGGTCTAAGTGTGTCTCTGCTTAGGGCGAAATGCCACCTAACCTTAATAAGGGCCTTTAATAAAATCCGACTGCCCTGGACGACTTCCAACAAAGGATCACAAAACATGCAACTACGCTATACTCGTTATTCCCCAAGATGCTGGTAAGTTGCTAGCAAAATCGACTTGCGAAAATTGCCAGCTCCTCCTTTTTAAATGAAAGGGATGGATTGTTTATTTAGGCGAATGCTTATATTCTACCAATCGTATATTAGGTTTAATGTATAGCTTGTAACGCAGTGAAATAATCACCGTAGAGCCTGAGATATGAATGAGACTGACTGGAGAAACGATTAAGTCATGTCCATCCGTCCGTCCGCATATAAACAACTTTTAGGCCTTAAATATAAAGCTAGAGAGCTGAAAGTTGGTGAGTTAGCTGAAGTCTAGTCCTTCATATCAAGTTTGAAAATTATTTGAATCCTCCCACAAACACGCCAAGGCCTGTAGGTGCCTGACCACCTCTAATCTAACGTTTTCAAATTTTAGCTATGTTATATTGGTTCTAGCGCACTAAGTTTAAGTATGTGACATTGCTTTGTAATGTCTTTGAGGTAGCAGGAATGGTTTGGCCTGTACCACGCCCCTTTTTTTAAGGAATTTTTACTTAAAATAACCGTTTTTCAATAAATATAAAAACAACACTACAAAAGTTGCATTTTATAACATTTTTGTGTATATAATATATACCTTCGCCCACTTTGTGGGCGTGGCTATAAAATAAGTGATTTTTTTTACTAAAAAATGCGGAGTGTTAGTCCAAAATGTATGCAAATACCTAGTATAAAGCATTCAACAGTTATATTTTTACATCCCGCCCACTTTATAGAGGCGTAGCAGTTTCTTCTTTTTGTAATGTATGGTATTTTGCAATCCGTCGCAGACGGACTGTTTACATACGCGCTGTTGCACTTTCCCACTTGTTTTATTTTATATTTTTTACAAAGAACTAACCTCGAATAACTTTTTGTTCTGTTTCTTTTTAGTTTAAACTGATATCAGCAAACTTCTGAATGGGTCTTGGCATTTCCAAAGTTAAAAATAAAACAAAGAAAAGAGCGCAAAAAACATCACAAAGCTTAGGCATAGAGAACAATTCAATTTAAAAAAATAGCTAAAGTAAAAAAAAGTCCAACAAAAACACGGAATGATCATGTAAAGGCGGATCACTTTCAGAAAAATCGTTCTACATTGTTAAAACACATTTAAAACTATTTAATTTCTAATGACACAACACAGAGTGAAAATCCTTTCATACAAACGTAGCAAAAACAAAAATTGCTAGTCTAAAAAAACTAACGGAAAAAGCTTTTATACTAAGGTATTCAGTGAAAACCCAGAAGCGCAAGTCGAGGAGAAACAAATTCAAAATTTACAGAAAAACAACGCGATGGCGATAAATTTCCCCGCATCCTTTGCGGCATGCATAGCGGCAGGTCTTAAAGTGCCACGACAAATCATGTATTGCATATCTCAAGACACGGGTCAACCATACGTTCTGTACAAGGACTCGCAAGAGGCGGCTGAACGCAATGCAGCAGCACTTGGTGGAGCAGCAGCACAATGGGGAACAGAGATGTATCCGACGATACAACAGAATACACAAACGCATTTAGCAGCGCAAAATGCTCAAAACTCATCACCGCAAATCGCAGCTGCAGCAGCGACTGCCGCAGCAGTAGCCGCACAACAACAGCAGCAGCAACAACAACAACAGCAACAACAGCAGCAACAGCAACCGCACAGTCCACAGAACGACGTGGATCAGGCGCGCGACAATGGAGGCAATGTCCGTCAACAGCAACAGCAGCAGCAAGGTTCACCTTCGACCAGTCCCTACCCGCAGCGATCGAATGGTGGAGGTGGCGAGGACGATGTGGCCATGAGTCAGGTGAGGATTGAGGTAATTTTTCAACCGTTTCCAATAAGAGTTTTGTTTTAAAAGTGCATCAGGATTGATGAAAAGTTTTAATTGCTTTTCAACCATCCTAGTGTATCCAAGCACGATCTCTTGGCATTGTTAGTTACTCGGCTATCCTGGTCGTTTCTTCTTCTACTCACAGGTGGCTGGAATGCAACAGCAACAAAATGCGGCTCAACAACAGAACCCAAACCAAAGTACCAACGATCCGCAACCAATTTCTGTCGATCCCGCGTCGAACAACCAAGCGCAGCAAACCAATGACCAAACCTTTAATCCACCGCAAGGTGCCGAACTCGGGTACTATGCGCCCCGACATCCGGGCGGCCCACAAGGTACAATGCTAGCGCCACCGGGTTTCCCGCCGCTGCACTATCTTAACAAACCGGTTCTACCCGGGATGGCCGGCTCGATGGACCAAAACGGTGGCTTGGAAGCCTATTCAATGCCTGATCTCCTACCTGGCGGTGGTGCCGCTGGCGCTGGAACCGGTGCTCATGGTGGAATGCATCAAAATGCCACAGCGACACCAGCGCCGACCACACACAAAACGAAGCCTCACAGTGATCTGCGACTCTTCAAGTGCACAACCTGCGGCAAAGACTTTAAGCAAAAATCAACGCTGTTACAACACGAGCGCATCCATACGGACGCACGGCCGTATCCATGTACCGAATGTGGCAAACGGTTCCGTCAGCAGTCTCACCTCACTCAGCACCTGCGCATCCATGCCAACGAGAAACCATTCTCATGTGCGTATTGTCCACGCAGCTTCAGGCAACGAGCGATCCTCAATCAGCACATTCGCATCCATTCGGGTGAGAAGCCCTACGCATGCCCAGAGTGCGGCAAGCACTTTCGCCAGAAGGCCATCCTCAATCAACATGTGCGCACCCACCAAGGCGAGCGACAGTTATTGAATCAAAAAACAAAAAAAATCCAAAATTTGAAAAAAGCCAATATTTTTCAAAAAGAACCGAACTCATCTTTATCGCAAAATTCTCAGTTTTTCTTTTCAAACTCGATTTGGCAGAAAAAAAAAATAAAACATCAACCAACTTGTTGGCTGAAATGTTTTTCGAAATTCAAAATTTTAGATTTTTTGTTTGAAATTGATGGGTTCTGCTTCAAGTTTATTTCCTCAAAGAGCGAGTGTTTTTTAGCTGACTCCCTTGTTGCTATCTTTTTTGCCATGATAAATAATTGTAGTTGTCAAAATTTAAAAGTATTTTCAACCATCACTGATAACTTGAAGGCTGTCAAGTTAAAACTAAAAACTCATTTAACAAGAGCTAAGATCAGAAGTAAGGCCCGCAATTAAACCATTCCTGAGCCAAAATTTCAACTCAAGTTAGGAGCTAATTACAGATATATCAATGTGCAATCATCTGATACCCACAAGACACTAAAGAAGTGGTCTTAATGTAGTGGCATTTGCGATGAAAATAAGTTTTTACCTGGATTAACTCGGCGGTTGTGACGAACTAAGGAATTGTGGAAAATATTGCGAAAAATCATTGAGCCCTTGGGGGGTGACATGGCGCATTCGTGTTTTTTATGCTGCTGTTAACTTACTTCAAGAATTGTTTGCATAGCCAGTGCATGTGTAACGAGATTACTTATGGCAGAGAACACACTCCCACACTCTCAGCCAATCATCCTCCTTTTTCGTGAAACTGTAGGCGTTCCTCTTAAGAGCATTTTCTTTAAAGTCTTCTAGACTAGGCTATCAAATTCGTCGAGAAGAGAAACATTCAGGTTTTTGTCATCTGCGAATTTTTGTGCCTTCGATTTAAAGACTTCAATTTCTGCTGTACCTGGATGTTGATGTTCTAAATTATCGAAGCTGAATTGGCAAAACAATGTTTAAAGGGCGAATTTCCTTTTGAAATAGAGTGGCGCAACCGCTCGAGGCCGATGCTAACCAGGGCCAACTTCTCAAACATGTAATGCTTGTGTGTTGTATTTTTCACAAATTCACAAACAAGGGGACCTACAATTTTTTTCCGAACCCGACAAGGCACTTCGGGTTTTTCGACATAAGGCGACCCTCTATCGGAGGGTTTGTTAGACCCCCGAAGAGATGGGGACCGTGAAAAAGAACAAGTTTGTTTTCAGATGACGACGCGACGGTAGGTTTTTAACCCAGACCTGTCGCGAAATAGGCATATACACTGACCACTACGCAACGGCATGGCACCTCACTTTCCTTTATTCGTTCAAACTATGCCCGCCGAAAATTCTTTGGTATTTTATTCATTGGGAATATTCCGATCATTCCGTTTGGCGTTTCTTTATTCATTCAGAATATTCGGAATCTATGAAATTCCTACTACCTCCCGAGTTAGAAATAATCTTTTTGATTCAATTCACTACATTGCTGATGACAGTAAGTTCAGTTTCTTATATTCATGACCTCTTATGGTATCACTACGTTGTCCGTCCGCCCAATCGCGTTATAAATTCTAAACGGTAAGTCGATGAAAGACAAAAAAAAATGGTGTGCTTTCAATTAGCGGAAATAGTCAGAGAACCCAACGAGGGCAATTTCAAAATAAGTAACAAAAAGGGGGTTGAAAAAGGATGCTTTTTTCAAAATGTTTGAGGCCATAACTTTGAACGGCTTAGTGCACAAAGCCAATATTGAACACACTTATATTACAACTCAAATTGAACGAAGTGCTTAAGTCATATTTTCCAGAAAAAATTTTAATACTGCCGGTTTAGCGCATTTTCGAGAAAAAAATCGCAAAAATGCATAAAAAATTTAGGTCCCTATCTCCGGTGCTCTTAAGAGAAATCATATAAAAAAAATCGCGCGTATGAAAAATTGTCCAAAACTTTAAGGAAAATTATAGCGAACTTTAAGGTTTCAAAACCTTCTCAGATTTAACTAAAAAACATAAAAATATTTTCAAAAAAACAACACGGAGCAATCTTGTTCAGATTTGGTTTAAGTGAAGATTATAATGGTTCTATAATCTTCTCTTGTCTATACAAAAATCTGGTCTATATAAAAATCGAAACGCGTCGTCTTGTAGGAAATGACATTTCGTAATAAAAGTTGAGAATTCAGTCTTTTGCGAGCTTAAACTGTTTCCCGTACTATTGTTTTTAACAAAGGACTCAAACAATAACACTCGCTTTTTTGACTTATCTGGCCTCAAAATGGAAATTTCAAACACCATAATTCGAAAGCAAACATTTTTTGGCTTACAGAAATAAGAAACCTTTTCCAAATTTAAAAAAAGAACAAAAATCATTATCACTAACTTCTCTGAACTGCTTAACGCACTTTTCACACACAAAACCCAAAAGAAAAACCTTCTCAATTGTTTACTAACAATCTACTTCTCTTCAATTTAAAAACTTTTCAGATGTATCCCCACATCTCATCTTTAAGAATGGCCCCCATCCGACCCTGTGGCCACAAGATGTACCCTTTCCTGGTGATGAGACTGATACAAAGAATGACATTACGGGTTATCAAGACGATGGCTCACAAGGTACACCCGAATCGAGAGCGTGTTTTTCACCTGACGGCAATGGTGGCATGCACTACCCGTCATACTTCAAAGATGGCAAAGGTAAGTGTGAGTGTTAAATTTTCGTCGTGTACGCTCTAGAATCCTTTGAACTAACTCAAACCATACGTTCGCAATAGGGCAAAAAATGCTGCCCGATGTTATACAACATGGTCGTGCAGTTGGTATGCCACTCTATGTGAGGTGTCCCATCTGTGACAAGGAATTCAAACA
Organism: Neoascia interrupta; assembly: GCA_947623515.1. NCBI lineage: Eukaryota > Metazoa > Arthropoda > Insecta > Diptera > Syrphidae > Neoascia > Neoascia interrupta. The sequence goes on from OX392463.1 coordinate 140,319,365, forward strand.
GAAGACAACACTCCTGCAGCACGGTTGCATTCACATTGAGTCAAGACCGTATCCATGCCCAGAGTGTGGCAAACGATTCCGTCAGCAGTCGCATTTGACGCAACATTTGCGGATACACACGAATGAAAAACCATTCGGTTGCTTGTATTGTCCGCGGTTCTTCCGACAGAGGACGATTTTGAATCAGGTGAGATATAAGAGAGTTGTGCGCGAAAGATTTCGGTTAAATGTTTTTTTTTTTTTATTTTAGCACATTCGAATTCACACGGGTGAGAAGCCGTACAAGTGTGCACAGTGCGGCAAGGATTTCCGGCAAAAGGCGATTTTGGATCAACACACAAGAACACACCAGGTAGTTGTAATGTTTAAAATGCGTTATGCAGATGGTTCTGTTTGATTGGTTTTGCTTTGTTTGAATTATTTTTTTAAATCAATTTCGAAAATACATTATAACGGTTGGCGTTCGTTTCATTACAGGGCGATCGACCATTCTGCTGCCCTATGCCAAACTGTCGACGACGGTTTGCCACTGAGGCAGAAGTCAAGAAACACATCGACAACCACATGAACCCGCATTCATCGAAGGCTCGTCGCCAAGTGAACCATATGAGCAATGATGCCAAGAATGTGGCAGCCAACGCTGCGCAGTTCCTGACGAATATGGATAACAAAAATAATATTATACCACGCATGGGGCCAGTTGTCAAACATGAGCTCTACTTCCCACAATGCTACGGTTCACCATTCAATCAGTCATTTGGCGCCCAACAGCAAGGCCAAGGACAACCGGGCCAACCACAACAACAGCAGCCAGTTCAACAGCAACAGCAAAAACAACCCGGCCAACAGCAGCAACCCAACACAGGGCACAATGGCAATCCAGCACCGCCAAATGGGGCTACGGGCGCTGGCGGCACAGTAGTCACAGTTGCAAGCTCAATCGCTACCGGTGTAGTGCAACAGAACACGACGACCGTTGTGGCCCAGTGACATCCCCCCGCTGTGTCGCTAGCATTACCTCCACCACCGGCAGCGCCACCACCACAGTCTGTGCAATCGGCATCCGTACATTTGCCAGCACCACAAACCCAGTCAGCGTCTCTAGTTCCCGTGCCCACAGCAGCGATCTCAGCGGCAGCAGCAGCTGCTGCCGCAACTGCTCACACCGTCACATTGTCTATATCATTACCGCCCTCAGCATTACCTCAAGGCGCTACAACGAATGGAGTCGGCGGTGGCGGAACACACGTGCTAGCACCACCGCCCACATCCACGACGTCGCTTCTTCCACCGCATTCTGTGGCGCCCTCTTCTACGATATCGCATGCGATTCCCATTCATCCACACATTCACTCAATATTCGGATCTCTATGATACTAAGATATCGGATTGGAAGACAACCTTACCGAAGGATACACTTTAACCCTAGCTACCCACCCAAGTCATTAGAAAGGCATAACACAAACAAAAAGTCAAAACACTTTGGGGACTCACAAAAAAGAAATAAACCGAACGTTTTCAAAGAAAAAAACGAAAGGACAACAACAACAAATCACATTTGCAAGGATTCCAAATCAAATAAGAAAAAAAAAATCTTAAGCGGATTAGAGCAGAAAACATAAGGACTCTTGTATACTAAGTTAAGTATAAAAAAAAAAGTTAATACTAAAACAAAAACACATATGAATACTTTATAAATATAAATATTAATAGTAAACAAAAAAAAAAAAAAACAATATAATTAAACACAAAAAAAAATATTTGATATAGTTTTACGCTAGTCTTTTAGGAAAGGACTTTAAACTTATCGTTACAGTGTTACGTTCTTGATTCTTATTATTTCGACTTTCATAATCTTCCTCTTAATTTTAATTTTATTGCATCATTTTTATTATAGTGAAGACAAAAAAAAAATACAATATTTTGTGAGGCGTGTTTATTGAGAACAAAAACAACGGTCAGCAATCTTTTTCGGTTAAACTAAAATTTAAAGAAAACAAATAAAACTTTTAAATACAAAACATGTGCATACATATATAATATTTTATTATATATATGTGTACCTGAAGTTCTTTCAATGGTATTATATAATATATACTATATAAATTATGTTAATTTGTAGAATAAAAAAAAAAACTTTTCTACATTTTATTGCATATAAAAAATAGACGTTTAAAATTTTTACTTTAAAAAAAAGAATTTTGATAACTTCTAAGTGTACACAAAACAAAAACATGTTTATTTTTATTTAAGAAAGAGATTTTTTTTTTATTCATTATTTTGTTTTTAGATTTGACGATTTTATTTTTTCCCTTATTTATAAAACAGAATATTTGAAAACCTATATATTTTTGTTTTTATAATATTATATTTAAAAAAAAAGCAAAAGTGCAGCTTGATTCAGTCATTTATTTGTTATTTTTAATATTATACTATCCACGCATTAATTTAAAAAAGAAAAAAAAAGTAATTATTGTCATTTGGTGACATTTGAGACGAAAGTTTGCTGTGTTTGCGAGTCGTGAGAAAGAAGCGTCATTTAAAAAATTTAAGAGGCACTTTTTTTTGTAAAAAAATAAAATTTTACTCTGAGTTTATATCAAGCACAGTGTTCTATTTCTCTGCAAATTCTAGCTTTTAGTAACAATTGATCCTTCGCGTGCATACTCTGTGCAATTAAATGTGTGCAGTACAGGAAAGATAGCACGCCTTAATCTCACTCTTACTGCAAGGGAATCCTTTTGATATTGAAAAATGATAATAGATCCAGCCATAATTCTACTCTTTTCAGTATTAAATTTGATTTTGTATGACATAGGGGCCGCTTCCCAATATAAGCAACGATACGTTGGGTAAGCTTTTTAATCAAGGATTCCCTTCATATTGTGTGAAAGAAATATTTGTCAAGGGTTGCGTACTGCTTATTTAGAAAATAGCTTAGAGACTGAGTGTGAGTCCGATCCAGAAAACCACTTCTCAAGCTGTTGTTTCGATGTTGTTGAATTTATTCTTGAAAATTCTTCTATGACTTCTGTCGAATCTGATCTCATTTTTCTTCTTACGCTCTCCTTGTAGGTCTCTTTTGCAAAATTTCATATAGATTTAAAGCTCTTGGTGAGCTCGGCGATCTGGAGTTCCACCAGGTGTTTCTTTGCTCCTGCTCCTGCTCCTATGTTACAGAATTATTGTTGAAAGGAACTGGAGAGCACCCAGATAATGAGCTTGACTTCATTGTCTATCTCGTTAGTGAATCTCTGACGCTCTGGTAAAGTGATTCTTTTTCTTTATTCTTGAAGTGCCTAGCACTGCTTCTACTTGTTCTTATAGGGCTCCCAACCCATCGAGGGCCTTTACCTGATTTACAGTAACCTTCAATCCTCTGCGATCCTAGGCGATCAGACCAATCGCTCTGGCACCCACGATGCCTTGGTCCTTAAAGACAGAGATTCGGTCTCCATGGTCGCCTTCAACCTGGGGCTTGGATTTAAGGACCCCCTTGGCTGGAGTGTTGTTCATCCAATCTATGTAACCGAGCGAAAGTAGTCTTCCTGCTTCGGATTTTTGAACTATGCACATCCATAACTTGGTACAGCACATAGAGTTCGCGGTTGTACCATACATTATACATTTTCTCTACTCCCGAAGGAAACGTATAGTTTCTCCTTCTCTGCTTACAGTTCAGAATTCGGCGCCATAAAGCAGAACTAGCAGGATAAGGATTTTGTTGAGCGTACACTTCGTCTTTCGCGTGGTAAGCTGAACTTTAGAACATGGACAAAGAACTTAGAACATCGATGTGGCAAGATTTCGCAAAATATATGTTTTTCATGTCCTTATAAATAATGTTCAAACACTTCCTCAAATAATACTCAGCAATTTCGATAGTTTTATTTCGGGTTCTTACCGTGTAAAGTAATGAGATGATCGTTGTTAAAACAAATCCAATCTGCCTCAGAAAAGTACGGGGTTACCCCGGTTTTACTGCAGAAGCGATTATTTGAGTTAACTTGGCCGAAGAAACACGAGTCGCCTAAAAATAGTCAATTTGTTCGAATTTAGAAAATTAAAGAAACGTTTTCTAATTTCTAGTATCACCCAAAAATAGTCCATGGACATAATGTCATTTTAAAATTGGGCTTTATGTCTAATTTTGTCAGCCTTATGGAAGGTAAAGCATATGCACATATTCCACTGTTTGGACATAATTTAAATAGGCCTTATGTCTGCATTCCGTAAAAACATCCCTGAAGCTCAACAGTAGACATTTAGAATGGCATTTTTTGGAATAGGGTTATACATTGCCGTTTTGTCTTTAGAAACTTAAGACTTCTTAATTTTTTTATGGGCGCCACTTAAACTATGAGCTAGAAGACTGCTAAAAAATGTTGCCTAAATTTGATCAATGCAGTTTGATCAATCAGCAAAGAATCGTTCGACTTCAAAAAAAAAGCGTTTAGAACGAAAAATGCTAGAAAAAATTATCTCAACTTGAAATATGCTCTTCAAATTTCGTCTTTATCCAGGTGCCATAAAGTGTAGATAGATATCGTAAAATATTTCATGTGTTGAAAAGGACGAATTTGACGTTGAAAAAATAAAGAAAAAAACTTCTTTCTTATGTACCAAGCACAGCAATATCACAACGTATACGCATCCTTATAAACTAAAAAAAAAATACATAAAACTGAAATATCTCAAAATTTGGATTTAAAAAGAAAATTATTATCGTGATATTTGGAATTAAAAATAAATTAAAATTATGGTAGGTAACAAGTTAACTCAATTAGTAATATATCTAATTTTATTTTGTATTTAAAAATTCTCCTACATTTTTTTTTTGCTATTGTTAAAGACCCAAAAAATATTTAATTTTAAAACATTATTATTATGTAAGCAAGTCTCAAATGTAACATTACTTTCTTTACTTTAATTTTTACCCTTAAGCAATACTAACAGCCTTTAATTTTTAGTGAACTACACTTTTTCTACAAGTTAACGCATTTATGTTATTAGATCTTACGTTTTGTTTTTATTTTAAATGAAACTATTTTTTAAAGTGTTAAGAACGATTTTTATTTTGTTTTATTTTACTTTTTTTGTTAAGGAAAAAGTATATTATAAAATTTATATGTTATATATATTGATTTTTAATAAAGAAAACTTAAAAATTTTTAATTTATTTTTGGTTTTATTTTATTCATTATTGGTTCTTCTCTTTGTTTCGTTTTATAAATGGAGTGAGTGTAAATGGTTCGAATAGGTATATGCAAGCATTTTTTAGAACGAAAAAATCAAAAAAGAAAGGAAAAAAGTTTATTGTGACAAGTATAAGATGTTTAGGAAAATTTGTTTTCGTTTTTGGAGATATAAAAATTAAAAAATTAGTCGAAATTTTTTATAAGAAAAAAAGAAGAAATAAAAATTTTAATAACCTTATGGAAATGAATAAAAAAAATATTTTTGACAAATAATCTAAATTTAAAGAAAAATATTGTATAAAAAAACATTTCGGAACGGATGCTTTTATTGGAACTGTCTGGGGGTGCTAGTGTACATGTGAAAATTAGATTTGGAAGGGTTTTAGGCGAAATGAGAAAACTTATTTACTCTAAATTTGTTGATTAGTTGTTATAGGTTTATTTGGTTATTGTAAAAATTGAGAAAAATTCAAAATTATTCCAAGTTAGTATTTGCGATTTCAGTTTATTTTTATTTTTTAAAGAAGAAAGTTCCCGCAATTCCAATAAAAGCCAAATTTTAGACTGAAAGTCTCTGTGATAACAAAATTTAAGCAAAAATTTAAAAATAAAGTACTTTGCATCTAAATTTAGGAAAAATGATAACTAAAATTAATCAAAATTTTTATAGGAAAAAAAAGCTAAACATAATGGTTAAGTCGTCGTCGTCGTATGAATGAGAGGGATTTTTAAGTGAAAAACACAAACACAAATGAAATAATTCGACTCCGTTTAAAAACCTCGTTTGTTTATTATTTACTTCTATTATTCATTTGACTTTAATTTACGTTAAATTATTTTTTTATTATGGAAAAAACATCATATTGTAAATACCAGGAAAAAACATTTTGATATTATAACTCATCAAACAAACAAAAAGTACGCATTTACCATTTTATAAAACATAAGTAGATTCGTAATGTATTCACTAAAAAACCTAAAGAATTAAGAAAACAAAACGATAATTTTTGGCTCCAAAAATATGCAATTCAAAGAAAGAACAAATTAAACCAAAACAAAATGAAAAAAAAAACGAAACATTTTCGAAAATTCTCCAACTAAACCACGCTGAACGAAATGATCAAAAGAAAAATAATTACTAAAGCAAAAAACAAAAAACAAATTGTACTTATCAATTCAAAACCGGAATAACATACATCCAACAATTCATCAACTTTTCGGCCTCTTAAAACCATTCTTGTTTTATTTTAATATTTCTGTTCACTTATCACCATGTAAATTGTAAACGCAAAATAGATAAATTAAATAAAATAATAAAAAAAAACACTAAATCACATTATAAATAAAATAAAAACACAACAGCAACAAAAATAGCCCGAATATGAACAAAGAGTACAAATAAATAAAAAAAAATACCATAAGAATAATTGCAAAAAAAAAAAAATAAAATAAACCTAGTAATTAAATTTAATACCAAGTCCGAGTGTGGAGAGAATTCGACATTTGTTTAAAACAAAAACAATATTATTTTCTTTGTTTCTATGTAAAACATGAGCAGGAAATATTATAATAGTTACATTATGTAACAGAAAGAGCGAGATTAAAAATCGACCCATCTTTTTGTATAACAAGAAAATTATACAAAGTACATAAACCATATGGTTGATTTTTTGTGAAATTGAAACTACCAATTTAAAGGAAGTCTAGCATTTAAGCCTAATAATATTGTCAGAAAAAAATAAAAGAAAACTGAATCTAAAAGCGGATATAAAAAAAGGAAATGTTCTTCCAAATGTTGAAGCAAAATAATGACAAATCAAATAAAACATTTGATCAATGGGGTCATACAAAAACGAATGATAGAAATCGATACAGTCATGTAACGACGAACATTTGTTTTATATCTTGTCTCTTACCTAAAACCTAAACTAATTTATTTAAATACATACAAATTTGCTGTCTACATAAAAATATCAAATATTGCATACATACTCGTAAAAAGACAAAACAACCTCAATATTTTTCAACCATCAAAGTACTTTGCTTTTACAAATTTTTACATTTTTAAGGAAGCAGTTTTTCTTTTAATTTTTTCTTGTAGTTAATCCAAGTATGTTTTTAAGGAAGCAGTATTTATTTATCATAAATTTAAGAGCATGAGGTTTTTCACAAACTCAGGTGTTTAAGAAAACTTTGAATACATAGGTACAACATTGAAATAAGTCATAACGCTGGCTTATGCTAACTCTTATCAAAGTAGCTAATTATTTTAGCCAACAAATGGTGTGAAAAAAAAAATATTTTTTATAAATATCAAAGCACAACCTTTTCAAACTTTTAACCTTTTCTGAATTGATTTCCGGTTCTAGGCGTCGAAAACTTATATTTAATTTTGTTGCGATTTTAATAAGCATATTATTTAGTTTTTGCTGATACTTACTTCCTTTTTAAGTCGGACCCAATGAATATAGAATTTTTTAGTGTTAAGAAAAGAAGAAACCAATCGTAAGGTTTCGATGATTTGGTCTCTATATTTGTTTTTTTGTATGCCAAAAGCATTTGGCCCTATTCATAGATGTTTGATAAGCTTTTGCTATGCTGTTGCTAGCTAAACTGGAGTTTAAGTTATCATAACTTATAACTATTATAACTTTAGACCAAAGTTTATTAAGACTCGGGTTTAAAGAACGACTATGAATATGGGCCATTGTGTTTATCCCAAAAGTTTTAAAAAAAAAATCCGATTCTCAGGGAGATTCTTATTTAATTTTAATTTAATACCCAAATTTTCTTATGAGTAGCTATCCTCTGATTCATTTTATAATTATTTAAATTATTTATAGTCTTTCTCAACTATAGTTCTCAACTATTAAGTTTTTGTGTAAACTCGCATAACCTTCAACAGGAATCTTCCCATATTTTTTAATGATTCTCCGTTTTTGTAACCCCTTGGTTTTTGGTAGTTTTTACTCAAAGCCACTATGAACTTCACGGATATCACGTTGACGTTGAGAATTACAAATTAAATTTGCAAAAAAGTTTAGTGCTTTCTATTTTTAGGATTAACATTCAATTCTTGATATATTCCCCTTCTTTCAAGGACCTTCAAAAGCACTTTTGAAATTGATGTTCTAATGACAAACACAAACAAACCCTAGTTCCTGTTCAGAAGTTTGAATGGCTAAACGATTTTGTGTTAACTTTTTGCCAAAAACTCAGTTTACAATTCTATGCGAATAGCGTATTACATGTTCTTTATTTGTTATTTTTGTTCTTCTCAAAGTCTTCTTTTTGGCAGACAAGCTTGCTGGTATGACACTTCATTTTTGCACTCATTAAAAATGAAAAAATCATCGGTAGGTAAAGAAGACAAATAGATGTTGAGCGATAAGGACAGCTACAAAAGACGTGTAAACAAATAATAAAAAAGGCAGCCAATATTGTAGACATCGTGTGGAAATGCACTTTTTCCACATGTGTGTGTGTGCGAAACATGTACGAGAAATGAAAAAATGAGGAACTGTCAAAAAATATATGAACTCGCACAAATTTTTTTTTCTCTTTTTTTAAGTTACGTCCTGCATATCGCACGTCTAAAAAGTTTATGCGAATGGCCATCACTGTTGCTTTAGTCGGTGGTTGAGTGGAGTCTTCAGGCATCATCAAAACTTATTCATCGGCTTACTGAAGTATCTATTTACCCCTTTTAATACTACAATTTTTCGAACATCAGCGTACGTGACACGGCTGTCATTGATCCTTCACTTTAACTAGAGTCTTAGGGTTACCGACGTTTTTAAAAATATTTTCGAACATTTTTGCCTAAACTAATTTTACGGCCTATTTCGAGCTTTGAAAAACTATCCAAAGTTTTTTTATAGTCCAGGCACTTTAGGCAAAAATTGGGCTCTTCTTCGGAAATATTCCAACCACGCTGAGTTTTAGTATACACGTACCTTTCAGCTATTCAAATAAAGTTTGAATGAAAATGAAAATTCCCCTCATTTCTATTGCCCGCATAACTTTTTACATCCAAAGAACCTATTTGCAGAGATGAAAGGTAAGTGTATAACTAAATTCCGCTTGGTTGGAATTTTTCCAAAGTGAAATCATAAAGTTTGTAGACTATTAAAAATTTACTTCAATACTAAACACTTTTATAGGTTTATTTTTCGTATTAAAACTTAAAAAAAAAGTTCAATGGCACTTCTGAAATCTTTCCTACTCTGTCTCCGTCGGCTATAAATCTACGAATTGCGGGAGAAGATTAAAAGTTAATCCCAAAGTGTCTCCACAAACAAACGATTTAATTTGAACGAGCATTCTTTTTTTGTTACTTTAGCTCACGGAAGAAAGTGACGGTGACATTTCCCAGGAGCGAAAAAAAAAACAATTTCCTGGTGAAAATTTAAATTTTAAATTTGTATGGCAAGAGTTTCGGGATTTTTTTTCTCTAGAATAGAATTTGAAGTTTTGAGTTAGGCGCGTATTAGCGTCCCGTGGAGACATAATATTAGTTTACTTCAAATGGAAATACGTCTCATCGGATGAACAGAAAAAAAATATTTTGAAAAGAAAAATGAAAAGAAGAATAATTTCATGTACCAAAAACTATACTTACAACTTTCCCTTTTAAACATTGAATAAATTGAAAACTTAAGCTGCCTAATTGAGCTAGCCTAATGAACAGGAAATGATCTTATCTAGGTCCTCGTGTCTAACAACAGAGACAACTTCTCCTTACATTGAGATTGACCTAACCATTATTAAGCGTTTATTCTCTCGCATTAAGACTGGACTAACTAACCGGGCTAGAGAGGCGATACTAACAATTGCAGCAAGGAAATGCACCAAACAGAGCACAATCTCTGTATATTGCAACTTGAATGTAAGATATCTTAGAAATTGAGTGCATCTTAACTTCTTTGCTTACAGCTTGCAAACTTCTAGAAATCTGTTCGATAGTCAAATAGTCAGATAATTTGAGTACAGGAATCAATAGCTACACCCAAGTTGTCCGAACATACGAAATGGAATTGATTAAAGCAAAAAGAATTTAATTTTTATTTTTGGTTTAAATAATTAAATGCAATAATGCTATATTTGCATGGATTTCTTGTTTACCGCTTTTAATGCTCGAGATACAGTGCTGTCTGGTGACAAGTTATACCAACGAAGTGCAAAGCCTTAAATCCATTTCCATAGACAACGACGTAACATGTCCGTGCCCACAATTTCACCACTCTGTCAAACGTTTTCATAATCCATCAGTTTCAAAAATATAAAAACCAGTTACTACAACTTTTTTGTGGGGTGCCGTGGCGTATTGGTTAGTGTGTGTGCTTACTACGCCGGAGGTCTGGGTTCGAATCCTGCCATCGTCTTCTGAAAAAAAGACTTGTTCTTTTTCACGGTCCCCACCTCCGCGAGGGTTTGACAAGCCCTCCGAGAGTATTAATTGTCTTGAAACATTTCTCAAAGTGCCGTTCGGATTCGGCAAAAAATTGTAGGTCTTGTATGTAAAGAAATTAACACACCAGCATACATTGTTGAGAAGTTGCCCTGGTTCACCTCGAGCTGTTGCGCCACTCTGTTCTGTTTTTAGTTACTTCAACTTAAAAATTTAAGCTACCCGCAAAAAAAATTTGTGGGCACGTATAAAACAAAAACCGTAGTTTCGTCCATCATAAGGAACACAAATAGCCTCATTTGAAAAACCTGTAATCCTAAAGTTTATGACATGTAAATATTTGCTTCCAACGAGACTATCAATCTCTTATCCTTTTTTTTCCACACCAAACAACAATTCGTTTTAAAGCTTCATACAAAGAAAAAAAAAAACAGACATGTACAGCAAATCCACACTTTCCAAATGAAATAAAAATAAGTTGAAAACATAAAACAATGCCTACAAACAACCGCATTCTGCAATAGTGATAATAGTTAATAAGACTTACCTTCAACTAAAATAAAACAGATAAAACCAAGAAAATAAAACTGGAAACATTTTCTTTTAAACAATAAATTATTGAATTGCATTAATTTTTTCAATTAAATTGCAATAGTTATTAATTTTTTAAATAAACATCAAGCAAAATACACAGGAATTACTAAAACAAGTGTATAGAAATATTTTTTAATATATATCTATATATGTATAATGTAATTTTTAAAACTGCAACTTAACAGAAGAAAATGGAAAAAAATGTAAAGCAAACTCCGCAAAACAAAACAAAAAATAGCAACAAATTTCAAATGTATAAACAAAATATATATTATACCGAAACGAAATATATTATTTTTGTTAACAATAGCCTCAATGAAACAAACCATAAAAAAGACGTTGAATTGAATAGTTTTTTTTAGTTAAATTTAAAAGTTGTTGGAAATTTTAAAAACAAAATCGCAAAATAATCATAGTTTTTCTTCATTTTTATTTATTTATTTACTAATCGTTATTTAAATAGTTCCTCGTTAAAAATGATATAAATAAAACTATTTTTTAATTTACAAAACAATAAAAACAAAATAAACATTTTTTACTGTGAATAATACAAAGAGATAAATAGCTAATATTTAAGCAAGTATCTGTGCTACCTCGTAATAATTAAATACAAAACAAGTAAATGCAAACAAATCAATATTATGTGTACATAATAAAGCAATTATTTTATATATACAAATTTATTTAATAAGCAAACAAAACCATATATATTGAAATAGCCGTAACAAACATACAACCGAATACAATAAACAAAGAAATAGAAAACGATAAATATTTTAAATTTATTTTTCACCATAGACACACACAATCAACAATCAAAAGCAAAACAAAAACAATAGAAACCAATAGCCGAACAGCAAAACCAAACAATAGAACAAATGAAATAGGAAAATAAATCAATTCGTAAAGATTTTATTTGTGTATTTTTATGTTTTATTTTGTAAACAAGAAAATATTGTTATTGCAAATACATATAGAAAAAAAAAACAAATAGAAATATATTAAATGAACAATAGATAATAATTAATTAATAATTGTATTATTTGCAATAGAATAAAATATTTTAAATCAGGACACATTTGAATAGGAAATAGGTATTGTTTTGTTAAAATCTTTTTTAAATTATATTTTTTGGTTGCTTTACTGAAAAGAACTTTTTTTTTAACATTTCTGTCATTACTATAATTGATGAAAAAAATGTTTTAGTTGTCACAAGTTGCCAAGCCTAGCTAGCTAGTTAAAAAATTTAAGAGAAAAACTAGTACCAGCTAGCTAGTCTAGAAATTTACTAAACTAGCTAGACTAACTTTTGAGCAAACATTAAAAAACGTGCGCGCGGTATAATTGTGGACAATGAATGAAGCACTACACTATCAGGAAAGGAAAGGAAGACTTTTCAAATTAAGATTATCGTTTTTACTTATATTCACACTTTGAAAAGTGATCTATATACGATTAACTTTGTTTATTTATTTTATAAGTTTTTTCGTTATTACAATTTTTTAATTATTTTTTTTTAACTTCAATTTTGCTGATATTATCAAGGACCAACAACTTTTCAAATTGACTAATAAATTCGTTTGTGTTCAACTCTTTGCAACAATGTGCCATAGAACTATAACTTTAATTATTGTTTATTTATTCAATCACTTATACCAGTTTCTTTTTTACAAGCAACAGATTACCAAAAAATAAAAAAATAAACCACAAAAAAATAGCAAAACCGTAAATAAAATAATTTACATAAAAATAAGCAACAAAAAAAAACTAAACCAAACCAATATAATAAAAACTTTTTTTTTTTATACAAGAAATCAAATAGAAATGGAAACTGGAAAAAATAGAAAACTTGTTTTACTATTTCTCTCTAAGTTACAGAAAAATGTTAATAATTAAATAAAAGAAATAAAGCAACAATTCTTTTTTATATATGTAAAAAATAACACACACACATAGATCAAATCAATAGTAAGGAATTTATTTATATACAAAAAAAAATAAACTAAAATAAAAAGTATTAATTAAACCGAAAGCAAACAATAGCAGAGAAATAAAACAAAGGATAATTTTTAATAAACTGTTGAATTATTTTTAATGCAAACCATAAAACAAAAAAAAAAATTAAATAAAAAATATTTATATTGTGTACATAATATATTATTAAAATATATACCTTTATATATATACATATATGGAAGCGAAATGGACTATATATATGTATATCTGTGTACGTTTATTGCAATAGATGAACCCAACTACAAGGAAGATAAGAAAAACGAGAATATTTCTTATTTGAAAATATTTAATTAATTTACTATAAAAATATTAAACAGAAAAAAAGCTTTTATTTACACATATCTCACTTCAAATACAATAGATTTATTTCTTCTACAAATTTCTTCTTCTGGAATCTCTTTGGCTTAGAGAACTAAAAACGAAACTACACAAAAAGTGAGAGTTTTTAATATTTACACCAACAAATATTGTTTAATTTTTTGTAGCTGAGAAAAAGAAACTTATTTTTCTAACAAGTGCAATCGACGTTGTTTTTGTTTATAGTTTATTATACCGAATTTAATTATTTTATTTCTTCTGTACAGCTACTCTCAGTAAATGTAATATAAACAAACAAGAAAATAGTACAATTATATATTTAAAGACAAAATACAAAAACAACAATAGTCAATAGATCAATAGTGTAATAAAATAAAAAGATTTACTAAATATTTTAAAATCTCACTTTTCCAACACCAGTAAAATAAAGCAAAGCTAAAAAAGGGACAACCAAACAGAAGATAATATAAACAGAAATGGAAGAAGAAAAACCAAAACCAATAGAACAATAAATATAAATTTAATTTTTAAAACAAATGTAATCAAAATACCAAATAGAAAATGAATTTTGTTATTTATATTTGTTTTCCTTCTATTTTTATCTATTAGACTTATAATTAATACAAGAATTTATTTTTGCAACTAAAACAAACCCCATAGATAGGAGGGATAGGTGACAGAGCTTGTGTCGCCTGTCAATGAAAATACATGCAAGAGAAAAACAACGTTGGTCCATACATTTTATCATCTTTCAAAGAAAAAAGTCGAATACATGCAGACGAGGGTTCGTTAAGTTTTCGGTCTGTATTGCAAAGCTTAAGTTTTCAAACAGCTAAATGTGGTGAAGTGTTTTTGATCTTCGACAGCGAGATTACTAGAAATCAGCAAAGAATTAAATCAAGACGATAATTTTCTGGTTCACTCTTTATCAATGTTTTCCGCTTAATAAGATAACCATAACCACATTACTTTTAGTGATTGTGATAAAATCGAGAAAGCCAGCTAAAAAAATCAGGCTTCTAAAATAAAATTAAGTTGCAAAGATTAAGCATAAAAAACAAGGCTTCACGTCGTCCGCAAGCAGTGGAGGTTCAAGACTCAGAAAACGCCACTTAAAGACTTTTGCACTTGAAATGTCCAAAATTCCTGATAAAATACCAAAGTTCCATGTGCTTTACCATGTCAACAGAAACTTGTTCATGTTCTCCTATATTTTACTATTATCACCACCAATCAACATTCCGAAAATCTTTCAAACCTTCAATCTGCCATATTTTCTTTCTACTAAAAACAAAAAAAATAAATCTAAGAATAAGAATAACTGGAGAAAAACTCTTAGGACATAAATTTAATCACCCTAATATTATAATTTTAATGCGTAATATTGTGTAAGCAACAAAAATAAATAAAATTAAATATCTCTAAGTCTACAACAAAATTCAACACACACCGGCAATGAACGAAATAAATACAAAAATAAAATTATAAACTTTTCAACAAAACAAAAGAGGTCATGGTCGACGAAGACAACAAAAACTCGAAAATTAAAGACAAATTGAAATTTTTGGAGCAAAACATAAAAAATATCAAGAAAACAATTTTTTAAAAATAATAAAAATTAAATAAAAAAACAGTATTTTAAAAGAAAGTTTAGGATTACATTTAAAGGAAATAACAAAAATAAAAAAAAACAAAATTCACATTCATTTATAACATTATGTATAAGTAAAAATCTAAGTCATGATAATATACAAAACAAAAACGAAAGAATTACACAATTTAATAAAAGAAAATTCAAAATTTTATTGTTGTAATAATTGTTCCCCCCCCCCCCCTCCCCCATCCTGATGGAAAGAAGTAACACCCGATTCCTAAACTTTCCCCTCATCCAACTTAAGAATGAAAATATCTGTCCCTCAGTTTAGATTTAAGAAAAAAAATTACACACAACCCCTTCAGAATTTATTCTTAAATTTGCAAAAAAAAACAAAAACTAAGTATATAATAAAAAGCATAAAACGAAAAAAAAATCAACAAAAATTATTATATATTATATACAAGAAAAGAATGATGAATAAAAGTGAATCTTGTAATATAAAAAAATGTTTTTTTAATTTTTTATGCTGTTCATTAATATTTTGAATTTCAGACAGCAGGGCAGCTAAGATGTTCAAATGGAATAAAACAAGTGAGTAAGTGCAACAGTTCGTCTGTGACTAACTTCTATATATCCGAACCTTACACCGTGTAACACTAAATTTAAAAGCTTTTGGCCCGAATTAAGATATTATTTGTATTGGCCACGTCCCCAAAAATTAGCACGGGCTAAAAATGAAAATCAATCTTAGAATCATGAGAAAATGCGTTAAAAGCGAAAGTAATTTCGAAAAAAAACGTTTTTTCCTAAGAACGCCCCCTAAAAGTGGGCCGAGCTCAAAACTTTATGTGAAACAAACTCAGCAAATAGTAGTATCTTTAATATTTGTTATAATTTTTTTTTTCATTTGGAGTGAACTTTCCGAGAAATCGGAGTTTTAAATGTTAATCCTGCCTCTGCCACCTGAAAAAAAAGACTTGTTCTTTTTCACGGCTCCCACCTCCGCGAGGGTCTGACAAACCCTCCGAGAGTAACATTTGTCTTGAAAAACTTCTCAAAGTGCCGTTCAGATTCGGCAAAAAATTGTAGGTCCCCTTGTACCTAAGAAAAAAAGAAACTAATAAGAAGTTGGCCCTGGTTCACCTTGAGCTGTTGCACCACTCTATTTATTTTATTTTTATAATGTTAAAAGTGGGCATGGTTGTTAAAGGCTTTGAGCCATTACTGTTCTGTACTAAAATTTGAGTTCTTATATCTTTTCTAACTTGACCAAAATGCATTTTTTAAAAAAATGTAAAATAGAGGTTGTCTCACATTGAAACCAGTCAGTAGTAGGTGTGACCGTTGGCGCAACAAAAGAACCAAATCGTGCACCAAGTTTTAGCTTTACACATTTTTTTAGCCTTTATACATTAGACGGACGGACGAACGGACATGGCTCAATCAATTCACCTGCCGAAAGCGATCATATCTCTAAAAGGTCTTAGGGTTCTACGGTGATTATTTCACTGTGTTACAAACTATGAATTATAATTTGTCACAACCACCTCTTTTTTAAATTTTCTTTATTTTATAACTTTTTTGCTTTGTAGTATTTTTTACTAAAATCACTATATTCACGATTAGTTGGCTAAAGGATTTTATCCCTATTTTCTATAGAATGTAAAGATATACAACAATATTATTTGTATTTTTATAAAAAAAAACAGTTCACTTTAATATGCCTGTAAATCTTCTTTTGTAAGCTCTGTATCTACAAGACATTGTTGCAATAAAATTTAATTAAATTGTCACCCTGCGAGAAGTAACAGTTCTGGAACCTTACTGCTGGAACCTATAATGCCTAAAGAAACGAATGGGTCGGATGAGGCTGGAAGAATCTGGTACCTATATTTTTTTAACCCTTATTTTTATATTCTAGCTAGAGCTTTTTATAGAAACAGTCGATCTATCATAATTACCGGTCCTTCCAAAAATGGAAAGGGGACCTCTTATTTATGGTATCACTTTAACTACGTTTTCTGCCCGCCTAATCGCGTCGTAACTTCAGAACGATAAGTTGTAGAAAGAAAAAACTTGATCTGATTTTAAGCTGGTCCGTCCAAAAATGGAAAAATGACTTCTTATGGTATCGCTACGTTGTCCGTCCGTCCGCCCAACCGTATCCTAACTTCTGAAAGGTAAGTCGTAAAAGGATAAAATTTGGTGTGCTTTTAAACTGCGGAAATAAAGGGTCCGCCAAATAACTTTTTTTTTAAATGCTATAAAAAAAAACTACTGATAATATTCAAATTTGAAAATATTCAAATACTCAAATTTCTTTTTTTTTTGAAAGTTCAATCCTTCCGGTTAATAATGGAAGATAATTTAATTCAAATGGCTGCCTCGGCTGGCCATACAGTATAGCCTACACGATCGGTCCAATTTTTAAGCACATTATCGATTGTGTGCAGCTGTACTTCATCAATGGCTTCACGAAATTGTCCTTTAAAGCGTCAATTGTCTCTGGCTTGTCGGCGTAACACTTATCTTTTACGGCACCCCACAAATAATAGTACCACGGTGTCAAATCGCAGCTCCGGGGTGGCCAAGCGACATCAGCTCTGCGGCTGCTAATGCGATCTACAAAAACAGGGCGCAAAACATCGAGTGTAGCTTCGGCTGCGTGGCACGTAGCGCCGTCCTGTTGAAACCAAATGTTGCCAATATCCTACTCTTAAATTTTTGTAAACAAAAATTCGTTCAACATGGCCCGATAACGATCGCCATTGACTGTAACGGCCACTCCTTGCTCATTTTCGAAGAAATATGGCCCAATTATGGACCAAAATCAGCACCATACTGACTCGTTTTAGGTGTATCGGCTTTTCACTGTATGCGTGCGGGTTTTTTGTGCCCCTAATGCGACAATTTTGCTTGTTTATGTACATACCCTGACGGTGCTTCTCTACTTCCAAAATCCGTACGCAATTTTCGCACACATTCTGCAACATTATTATGATTTTCAAAGTAACCGTAGAACCACAGTGATGTAGCTGTGGGGGTATTAGTAGCGGTAGTAAGAGCTGTCAAAAGTTAAAACACATGTATTTAGTGTATTGCGCACACAATGGCACACAATGTCTGTGGCGGTAGCGCGTAGCTGTGGCGGTAATAAGAGTTGGCCAACTTTTAACTTTCGTGTCGCTACACGGTTGAAAGCGCTACACGGTGGACAGTTAAATACAAGTAAAGTAAACAATAAAGGAAAAGGACGTCGAAAAGTTTATTGAAATTGTTAAATCTAAAAATTTTATGAAATTTGTGTCATCCGTTGTACAAAAATATAAAATCTAGCTCAAATTAAGTATATATAATAAATAAACGAGGTTTTTGTTCGACATAGCCGCGCCACACCATTGTGTTCAATTTTTTCCCATACTACGCCACATGGCTCCACGGCTGTACTACGTACTACTGCTACATACCACCGCTACGGGCATTGTGGTCCTACGGTAATGTCGCAGCGGAAGGATAAAGCTAATTATCTGTGAACTCAGACATGAGCTAAGTGCTACCATTCACGAAATTAGCACGAGTAGATTAAGACAAACATCCAGAGCTAGCGCAGGTGGTTGTGATATTGGAAAAAAGTCTGACGGGAACTGCTAAAAATCAAAATATATGTTTTGTGAATTTGAAATTAAAAAAACTATAAAAAATGTCAAGAGAAATTATGTCTCCTCCTTTATCTCCCATAAGATAAAAGTATTACTCCAGTAAATTTGCGGCTTTGGTTGTAGAACTTCCGGCCACCATCAGATTTGCTCTACTATAGGTTTTTTGGGTCGCTGATCACGAATTTCGGTTTTTTTTTCTCGAGAAATTGGGGCTTCACCCTTAAATCAGCTAAAAATACCCCTAAATAAGGGTGTGTTTGCGGTATTTGCGCTTTGAGTGGTTGTTTGTGTCAAAAAACTATGGATTTGCCTTTAATTTGAATACTACGTAATACTTAAAAAAAACTTCAATATTCGGGTTAAATTAAGGGGGGGGGGGGGTGATTAGTATCCCTAAATACGGGTTAGGTCATTTTTAAAGCTAAAAGGGTGGAATTTTCTCTATTTTAGGTTTTTTTGGGTGAATTTCGAGCTCCTTGTCTCGAGAAAATATGGCTTCCCCCTTAAATTAGCAAAAACTACCCCCTTTGAGCTTTGAGTGTTAATTGAGTGAAAAAATGTTTTTGGCTTTAAATTAAAAACTAAGCAATATTTAAGAAACGCAATATTAAGAAACGCTTAGCAATATTTCAAAAACGATTTTTTAAAAGATTTTTGGTTAATTAACGGTTATGACGATCTTGATTAAGTATGTAACGTTCAAAAGACAAGCTAATTGCATGAAAAAAGTTTCAAAATAGCCATTGCCAACCTCAAGTTTTAAACCCATTTAAACAAGCAAAAAAAGCAGCTTTTTTGCCAGCCTATTTCAGAGTAACGAAATAAAGAATCATCCAATATAAGAACAGCGGACAGCACTACAAAGAAGTAACCCAAATGCTGTAAAATATATCCAGAAATAACTTTAATATATACAAAATAATAGAATATAGATGAGCTTATCCCTAAACAAAAGCCGACGAATCGCTCCGCGTACGTCTTCACACATACTTGACGGTCTTTTTATAATTGTGCAAGATTGATTCTCAACATTAACAATAAATCATTTTACACCCGGAAGCGTTTTCCTTTATTTTAAGGAGGGGGAAAAAGACAAAAAAACTTAATAGCGGCTAGGTACTCGCGCGAATTTTTCGCCATTAATTTTTATACCCCATCCAATGGGGGAAATTAAGATTGTCACATAATTCAAGACACAGTTAAATCAAAATGGTGGACCCCTAAGACCTTAAGCGCATATGATCGAGACCGACTTTTGAATCGAATAACGTCGGTCCTTCCGTCCGTCTGATTGTCACATGGTTTAGGCCATCCGTTTTGAGCTATTAGTTTGAAATTGCATAAGCTGTTTGTTATCTGAAGGATTACAAGTGTTTAAATCATTAGAATCTGCTTAAAGGCATGCTCACAATCGGTGCAAATGTGCAACTACATATCTCAAGAGCTTTCAAAACTGTAAGACTATTATTATCTCCTGGTGATTGTAAGATATACAATAAAAAAATCATTAAACCTCTCAAAGCGCGCTTGTATTTTGGGGTAATCCTTCAAATGCATTTTATTCAATATTTTTCAAAACATATAAGGTATGTAGAAAACACTTCGTTTTACATTTTTTCATACAATATTTTGGGCCATGCCTACATTTAGAGGCGAATGGAAGAAAAATCTGAATATTTCAGAAAAACGTTATTTCGACTGGACTAATTTAAGAAAGAATAAGATATAAAAACTAGTGCGTAAGGTAAATCAGGCTTAATTGTCTTTCTTAAATATTGAATTTAAACCAAAAAAATTTGAAGTTTTTCGTACACTCAAGCGGAACTTCGAAATATTTATGCTTATATTAATAGTTTGTAATAAGTTATGTAGCTATGTGAAGGCGAATACTACACTGTTCGGTTGTGTGCAGATAAATGTGTTAAGTGCGGTTTAACGAATCGTACTCGTTATTCTGAAGTTAACCTTCTTAACAGGCTTATAAATGTATTCTACGGAAACCTTTTCTACGGCAGGATAAAAATCTACATGCGGGAAAACTGAGCATATGGGGGATACATTCAACTTACGCTAACTAAAAATGTCTTCATTTTCATTCAGGGACTTAAAGTGTTTTCTTGTGGTTATTGATTTGTAGCCAAAGGAAAGGTCTCCTAACTTAAATTTTATCACCTCAGCAACTCTACAACTAAAAATATAAGACCCCCCAACTCATGCTAATTTCAATTCATCTCATCTCAGCTTAGTTAGAAAACACCACAAGAACAAGCACATAGTCGTTTTTAAACAGCAAAATATAAAAAAAAATTAGATTGCTATAAAGCCTGGTTAAGTTGACAATTTTCCTCATTGAACCGGAGCCAATAAAACGGCATCAGTGTATGCATTTTCATTCAGCATATTCATCAAATTTCCAGATAGCATTTGTATCTGAAATCATCAGATATGTGGAGTGCATACTT
Source organism: Neoascia interrupta (assembly GCA_947623515.1). NCBI lineage: Eukaryota > Metazoa > Arthropoda > Insecta > Diptera > Syrphidae > Neoascia > Neoascia interrupta. The sequence continues at coordinate 140,340,619 of OX392463.1, forward strand.
TGCACTTTCATTACCAGGCATTCCCGGATCGAGGAAAAGTTAATCAACAAAATCAGCTTTGAAAGGACGTTGTTGGTTTGGGGGCAACTAGCTTCATCTCTACTACTTGAAATATGTACTTTGGTCATTCCAGAGCCACTGGATATAAGCGATCTGTTGATATAGGCACCAGCACCGAAAGTTGGATCGTGTTTCCCTTCATTGTTTCTTTTGCCGCAGCGAATTGTCATCCTCTCGATTACATTATCTTTTTTTTTCTTCAAAATAAGTTAATAATTGTACATTAGTTTTTTAATCATCCTCTCGTGCAGTCTGCGTGAGAGTTATGTTGTCGGCTTCAACTCTCTAACAGAGAGAGAGAGAGAGAGTGGAAAAATCCTGTTCTTTGCTTCTGTTGCTAATTAGTGTTTATTCTTGAAAAAATAAATTATTCCTTTTTTAATTTACGTCCGTTCATAAACTAGTCGTCTAGGTCCAGTGGCTCCGTTTGACCAGTCCTATAACAACCCATAAAACTATTTTTCCAAACAAACTTCATATGATTTCTGAAAGGCGGGAATTTACAAGGGATGTGGCACAACAAAACAAACATTGACAATGGGATATTAGGCAAGGTTTCGTGTATCGACTCTATTCATTGGCTTTTTCCTCTTTTACTTTTTCCGGTTACGTCCTTACGGTTGTTTTACTTCTTTTGGGCATCATGAGTCTTGGAGACAACAAATCCATAATACTGCTCCTTCCTTATATTTTATTTTAGGCCAAAAGGGATTTGTCAGCTCTTATGTAAAATCGGTTGATTTTGTATATTCGATATAAAGCAGCTCAGAACAAATACAATCCACCTCGCCTGATATCCAATTAATAATTTCGTAGCGTCCCGACTTACACATAAGCCCTGAAAGTTCCATTTTAGTCAACTGTCGAATTCCCAACATTTTAAGGAGAGCTATGATGACTAGAAGAGCTTTCGCCTAAGCCATGTTTGGTGGCGACATTGAGGTTTATCGGTTTACGCCCATTGGAGAAGGTATCAACGTATGTGTTTTCAGCGACTGTCTCATCAGATCACAACATCAGTTTGCGATCCTTTGAGTGTCACATGCATACTTTCACGCTTTCTTCCGCAAGTTCTACGACCTCAACGCGCACCTGGGGAGACAGTAGCTTCAAGGGAAAACTCTCCAGCTCTCCTCAAAGTCCTTGGATGACGTTCACTAAAATTTCCTTCTCATTGGGGGGGGGGGGGGGGGGGGGGTTATCTGCTTAGTCATGCCCTATCATGGAATGATTAACACTAGCAAAGCCGATCTGTCATACCACATCTCATCATAGACCCTCTGCCCTGAAAGATTGAAACTAATTTATGGGGACTAATCAATAAATCATCAAAGCTAAAAGGTAAAACTCAAAAAAGGACTGGCTTAGCCTTAGCACGAAGAAAGGCTTGTTAAAACACCATGTGATGTAGTGGGCACGATTTGCTCACAACTAAATGCACCTAAAAAACAACAGCAGGATCAGTTTGGGTCGTCGACACGCACCGTTACAAGCTTGTCTAAACTGTAACGCAATCGCAGCAGTTTCCCGGTGACCACGCTGCAATTTGAAGCGAAACGGTCGGGATGAGTTCAGAATTGTGCTGGTAGAAATTTTACAAGCGCGGCTTATCCAAAAAAATTAAAAAAATTATTAATTCTAAACTATCCGTCGAATATTCAAGCCCTCCACGCAAAATATTGGTAAAAGCTGGAAAAGGGCATCTCTTAGAAGTGTGAAAAGTTTCGAAAAACTGTGTTGAAATGTCCAAAAGAGTGAAACGATCTGCAGAAGTTTTATGCAAGCATTGAGGGTTTTAAAAAAAATGAAGAGAAGAGGGGAGGGCTAGCCCTAATTTAAGAAAAAAATTAATGAAAAAGATTGGCGATCTGTGTGCAAAATTCGATAAATGGTGTGGGTGGGTTGCAATCTTCTTAGGTCCAATTATTGATATCCAATTGACCCCATCATGCTCCTGCATGCTGAAATGCATTTGAAAAATTCAAGGATGGACCCTGTGAAAGGCGGACGAAAACACTTAAGGATGCTTCGAGAGGAAAATTCTTCGGACGATTTACGGTCCCGTCTGCATAGACGGAGAGTACAGGAGGAGATATAACATCAAACTCTACGGGCTGTACAGCGACACCGACCTACTCAGAGTCAAAACACAACGTTTACGATGGCTGGGTCATCTAGAGCGGATGGAAACCAACACCCCGGCTCGGAAAATCTTCGAATCCACCCCGCAGGGACGGCGCAGTAGAGGAGCGCCGAGACTCAGGTGGCGTACGCAAGTAGAAGGGGACCTCAGCCAACTTCGACAGAGCTTCGAGATAGAGCTGGCTGGCGAAGCTTGTTGGCTGAGGCCCAGGTCCACCCACAGGACTGTAGCACCACCTTAAGTAAGTAAGTATTTAAAAAATTTCTCTGTGGAGGTATGTCGATTTTGTTTTTCTTTTTTTCTTACAATCACCAGGAGATGTTTAAAATCAAATTTTAGCCTTTAAAGTTATGTTAAAGTCTTTGTCTTACGGTTATGAAATTTCTGAAATTCTACCATCGTCGCCTGGAAAATATGAATCGTTCTTTTTCACGGTCCCCACCTCCGCGAGGGCCTGACAAACCTTCTGAGAGTAACATTTACCTTGAAAAACTTCTATAAGTGCCGTTTGGATTCAGCAAAAATTTTAGGTGCCCTTGTATGTGAAGGAATCAACACACACAGCATACATTGTTGAGGAGTTCGCCCTAGTCCACCTCGAGCTGTTGCGGCACTCTATTTATATTTAAGTTATTAAAGTTTTGAAAGAACTGAAGGTAGGTAGTTGTTGTGGGCGAATCATAGAAATTTTAAATGTTTTTCGGATATTACCGCGTATCAATTAAAATGAGTTCTTACGTACTCACCCCGAACGTTTCGCTCAAGTTTCATTGAGCGTGGTCACCGGGAAACTGCCTGAAGCTGCAGTTGTTCTCTCGGTTATGGTTATCGTAGAAAATTAAACTTTTGCTTTTCTTTGGATGTGAAAAAACGTATGTACAAAATTTAAGGCCTTACGATTGTTGATACACGGACGGACAAGGCTTATTAGACTCAGACATCGGTTCGATCATCAGCCGTTAAGGTCTTGGAGGTCTATCGTTATTATTTTGCTAGTATGCTCGTGATTTAGGGGATATGATTACCTTTAAAATGCGTAGCACATCGCGAGCGGAAAGAATTTGGGGATAGAAAAAACTCTCGATCCAACACAAACGCTGATGAGCCAAACATTAAACCACTGCACAGAAGCACCAAAACTTAACTCCGCAAGTCTTATTGCATTTACGGAGAATATTTCATAAAAACATTTGGCATGCGTCTAATTGTTGTCCATTCTATTTCCATATTGGAAGAGAAAAAGGTGTTTTGTATTCGGCCGACCCTAACCTGGGTAACAGACGTCGACCAGGAAGCCGCTCATTTTGAGACAGACGCTTCTGGATTTTTCTTTTGTAGCTGGTTTTGGTCCGCCCCGGGTATTTTCCATACCGGTACCCACCATATCTGGTGAGCATTCCCCTATCCGTCACCTGGGGAGGCGCCTAATTGAGGATCAGCAGCCCCAAACGCTGCTACCGCTAAGATTGGAGTAAAGAGTACTTTAAATACTTCTAAGTTTCTTCGAAATTTTCGAGCCGGATCTCAGAGTTTGCTAATTAATCAAAGTTTGCAAAAAAGTTTTCAAAAATTTTCAACAATTTTTATAGGTTTTTTTTTGTTAATTTATTTTCCCTGATAGAGAGATAGTCTTGGGGATAAAATTTTTTACCCTTTTTTTTTGCGATTTCTTTTTCGAATATTGCTTAAAGTCGCAGTTCTTAAACTTTTTCACCTTAATTTGACACTAGGGTTGGTTAAAGCTTGCCCATAATCGGCTTTGTAAAGAAATCGATTAAAATGTTACGACATTAAAGACGTTGCCAAAGTTGGCAAATTTTCCATTTCTTGACCTTTTCAAAAATTTTCGAATTTTAATCCATAAATCAACATATATAATTTTTTTTCAATTTTCCACTATAACAGCCACTTGAGCTCGCATTGGCTTGGGTTAGAAACGAGATTTTTATTTTTTTTTTGGCATTTTTATATTTTTATTGCATCTGGTTTGTTTTCTATTGATTTTGTATTTGAATCAAAACTGAACGAGATCGCTGTTACCGTTAAGGTTTTAGAAGTTCCAAGAATTTGTTTTTGAAAACGGTTTGTTTTCGGGTTAAATCTTAAAAGTTTCTGAATCATGACCGAAAACGCGTCAAAACGGTATTTGAAAGCTTTTAGAAAATTATGCTTTAAGCGCTCGGTTTACTTTGAAGTGGTTTATACTTGTGCTCAATATCGGCTTTTTGTACTACAGGCCGGTTTTTAAGTGCTGGGTTAAGACCAGCTTAAACCAGGATATGCTAATCCTGGAGCAAAACAAATCTGGAGTTAACCCAGCAAGCAGTTTTTCAGTGCAGTGTTAACTCCTTCAGTTTAGTTGTCAAAATCTTCCAAATCTCTAGGTTAATGTCTCTCCCAATTTACACTACACATAGAAAAACACGGGAATAGAAAGTTAAGTTGTTCTCAGATGTTATTTTCCACAGAAACGCGCAAAGAAACTGCCATTCCACACAGAAAAACATTTACATAAAACACATTCTTACTGTTCTCCAGAGTTGATCCGGGTTCAACTCACCAAATTGCCAAATAAAAGCCAATATTAAAACTGGATTTAAGTTCACTGAAAAAACCAATTTTGAACTTCATTTGGGGTTAATCTCAGTTTAACTCCGAAGCTTGGATGATCTCGCACTGAAAAACTGCCGTCAGTCGATCCAAAATATTATCAAAAAAATAAAAAATAGGGAGGAAAAAAAATCAAAAATCCACTCACCTCACATTAGCTCTATTACGAGACAACGATCCACCCAGCAACAATTTATAAAAAAAAAAATGTGGGCAAAAGAAAAAACGTTCACTGGAATTATTCTTGCAAAAGTTTGCCATCCAAAACTCAAAATTTATATTTTTTGTGTTATTTTCACTTTTTATTTAATTCACAATCAAATCGAATTTAAATCACAGCGCGACAATTAAATGGTTTTCACAAAAAATAATATCACACCGAGAAAATTCGACAAACCGCGAGCACAATTGCGCATAACAACTGGTCTCTCTATAATTTACTTTCAAAGTGAGCTGAGCACGCTTAAGTTAACAAATCACCACTCACAAATCACTGCATGATGAATACCTTGCAGTGAGAGCGATAAATATTATTGTCCGTGGGCGCGCGAAAAATTGCAGAAACGGGTGTCGGGACTGAGAGCGCAATTGCAAATCATTCCCATGGGAAATAAGAAAAGCGAGACAGATTAGAAATGCAGTGTTCATTTCTCTTCTCCAACAAGTTGCAATTTTTTTTGATAAATCGAAAAAATAATTCAAAGTAAATTTTGGTAAATCAAAATTTTTGGTTTAGGCATTGGTTTATTTGCGGAATACTGTAAGATAGCTAAAACTAATAATTACTGTTCTTGGATATATATTGTACGGTTTCAGATCATACAACAAAAATTGTACAAAAAAATATTTTCTGAAAAAAATAAGTTATTAACTAACACCCCTTACAAATCAATCATTCAATCGAAATTAGTTACAGAAAATAAAAGAAAAAAAAAAAACAGTCCACTTACCATGGTTTCCTGAAATCATTATCTTTATGTTGGCTCTAGAACGGGACATCGATCCACCCGACAATTTATCACAAACAGAATGGAAGGTAAAGAAAGCAACAGAAGAAAAAGTTCACTGGAATTAATCTTGCGAAGGTTTTGTTTTTGTTTACGAGCAATTCTTATTGCATCAAAAACTAAAAATTTAAATATTTCATGTTATTTTCACCTTATATAGTTAATTTCATAATCAACGCGAATTCCAACACAATAATTAAATATTTTTCACAAAAAATAATATCACACCGAGAAAATTCGACAAGCCACGAGCACAATGTTCCGCAAATTGATCATCATAACTGTAGATATCTCTACAATTTGTTTCCAAAAAGAGCAGAGCAGATTTAAGTTCACTCACAAACAAGCTCAACTCACTCACAACACAACACAACACACAATCACAAATCAAGTTGAAATACCGTGCAGTGAGAGCGAAAAGAGAGATGAAGGGAAAATCGTTGTGTAGTATTGTTTTTTATTATACGCTTGTGTTTGTCATCGTGCATGAGTCGGGGTCCGTGAGCGCGCCAAAAATTACAGAGCCGATATTGAAAGCTCAATTGCTAAATAATTCCCAAGGAAAAAAATAAATGAGAGAAAATTTAAAAATGCAGTGTCCATTTATCTTTTCTGACATGGTATGATGAATAAAAAGAAATCAAAGTAATTTTTTTGTGTATTGAAAGTTTGAGGTAAGTTTTGGTTGATTTATGGAAAACTCTATGAGAGGTTAGCACAATAATCGTAGAAATACGGCCTTTCTTATAAAAGTTCACCGACTTTGATATAAAATTTTAACGTTTGCCTTTCATCCAAATAAAAATTGATTCTTTTCCGTCGCAGAGTTTAAGCGGGGATCACAAAGAAGCCTTGGTTCCGTATCGGTCAGACGTTGACGAGTTCAGCCTTACGACTTCAATGTTTTCTTAAAAAATTAAGCTCGTCTTCAAAGTTTCGATTTGCAAAGAAAAAATGAAGCAAAGCACTAGCTCAAATGTTGAACATTTGCTTTGTCTGACAGGTCCACAGTTGAAAAAATAAAAAAAATTTATTTTTCAATGAATGCTTGCTGAGGTTCGATAAATTACTAAAATTATTATTTTAAAGAGTTCTAAGTTCTAAGGACAAATTGCACTGCTGAAATTTAATAAAAAAAAAACTTATCACTTTGATTTTTCTGCAGTTACTGCGGAACAGGAACTGCCAATCTTTCTTTGGCAGATATTTCATAAATGTTATAAAGTTGTGCGAAAAGTGGCATATAAAGAGGCATAAAGGGTAAAAGAAAATTAAACTTTGTAACCACCGGTCGTGAAACTGTCATTAGCGGGACACGATTTAAAAAAATCCGAATAGTCTCCGCGGACATATATAAGATATAAGTTTGACACGAGCACGCTTTTTTTTGCCTTTCAAATTAGAGTTACGATGACATTTGCCAGGAGCAAGAAATCAATTTCGTTGTAAAAGTCCCAAACCCTGTTTCGAGTACAAAACTGTTATTTTGTTGTGCAACGAGAGTAAAAAGTGGGCCGTTGTACCGTAATGAGGCGAGGATGCAGTCAAAGCCTGGTTGTGATGCTGCCTTTATGGTTTCTACTTGGCTTAATGACGCTCAAACGACTTGGCTTCTAATGCCTCAGTATCTGGGCTCTGGATGGACAGTCTTGACTACATCTACTGATGACCATCAGAAGACAAATTGTTTGATCATTTCATCCAATTCCAATTTTATAAAGCCGCAGGGTATACCGAACTTCCTTTGGAAGGCTCAAGACATCTTTAAGGACTGACCGCTTGGTCTGAATAGCTCGAGGCAATGTACCTTAACTTGAAGGATGTGAGGCTAAGTACATCTTTCCACGGGACGAGAGCTAGTTCAGTAAGCAGCTTACTGAATTTATTGCGTTAACTTGGGATTGGAATGAGCGCGTTATAATAACTAACATTACAAACATAATAATTATACAAATACGTACAAAAAGTCATCATAGCCCTGGGACCACAATGCCCGTAGCGTTGGTATGTAGCAGTAGTACGTAGTACAGCCGCGGAGCCGTGTGGCGTAGTACGGAAAAAAATTGAACACAATGGTGTAGCGCGGCTATGTCGAACAAAAACCTCGTTTATAAACAATGGCCGATACTCTGAGTTAATTTGAACTAGATTTAATATTTTTGTACAACGGATGACACAAATTCCATAAAATTTCTTTAGATTTAACCATCTCAATAAACTTTTCGACGTCCTTTTCCTCCATTGTTTACTTAACTTGTATTGAACTGTCCACCGTGTAGCGCTGTCAACCGTGTAGCGCTACGAAAGTTAAAAGTTGTCCAACTCTTACTACCGCCACAGCTACGCGCTACCGCCAAAGCACACATTGTGTGCGCAATACACTGAATACATGTGTTTTAACTTCTGACAGCTCTTACTACCGCTACTACTACCGCCACAGCTACATCACTGTGGTTCTACGGTAAAGGGAAATCCACTCACCCAGAATTAAATTTAACGGCTCCTTTTTGAATTCAAATAATGAAATTACGAACGAAAAGCGACACTCGAACGAATGAACGGGATATTTTAGAAGTAGAAAACAACAAAAGTAAACATAGAGGAGAGCACGTTAAGATGATATAAAATGTTTGGTATTCCTAAAAGCACCTTTTCCACCAATAAATCTAAAAAATTTTCAATAAAAAGAGTAAAATAAATAGATAATCTATAAATTTATATTAATTTTAAAAATATTAACAAAGTAAAATATCAAAAAACTAGTCACAATAGCAAATGATCGCGAACCGATTACACGAAACTGAATTACACGAGACGTCCAATCGCTAACAGATAAGTTCACAGACTGAGACACAAAGACTCTCCGGTGGAGAATCATAATTGCGACAAGACAGCAAGCAATGCTTGCGGTTGTCGGAGTCAGCTCGGCTGTTAAATGTCACTTTTCCCTCTCTCTTCATTCAGCTTGATTTTGGCTTCTACTTTCTTTCATAATCAGAGAAACGTCAAAAGAACTCCATTGGAAATATTGTTTGATCAGCAGTACCAATTTAAATAAAAAAGCAATATTTTTAACCTTTTGCAAGGAAGGAAGAAATTTTAACTTTCCTATTGAATTCCTTATCTTTGCTCTGGTGTCAATGGTTAATTTTATCTCCTTAGACGCATAGAGAGAGGAGACTTACTTTACGTAGATGGCTAAATTTTACTTTGCACAATTTTATGCTACACCCACCTTAATCGAAATAAAAGAAGTTATCTTGTTTCTACATAAATCTTTATTAATTCCTTTTTCTTATTTTAAGTAATAGTTTTGTTATTATTATTATTGTTATTTTTTTATGAAATATATATTTATATGTGTAAATTATTACGATGCAGCATCCACACAAGGGATAGCGTAGCCCATCATCTTTATTTTATTGGTCAAAATAATTTATGTAATATTAATTTTAAATTTATTTATCGTTTATTTTTGTCAATATAGAACAATTTATTTTAAGGAATTATATATTCAAGGTAAAGTTGCATTAAGGTGATGATATTAGTTTTAGTTGTACGAATAATCAAAACATTAAAATATGTAGGTATATGTATTGTTATTTTTTTATAAAAAAAAACTAAATGTTTTGATTTTTTTTACAATTATAAATAAAAACAAAAAAAGTTAAAGTAAAGGAAAATAAATTTACATAGGTTTAACATTGACTTAGAATTATTAGCACAGACTAGATGAAAGAGTGTTATTTTTTATAATAAGTGTGAAAGAGAAAGAATTTAAGAAAAAAGTCAGAAAGATGAGAAAGATGAATGAAAATGAAGCAATTATTGATTAAATATGACTGTTATGTAGTTCCTTTCACATTCATTGGTTATAATGTTTTTTTTGTTAATTTATTTTTCGTATAAAATACACCAAACATTTAATGATATTATTATTTTGTATACTTATCTGTTTTAAAAAGTTTTATTTTTATTTTTGTTTGCTTTAAAGTCTGTGTGTGAGCGATAGTTGATTTTTTAAGAAAATTTTTGTCAGTTTTAATACATAAATTTAATAAATTCTTATAATACTAATTATTGTTACCTTTGTGGATGTGTATGTATTTCAAAGTGAGAGAAGTAAATGCATTTTTTGGTAAGTAAAGGTTAAAAATTAAAAGAATTTTGTTAAAGAAAAATTTAAACAATGTTTTTTTTTCTAAAACGTGACGTGGCTCTGAATTGGGTTTAAAGGCTACACTTTTTTTTGAAATACAGCGTTCTAAGTAATGAATATTCAACAATATTTTGACTTTGCTGATAATTTTAGGCAGCATATTGAAAACAATAGATCTAGGCTACAGAAGTTTTAATTTTTTTCAAGAAGAGTTCTTTGCATGTCGAAATTAGAGAAATAAAGGCAAGCGTCTAAAATGATTGCTCTTATCCTGCTGTTTGATTTAAAAGGACGCTTTAAATGAATTTGCAAAAAAAGTTTTTATATGTTTCTCAAACGCCATGTAGTCCATGTAATTAAAAAAATTATTCAAAAAATGTTGCGTATACGACGTGTGGTCCCCTATAGCCAACGTCACATTTATTTTTACAAATCACTAAATTGTTTTTTACCATAAAATGAATTGAATTAAAACTAGATTTTACCTTAAGCGGTGATTCCTTAAGATGATTGATCGTGAAGTGTTGAAAAATGTTTTTTTAACGATCTAACAAGTGAATAAGTGATTTAAGAGTGTATGAGCTTGATGGTCATTGATGATAAGTTTGTATGATGGTTTTCTTGTTTAATATATATATTTTTTGTTTTCTTTTTAAGATGATATGTGTGATGATTTTAAAATATTTCATTTTGCTGATGGTAGTCAGTTTTCATGTAGTGGCATAAGACAAGTAAAAATTAAACAAAAGGTCTTCACTCTTTGGTATTCCCGACATCTGAAAGTTATTATAAAATCAATGGTTCGTGTTGGTTTTCTGTGCTGAATAAAAGTATTACATCCACTTTGTAACGTTCACTTGGTATATAATCGTTTAAGAAGAGCCCTCACTAGGTAAAGTAATTGCACAAAACTCGCCCAAAAACTACATAGTTCTATACGTAAGTCAAGCACTAAATAAGCATTGGAAAACGTTATATGAGACACCTAACTTTAAAACCTTTGAAAAGGAGGTAATAAGCGCTCATTTGAATTAATGGACCAATAGAAAAAACACAAGGCACAAGAAATGATGATGGGAAAGGCTTCTAACAAGATCAACATGAATGATACTCGCACGCATATTGTATTTTTCTGAATCATGAGGTGACCCACCCCCACACATTTTGTTTTTACTCCATTACAGGCGCATTAAAGACAGACGTTTTATATTTTCGAAGGGTCTGTTCGTCCTCGGAAAATAGTACCGCGAGAAAAGACCGATCTTTATTTTTTTATTAGCTAAGGACGCAGACGGAAATTTTGGATATTACTAGCCCCTTCTATTTTAATGGCAATGTGAGTACATTATATTCCATTTTGGTTTGCTCTTGTTCTTTTTTCATAGTCGAAAGTTTGTCGGCTTTGCATGTAGCTTCGCAAAATTCTAAAGGAGTGCGAAATTTTAAATTGAATAAAGACAAAAGGTCAGGTGCGAACAAAGTATACCTGTTGATTCATATTGGAGTCATAACGAGAATGTTAAACAGCGAAAGAGTTGGGTAACCTTAATAACCTTCCTTAAGCCACCTTTCAATAAACCCCAAAATACGTTTTTTTATTAACAAAGTTGATGCGCTCAAGGAAGGTTGGTGCAAGGTTAATTGACAAAAAGGAGAACTGTCAAAGTTTGTCATTTCATAGACAAGTGAAAACTAAGGATTACACTCACTTCGTACGATAGACGGAGTCCTGCTAGAAGCCTGGAGCAATGTGGGGCATATGTGAATCAATACGAACTCCTTAAGAGATAAGAATTGAACTAGTATTCCATTAAAACTGACTTGTGTTTAAGATAGTCAAAGTACATATGGATAGGAAACGTACGGAAACCGCCCCTTAAACAACGAAAAAACCGACTACTTGTTGAGCTGTCATATATTAAATTGACTGGTCATCCCATGAGTCTTTGTTTTTAAATGAACGAATTTCAAATTATCGAAAATTCAGTGGGTTTGGATTTAAATGTCGAGTCCATTATACAACTAATCCGAAAGAGCTCCAAGTGTATGAAAATGAATACAAAGTTAGCTTGCTCCGTTTGTTTCGCGAGGATCTTAGTTGGGGTCACCCTGTTTGCTAGAACGCGGAAAATCTCGAATGGGAAAAAATAAAGAAACACAAAACCTTGAATTTAAAACGCAACATTTTTTTTCGAGATTTAAAAATTAGAAAATTTGACTGAATAAAATTATAATAACCCAAACTTGCACCTACCCAAAGTACAATCGTGCCTAACATGGGGGTTCCAGAATTATATTGGAAGCAGAATGCCCACTTACATATTTAACTGGACAAAATTGAGATTTTTTTACATAACCAGGATGAAGCCCCACTCAAGATATTTTTTTCTAGATCTTTGTCGTTCGAGATTTTTTCCCCTAGATTTTGGGATCGAGACTAAAATTTGTTTTTTTTTCTAGATATCGCGATAAACACATCTTAGTTCACTAGTGAGTGTATCAACATCAAGGCCAATTACTGTGAGTAGCAATGGTATGTCTTCAAAGGGAGTAAAAATTACCTTAAAACACAGCAGTTTGTTCTAATGCTAGAAATACATCTTCTTGTGGATGGTTTGATCCATTTTAGATGTTGGACGTAGACTAACAGGCAACAGTACCATCAAAATCAAGCGAAAAAATTAAATTTAAAGTTTAGTTTTTATTTTTTTCTATTTTTTATTGCATTTTAAGTACCCGAAACAAATTTAAGACATTTAAAAGCAATAAAAAAAGCCTTATGCAAACGTGATACAGCGTGGAGCAAACGGTATAAATTTATTTTTGTTTTTTAATAAGACAAATGAAAAAGAGTTCTCGACTTTATGTTGATGATAAATGGAGAACGAGACCTGCTCACTTGGAACAACGGACCTTAATCTGCTGAAAAAGCGTAAGAATTTTCTTCAATTCTAACGTTTTGAAGTACTTTTTACGCATCCTCTTTCACATACCAATAACTTTCATACTTATACGATCTGGTTACGACTTTAAGAGCACGACACAGAACGCGTATGGTTGGACTTTTGTTTCAGATTTTCTTGTCTTGTATGCTGCTGAGATTGGTTTTTTGAAATTATTGGCATAATGCTCATAGATCGCTACTAATTTAATATTACCTTTTAGAACTAAAATTCAAAAATTTGATTACGTCAAACTTTGAAAAAGTCTATGAACTTTTTTGCACACTAATATTCTACAAAATGGTAGTTAAATAGGTTCCTTTTGTATTTTTTCTTTTCTATTAAATATTTGGAATTTTCAACTATTTTTTTTTATATAATTTAAGAAAATTTTCTTGTTTCTTGTCTCTTTTTGTATTTTACTTTTACGGATATGATGATGAAATATGACGAGGTGAATGATTTCATTTTGATGATGGAAATTCTATTACCAAAAATATTTTTTTTTATTCATTTTTGTTATATATTTTTTGTTCCACTATGTAATTTATTTTTCTATAATGTTGCTCTGCAGAGAAGAATTTCTTTTTTCAGAAACAACAAGTTAAAAAGTTGAGTTAGAAACATTACTATGTCTTTTTTTTCTTGATTTACTTAATTCTTATGTACTTTTGTTTAGTTTGTTATATTTGAAAACCAGTTTTATTGCTTGCTCTAACATTTATAATTCTTTTGTTGGTGTTGATCTATCACTCTTTTTTTGCAATCCCCGTGCGCTAATCAATTTTTTCTAAAATGCAAATTGAAAAAATTTTGAAACAAAACAAAGTACATTGTGCGTAAATCCGAAAACTTATATGATTTCAAGTTTCAAATCAAACAGTGATTTTATTTTTATTTATGTCTACCAAATCTTTGTTTTCCAATATTGTTGTAACAAATTTAATTATTGAAACAGTTCAAATATTGTGAGATAAATAATTTTGTTTTTAATTTTTTTTGTTTCTGTTATTGATTAAAATAACCTATGCGCTAGAAGATTTTTCATGTTTCCATTTGATGTTAAGGAAACTGATGTTAAATGATTTTCACTTTTTTTGTATATATATATCCTTTGATGTTGTTGTAGGTATGTTTCTTGGAATAGATGCATTTTGCATTTTCTATATTTTTTGTCGGTTTATTCTTTTTGCTCTTGTTATAACCACCAGCTTAAAAGAAAAGGGCAATGCTGAAAAAATTAAAGTATTGAAAAAAAATCATTTGCTAAGAAATAGTACCAAAATCATAACAACCATTTTTTAGCACCTTCAAGAGAAATTATTTAAAAAATAACATCAGATTCTGTGTGCGTCTGACCGAAAGACACGTTTTTCTTACGTTTATGACAGTTTTCATGTCTACAAAGGCCTACTTATTGTGAGGTGGCAGTTTTTTTTATTCAGGATCCAGAAATCCAACAAATAAAAAAATATTAGAACTCCTGGTTAGATTTTTTATTTCGATTAAAATAAGAAAAATATCCGATTTTCTTCCTCAAAAAGGGGATTTCTGTCAGTCTACACACATTCCCACCATGGTCCTGCGAATTTTCTTTCGTGATCTCATATTGACATACTTTAGTTTTTTTAATATCCAGCTCAACCATAATTCAACCTATAAAAGGAGTCAATGAATGAGCTTCTAGAATTTTTACTCATGAGAGAAATAAGTGGGAGTTACGGAGACTACGGCTCAGCTAATAAATCTTCAAATGCAAGACCCCGATTTTTAGAAGAATTTAAACTCGTTAGAAGGGCGGGTCAATAAAAATGATAAATTATTAAAAAAGTGGAGAGGAACCGATGCAAATTTACTTTTTTTAATGTCACTTTTTTTGTGTCATAAGTATTACACTTTGGATTCATTAGTATTCTACAAGCAACATTATTTTTGGAAAACTTGGTCCTATGGAAAATTTGCTTCGAATTGTTTCTGTTATCTTGATTTGAAAATAAATTTTTGATACCAATAGAAACTGTTTTCTATTAGGGACACCTGCCCTGCTACATAAGGTTAGGCTAGGGGTAAATGAACGCTTTAAGTCACATTTGACTATTCCTTACCTAAACCGTTTTCTTGGTCATGAGAAGGATTATTTGAACCTGAGTTTATTCAAAAGTCGATAATGCATCTGACTTTAAATAAAGATTCGCTTAAACAGACGAAGATTTTTTTTAACAGATTGAAATGGGTGGCTGGCACCTAAGACATAAGCGCAAGACCTAAATTTAACTAAAGACTGATCCCGGCGAAGGCCTGTATTTCATAAGAAGGAATTTTTTATTTCAGTCACCTTAGGACTGCTGCGTTTAAATTAAAGTTCTTTGCTTGACACAAATTAAGACAAAAGAAAATTAAAATTGCTATTGTGAAAAATGATAAAAAATCGATAAAAAAAATAATAATAATGAAACTTACATTTTATTTTCAAAAATAAAACCAATTACATTTGTTGCCGTTTTTCACTTATGAATACAATTAAAAAATAGTAATTTTAAATTAAAAAGAAAAAATTTCAAAATCAAACTGAGTGCATAGCATAATGAGAAGAGAAACACAATAAGAAAACAAATTAAACTTGCTTATAATTATATCACAAAAAGAAATCTTCCTCTTCTCTAACATCTCTTCTTAGTGTAACATTTCCCTTAGCTGTTTTTTTTGCAAAGCTTTTCGGAGATGAAGAAGTTCTTGCTGCTCATGTCTGATTATTTTATTCCCTCTCTTGATCTTTACGAATAAAATTTCTAGATATTGAAAAAAAAGCTTGTATCTTACTTAATTTTGAACATTCGGTCGGATGACACAAACTTACACTACAACGAAATTTGTAAAGCTAATTAACTAAAAATTAAAAACTATTAACCTGCCCTCTCGCTTTTTGCAAGCAAAGAGAAATGACAAAAACTGTACCTGAAATGGTTGAGAAAGAAAAAAAAGAAAACCTTCAAAACAGAAAAAGTTAAAACAAATTCCTCGTCAACGCAAAATTGCATTCATTTCATACTCTCTCTCTCTCGCTCCCTTTTTCTTTTTTCCTCTCCCTCTCTATACCTATATATGTATCTTGTATCTCTCTTTCTAAGTTTAATCATTTTTTAACAATCTTCCAGCGCTTGCGTTTTGTCATACGAAATCTAAGTCACTTCGTGTCTTATAGATCTTTCGTTCCATGGTGCGTTCGAACCATTTTTTGATCTCAGCCACGATCAGCACCGACGATGTTAGACTAATCAAAAAGAGAATGTCATAGGCAGAGAGTGCTTCTGTTTGGAACACCATCTGCAATGGAGGGAAATAGATGACCAACATCTGTCCGATGATTGAGAATCCAACGGCCAACAGGAACATTCGATTTGAAGTGAGGCCGATCGTGAACACGCTTTTTGTTTGCGATCGGCAGCTGAGCGCATTGAACATGTCGAAGAATACGAAACAGGTGAATGTCATGGTGGTGTCTCGTTTGGTTTTACCCAATGTTCCGTCGGCCATTTCACGCTGGAACACCCAAAGAGTTCCCAAAATGATGATGCTTGCGCTGAGAAGTACATTTACTATCACCGATTTTGTGATCATTGGCTGCTTAACATTCCGGGGCTTTTGCTTTAGCACATCATGATCGACGGGTTCTACACCAAGTGACTGAGCTGGAGGCCCATCCATGATGATGTTGATCCAGAGAATTTGCATTGCATTCAAGGGATTGGCAATACCCATCAATGTGGCTAGAGCGATCAGGGAGAGAGCTGCGATCGATGTACTCAGCTGAAAACGAACAAAGTTGCGAATGTTGTAGAAGATCGCTTTGCCTTCCTCGATTGCAGCGCTATAAAAATAAATAACTTTAAAGACTCTTCTTTGGCTAACCACTTTTGTACTCACATGATTGTGTGGAAATCATCGTTGACGAGGATCATGTCGGCAGCCTCCTTGCACACATCTGTACCGTTCTTTCCCATGGCGATGCCGATGTCTGCTTTTTTAAGTGCAACTCCGTCATTGACACCATCACCCGTCATTCCGACAATGTTGCCAGTTCTTTGGAGGGATTTCACTATGGACAGCTTGTGTCTTGGGGTGACCCGGTAAAACACACTCACGTTGTTAGCAACCTTGTCTAGCTGGTGGTCGTTTAGCTGATCCATTTCTTGCCCGGATAGGGTTTGATGATGAATTGTATCGATGCCAATTAAATTCGCTGAAAAAGTTATGGACAAAAATTATTTAGAAAAAAGTGTTTTAAAAATAGTTGTAGAGGACGAACATTTTCTTAATTTCAAAAAATGATTCTCTTGTAGCAAACTTCTTCCCAATCAGCAGTGCAAAAGCAGTAACAATTCCCTTGCTTTCGCATCTTTCCACAAAGTTTTTACTATTCAATTACGTGCGCAATTAATTTCGTTCGTCCTGTTTCCATCTCAACGCTCTCACATTCAACAGAAAGGTTTGCCTTTCATCTAGATACATACTTCATTCTAACTCTATCCGGTATAATTAACCGCACTAGTGGAGAGTTCCTGCCGTACTAAATGAATCATTCCTTTGTAGTTTGGGGACGGGAATAGGTAGGTTGTCCTGGATTTTCTATAGCTGAGGTTGTGCCTTCATTAAATATTCCGAATGGGTGAAAAATGGCAAAACCAGTAGAGTGAATTTTTGGTGAACACATTCAAATGCATTTTCGCAATTAATTAAGTTTCATTCTTCAAATTGTTTGCGATCGCCAAAGGAGGCCTATTGTTTTCCTGTGTGTGTTTTCACGCAGAGAATTAAGAAACCATTTAAAGGGATATCCAATTTATAAGAGACCTTTTGCGAACAAATTTCGTTTGAAGTTAGAGTGTTCATTTTACATAGAGGAAAAGGATATTAAGATTGATGTGGATCGATTCGGTTTAAATCTTTTTAGTTTAATTAAATTCCACGAGAATTTCACATATTTCAAACGAGTTCTATGCGAAAGTGAAAGCTGTTTACAGTTTTCTGTAGCAATTAGCTTCAATTCTTTTGAAGTGTATAAGAATTTTATTGCATCTTGTGTGTTAGAATCAGCACCTCAGCGTCATCAGAGATAAGAAAATTCTGTTAATTTGTAATTTGAAAAATTTGTTAATACACAGTGAAAGCGAGAAACCACGGCGAGTGTTTCTGCATTGATAGGACATAACATATGTTTGTAAAATTTACACAGTTTAGAGAGAAAATTGGCAGATCTGTTCAATTTCTACTCAAATTAAGGTCAAGATAAGGGGTAGGGATAGCTGCTCAAGATCTGAACAGCGTTCTCACCCGTTGTTTTGAACTAGTGTCCGGTTATGAAAACCCCCGCAGAAAATAGGTACCTCGGTGGAATGCAGAGCTGCAGCGTATTCGTAAATAAACCAGAAGGCTCCTGAACCGGGCCTTAAAAACCAATTTATTAGAATACTAGAATCTTTATGGATCGAAGCAAAGGTATTTTAAAAGACATTTCGGATATCGAAAAATTACTCTCATAAAATTTTTTAATTTGGTGGAAGGGTTATGATCCATCACTTCAGATCATTAACCTCGCGCCTAAATGGAAAAGAAGAAGACTCTTATAAAAAATTTTGTGAGGAGGTCGAATCTCTAAGGCTAGGGACACACGGCGACAAAAAACAGCGCGATTTTCTGCAGCACGCATACTCAACACACGAACCAAAAATTCCGTGCGGTTCCTGTCAGTTTTGATGGAAAAATTAGTATTCATTGATGAAATCATTTTTTTGTCGTACGACTTGAAGGAGTCGCAATTCGGAAATTTGTCGCAAATCGAGTCTGACGACAAATTGTCGTAGCCGTAATCGTGTGTTGTCTACTATTTGAACGTGTGTGCTTCTAATCGGACTGCCATAAGTCGCGCGTTTTTCTGTCGCCGTGTGTCCCTGCCCTAAGTGAAACTAGAAGCCTTGTAAAAGTCCTCCACAGGAACAGACCAAGCAAACTTACTTCAATTCTCAAACCTGATGGTTCCTACACTGAGACCAAGGCGGATACCTTCAGACTTCTACTGGAGGTTTTCTCGGGAAATCAGATCACCAAGTGCTCTTGTGATCTCTTCGATGGTTCCGAACAACGATGGCCACTCAATAACCAACGAACACAAGGCGGCTAAACTGGTTTATTGCATCCAGAGTGATGACTGATGACGGTATCAAATATGCAATTGCATCTTTTGACAGTTTCAAGTCACCTGGTCTAGATGGAATCTATCCAGCTATGATAAAACAAGGTTTGAGTTAGGTGGAAAAAATTATTCATTAAAAAGCCTCGCCTTGGCTTACATACCCATGCTTTGGCGTTTGGTTAAAGTCATCATACAAAACCTGGTAAGCCTTTCTTAAGCGTAGCCAAAAGTTTCAGAACCATAAGTCTATCTTCATTGCATCCTCTTTCTGAGATGCAATACGCCTATCAGCGCGGAAAATCCTGCGAATCTGCGCTTCAAAACCTTGGTGATAGGATTTAATGTGGTCTTGGCCGGAAGGAGTACGTGCTTTCGTTTCGATATTGAGGGTGCTTTTGATAACGTGACCTTTGATAGCATTTGTAACACAGCCGGACAACAAGGTGTAGATGAAACATTAGTTTAATGGATTAGTAGAGCAATGCTAATGCACAGGACGCTGATAAATGAGGCAGATTGTGGCAAGTGCGTCATGTTTGGAACAAATAGGGGCTGCCGGCGCAAGGACTAAGTTCTGTCTCTTCTTTAATGGGGCTATATACTCCCTGCTATATTGACTCTCAATCATACTGGAACCTACACAGACACAACATCGCAGCCTATGCGGATGATGTTGCCGTTCTTTCTGCCGGCTAAAGCCTAGGGTCTGTCTGCTCTCATGCGCAGAGATCTCTAGACTTGATCGATGATTGGTGCACTAGGAATGGGCACTCTCCTGGGAATGGGAATCCTCTTAAAACTACGGTTATTCTCTTTACGAGAAGGAGGCATGTCACTGACTCAGCTCGTGCTTAAAGGTGTCACTCTCCCGATATCTCGATGAAGTCAAATATTTGGGAGTAATCCTTGATAGAAAACTTCTTTGGTCCAAGCATGCTGAATCCAAAACCGAAAAAGCATTGTCCACCTTCTGGCAGTGCAGAGGCGCTTTTGGCAAGACATGGGGCTTACCTCCGAAAAGGGTCCTCTGGATCTATACGGCCATGGTTAGACTACTCCTCTCATACGCCTGTTTTGCCCTCTGACGCAATGACCCCAGAAATCCTTTTGCGACAAAACTACAAAGTCAACTTTGAATGGCTTTGTCGGCGGATAGGAGCTCAAACTTCTCGCTGTGGAAAGTAGTTAAGTCTATCAAGATACCTAAAATCCACTCGGCACCAATAAAAAAGCTAACGGCGAATGGGACAGAGAAGACAAAGAGAAAGCGAATTTGTTAAGCTTCAGCAAAACTTGCGGGAAGACATGTTTAAAATATTGGAAAATTATCTTGAAAGCAGACTCTTTCGTGTTAGGTGTAGTAGTGAATACTCGAGTTTCAAGCAAATTCGAGCTGGTGTACCCCAGGGAAGCGTCCTCGGTCCGACCCTGTTCCTGCTCTACACAAGGGACATACCTCTAGTCGACGACACAGTCGTGGCCACGTTTGCGGATGACACGGCCATCCTGGCAACAGGTGAATCAGTCGAGTCATCAACGAGAAACCTCCAACGAGCATTGGAGAGAATTTGTGTCTGGACGAAGACTTGGCGAATCGCTCTTAACGAGAACAAGTCTACGCATGTGAATTTTTCTTACAGAAGGGTTAACAACTTACCTCTGTTCATAAATTCTGCACAAATACCATTATGCAGATGATTATCTGCAAATTATGCAAATGAAGCGAAATATCTAGGGATGACACTGGACGCTAAACTAAGGTGGAAACTACACATAAAGACGAAGCGTGACGAGCTCGAGATTAGGCTCAGGGAAATGTATTGGCTTATCGGAAAATTTTCGAAATTAAGCATATATAACAAACTGCTCTTGTACAGGCAGGTGTTAAAGCCGTTTTGGACATACGGTATACAACTTTGGGGTTGTACCTAGCCGAGCAACATGTCCATGTTGCAGACTTTCCAAAACAAGACACTAAGAGCAATTGTGAATGCTCCTTGGTATATTAGGAATAGTGATATTCACAGAGATTTAGGAATAGCTACCGTGAGCGAAGAAGTATAACAAACTTTACTCGAAAATGATCCGTACTCTCAGCGAGACTCTTAACGATGTAAAAAATGAGCGACGACTACAAAGTACAAGACCCTTCGATCTAGCGACGTAGGGTGAAGCCGCACGAGTGAACGGCTTCACCCTATCCAGAGCATGCACCTACTTTAGTAGGAACGGAAGCGTACTTGTTACTTGTTAAACTACTTGTTAAGTTAACTAAGTTGCAGTCAAGAAGTATTATGAGAGAGCGAAAATTTACTGCTATGAAAAAATACTATGAAAACCAAACTCCAAAACCGGACAGGGGTCTGATGCTGGAGTCTTTGTGGAAAGCGAGAACATTAAACTCTACTACTAGCTTTTCCAAGCGGAGATTTTCGCTATCCTAATGGCTATGCGCTATGCGAGGGCAAGAAGCATATGCGTTTGCAGTGACAGCCAAGCCGCTCTAAATGCGTTGCTCAACCCTCTTACCTCGTCCAAGATAGTGCTCGAACTCAAGAATTCGTTGAACTTAGTCGGAAGGCTAAATGCAGTGAATCTTGTTTGGGTTCCAGGTCACACTGGTATCCAGGGAAATGAGATCTCTGATGAGCTTGCCAGACTAGGCTCAGAAGAGGTTTTTTTAGGACCTGAAGCTGCTTTAGGCCTGCCTGTATCTGTTGTCACGTCCGCCATTGATACTTGGGTTTCTCGTGAGCACAGGACTCGTTGGCGTGATTGCGATGGGTGCAGACAGACTAAACGACTACGAACATCTGCGAGGGATCAGCGTCTTTTCTTCTATCTCTTAGGAGAATCGATTGCAGACTTCTTGTAGGCATCCTAACCGGCCACCAAGCTTTTGCTAGACACTTGAATGTGTTAGGCTTAAGCAAAACCACCACCTGTCCTGCCTGTGAAGAGGACGACGATACAGCGGAACACTTCCTCTGTAGTTGCAGAGGTGCAGATCAGGTGGCGGATCTTTGGGGCTGACGTGGTGAGTGCCGAACACCTAAGCTCTTCATCACTGAAGCTCCTTCTCATCTTTCTTCGAATGACGGGTAAACCGTAAACTAAATACATAAATGCAAGGTGTCTGCATGGTAGTACAATGGACCAGTAGTTGTGTCTGAGTGCTCCATCGGATAGTAGCAGCCTCCAACAAAAACGTAAAGCCGCGTTGTCACAAGGAACAGGAACAGAAACAGAATTTCATACATTAGCAACGCAAAAAGCATTCAGCGAATTTGGGTTTCAGTTGCTAATGTATGGGATTCTTTTTCTGTTCCTGTTTCACGTTGCTTGTGACAACGCGGCTTTAAGGGTAGAACTTTAAGGTCCTTGAATAACCTAAAACTGGGTATCCTGCGATTTACTTTGCGAATAATTCGTATGCAGTGTTTTTGTTTAATTAACAAGGGTTCTATTTAGTTAAAATGAGCGCCACCCCAACAAGCTATACCGTACTGAAGCTTTGATTTAAAAAGACCATTGTAAGCCAATTTTTAAAAAGCAGTGCTGCAATACAGACTAAGGTGATACAGCTGCCTAACTACTAAGTTAAAGTACTGTTTCAAGTGAGCAGTTTGTTCCTTCCAACTAAGCCTTGCGTCTTATGTTACCCCCAAATATTTAAAAGGTTTAACACGCTCGATGAAAAAGCAATCAGAAGCACAACAAACATCGGCATTGTAGGTTGATACACTTTGATTATGCGTATATTTTAGTTATCAGGGAGTGACCCTCTGATTTTAAATAACATTTATTTTGTTTTGCTACTAATTCTTAGTTTATGGCTGTCAAACCACTTTCGAAGCAAATCCAAATAAAACTTAATGCTCAGATTAATATTAAACAGGTTATCATAAGAGTAAGTAACGCTGGAATCTTTCCCTTGAAAGGCTGGATGAATGAAGAGTTTACGTAGATCAAAAACAACACCTGATCTTTGAGGACCGGATATTTGCACAATTTTTCTGCTTAGATGCGTCAAATATGCCAAAACAGCATGCAGTCTTATCCATGAATAAAGGTTTAGCGAAGATTCCTATAAATTGGGCTTTGAAATAAGGTGTTGAAAGGATGGATTAAATGGGGGCAGTATTTTTTAATTTTTATTTTAAACAATTGCGGGAAGGCTGGAGGGACCATTAGTAGTCGTCTTTTAAATTGACCTCGGAGGCCAATTTTCCATGTACCACAAGTAGTCCTTAATTAGTGCAAGCACCTGCCCTGTGAACGATTGTACAGAAAACTGATTAAAAGAAAATACAGTTCCTTGTACCTCAGTTCTAAGGACATCACAGCCTAACGTGCACACACATGAAACATATGAAATATAAGCAAACTCTTTAATCCAACGGCTTAGTATATATCGATTTTCTTTGTCAGCTAATCCTTATAATGCCACTTGCAATATTTAAAAGGAGTTAAAAGTCTTTTTTGCACGAAATTTAAATCCATCAATGTTTTTTTCTAAAATTTTCAACCAAGCTAGAACCCAATATTTTTTTTTTCATTCACAAATTTCATTAACCAAAACTCATCACATCTGATTATTCAAAAGCCACAAACCCTGACCATTTCATTTTATTTTATCGGATTCAGATGATACATTATTTACTCCACAAAATTAAAAGCAGAATTTCGAAACCACATTGATTTGTTTTTGTGGTCATTAATCAATGTGCTTTTACATGCATTTGACAAAACCACTTCAAAATAAAATTGACGTGTTTATTAATCGAGATTTCCATCCAACAAAAAAAAAAAAAAAAAAAACATCCAAACCACAACGAATAAAATCAAATTACCAAAACGAGGTCCTTTTTCAAATTTTCAATTCGGCTCAACAGTGAAGTAATCGTCGCAGTTATCGAGATGAAGTATTTTTTTCTTCGTTTCTGTAAGGAATCGAGCCTGTTGTACCTCCCCTAAATTATTTATAAGTAATGTAGATGTATATTTCTTTTATCTGCCAAATTATGGGCGTGTACATAACAGCAGATAAGACAAGACATCCAGTCTCTTTTTTTCCATTGTCCTCAGCCCACCACAGCATATCTTTAGCTATGTGCTTCTACCGCTCTGTTAATTTCATTATTTCATCACCAGATACCGCGAGAGGGAGGCAGGATATCCGTTTTCTTCGCCCCTTAAATGAATAAGTTTCCATTCAGATTCCTAAAGCGCAACAAACCAAAGCATCTAGCATTCCTCCCTAGTTGTTTTGTGTGTGTAATGGCGTTTCAGATGAGTATCCGTAGACAGTTCACCGACAGTGATCTGTTTTTTTGTTCGGCACGAAGGATGAAAAATTGAAAAGCATAAGAAAATACTGGCAGAGTGATGAAACCTAATTGACGAAGCCAGGATGAGATGTAGTCTTTAAATATAATTCCAAATGAAGTTGCAACGAGTATCCTTATTTTTTGTTTACCTCCCCTACTTTCAAGTTCCCAGCCAACCACATAAAATATTTCAAACTTTCTAAATGGCTGCCGGCAAAACTCATCCACTGGAAAATCACAGTGAAAATCTAGCATTCTCAAGAGAAGGAGCTCTAGTGTTTCGGGGATGAAGACGATGTTTTGTAAAAGTAAAAGTTTGAGAACCAAGAAAAGTCCTCTAGTTATGTACATTTGGTAAAACTTCGAATATGTTCTCTGACCAGAGAGGAATGCCACAAAACTATCTCTAAATTACTTACACAAGCATATGAGATTAGCAATTTTTTTTCACTCCATTTTATTTCTCGGTTTAAAGGATGTAAAACGGTTAAGCAAAAAACATCACCAGAGACTGACTGTCGAAAGGACTGATGAAAAATTGCCAATGACGGAAACATTGTGAAAAGACTCTTTTTCCCGATTTTTCTTTTTCAAGCACACTGGTTTCCTTTTTTTAAGCCATTTGTGTTGAGAATAAACCCCTAATCGAGGATTTCTAGTCCTGTGACCGGTGAACAAGCATCCATATGTGAGTTGAACATGAATGATTGAAGATGTTTGTGTGAATTTCGAATTCAAGTGCAGTGGGATTGAAATGTGTTTGTTTTTTTTTTTTCTTATTTTAAAGAAGGAAACGTTTTTTTCTTCAACATCGATCGAAGTTTTGGGAGCAAAATGACAAACCAAAAATGTGAAAGGACTAAGTGACAGAGCAAATGGTTGGCTTATGAATATTACAAGGAGACCATGGTGGGCTTAAAGAGGCTGTGAATAAGGTATACTTAGACAAGAATGGTTCTTTTGTCGTGCCAGTTTATTTCGAATAATGTTTCACACTTTCGTACAGATTATTTGCGCAAATGGTATAATTTCATGTATAAATGACCACAAGGCGAAAGTTTGTTTTAAAAACACTCTTTATGATATTCTTAATGAGCCGAAGGCGATTGACTGCAAGTGGACTCCTCGTTAACGACTCAGGTCAGGTGTGAGAGGTTGGAGAGAGCAAAGGTCATAATAAACTAATTGGTGGTTTAATAAGCGTCTTCGTGGTAGTTTAATGAGACGTGACTGAAGGTACACAATGAGCTTAATCTCAAATTGGTTTAACGATTAAGTTCCACCCGGAAACTCAAACGTAGAGCACCTACAGCAAATCCCCCCTAACACAACTTAAGCTCTTCCCTGCCAGGGCTGGCGAAACGCCGTTGCGATTTTCTCATCTCTCCGCTCTTACGGGAACACCGGTAGATAATCCCCTTGGTACGGGTTCATACTGCTTCGGTTACCCGTACCTCTCCCATTCCGCCAAGGTTAATTGTAACTTAAGTCGCCTTAAAAATAAATAAATAGAGTGGTGCAACAGCTCGATGTGAACCAGGGCCATCTTCTTAACAATGTATGCTGTGTGTGATAGTTTCTTCACATACGAGGAGATTTTACATCAAATAGAATGTTCGCCATTCGGATTCGGCGAAAAATTTTTCGCACTTTGAGAAGTTTTTCAAGACAAATGATACTCTCGGAGGGCTTGTCAGACCCTCAAAAGGTGGGGACTGTGAAAAAGAACAAGTCTTTCTTTTCAGGTGACGATGGCAGGGTTCGAACCCAGACCTCCGGTGTAGTAAGCACACACACTAACCCCTACGCCACGGCACCCCACACTAAGTCGCCTTATGTACGAGTTAACAGCCAAAGCGCCTCGCCCATGAATTTTCCTCCTGTAAGGGTTTATACCGAAATCGATTATCCCTGCACGGGATCATGAAGTTATCTCGAAAGACAAAAATCTCGAATGACGAAAATCTCGAAAATATTTTTTAGAAATCTCGAAAGCAAAAATCTCGAACGGTACAAAATCTCGAATACACAAAAATCTCGAAAGACCCGAAGAAGTCTCGGAAGCAAAAATGTTTTTCGAGACTTTTTTCATAAAGCATATCGCGTGGATAAGCTCGCACTTGTGTTTGAAATTATATTCGAGATTTAAGTTTTTTGACATTTTTGTAGTTTTAGATTTTTTTGTTCAAGATTTAATTTTTCGCGATTTTAGATATTTGTTTTAGGAATTTTTGTTTGCGATATTTTAGTTTTCGTTATATCCTTAATTCACTCCCATCTTTGCAAGTAATTCTTACTTGAGGGACATTAGATACAGAAATCAAATATTCACACTGCGGCAGATCTTGGAGAAAACCCAGAAATTCCAAATCGATACACACCACCTCTTCATCGATTTCAAGGCCGCGTATTTTCAGGCAGCATCTATAGAGACGAGCATAATTGGTAGAACAAAGCGTGATGTAAGTGAAGCCTTCGTGAGTATTGGGACGGAAGCGGCGAATATGGGTTTAGCAGTCAATGAGGGCAAAACCAAGTATATGCTGTCATCAAGAAAAGACACCCAACACCGACGTCTTGAACAAAACATCACCATCGACAGCTATAACTTTGGGGAAGTTAGGGACTTTGTCTACCTGGGTTCCGCTATCGATTCAGACAATGACACCAGCGCTGAAATCAAACGAAGGACAACTCTTGCCAATCGCTGTTTCTTTGGGCTAAGAAGGCGATTGAGTAGCAAAGCCCTCTCTCTGGAGCAACTAAAGTGTCCATGTATAACACCCTCATCATCCCAGTCCTGCTTTACTGTGCAGAAGCATGGACCCTGTCAAAGGCGGATGAAAGCACTTTAGGCTGCTTCGAGAGAAAAATTCTTCGGACGATTTACGGTCCCGTCTGCATAGACGGAGAGTGGAGGAGGAGATATAACATCGAACTGTACGGGCTGTACAGCGATACCGACCTAGCCAAAAGAGTCAAAACACAACGTCTACGATGGCTGGGTCATCTAGAGCGGATAGACACCAACGCCCCGGCCCGGAAAATCTTCGAATCCACACCGCAGGGACGGCGCGGTAGAGGAGCACCGAGACTCAGGTGGCGCACGCAAGTGGAAGGGGACCTCAGCCAACTTCGCGTGCGAAACTGGAGACGGCTAGCTCGAGACAGAGCTGGCTAGCGAAGCTTGTTGGCTGAGGCCCAGGTCCACCCCGGACTGTAGCGCCACCTTAAGTAAGTAAGTGAGTAAGATACGGAAATAAGGGAGCGAGTCATAAGTCTGCTTTCAAAAATCGGCATACGAAACTCTACTTTTTCAAAAATTCTGACTAAAGCAATAAAGTTAATATTTTTAAGCTAATTGAAAAATTCTTTTGGAGTAAGGCAAAGAAAAGATTCAGGCGGAATTTTGTAAAAATAATTTTAACCCATCTGGAATTCTGACCCCAAACCATAAAGTTTGGGTTTTCGAGTTTTTCTACTTCAAATTCAATGAACGTTCTCGCCATTTATAAAAAATAAAATTTGGATATTTGACCAATAGCAAGAAGCAAATTGGCTTATTCTGAAGCCCAATGGGCGAACCTTACAAGTAGCAAATTTAAGGTTAACTCTGCACTTCAAAAGTGGATCTAAGATGGTTGAAAATCAAAGCCATAAACCACTAGTGGGAGGGTTACAATCCGCTTAAGCGAATCGTTGGATACCCCATCCCAATTGACCACTGTCAAGCTCCGAATTGTGTCATAAATCTTGGTAGTTAAATTTCAGTTTCATTTATCTTCAATTGTATTTAGAACTTCTCAGTTAAGAATCTTCTCCCTAAGAAAGGGGTGTGGCATCCACCCCTTCTCAATAACATCGTATTTTTTTGTTTTTATTTTTTATCAGAAGTGGTATACAGGTGTTGATGGCATTTTTATATTAAACATTTGGTTTATACTTAAAAACGCCCGCAAAAGTGGGCGTGGCGAAAATTTATTCACTTAAGTTGATAGCTTGCGCACATATCTGAACATTTTATGGTGCAAGTTTTTTGGATTTAAAGCAAATATATCAGGTAAAAACCGTTTATTAGAATGCATTTTAAGAATGACCACGCCTACAAGGGGGCGGTCTTGGCTTTTTTTTAAATGCCAACCATAATTCACTTAAGCGAGAATATCGCATTTCAAATTTCAGTTTAATGCGACAACTTTTATTTTTCATGCCAACAAGTAAAGTGGGCACCCACTGACACGGGTGGATTTCAAAAAAATTTCCACTTGCACTTCTTCGGGATCTAGAAAGAACAGATGTCAAGTTTCATGTTCCTAGCTAAAAGTTTAAGGCCTAAAAAGCTACCGACAGACGGACGGACGGACATGGCTCATTCGACTTACAATTCGGTTTCGATCATATGCCCTTAAGGTCTTGGGGGTCTACGGTGATTATTTATGTATGTTACAAACTATGAATCAAACTTAATATTCCTCCTGTCCTATGGGATAAGGTATAATAAACAAGGGGATAAAGGGAAAAAAGAAAAATTCCTTGCACTACCTACTTGCAGGGTCCCCTTGCTGGCTTGGTAGTTTGATTACAAAAGATAAAACTAGCTATTTGCCTTCTCTTTTTCTCTTAATTGTATAAATGGTAAAAAAGATGTCTGTCCGATTGACTTAAATTCATCATGGTTCTGCGAAACACGTCTTCGGTAAGGTAAGGGCCAGGCTTTTTTCAAGTCGTTAATAGTCCACATCGTTATAAGAACAGTCAATTGATCTTTAGACTTTTGGTTATAGGTAAAAAAATGTTTACTGTTCTGCTTTTCTAGAGCACGTTTTACATTCTTAGACGTGTTCAATCGAAACTCCCGAGCTTAATTAGATAAAACCTTAAATATGTAAGCAACATTAGAGAAATTAAAAAAGCCAAAGGTCAGTTAAAGACACATCTGTTTACCATTTACCACTTTTATAAAATTTTACAATTACTAGCAATTACGTTTATCTGTTAGTATGACCCTAACCAATTTCCTTCACAGCCGCAATCTACAAGCCAATGCTAACTTTATTTTGCTTTTTGTGCGAAATTGTTCCACGAATAATTGCTGTCCAGAACTTAACAGTCTTGTCATAGAGTACCATAGTTACATGGAATCCAGCTTCCGGTATAAAAGCGGGCAGAGTTTCTGGATCTACTACAATGTCTTTGAAATTGAAATGATAGTCCTTAAATGAAAAAAAAAAAAAAAAAATAGAAAAATTACCAAACATCCTCCCATTCTATTTGATGTAAACTCACAGCAGGAACAGGACACTGGGGCCATTCCCCATGCTTTAGCAAAATATCTTTCATTATTTTCATCAGGGGTGAGGTAATATTTAGCTTAGGCAGTGTACATCCGTCAATATTTTCCGATTTAAAAAGCATAACATTGTCCCCAGTTGCACGTTCTAATTCGACAAAAAAGTCCATACGCATGTCGGTGACTTCCTTTTGCATTTGTCCATCGATATTGATTCGATGCTCTTCAGGCGGAGTTAGGTCAAGTATACAAGAATGCTGTGAGATATAGTCTGCGTTCACACTGCACTTTACTTCGGTTAGAATCAACTTGAAATTTCGCTAGTTAAAGTAAGTGTTTTTTGAAAAAGGATTTATCCCTGGTTTTATGTTAACAAAACTCACCCATGCTAATGAGCCAGATATGGAAATGAGAAGAAGAAAAACTGCTCGTTGTCCGGTCATGGTTCTAAAAAGAACTGAGGTTTTGACGACGAGCTTTTTATTGAGGTATAAGTAGGTGGAAAAAAACTCATTCGAGTTTATAAGCGAATTTTAATTGCATTCATATATTAATGAGCTTGTTATCATTGCTGAATTTCATCAGATAAATAGGATAGTAGAAGATGGGTTAACAAGTGCCGTTTACTGCATAATCTATTTTGGGGCAATTGCTGATCAGTTTTTAATTGATATTTTTAATTACTTTTTTTGTAGTGTATTCAATACGGCAAAAAGGTTAATTACCAATGGACTCGATTCAAATGTCTTACTTTCTTACCCGGACTCTTAATCAAGTTTAAAGCGTTATCGATCTTTTTAAGGTAACACGAAAGCATTGTCCTTACTACTTAACTTATTAATCCATCCAAGTTATTTGCAAAACATTTTCCCTTGCCATTGACTTCGTTTAACTTTATTGTCATCTACAGCTGTATCGTTGTTTGCAACCAGGTATGACTTCACTCAAACAAAAAGTCCCTTAAAAGTCTTTAATTTAATTTGAAGTGAAAAGTTTCCCAGCTTCTAGCAAGCTCCTACACCCTTTTTTGCTCAACTTTCATCAGGAACAACAACACACTCTTCCACACAAATGTCAGGAGAATGCAGGTAAAAACGAAGGAAGGTATGGAAAATGGAAAAAAAGATAACATCTCTTTCCAGATAAATGAAGATGAAAAATGACAATAAATGGAAGGAGTGTACCATACACAAAGACAACATAAAAAAGCACCCTGGAAAATAAACAGCGAAACAAGTACAATGTCCTTGCACTTGAGCATCGACCTGTGTCGAGAGTCTGAAAATTACTCCTTGCAGGTGCATTGCTAAACAAAAGTCACACAACTTTTTTTTCCCCATCGGAAAAATAGTCTCATTATATTTTCCATCTCTATTTGTCTGTCTTTGTGGAGGAAATTTCTAACCAGGACAACTGATGATAATGAGGATAGGAACTTTTATTGGTGTGAGGCTTTGAGCGCAAATGCCATCTCTATGCAGAGAAATCTTTTTGTCCTCGGTTCGAAAATTCTGTGCAGTGCTCTGAACTTATCATAAATAAGTTGATGAAGAAATTGCATGAAGAAGATGCTTAAAAGTAATTTGAAAAGTTTATTTTTCTGATCGCACTTCTTTAAGTGGACAATGGCGCAAAATTGTAAACTATTCATTCACTCATTTAAGTTGTGTCAATAATGCGATAAAACTAATGGTTTTCAACAAAACTAAGTTGAAAACCAAGTTTGTGCGTTGTGAGATGAATCGTGGTTTACTCGGGCGTATGCGCAACCAATGAAATTAAATTTTTTTTTTTATTATTTGCGTTCATAGCTGATGCCCAAAATAAATAAATACGGAATTATGAAAAATATGGAAAAACTGGATCGTAGATGTCGCTTGAATTCGGGTGATGAGTTCGTGCAATGCTTTTAAAAGTTTTAAGTAGTGAGAAGCATAAGACTTGAGAGTGAGAAGACAAGAAATTAGTGAGAAGAGTAGACCATTATTTAAGATGATGAAAATCGAAAAACGTCAGCAGTATTATAATTTTTCAGAGAATGCTTTTGTTATTGGCTTCTTGTTCCTTCAGTTTACAGTCGGTAGAAAAACTCGCGTGTTTTGATACTGTTAGTTTGCTTCTATTTGTTTTTCAAATACTTTTTTTCTTATGGGAAACCGTAAAGAGTTCTCAATTATTAATGCTAGTATCATTATAATATACAGGTCCCTGATGTGAGGATGTTGGCCTGGCAGCGTTTGAAGTAATCATAGTTCCAGCAATTACTAGAATTAACATTAACTGTTAAAAGTAGACTTTTGTTACAAAAGATTTCTTAAGGTCGAGGCTCTATCGTTGGCAATAGGAGAGCCAGAAAATTTAAAAAAAAATCCGTCAAGTATAAAGACACACGCGGGCCGGTCCGTCCGCTTTAGTTGAAGGTTAAGCTCATCTCCATTACGCGGATTGTGTAAAATGCTATGTAGGTGATTATTAAAATCATTTTTAAAAATATTTTACCGTCTGTTGTGTACTTTTTTCGTAGTGCTAATCTCCAATAAAGGCTTGCGGAATACTTTTCCTTTTTTTGCACATACCAGCAGCCTTGGTCAATCTGTTAGTATGCGCAGACGAGCAGCTTCAAAAACATTTAACTAAGGATGTTTTCTTTTAAGTGTGCGTTTTCGAAATGACGAAGGATGGTTTTGTGTGACTTTAACACCTTGGCTCATCGCTTAGAACCACCAAATTAGATAAAAACATCGCGAAACGAAATATCAAACGAAAATATTGAGGAAAATAACGTTTTAAGAAAAAAGGAAGATAATTTGCGCCGTTTTCCCCTCTTCAAAAAAAACGAGTGAAAAAATCATCATGTGCCAAATGTGGGAAAAACGTGTGTAAGAAGCGCAAGATAGAGGTTTGTGCTTCTTACCTTTAAATCAGCCCGATGTTTTTCAAAATATTTTATTTTTCTTTCAATACGTTTTAATACATTAGTTAGGAAAGCTGAGCTTGGAGTGAAAGCAAAGTTCTCAGTTGATTCAGTGTTCATTCCAATCCTCATCTATGGTCATGAAACTTGGGTGATGACCGAAAGATTAATGAGATAAATGAGATTTCTGAAATGCTTATGAGATTCTCTAGGTCTTAGGGATAGAGCGAGAAGCGTCAGTATTCGAAGTAATCTTATGACGTATTTTTTTTTAACACCGAATCGTGAAACTGATGTGGAATACAGAAAAAAAAATGTTCTTTTCTCGTACAGCTGAACGGAATTGTGCTCATGTAAATGCTCTTTTGAACTCCGAATAAGTTTGGTGTCGACACCGATCTTAAAACTTTGCCACCGTCGTATTTGACAGTGAAGGCTGGGTGTACCTTTATTTTGTTTCAATTTTCATTCTTGATAACGCGACTGAAAAACTATGAAATCGATAAAAACTTACTAAATATCTGAAACTCAAAACTATCACAATTCGTTTTAAGTAAAAGTACAAAAAACCGACGCCAACAAAATCATGCTACGAAATGAAAAAAGTAAACAAGGTGAAGTCAAAGCAATTTGATACTTAACGTGATGACTGCACCGGTGCAGTATTTGTCGTTCTGTACACCACGGTGGAATTGTCGCAAGCAGTATTATTTGTATTATGAGTATTATTTGACAGCTCGGTGTGGCAGATCATATTGGCTTTTAGGACTTAACGTTTCAAAAGTTACGACCTTAAACAATTATTTGAAAATCCTCAACGATTTTCAATTCTTCATTTCTCAAAAACTCTTTAATATTTTCAAAATATTGGATTTTTAGTAAAGGTTCAGTATTTACTTAACTTAAGTTTCGTTTTTCTAGTTCTTGCCTGCTTAACTTTTTGAAAACGTAATTAAAAACATTTAATCCTTCTTCCCAAACTTTAAAAGCGTAATTAAAAAGTTATTTGTGTTTTAAAAAATGGGTTTTGTTGGGTTCTCTTACTATTTTTGCAGTTTAAGAGTACACCATTTTGTCGTTCTAAGACTAACCGTTCAAAGGTTATAACGAACGGATGGACGTACAACGTAGAGATGCCATAAGGGGTCCTTTTTCCATTTTTGGACGGACTTTTAAATTTGTAATATTTCTTATGGAATTGGCTTTTAATGATTCAGTGAGGACTTTTCACATTCTTTTTTTGTCGGTTGTTCGAACTATTTAATGCAGTACTCAGACACAGCTACTGGTCCATTGTGCTACCGTGCAGACAACTTTTTTTATTCTTCTACTCGCATTATGAAAAAAGAAAAGACTTATTGGAGACAAAAATAACGAAGTCTATTACCTCACTCGATGCCCCAGTGCACCTCACTGGGGCATCGAGTGAGGACTAAAGCTCACAACGTAACGTCTCCACATTTTTAACATATTTTTTAAAGACAGTCTTCTATCGAAATAACCAAATGTTTTCGGCCTTAAAGATACTGAACCTAAATACTCGCCAGAGATCGAATGCAGTTAAGTTTAGAGGTTCTTTCATAAGCAGTACAACGCGAACCTGCGATGTCCTACCACGATCAACTTTTGCTACAACCTTTAACTGCTTAAAACAAGAGTTTTGATTTACAGAAAATTGATGTTTTCGATGTTACCGATTTAAAGATACAAGTTAATATCAAACAACTCACCAATAGCCATGGCTGTTTCCTGTGAATCTCCAGTAACCATCTTGACGCGAACTCCACTCTGCATAAGCAGCTCAATAGACTCGCGCACCAACGGCCTAGGTGGATCAGTTATGCCAACCAAACCACAATACACCAAATCCTGCAGCGATTTGCCCTTAGCCAATGCCAGTACTCTCAGACCTTTTCTGCCAATTTCGTACGCTTCGGCTAAGAACTCAGCTTCATTTTGTTTCGATAACGCCACCACTTGTGATCCGTACATATATTTCGTGCACTGTGGCAGCAGCATCTCAAGGGCACCCTTGGCAAAGAACAACTCCTCCTTGTTGTTGTTATATTTGTGAATGCACTTGACTGCCATCATTTTCTGTTCCGAAGAAAAAGGATACTCCTGAATGCGCACATAATTCTCAGCCGTGGCGTACATTCCGTTCTTCATGGCGACCGCGATCAAAGCACCTTCCGTGGGCTGCCCCAGCAAAGTTTCGTTCTGTATGTACGCATTGTTGCATACGGCACCAACTTCTAATAAATTCGTAATATTCTGCTTGGCTATTTCCACATTGTTGCAGTTTCTGATGTGAATCTCGCCCTGGTCGTTGTACCCGGCACCGGTTACATCGGCCATATACCCATCCGAGGTTATTATCACAGTAACCGTCATCTCGTTCTTGGTCAAAGTACCGGTCTTGTCCGAACAGATAACGTTCACGCAACCAAGTGTCTCCACCGTGGGGAGTTTCTTCACAATGGCATTGCGCTTGGCCATACGCATTACGCCAAGAGCCAGAGTGACAGTTACTACGATAGGTAGACCTTCTGGGATGGCCGCCACCGCTAGACTTACGCTGATGTTGAACATTTCGGTCAGCGGCTTGCCCTGAAGCCATCCAAGCAGCATGATCACGCCGATAATTAGGAACGAATAGAAGCTCAGTTGAGCGCCCAAGATATCCATAGACTTTTGCAGGGGTGTTTTGGGTGCTTCCTCGGCCTGCATCATCTTAAACACTTCGCCGAATTCGCTGCGTTCTCCTGTACTAACTACGATGCCCTACAATTGAAATTCAGCTTAAGAGAGGAAAGATTATGAGGGTCATTGCAAATGTTACCTTTCCATTACCACACCGCACCAGAGTGCCCATAAATGCAATGTTCTTCATGTTGGTGTGATCCTTGTTGCCGCTGTTGTTAAGCACCAACTCGGTGCACTTTCTCGACGGCTCGGTTTCACCGGTGAAGCTAGATTCATCGATCGACAAGTCGATGGCGTCAAACAGCCTAACATCGGCCGGCACACGATCGCCCACATTCAGGTAGACAACATCACCCGGCACCAGCTCCCTAGCGAGAAATGTGTCCAATCTGCCCTCCCGCAGGCAATGACACTCTGGCGGCACTAGTTTCTTTAGCTCCTCAAGCGATTTCTCCGATCGGTACTCTTGGATGAAAGCCACCGTCACAACAATTATGATCGCAATCGTTATACTGACCGCATCGTCAAATTGTTTCATGAAAATCGAAACCGCTGCCGAGCCAAGCAGGAGCAGGATTAGCGGATTCTTAAACTGTTCAATGTACTTCTTCCAGGTGGGGTCCTCTTCGATCACGTTGAGCTCATTGTGGCCAACTATTTTGGCACGATACTTCGCTTCGGTCCATTTAAGTCCCGTGCGTACGTCCACTTGCAACCGACCGGCTACCTCTTGCGCGGTATAGGTTGAGGACTCAGCCGTGGACAACAGCATTTCGGGGGTTAGTGTGGAACCCGCCTAGAAAAAAAAAACAAAATAAATTCATTAGGATTAAGAAATTTTTACCATTGTTTTAGTTAGTATTCAGTGCAGAGATTTGGTGCGATTTAAATTTCACATTAAAAAAAAGTTTTGTTTGCCCCATCACCGTCTACTTTTCATCCACCCAGTGCAAAGTTTAATTGCAAACGACTCAGGGGCAGCAAAAAAACAAAAGTTTTTGTTTACAATTCACAGACTTCCTGCACGACAATAGAGATACAACTATTTTTCGAGAGCAATCAATGAAAACGTATTTACTGCTACTGGGGACTGGGCTCGAGGGACTCATGAAGAAAATAGATTTGCTTCTATACTTCAAAGGGTGAACTAGAACCTTAAATGCAAAACTGTTGTGAAAAAAAGTTTTATTTGTGGTTGTGCAAAGTTTGTTCGTCCATGTTTTGAGTAATTTTTGACTGAAATCGGGAACCGAACTTGATTAGAGTTTGGGGTTGTAGAGGTAAGGGTCGATACACAATTTTAGTTTGGGTGGTAATGAAAACTTTTGCTTGTAAAGTCGAATGGAATTTAAGATTTTTACGGATGAAGTTTGAACTTTTTGTGTTTTGGTTTAACTTTTAGCAATCTCTCATATTCGAGTACATTCACATTCTGCAATCATTGAAGGATCTATATTGATTGGTGGTTAAAAATAAATAAATAGAGTGGCGCAACAGCTCGAGGTGAACCAGGGCCAACTTCTCAACAATGTATGCTGGTGTGTTAATTTCTTTTTACATACAAAGGGACCTACAATTTTTTGCCGAATCCGAACGGCACTTGATTGGTGGTTGGTAGTTGTAAAAAGAGTGTATGCATATGTTAACGTCGACCAGGCGTTTTATCCGGATAATGGTCTTGTGTTGTGTCTGAGTGGTTACCGGGCAGGTTGATTTGAAACTTGATATAAAGCAGAGGACCCTGGCTCAATTTCCTAATTTTATAGTTCAATTTTGGTCACCTTTAAAAGGTCTTAACTGTCTATAAGCAAGCGTTAGGGTGATGTATCAGTCAATCACCGGAATGGACTCACCAAAACAGTTTTAATTGTGTATTCTATTCTTGCTCAGTTCCCATTATTTATTTTAATCACATTCTTTGAGGCATACGGTCTTATCGCCCAAAACCACAAAGCCCAAATTTGAAAATGTCATAACGCCCAAAAAATTTTTTAACAATTCTTTGTTGTAAAAAAATCGTCAATTTGGGTGATATGACATTTCATTTGGGTTTTATGACGCTTTACACCAAGAGATTTGGGCGATATGTCGCTTTTTTGGGCATTATGACATTTTATAATTTGGGCGTTGAACCTTTATTTATTTACCTTAATTTATTTGGAATGCAGAAAAAAAATTAAACAGTGAATAAGAATTTTGTTTTTGTTACAACAACCCACAAAACGTCACAGTGTCAATTGTTTTTAAATCACTCGGAAGTCAGCCTAATTCAGAACTAATTTTGTAGCGTCACTCGTTGTGAATCAGCCTAAGAAATTCATAAGGCAAAAGGTGCTCAGTTCGCGACAACACCAGAAGCCAGACGACTTTAAATCAGAACCGTTTAAAATTTTTCTGTTCTGCTGCCAAATTTGAGGAAAATTTGGTTTTTATTAAAGTTTCGGAACTTAAGGGTATATTTTTGTTGCAACAAGTCACGCAGAGAACGAAATCATTGAAAAATAAACATCATTCGAGGTTGCACTTAAGAAAGCTGGACGACCCGGAGGCTGACCTGTGGCAAACTGTTGTAATCAGAAAATAATTGGCTCCAAGAATTTTTTTTGACTAAAATAAATAGAGTGGCGCAACAGCTCGAGGTGAACCAGGGCCAACTTCTCAACAATGTATGCTGTGTGTGTTAATTTCTGCACATACAAGGGGACCTACAATTTTTTGCCGAATCCGAACGGCACCTCGAGAAGTTCTTTCAAGACATATGATACTCTCGAAGGGCTTCAAGTCTTGTTTTTTTAGGTGACAATGGCAGGATTTGAACCCAGACCTCTGGCGTACTAAGCACACACACTTACCACTACGCCACGGCACCCCACTTTTTTTTTGACTATAAAAATAAAAGACCTCCAACTGCTAAATTTCGCCAAGTAGAAAATTAACTTAGGCCTTTAATCCTGTTTTCTAGAATATGCGATTTTCTTAAGCTTAGTAGCCTAGCAACTACCTTATGCAGCCGGCAAGCGCATGGCATTAGAGGGATGACACAGATAGACTTGCGAATTAATGCGTCACTATTATTTCTTCCTACCAAAGATGCTGTCCTTGCTTAGAATGCATAGAACTTATGGTACTATTTTCAATGTTAAAAACGAAATTACGCAAGTGCAGGCATTGACAATGAAAATCTCAGATATTTGATTGGAAACATGGAAAGTTGGCTTTACATATGGACTTCTTCACAACAAAACGCATTGTCAGTCAAACAGGACCCTGTTCACTTAAAAATTTGTTTGTTCCTTTTTTTTCTCCAATCAAACTGAATGATTTGCATCTCAAAACTAGTGAATGGGCTACAATTCGCTAAGGCGAATCGTTGGATACCGCATCCCAATTTATACCTGTCAAGCTCCGAATCGCGTAATAAATCTGGGTTGTTAAATTTTAGTTTTTGTAACTTAATAACAAACAAATTTATTTTTATTAAATTGCATTTAGAATTTATAAGTTATAAGAGTCTCCTTCAATTAAAAAGGGGTCAATTGTCCTATTCAAGTCCCATCAAGTCCTATTCAATAACATCGTGTTTTTTGTTCAAATATTTTATTAGATGTGGGTATACACGTGTTAATTGTACTATAATGTTAAAAATTTGTGTAACACTTAAAAACCGCCTCCAAAAGTTGGCGTAACGTATATATCTGAACATTTTAAGGTGCAAGTTTTCTAGATTTAAAGCAAATATGTATATTGAATAAATACCGTTTATTAGAATGCAAATTAAATATGACTACGCCCATATGGAGGCCCTTTTTGCGTTTTTTGAAATGGCAATCACATTATACCTAAGCAAGGATTTCGCATACCAAATTTCAGCGACCTACGACAACTTTGATTTTTCATGCTAAAAATTATATATTAGGATGAAAGTGGGCGTGTCAGTGGCCGAATTTTAAATGTTGTCACTTGCACTGCCTCGTGACCTAGAAAGAACAGATATAAAGTTTCAAGTTCAAAGCTAAAAATTTAAAGCCTAAAAACTACCACAGACAGACGGACATGGCTCATTCGACTTCGGTTTCGATCACATGCCCATAAGATCTTGGGGGTCTACGGTGATTATTTTTCTATGTAACAAGCTATGAGTCAAAATTGATGTACCTCCTATCCTATGGGATGGGGTTTAATGAAATAACAGCCGAGGTTTAATAACAAATCCGCAGTTAAGTTGTAAGAAATATAAATTGCTGACTTTGACGTTTGCCCACATTAAATAGTGGAAATTCTAGAATAGAAAAAGTATTCTATCCGCTAAAAAAAGATGGTTCCTTCTATGTTTTATATTATATTTTAGACTTTGTTTTGAGCTAAAAAAAAAACAGTGACCAGTGAAACTCCCGTTTACATTCCTGCTTTGTTTTTCTTTCTATTGGGATAGATTATGATAAACCTATATGACGAGGTTAAAAAAGCAGTTGACTACAAAATGTGGTTGGTGGCATCCAAATACACAAACAACAACATCGAACTAACAATTGTCGCTATTTACAAATCGCCGAAAACAGCAGGCAGGGAATTTTGTGATTTCTTTGAGAAAAGCATTGAAGAACTATAAACTGGTGTGAGGATTCACTATATAAAAAGGAGATTAAGAGAATTCTTGATGATAATTGTCTGAAACAAAAAATGATGGAATACTCCAGAATAACAAGTTCAACGAACACCACAGTAGACTACGTAATCACAAATATGAAAAATATTGCTGTAAGGACAAATGCGGATGAAAAAATATCAGACCACGAAAGTATTGACATTTTTATAAACGGCAAAACTATTCAAAGAAGTTGCGAGTCTAAAATTCAAGTTTTCAAGTACAAAAAACAGCTGTTTAATAGGGAGTTAAGAAAACATAATACATTTTATAACGAAGAAAAAAATTTTTACATAACAATACAATCACTTTCAACCTGAATTTAACAAGAACTATAGAAAAATTCATGTATAATAAAATGGATAAACACAAAGCGGCAAATCCTTGGTTCAATACTGAGCTAAAAGTACTTAAAAGACTTAAATGCAAAATATATCTATTAGCCAAATTTAGCCGCTGCATGGAGAGATAGCAAGAACATACCCGAATAAGGAATACCTATAAAATTAAAATTACCAAAGCAAAAAATAAATTTATAATCAGCGAAATCGAACAAGCGAAGGGGCCAAAGGAAATGTGGGGACAAATAAAAAACCTTGTTCTTAAGCAACATAGGAATAAAATACAAATGGTGATTTTTCAAGACACTGAGCATAGGGATGAGGCAACTATTGCTAAAAAAATTTAACGAATATTTCGTGAAAAGTGTTAAAGATATCACCGACTCAATAAAAGACGTGGAGTATGAAAATTTCATTGGAGAAGTAGAAACAAAACTGGAATTTAAGGAAATAACGATTGTCACCCTAAAAGAAGTAGTCCTATCGGTGAAGAATAAAGCAGATTTTGAAAAGATAAGTCCTCAAATGATTATCGATAACTGGAACATGCTAGGACAAAATTTACTACAAATAGTGAACAAATCATTAATGACTGGCGAATACCCAAACTCATGGAAGGACACAATGATCACGCCAGTAGAGAAAGTCACCAATACGAAGAAAAGCGAAGAGTTTCGACCAATAAACACCCTTCGAACAGCCGAAAAAATTCTAGAGGCTGTCGTTAAGTAACAACTTATGGAATACATCGAAAAAAATAAAATATTATCGGTTTATCAATCAGGGTTTAGAAAAAATCACTCGTGCGAAACAGCAGTAAATCACGTGCTAAACCAGTGGACGGATGGCGGGAGCGCAAAAAAGATAGTTGCACTCTTTTTAGATTCTAAGCGCGCTTTCGAAACGATTGACAGAAAAATACTGTTAACTAAAATGTGCAAGTATGGCATACAGGGTAAGGAGCTAAATTGGTTTAAGTCTTTCCTGGAAAATAGAACGCAACGCACCAAAGTAAACAATTGTGTATCCGGATTCATAAATGTAGAGCAAGGAGTGCCTCAAGGATCCATATTAGGTGCCCTGCTTTCTATTCTATATATTAATGATTTGCCAACATTACTTCAATGCTGTAAGATAACACTTTACGCGGATGATACGTTGGTGTATGCAGAAGGAAAGGACGCTGATGAATGTAATAGGAAAATAAGGCATGACATAGAAATCTTAATCAAATGGCTTGATATGAACAAACTCAAGCTAAATAAAAGCAAAACTAAAATGATGGAAATAAATTGTGAAAGTGATTCACCTCTGGAGATAAATGGACAAATCATAGAAAAAGTTGACAGCATCAAATACTTAGGGATGCATATAGACAGGAATTTCAAAATGCAGCAACATGTGGACTATTTATGTAAAACAAATTGGAAAGAAGATTGGTTTTTTCAAAAGGATCCGCAAAAGGATGAATTTTACAACAGCAGTAATTGTTTATAACACCATAATTAAACCACATTTCGAGTTCTGCTCAACAATTTTATATGTATGCTGCAACCGGGGTCAGGTCGAAAGGCTTCAAAAACTGCAGAACAAAGGTATGAGGAGCATTCTAAGATGCAACAGGTTTACACCAATAAGGCACATGCTAGAAGCACTTAGTTGGCTGAACATCAAGCAAAGTCTTAATCTAAACACGTTTCTGGCAGTCTTCAAAATAAAATATGGGCATGCACCGGAATATCTGACCGGTGAGGTGAGACAAGTACGTGACGTTCAACCTTATATGCTGCGAAATATAAACGATTTTAGACTACCGAATCAGTGCACCACCGCGGCGAGAAATACAATTATTTATAAGGGATTCCAATTATTTAACACTCTACCACCCGACATAAAATATGAAAGAAACTTTAGAACGTTTAAAAGAAAATGTATTCAGTTTGTTAAAAATAATGATTTAAAGCAAGAGAGCGACTGATTATAAGCACAGCGAAGTGCTTGCTAGATCTGCTTAAAGTTGAATTTCACACGCAAGTAGATATTTTAGGTGTCCATATCAGGTTACAGGATAGCATGCTTCATTTAATTTTTAAAAACTATTAAATAGTTTAGTCAATTTATGTTAATTTAGCAAAACGAACTAAATTTAAAGGTAACACATTTTGATTAAACCCGACACGTTAACATAATTATGTTATTAAATTTTCTTGTGCTATAAAGAAAAACGTTCGTTTTATACCCGACCGAGGGTATATTAATTTTAATGCATGGCTTGTAACACAGTGAAATAATCACCGTAGACTCCTAAGACCTGTAAGAGATATGATCGAGACCGACAGGTAAGTCTATTAAGCCATGTCCGTCCTTCCGTCGGTCCGTATGTAAGCAGTTTTGAGGTCTTTAAAATTGAGCTAGGAAACTGAAACAGCAGCGTTGCTTGGTTCTCATTTTGTACAGACACAGTATGAAAATTGAGAGGATCCGTCCACAGCC
This sequence comes from Neoascia interrupta, assembly GCA_947623515.1. NCBI lineage: Eukaryota > Metazoa > Arthropoda > Insecta > Diptera > Syrphidae > Neoascia > Neoascia interrupta. Next base: position 140,383,449 of record OX392463.1, read on the forward strand.
ACGCCCGCAATTGGCTTGAATGTCATACAACCTCAAATTTACATTTTATTTCAAAATGCCTTTGGTCAAGATAGACAACACATATGAACTCAAATTTTGGTGGAGAGCAATATCGACCAGAAGCCTTTAATAAGACAAAAATTGGACCGCCCACTCTATTGACCATGCCCAATTTTAACATTTGAAATCTTTGAAAACCTGATTTCTCGGGAAATTCATTTTAAATTGAAAAAAAATTATATGAAAAATATTAAAGATATTACCATTTGCTAAGTTAGGGGGCGTTTTTGGGAAAAAACTGTTTTTTTAAGTATTAGTATTCGCTTTTAACGCATTTTCTCGTGATTCCAGCGAAATTAGAGTTAATTGCTTTTAATTTTCAGCCTACGCCCTTTTTTAGGGGCGTGGCCAATACAAATAATTGACATTTAGTATATGAAACAGACCAAAAAATTTTGGTTTTAATGGGTAAAGAGGGTCGGGTATTTAGAAGTTCGTTACAGACGAGCTCTTGCCCTTACTTACTTGTTTATATTAGGTTTTTAAGAACTATAACTACATTATGAAGAAAAAATTAGTCACGAATATTTTATTTTAAGCAGTTTCATCGGATTTGCGTCTGGCATAATGCTTCATTAGTTTTGTCCAATACTGTATAGGTTCAAACCAAATTACACCGTTTTGTACCTTCATTTCGCAGTGGAATGTAATTGGATGAGGTTCGTTTAAGGAACTTCCATAAGCCACTTTGTTTCCAGAACCCTAAACGGGACCCGTTAAGTGACCAAATAATGCGTCCACGACCAATATGTAAAATATGTGATGTGTCATTTTTTTGAGTATCACAGGGTTTCGCTAAATGATTGGTTCACAAAAAATTAGTCAAGCATAACGACTTGAATTCTTTTGAAGCCAGTTGAGTTGATTGGCCACGCAAGCTTGTGTAAGAAATTGTTTTTTTTTTTTTGGCAATACGTTAAAAAGTAAAAATATAGAAAGGCATCTGAGCGTGCAAGAGGTTACCGTTTAGCACTGATTATAACCTTTGCAATTTCAATTTTTATTTACATTTTTTATTAAACTTTGATTGTATTTTAAAGATGTTTGACGTATTGGTGGATGAAATCGAGTGACACATAGAATACCAGACGTGCTCTTAGCCGTAGACTACTAATCTAATAATCAGTTCCGCAACCAGAAAAAAAATAGAACTCCGTTCTTGAATTCTTTTTATGCCCGTGTGGATAGAAAGAAATGATAATTTGGTTCAATAAAACCTGCAAATTTTGTTTTTACAAAAAAAAAAATATTGCTAAAATTGCTAACATAGAAATCAAAAGTAGTAATTGGGATGCTCTAGAGTACGCTTAACAATAAAGAGTAGGTACTTAAAATAAAAAGAAATCAAGTGCAATGGTATAAAAAAAGGGGACTATACATTGGGAAAGAGACTATAAGTTATATTACACTACACAGCTGATGTCTTTAGAAGGATCATCAAATTGTATTATCTTTCAGCTTTTGCCTGAGACTTCGCGGACGGGAATTTCATAGCCTACATTTTAGCACAAGGAACAACGCATGCTAGTATTTGATTGTTTTTTGATAGGAAGCGGGCATCAAAGTATTGGCAAACAAGTGGGAAAGTGCAACAGTGTGTATGTATAAACTTCAGTTCGCCTGCGATGGATTGCAAAGAACCCTCCCCTTCCAAAAAAGGAAACTGCCACGCCTCTAGAAAGTGCGTGCGATTTAAAAATAGTTTATTTTTTTTTTTTGTGTTTCATAACTTTCGGGCGGTCCGACGTTTCACACTGCATAGGTTGGCCACGTTCCTTAATTATGGTTCAAAGTGTTTAAACACAAGTAACAGAGAATTTCTATTGCAGACAGTTAAACGGCTAATAAGTTTAAGTAAAAACTATACAAGTAAACAAAAATCGATTAAAAATATAACTGTTGAATGTTTTATGCTAATTGGTTGAATTCATTTCGTACTAAAACTCCGCCTTTTTAACTAAAAAAATCACTTTTTTAAAGCCACGCCCACAAAAGTGGGCGGAGTCATATACCAAATACACAAAAATTAGAAAATGCTTATATCATCTACAACTTTTGTAATATAATTTTTTGTCAAATTTCATATATATTTATTGGAAAACAGTCATTTTAAGCTAAAATCCCTTAAAAAAGTGGGCGTGGCCATGTTATGGCCAAACTTTTTCTGCTTACTCAAAGACACAAGGCAATATCACATACCAAAAATTAGATCGCTAGCATCATTGTATAATAGATAAAATTTTAAAAAAGTATTATTTTTAAATAAGAGATGGTCGCATACAGGCCTATAGTGGGCATATTCAACTAAATTTCAAACTTGATCTGAAGGACTAGACTTCCAGCCCATACACCAACTTTCAGCTCTCTAGCTTAAAATCCTAGGCCTAAAAGTTGTTAACATACGGACGGACGGATGAAATTGGCTTAATCGATTGTCACCTGTTGGTCCCATTCATATCACTAAAAGGTCTTAGGGGTCTACGGTGATTATTTCACTGCGTTACACACAAACTACACATCAAGCTTAATATACCCTGGGTTGGGTATAAAATTCAAAACACAGCACACGTTTTTAGACATTTTATTTTTTTTTTTTCGAAAACACATCAAAAAAGTTGTTTCAAAACTTTACTAGAAAAGGATGACTTGAAAGATTGTTTTGAGTTGTTATGTGCGTGTGCAAATATTGGCTTGGTAACTAAGTGGTTTAAAAACTTCTGGTCGTAAACACTTTAAAAAGGGCATACATTTCTAACTCTTCATTTCTCAAAAGCTTTTTAACATTTAAAGAAAAAATATTGGTAATTTTTTAGTGAAATTTTCTGAGTTTTTGTCGACAAAACGTTTTAAGATAAGGAATAAAAAATAATTAAACATATTTTCCATAAAATTTTTAGTCGGTTACGTTAATAAAAAATGCTCTAACTTTCTACACACTTTTAACGTAGACAATGGAATGATACAAGGTACTTTTGCCTTTTTTTGGAAAAGCTGTTAAGTTTTACTCGAATACAAAAATCAAACAAACGAATAAATGTGTTTATTTAATTTGATCACATAAATGCACAGAATATGAAAAGATTATTTTATGAAGAGAAAAGATCTACTAATTAATTGGCCCGTCCTACATTTCACAATTGAAATACATTTTAAAGTACACGTAAAAGAGTCATGTAAATAGTTTTTGCAGAAATTCACTTATTGTAAAAAAGAGATTACCCTGGAGGTTCACCTCAGAATTCTCATTAAACATCTCGAAATCAATTTACTCCAAGTTGTTTAAATAACACTTCAAAACTGTTTTATTCATTATAATGAAACTTAACCGATTTACCTCATTCTTATCAACTTCAGATTCGATCGCCAGTGTCGGAGCTGAAGTATTCAATGTCGGGGCTGCGGCATCCGATGCCGGAGATATGGTATCTTCACACTTACTCTCAGTCATATTCTTCCATCAGCAAATAATGAAAGACTAACGTTCGATATCAGATTAGACACCAATCTTCAAAGCCATCAAAACAGCTCATCGAGCTGTCACAAATTCATCTCAGACTAAAGCTCTCAGAAACTTCTATCGAACTTTCAAACAGTTAAATACATAGACACAAGATAATGATCATTCATTAAACGCAAATAATTATATACAGTAAAAAATATAGAAAACTCTCATCAAAAATATCAATTTGATTGTTTATTTTCCAGTTAATTTAATTCAATTTTTATTTATCAACGTATTCTCAAGTGTAGGTAGCGCAATTAGGCTCAAATTAAAAAATGAAATAATATTCTATGTGATTTTCCCAAAATGTATGTTTGTGTGTGTGTCGAATACTTTAGCTGGAATGTCCGTCAATTTGAGTTGAATTTGGTAAACAGATTTCTCAAAATCTCAATCAATTTAAACGAAAATAGAAGTGATTCCAAGAAAGGCAAATAAATGCATAAATAAATTCTAATATCGTTTGTGTACTTGATGCGTACTTAACCTAAAAGCCGAGACGTATTGACGATCTACAAGTTTTGAATTTAAAATGCTTACAACGTACTACTAACTCAAGGTGGGCATAGAAGGTATAAGTAATGCAAAAATAAATGTAGCATGCGAATATATAGACCAAAAGTTTGCGGAGGCCCATAATAAATGGAGTTCGTAAACAGGCCATGATAAGAGAGTCGATATAATAAAAAGTAAAGTAAGAAAGAAAACAAACTTCAAATCGTATGCTAATGACTTGTCATAAAAACTGCGATAAAACTGTCCAGTGGGGCCGATTCAAAATCAAAGGGGTGCCATTTGGGTAACCAAATTGTTCACGTAAACAAATTATTTAGTATGCTTCGACGGAACTATACACCTTTCATTTGGTACATGATTACGAACAAGTTAACGGTAGGGCCAAGTGGAATTTCTTTATTATTTGATGTCCTGATTATGAATATGTCATTAAAAATTGTCGGTTTCATTTAGTCTAAAAGTAATGGCTATTCAAAGATTAAAAAATTGCTTGGAATTGGAGAGCTGAATTGGAAACAACAGTGTTTGGGTGGCTTTGCGGGTTTAAAGGATTTCAGCTCTCTTTTTCGCAGGGTTAAGCCGATAAGGATAGATCTGGTCAGTTGTCTGGCAGGCGCCTATAGCCATTAACAGGTATGTTGAAGTTGCACCCTTTTTTGCCTACAACTGCTATACTAATCGAGACCGAAAATTTTTAATAGCATAATCGGAATCAGGACAATCAAATATATATAAATTTGGAAGGATAAAAAAATCTAACAAATGCCAATTGAACCTACGGTAAACTTATGCCCATGATAAATACAGTTTTGTTTCTTGACTTTGTAAAACACTTGACAAAAAAGTTTTGCCTACTATATACATAAATAAATAAATAAATAGAGTCGCGCAACAGATTGAGGTGAATCTGGGCTAACTTCTCAACAATGTATGCTGTGTGTGTTAATTTCTTCACATACAAAGGGACCTACAATTTTTTGCCAAATCCGAACGGCACTTTGAAAAGTTTTTCAAGACAATTTTACACTCGGAGGGCTTGTGGAGGTGGGGACCGTGAAGAAGAAGAAGTCTTTTTTTTTTCAGGTGACGATGGCAGGATTTGTCTATATTAGTATAAATGATAAAATTTTACGTATATTATAGCTTTATAATAATACTGGTTTAATTTTTGACTAATAATAAATATTATTACAGCTATCATGAAAGACTTTATCAAATTAGGACGCGGATTCGTCGGGGAAATCGACTGAGGTCAAAAGTTATTGACTTTAAACCCATAAGTGATCGCCTAGCAGCGATCTGTATAATTTGTATCAAATGTAGTCTTAAAAATGACAGACTAGCATGCTCACGCGAATCTTGGTTAGAGCCTACGCACCAATTTGGAATACTATGTCTAAGTTGCGCTCAAGGATAGATCGGAAGAAAGAACACATCTTCGGTGGATTTGTTTGTTTCCATAGCATCTACACACTTATAGATTTTTTGGAGTTTCTAATACTGTAATAGGCACCAAAATGTCTCTAAGGCTAAAAATCAGCAACGCCGCCTGATGCCCTCCAAACGGAAGAACTGTAGATCTCAAATCTATCATATTTTAAATGTTCACACTTCCTAAGGGCAACATCGACCCTGATAATTTTCTTGTGGTGACTGTAATCAACAGCTCAGAAGGAGCATCTCAATGTTGGAAGCCTCAGCACACCGGCTAAAACCTGCAGGGAGCGCTTGAGAGAGAGGCTCTACGCAGAGGAGAAAAAGCTACTTCGTGTAAAGAAGATGACCTACGCAGTCTCCCAGCTCAAGAAGTTCGATGCTAGTGATCGAAAGAAAGACCAAAAAGTTATATTAAACAGTCACAAATGGTTTTAAGCCCGAGACGCAGACTCAAGAAGGAAACAAAAGCAGTTAAACACAGGTAAAAGTATTAGTGTTTAAGGCGCATTTCGAGAAGGTGCTTTATGGAGATCATGTAGAGAGAGAGAGAGTGGAGAAGGTATAAGAGGAAGAAGCAACGATTTCAGAAGGGAACCGAAGTACAGTCAATAAACAACAACCACCCAGTATTATGGAAGTTAGCCGCTGGCCCTGATAGCGTATTGCCAAGAAAGCCCGATAACACGCTTCATCGGCTTCATATGTCCCATCTTCATATGCCTCATTTTCAATACAGGTATGCGACATATGAACGCTTTACGCGAAGTAAATCCTCCGGAGGATTTATGAGGAGGAGATAGAGCACCGAGCTGTTCGAGCTGTACTGCGGCACCGACCTAGCCAGAAGAGTCAAAATGCAACAGCTGCGATGACTGGGTCATCTAGAGCGGGTGAAAACCAATATCCCGACCCGGAAAATCTTCGAATCGACCACGCAGGAACGGTGCAGTAGAGGAGCACCGAGACTCAGGTGGTGGACGCAAGTGGAAGAGGACTTCGGCCAACTTCGTCAATACCTAGCTGGAACAATAGCTGGCTAGCGGGGCTCGATGGCTGAGGCTCAGCTACACCCCGGACTGTAACGCCACCTTAAGTAAGTAAGTGTAGAGAGGACTTATCGCTAAGACTTAAACAAAGTCTGAATGTGGAGTCCGATGAAGGGCCGATACGATGGAGATGTTTCTTCAGTTTGCATGAAAGTTCCAGTGAGGTTTTTTAAATTGATTGTCCAGAAGAGTATCTGAATTTTTTTTTGAGCAATGCTCTCTATAGATGTTTTAAGCCAAACTTCGTTGGATTCGATTCCAGGAAGGCTTTTAGTAAAGTTCTTAAAAGGTCTTTAACTGACTCCACAGAATTGTTTAGGCACTATGCGTAGTGTAGTTACCCCGACTTTAGCTAGCGAGTCTGCTGATTCGTTGGCTTTTAATGTCACTTTGGGCTGGAAGTCAGTAAAGGATGTAAGTTGTTCTTAGCTAGTTCATGGGTGGCTATGACTGTTGTCAGAAAAATCGATTTTATTCGATTTTTTTCGATTCTATGAGCAGTTTGACTCTTCGTGAAGATAAATATTGTTAGACTTAGATTTATTCTAACACAGTATAGTTGATTGGAAGGACTTCCGCTTGAAAAATGGACAAGCTTTTTCAAAGGCTTACTGAATATTCCGCCTGAGGCAGTTCTTTATGTATATCAGGCCCGCGCATAGCGTGTATAGCCCGTATATAATCCGGGGCAATACTTGTCTTTAAGGATTTACAACAAGGTCGTCTCTGTTGCACCATCTCTGAACTACAAAAAGCACGAATTGCATTAATTCTTAAACGGTGCTTTCGAATTTGACGCTGACAATGATAACATCGTCGGCATATCATAAGGCATCAACTCCTTGGCTTGTCAAGGATTAAAGTAGATCGTGAACAACAAGGGACCATTAGAGAGAGGCGAGAGGACTCGTCCATTGAGGACACCCCCCTGACGTTGACGCCGAGATTTCCACTTAATCGAAGCTGGTTTAGATTATTCTTCTATATCTTGACCATGCTCCATCTTCCTATGATTGGGGATAGATTTTTGTCCCCTGTTGGTTGACTTAGTTAAACACTGGACTTCATGTGGTTTTTTAATGTCATTATGAAGCAAATTAAGTTTGTTACATAGTTTGTAACACGGTGAAATAATAATGGTAGAGCCCCAAAACCTTAAGGGCATATGATCGATACCGAGTTCTGAATCAAATAAGCCATGTCCATCCGTCTGTCCGGCTGTCTGTATGTCACACGCTACTAAGCCTTAAATTTTAAGCTAAGAAACTGAAACTTGGTACATAAGTTCATTGTTATCCGAAGCAGTACAAGTTTAAACATTTTCAAATGAAATCCGCCCACAGACGCGCCCACATTCGGTGCGATTGTGCAACTAAAGCCAGTTCTTTCAAAGCTGTAACACGTCTTAAAAGCCTGAAATTTGGTATTTATTACGTTTGTTACAATCAACAGGAGATTGTTTATTGTAACAAACAAAAATTTTATCGTTTCGCCTCCCCTAGTAGGCGTAGCATCGATTTTAAGGTTAATTTTTCAAATGCATTTTATTCAATATTTTTGTTCCAAATCGAAAAATTTTTACATTATATATTATGTAGAAAAAATATAGTTCTACAATTCCTTCATACAAAACTTTGGGTCACGCCCACATTTGGAGGCAAAATTGAAGAAAAACCTAACAATTCCCAGAAGCCTAAATTAGGCAAAAATAAAAAAACCTGCAGTTTAGACTTAATTCCAGATTTACTTCATACAAAGTTTTTAACCACGCCCCCTTTAAGGGGTCGATTTTTCAAAAATACTGAATTTGAACCCAAAAATTGCATTTTAACGTTCATTTAAGCGTAACTTGGAATAATCAGCGTTATAATTCATAGTTTGTAATTAGGGGCGGTTAGACCAAAATGTCAAAAAATAACAATAAGACCAGCATTTTGCAATGTGGAATAGGATGTGGAATAGGACGGACTGTAACTTCTACGTACACACTCTAGCACTTACTCACTGGTTCCACTTAAGAGTTTTTAACCTAACATCAAGGAACTTACTTTCTTAAAACGACGGAAAAAAAGCTGAAGTTTATTTAAGAATTAAAACTCCGATTCCTGGGGAAATTTGGCTTTTTTCTAAAAAAAAAAAAAAAAACCTTGCATGGTGATACTTTAAGCGGTTTAATTGAGGATATTGTTCGTCTAGAGGTAAATTTACTTTTCTAAAGATGTTTTAAACAGACTAAAAAATTAAATCTGCTGTGCAGAAGTTTTCATCAAAATTTATAAAGGGGTGAATTGAGAGAATGAATTCAAATCGGCAAAAACGGATTTATAAGAAGTTCCAAAGGTCTGCGTTGAATGTTTCGTCGCCTCATCAGAAGCTTTGACTGGTTATGAAGAATCTCTCAGATTCAGGTGGTATCACAATGCATCTATCCTAGTTTTGAGTGGGCTCACGTACAGCTGGTTGCCTTTAAACCTAACCTATGTTCCTCCTAACCTACACCAGCCTCGCGTCATCAGCGCTTGCGTGGTAGCGCAAAAATAGGTTTGTTTCCACATGAATCTGGAGCTAAAGTTGAAAGATGAAGTTTCAAGGTTCAATGAAAATTGTATACTTTTCATCGTGGCGCCACTTGGCAAAATATACCAAACTCAAGCTCCACAAAAAATAAAAGCTATATTGACACTCGACAAACGAAATCTAAAAGCCGCTACACTTTCGTTTGTGATTGTCGCAACTGACAAATGATAAGTGTTCACATTGTGCTGATCTGTACATATATGGATTAGATACACTCAAATCACGAATTTAGGTCACACTTGTGCCGGCTATTTTTTTTATCCAAAAACAGCAGAACTTTTTTCTAATGATCGTAGATCCGATTAGTGGGGTAAAGTGCAAAAAGTACACGTAGTAAAATTTTTTCAAGTGTTTGTCGGTGTTGCATGCGATTAGTTTCTTAGATTTTTAGTCTTAAGTTTGTAAATATTTTTAGTAGTTGGTTAAATAAAAAATAGGTTTGTTTAAGATATTAGTTTACTTTTGGGAGTTTATGTCCCCACCAAATTTTAAGATAAAATTCTATTTTTCGCGTTAAAATTCTATTTTTCGCAAATTATAATATGTATCTAGATAAAATTGTTTCAACACAAAAATACTTTCTTTCGCCAAGCAATGTTCATCCAGAAATCGCACTTTTCATTTCAAGCCAAGATGTGTTAATTTTTCAATAATCAAATCACTTTCGCTGTTTTTTCTGTAACACCTGAAAGCATCACATTCCATTATAACCGTGTTAGTAGTAATTATCTAGATCACTAAACCAAAGAAAAATGTTCATTAGGTGAAAGGAAAAGAAGAGCTCCAACAAGCAGATATAAACTCCCATGCAAAAATTGAAACTCCACTTACGTCTGACCACATTTTTTTTTTGTTTGATAAAATTTTGCAAAACCTTCTGATTCAAAAAAAAAAAGAAAAACAGAATAAATTTTTATTTCCACTACGTCATCAGTGCGGTCTAAGCAATTCGATCCATGATTCAAGAATACGCTACGCGATAACACACACGTAATGAGTCGGAACTTTTGATAACTTTTTTAATTTCTACAGCAGCATTTCGGCTCATGATCAATATCGATAGCGTATTGTTTTGCCCTGATTATGATCACGATCTTTTTGACGTCACTAAGAACCGGAGCTATTTTCCAGCATAAAAAAATTACAAAAACGAATATGTTAAATTGTTATTGTATGCCTCTCCTCAATGACAGAAAACGTGGCGCGCGCGGAATACTTTTTTACAACGACGACGTTGGCGACTTTACACTGAAGAGACGCGTTGTCATTTTACGAATGACTAGGTGGAACTAAGTGTTGGAATATATCGAACTTTCACTAGAGTTGTTTGCTTTTAATTGACGTTTGATTTGGCAAACTAATTGCAAACAAAGCAAGATGGGTTTTGGGAAAACTCATTCATTCTTAGTTAAGTCACTTACGGTTGGAAATAGAGTAAAATATCACGACACGATCACTTGTATGCGAGGGGAATGTCTTGACTACTGACGTATGCGTAGCTTTTGTGCCGATGCGGTCTGCTGTGGTTATGGTGGGAGTTGGGTAGAAAAGAAAGAGAGAATCTACAGAAAGCTCAAACAGACAAAAACGAGAAAATATTTTTTTTTAGTTTAAGAGAACGATTTGGCGGTCGAATAAACTTTTGTCGTGATTATGCTGGCATTGCAATTCAAGTTGCAAAGCAGCTGGAACGAATGATTTTGGAAAATGTTGCTTTGTGACTTACTCACATTTTTTTTTTACATATAAGTTGATGATGGGTGCATTTAAGGTTGCAATTACTATTCAATTATTTAAAACAAAGAGAAGAACTAATGATAAGGTAACTGCATGGGGCATAGATGGAGGCGATTTTAAAAAGCTTTCAGCGGTCTAAACGCAAATTATAAATAAAGTTATTAGAATAAGTAAGTGTATGTATATACATGGGTAGGTATTATGTTTACGACGCAGGTTTAAGAAATTGCAACACTAAGATTTTGTTACCTTGAGTTCTGTTCTGTATATACGAAAAGCCTGTGTTAAAAGGATTTTAACACATATTGCATGTCTGACCTATTAGTAGCTAGAACATTTTCGAACCTTGTTGACCCCGTGCGATTGACAGACTTAGTCGCTGAACGCAATATACTCGATGAAATTCATATCTCAAATATTCCCCAAAACCAGTGCATGTAATTTCAAGGGTTTAAATGACAGCGAAATCGTTAGTGTCGTTTAAGGTCTACATATGTGTCTAAAAGTTAAACGCAGAAAATCTGCGTTGAAGCCATAGCTCTGTCATCTAAGAGTTTTCATCTAAGACTAGTTTTTCTTCACAGTCCGAGCCTCCGCGAGTGTCTGACCAACGTTTGTTTTGAAAAACTCTCAATGTGCCATTCGTATTCAGCAAAAATCTTTGGGTCTTCTTTTTTCCTCGAAAAAACAACACACAGCATACATGGTTGAGAAATCGACCCTGGTTGATCTTGAACTGTTGCACCTCTCGTCTTTTATTTATTTCGGGCTAGAACTATGGTGTCGGAAACGGTACAGCCATTTGAAAATGAATAGTTACAATCTCCTTCCTTACATTGAAACCCATTGGTTATTTTTGGGTTACCTACCATATCTCTCCATCCGTCCATTTCTCTGTATGTGATAAGTCTTTAGATTTTTAAACTACAGCTAGAGAGCTGAAACCTGGAGATAACCTTGGCTTCCATTCTTTACAGACAGAGTATGAAAATTTGTCAGATACGCCCACAACCACGCCCACAGTTTCCATGAATGTAAGACGTCAAATTTAAGCTATATTCCAAAAGAAGTTTTGGCCAAAAATTGAAATTGAGAATGTAACATCTTTTTTTTACAAACTGGATTTCTTTGAAAATTCAATTAAAATCGAAAAAAATGTATCACACATATAAAAGCTACATATAAGCAATTTAAATTTATTGCATTCAAAGGACTAATAGTAAGTTCTTTTAGTTAGTTCGGAACTAAAAAAAAATGGCCAATATATATACAAAAATATAGCCAAAAATGTAAGAAACAAAATAAATATAGCAGACAAATGATTTTTTTAAGCATTTTTGAAAACACAAAAATAGCAACTGACTCACCTACGTCATAGCATAAGTGCAAGAGTTCCTCTGTAACAAACTTTAATATACCTGACCCTATTTACCGTGTAACACCAAATCTAAGGATTTTTTGGCTCAAATACATATGCTGTATGTCAATTTTTTATATCGGTCACGCCCCAAAAAATGGGCGTGGGTTAAAAATTAATATCAATTAATTATTATTTCTTTAGAATTATGAGAAGAAGCGTTAAAAGCAAAAATCTTTTCTGAAAAAGAAAGTTTTTTCCTAAAAAACTGCCTCTTAAAGTGGGAGGAGCTTAAAACTTTGTTTGAAACATACTTGGCAAATGTAATACTTTCATTGGTGTCATAATTTTTTTTTTTCGATTCGGACTGAATTTTCAAAAAAAAAAAAACAGTTTTAAAAGATCTAACATGTTAAAAGTGGGCGTTGGGCGTGGCGAATGGTGTGGGCGCTTTTATTTTTGCCTTAAAAAGGTTTCTTGCTAATCTTGCTCTGCAGCAAAATTTAAGTTCGTACGCCTTGGCTAACTTGACCAAAAGGCATTTTAAAACAAAATGAGAAATAGAGGTTGTCTCACATTGAAGCAAGTATTGGGCGCTGCCAATTTGGGGGATTTAACCAATGTTCACACTTTGTGCAATAGAAGAACCAAACAAGTTCCAGTTCTCTAGCTTGATTTTGAAGACCTAAAACCTTCACACATACAGATGGACGGACGGAGGAACATGGCTAACTGTCCCTCTTTACCTCATCATCATCATCATTTTCGGATGCCGCTTATCCTTTAAAAGGGTCGCGGAGCGAGGGTGGCTAAATGGTCCCTCCATCTTTCTCGATCCTCCGCCACCAACTCAAGAGACTCCGGCGCAATCCCCAGGCGGGACTCAGAGAGGTTCTTTACCTGATCCCACCACCTGTTTCTTGGCCTACCAGGGCGGCGAAGCGCTCGTATCTCGGCTAGCATGACCTGTCTAGGAAGTCTGTCATGGGGCATGCAACGTGTCCAAACCATCGAAGAATCGATCGCTTCACTGCTCAACATTAAGATTCCCACGGATACTGATGTTTCTCACTCTGTCCCTTAGAGTAATACCAGCAACGCACCTCAGGAATCTCATTTCGGCAGCTTGTATCCGCGATCTAATTCTTTCGGCCATTACCCAAATTTCATGACCATAGATGAGGGTCGGAACGAACACTGAATTAAAAACTGAGATCTTTGCTTTCACTCCAAGCCCAGCTTTCCTGATGACCGGCCGGCACAGTTCCTTTACTATTGCTCCAGCTTGGCCAATTCTACAGGACAACTCAGTATCACACCTCCCATCTTTCATGTAAAAGACCCCGAGATACTTAAACTTCTCCACCTGTTTTGGCTCATCCTGATGCCAGCCAATTCGAAACATTGCTCGCCAAGACTGCGTATCACCATCCAGTCCATATATGCTATGAAAAGGAGCGGCGACAGAACACAGCCCTGGCGAAGTCCAACGCGCACATCAAAAGGACGGGATTTGACGCCATTTATCCGTACACAGCTTCTGCAGTTTCCATACAAAGACTGGATGGCTCTCAGAAGAGGCCCACTCAGCGCATAGTCCTGCAAAACTTTCCACAGTGTATCCCGAGGGACTCGGTCATACGCCTTTCCAGATCTACAAAACACGCATAGACCGGTTTGGCATATTCCCAGGCCTTCTCAAGAATAACCTTCAGAGTAAAAAGCTGGTAGTTTGTGCCTCTGTCAGGCCGAAAGCCGCACTGTCCTTCCCGTAACAAAGGCTCGATTACAGCTCTGGAACGCGTTTCCAACACCTTCGCGAATACTTTTCCCGGAAGACTCAAGAGAGATATGCCCCTATAGTTGGCGCAATCTCTCCTGTTTCCTTTTTTGAAAATGGGCACTATAAATCCCGTTTGCCAATCGCTAGGCGCCTTCCCGCTATCCCAGGCCACCTTAATGACACGTTTTAGCCATTTAACACCCTCTTCACCTATTGCCTTGAGCATTTCTGGCCGGATTTCATCAACTCCAGCAGACTTGCCAACTTTTAGCGACTTAATCGCTTTTGTGACTTCGTCAACTGTGGGACTATTCTCCGCCCTTATCTCGTCAGCAGTGGGATTGCCATCTTCAGTGCCCTGTTGGGGGTTGAGCAACTCCGAAAAGTGCTCTCTCCTCTTTACCTATCATTATTATTATTAAAATTGGGTTTCGCACTGCGACCTGTTGGTCTAGTCAGATCGATTGTCAGAATTGTGCCCCCTACTAAGCCTTGGAGAGTTTAATGCCCTCAAAAGAGCTCTCCTCGCATTATAATTCATTAATAAATTATATCGAGGACATTTGCTCATGTTTGACCTTGGCTCTGAGAACTTACCCTAAAGCACTTTCTCTAGTCCAGTTTCACGAAGTAATCGGAGAATGAGAAGTGGGTCCAAGGTCTCTCTGTCTGGTATCTGGTATTTGCCCAGACACTTTTTCCTTTTATGGTTCAGAGCCCAACAGGATTGGAGAATATGTTTCGCAGATTCAATGATCGCAAAATCTGCAGAAGGGTTCCTCCGTAACACCCATTTGATCTGATCTTCTATTCCACAAAAAAGGTTCAGGATTATGGAGGGTTTTGCTGCTCCTTGTCTTGCCAATGAGTCCGCAGCTTCGTTTCCCTCTATTCCAACATGTCCATAGAAACCCAATAGAGAGTCACTTTATTGACCCTGACCAGATCATTAAGCTTATATTTCCGCTTGGAAGATGCTGGTATATTTGTGGATTCAGAGTATTTGGTTTTTGGCCCAGTTGGCCGAGTTCCATCATCGGTTTCGACCCATCTGTATACCATTTGATGGTGCTGTTGCTCAGTCTATATGTGGTGGATTCATTGCTCCTTTATACCTACAAGGTTTTCTTTATACCTACAATACAAACTTCACTTATAATGACTATAATGTTCAATAATAAAATTAATTATACTAAGTAATTAATTCTACACAGAAAAAATATAACAGAGTTAAATAATAGAGTCGAAATATCATAAGACCAGAAAATTAGAACCACATAAGACCAAAAAATAAATATAGAAATATTTCTGTTAAACTATTTTTGAAACATCAATCATTTAACATCACGCTTTGGTACGTTTTTATTCATAAAGATTTATCCTTGTGATGGATAAATGTTCGACTATCAGACCGGAGACCGATGTTCAAATCTCAGACGGGGCAAAATTGGACTAAGCATATTTTTATTAGGATTACAAGTTTTTTTTCTGGATGGACCTTTTTAGGCCTATGATTCTTCGACCTTTCTTTCTTAAAGAGCTTTGATTTGCCATCAAAAAATCTTTTCTTTTCGGTTCGTGAACTGAGTCAAATAATTTGCAATAATAGTTAAGATGTTCAATTTAGCTCTTGAAATAGATAAAATAACTTGGAACCTAATAACCATCGATATTCTTTGAATGTGCTTTTTCTATCAGCACCGAGTAGTTGTAAGGTTTCAAACAAGAAAGGTTTCTTCGAACAAAAGTCTTAAAAACAGCCTGAGACATCTAATTTGATTTTTATACTTGTTTTAATACATTCACATCTCAATACTATAATAATTATGATTGTGTGTTACTATCATACTTCTTGCAAATTAAATATTTTTCAAGTTCAAGTTCTTCTTAAAGTTTCTCAATAGCAAATGTCTACACAACATTTATTTATCTTAAACTTGCGAATACCAACTTCAAAGAGAAAGAAAATATTATTTGAGTGGTCTACCACAAAAAAGCATAAGAAAGTCGCTGCACACTCCGTGGCACATTTGCGTGTGCCATGCCACGAACATGACGGTTTCCCATTTTCATCTGCGGGTTTTACATTTCTTCCACGTTGCAATCAATCGCACGCACAGCACATGAGCCGCGCCTTCTACTCTTGTTTCTTTCTTTCTGATCTAATTAGTTTCAATGAAAGTTCTTCATCAATGATAAAGATGGTTAAACAATTTTTTTTTAGCTAATAAATAGCTTACTTAAACTTTTTAGATAATTTATGTGTATGACAGCGAATCTTTGCCAGATGTCAATAAGGTAAACAAGTAGGAGAGTTTCTAAACACTGAAACAGCTTTTCTGTAACCGTAGAAAGATCTGTTCTTGATCTCATTTCCGTCCGTGACCCTGGAGAGCTTTATAAAATATTTAACAGTATATTATTTTTATTGTAATCTTAATTGTAATTGACAGGTTATGGGTCCGAATCATGCAATTGTTTCTTTTACTTTAATTTTTTTAAGTCTTTCTTTATTTCTATGTCTACCCCTGCAAGGACGAAGCTTTAAAAGCCTTGAGATAAAGTTTGCCTGTCGAAATCCACAGAAAAAATTGGTCATTATGATGATATAAGCGATGCTATCAGGAGAGTACCTAGTATCAGAGTATCATAGCATCGTTTCATCGGGTCAATTCGGCGATTTGACAAATCTGCAGGATAAAAGTAGACCAAACATGCTCAAGACTATGAGATCGCTTACATGATTACATTTAAGAATTGAATAATTATCGTTCTTTGTCTGAACGAGATAAAATCGAAATCTTAAGTTACCCCAAAAACCTCACACATGCAGATGGACGGATGGCTATTCACCTAGAAATCGTTCCAATTACATTGGAGATTCAAATATGAAGCATATTCTCCCAGCGAACAAGATCATAATTGCCGTAGTCAAGGTCCATTATAAATGAAATAAGTTCAATGAACCAAAAACTTCTGCAAATAATCCGAAACCAACCTATTTCCAATTGAACACTTCTTGACCGAAAACCCTAATAATAAAACTAAACAACACCCTGTAAGTGTAAGGGATAGGTTAAAAAACACCGTCTATATTTTTTTTTTTTAAAAAAAGAGGAAATTGAATTTGAATGAGATCCAAAATCGTCACATTATTGCTTATCCTTATCTTTTACAATAGAAGTAAGCAAAAAATTCTTTGTATACTTATCAATAGGAAAAAATCACTCATTTGGAAGAGCCTTCACAAAAGGAAACCGAATTTAGGAAGACAAGCTACAAGAAAATACCTTGAAGAGAAAAAAAAAATGTTATTGATTAATCAATCAGCAAAAGAAAAAGCAGCTTCTCCTTTCTCTGGCCCATATTTCAAATGCCACATTAAGCCATCCCTCTAAGCAACATATTGGGCATATGACATAATAGGGACACTGAAAGAATTTCCACCTCCACCCACAAGCTATAAAAAACAGACATATACAAAGCGAGACAGATACGAAAACATAGATTGTGCATTCGGTGGGATAAATAATTTATGAAATTCCATGGAAGCCTAAGCCAAAGTGACAGAAAAAATGTTCAGACACAAATGTGGGAGAGATGTCAAGTAGGGGAGGGAGTAAGTGAAATTTTATCTCTCGTTTGATTGGGTTAAGGACAAATTTAATTTTTTGTCTACAGCATAGAGAGGGTTGACACGATAATCGTGAAGCAGGCAATCAGGCTCCTTAAACCTTATACAAGTGCAACTGATGTCCTTTTTCAAATTATCTAATTTCGTTTTGTAAAAACCGTAACTTAACTTTTGAAACAATTTTAAATCCAAAATATAGTTGGCAGTGTTGTCAACCCTTTTTGGATTCCTTTTCTTTGTGACTTAGATCCAACGTGAGTAACCAAACAACCGACATAATTAAAGTCAAACAAAAGCTGACATTTTAACATTTAAGATTCGAAACTTAGAAGAGTTTCTTTAAATAAAGACCCCTTAAGATTGTACTTACTAGAAGTTGTCCAGTATTTCCAATTTGTCCAAAGATTGTCATAAAACTTTTCGAAAAAGTATTTAAACACACATTTAAGAGTGACAGACCTTAGAGCATTGTGTATAAAGTGTTTGAAGAAAGAGTGTAATTATGTTATGAGTGATTAATACTATTAAATAATACAGAAAATGAAAAAGAAATTACAGTAAAATTCGGAAATCGCGTTTGTTCGGAATATTTTCTTTTCCGAAAAATAAAGATTTTTCCGAATTGACGAGAGTTGGTTTTATATTTTCTATGTTTAAACCGTGTATTTGTAGAAATTAAAATTATTATAATCACAAAATAAGAATTATTATAACTGTGTAAATGCCGGTAATTCACATAACGTCTTAAATTTTGAGCTAGAGAGCTTAATCTTTGTACGTAAGCTCATCCGAAGCAATACAAGTGTTAAAAAGTTTTCAAATCCGCCCACAATCGGTCTAAGTACACAACTACCTACAGCGCTCACAAAACTGTAAAATGAAAAGCATAAAATTTAACGTTAAGCATCTCCTAATGATTGTTAGACATAAAACATAAAAATCATTAAAATGCAATTTGTTCAAAATTTTTGTTTCAAATCGATATATATTTTCTTAATTTAATATGTAGAGAACACTTAGCACTACACAACGTTTATAAACAGTTTTTTGCCACGCCCACATTTAGAGGGAGGATTTAAGAAAAAGCTCTAATTTTCTTAATAAATATGGATTACGACTGCGCTTTAGCCTCACTAGGTACAACAGCCTCACTAGCACACAAGGTACACCGGATCCGACTCTAGATTTTGTTTATACAAAAATTTCGGTCATTCTGCAAAATTATTGAAATTTAACTGAAAAATTACATTTTGGCGTGCATTCTAGCCGCAAATTTGGATATTTCTGTGCTAAAATTGATTTTCAAAGGGACGGACCTTAATATATTGAATAAGGACCTTTATATATTGAATATATTGAAAAAGGACCTCTTTTCCATTTTTGATATTACACACTTTGTTGTTCGACCGTCCGTCCGCTCATGCATCTTTTGAACGTTGAGTCGCAGAAAAATGAAATTCGGTACACTTATAAAACGCGCGAAAAGAATGATAACGCATATAAAGGCGCTTTTTTATACACACATAACGGTGTAATAACAGTTTGAATGCCATCTAAAAAGACAAAAAGTGTTTTGGCACTTATCCTTAAAAGTTTTGACTTTCAAGTCACTTTTTTGCAAAATATACGTTATAAACATATCGCTAAATTTTTTTTTTCTGGTGAACCTGTAAATAATATTAAAAAAAAATTGCTGCAACAAGGTACCTGAAAAACACACAGATTTTACGATACTTGGGAAAGCCATAGCAGGTAAAATTTACCGATATGTTACAAATTTACCGATATGTTTATAACGTATTTTTTGCAAAAAAGTGACTTGAAAGTAAAAAAAATGTCATGGGCAGGGAAAAAGGATCCGACTTAAAAGCAAATATCTCGAAAGTTAAAAAAGCCATCAATTTTATTTTAACACAGTTAAAAGAAGTACTATTTCTTCTAAAGTTAAAATCCTAAATTAAGTTCCCATTATAAGTATTAGCGGAGATATTTGTGTTAGTATGGGTCAAGGTACCTCAAAGTAGGTGTTTTCTTAAATTCCCAATAAATGATATCAAAATTAGAGATAGGCATATACTGTGGAACGATTTTTTTCTTCAATTATACCCAAGAATCATATAACAAAGTATTGGCATCGAATTAGAAAACACCCTGTATATATTTGCCCAAAATCGACTTTTTGAATTTAATAATTGACAAGTGGGAAAATGCAACAGAGCGTATGTAAAAACTTCAGTCCGTCTGTGACTGGGAAATACTCTACCCTACCAAAAAAGGAAACTGCCACGCCTCCAAAAATTGAGCGGGATATAAAAACATACCTGTTGAATGCTTTATACTAGGTGGTTGCATATATCTCGGCCTAAAATTCCGCGTTTTTAATTCAAAAACTCACTTTTTTTAAAGCAACGCCCACAAAAGTGGGCCTCCACCCACTTTTATAAAAAAGTTAGAAGTTGCTAATATCTACAAATCTACAAATTTTCAATATATTTTTTGTCGAATTTCATACCTTTAAAATTATTAAAAAACAGTCATTTTAAGCTTGGTCCAATGCTTTGACCAAGCATTTTCATACCTGCTTTAAAGGACTGGACTTCTAGCTAACTCACAATTTTTCAGCTCTCTAGCTTAAAATTTTAGGCCAAAAAGTTTTTTACATACGGACGGACTGACATGGCTTAATCGATTCTCCTGTCGGTCTCATTTATATCTCTAAAAGGTCTAAGGGGTCTACGGTGATTATTTCACTGCGTTACAAACTATACAACAAACTTAATATACCCTGGGTAGGGTATAAAGAGTTAGACCTCAATATACTTGTGAAAACGATGACATATTTTTGATTCCTTCATTTCTCAAAAACTTCTCTAATATTTTTTTTTAATTCGCTCTTATCATGAAAAACTAATATTTGTAGATAAATGTCAAAACACTTTTGGTCTTTTTTAACACCAAATTTAAAACTGTAATTAAGCCGTTATATGTGCATATTCGTTCTCATGACGCTATCCTTTACCCATTCAGAGAATCTTTTAATGTTTTTCTTTTAATAAAACACAATCTTAAATCACACTGCCAAATTTTAAAATCACACAAAAATTTAGTTATGCTTTCCTGTGCCCACTTTTATAACTGACGATAGAATTGCAACTGTCCCTAAACTATTGACACACTTTATTCTGTACTGTTTTTAGATCATCAAAGTTGGAGTGTGCGAAAATATTGGGGTATCCAATCCGAAAGCATTGGATATAACATGTCAGGTGAGAGGGCAACGAAGCAACCTTTTATACTGTTTAACAATTTTGGTCGAATAAATTACGTATCCAAGCTAGAAGGTAAAATAATTAAGATGTCCCTATTGAAATTACCGGCAGTGTATGTAGGCCTCGTTAGTGGTGGAAATTTGGACAACTTCTACCCATAATTCTTTAAGTCCGGTGGGCATCCTTAATTAGGGAGAGGGCAGGAAGGGCTGACGATAAAAATGTTACACTACAAAATCCGATGAAAAGATGGTAATCTTAGTTGCGACATAATATTTCTTTCTTGCAGGTTTTAGCCTAATAGTCTTTAGCCGCTAGAGAACGATTTTGAATAACCACATCACGAGGAAGTGTTTTTATTAGCCGCTTAAAGGTGCATCTTTCCATGGGGTCTTGTAGTTTGTCTCTCTTTTTCTGGAGAAGTTGTTGGTATACAGCTTTTTAATATTGGAGCTGAGAGTTTTTTTTTTTTGCGGCCATATTGTTGTAGTGAGAACCGTAGTTTGTCTTTCGGTTACTGATGCCAAATCACGACAGCACAAATCACTTACACACGGTTTTGATCAAGTGACAATGCTTATTCAAAAAGTTCGATTTTGGTTTGAATTTCGAGCCGGGTGGCGTTTTTAGTTCGTACTTTTTCGAAAAGGAATTCGGTGAAGCTGTCCAAACTTCAGAAAGATGGTTATGATTACTGATTACTTATGTCCCAATTTGAACCATATTGTTTTCGAAGCTATACGGCACGTGGTTCAAGCAGGACGGTGCTACATGCCACACAAAAGATACCATCATTAACATTTAGGATCAACCATCTCGCAGAGGTTTCGTGAATTACAAACTCAAATGATTTTACCCCACTAGAATTTTTCTTTTGATGGGTTTCTGGAAGTCCGAGGACTCTGCGAATAAACCAAAATCGACGAATGCTCTTAAGATGCAAGCTAAGCACAGCCCCAATCGATCAAATCCATCCGCTGAATGTATACGGAAGATTAATTGACAATTGGATCATCCCGATTTCGTAAGAATCCGATGCTGGTATTTGAATGATGGCATATTCCATACATGGGCAAACATGGGCATTTCTAATGAAAATAAAAAGTCGTGCTCATGCCCAGTAAAACAATATTTGCAAAACGAAGCATAAAATTGTTCGTACTTTAGACAAGAACGAAGCATAATGTTTTTTGTCTAAAGTATGGCAACGAAATGGGATTAACTTGACTTAATAACAATTTTTAGCAGCCAACATCGACACGATTTTCTGGTGAGAATTACCATTCAAATTTTTTTTTTCAGAACAGATCTATTAAAGTAAAGACAAAGTGAAGAGACAAACTGCGAAAGACAAAAAAGCCCATAAGCTCACGTAACCGGTAAGTTATGCTTAACATGATTTACATTTTACGTGGACCCAATCCATTAAATCAGGATTCATATTCATATTACAGATGGGATTAAACGCAAAACTTAGGACTCAACTGGCACAATCCGCCACAACTGCCCAACACCTCGGCATCATTAAGGAAGGAAACTTTTACCACCAAAAGCTAAGCCTACATTCACGCGATAAGGAAAACTTTTCCCATTCTTATTCCAACTTCTCAGATCGTTGCGCCAACTGCGGAGACAATATCTACTTATCGATTCATTGCACTAGCCTGTGGCAAATTTACACAACGAACCGTCTCTGTCGTCCCATGGTTCTCCAATACACTTTATAAAAAATTCATGTCATGCAGCCATGTAACCATGCAATTTCCGGTTGCTTTTTCTTTATACAGCCATCGTTTCAGCATCCATTATCCTTGAACGTTGCAAAAATCTCATGCACAACCAAGAAAATGGAAGGAGAGAAAAAATTCCCAACTTTTCCCATCCATTGCTTTAGACTAGCTCGTAAATTATCAGAAGTTTTGAGACATTTTGCTGGTCTCTCGCCAGGACCTGCTTTGTATTCGATCACCTTTAATTTGAATTTCCTTTAGTGTAGTGCAAGCAAACGACCGATAGGTCAATATTATCGGATTTCAATTCTGCTCACCTCCAGGGCACGAACAGGAAAACCAAACAACTCTTACTCATCCTCTCGGCTGAAATCCCTCTAAACCATAACTACGATAGACGGTAAATTTCGGTGATCCTGATGTGGCTTTAACTGCATCTCTGCACCGTTGTAGATAGTGCAAACGCAAAGAAACATGGTTGAAAGTAATTCAGTTGGAAAAGCTTTTGCCTGTGTGCGCTCCCACAGGAAATTCACTGTCGATTGGATATGCGCTGCGGTCATCATTTGTCCTTTTGCACAGGACCACTAGGACAGAATATAGAATTTCTTGTAGGTATAGCAGCAGTCCGTTGGAGTGTAATTACATTAGAATTGTCACAATCAGAGTTCACAACCCGTGGCCACATCCTGCGACTACGTGAAAAATAAAACACAGTAAATGACGGTCTATTCCCTGCCGAGCAGTGCTTAACACCCAAGTTGAAAATTGAAAAATCAATTCGCCGCTAACTCGTGTGTGCTTCCGGGGGGCGCCAAACCGATATCAATATGAAATTAATTTTGATTTAAGATGGCGGCTTCGACAAGGATGACGACGCCATAATGCATTTACAACAGTTTGCACTTTATTACCATGGCATCACCACCAGATGGGGTCGATGGGGAGTGGTAGGGGGGGAGCAGGGAATGCACTGGATGACTGGATGGGTGTTATGTTGTTGGTTATGTCGTAAAATTATCTGGAATTTATGGAACGGCTGAAACCAACTGGCAAGCGGAGATACCAGTAACGACAGAGGTTTACAGGCGTTGTGGTTGGGTCGCCTTGGGGTTATTTGCTTAGTAATAATGTTGTATGTAGAGAGTTTAAGGACTTATTAAGGGATAGGTATGCTACAAGCACACAGACCTGGCATAAACGGATTTCGGGGTAAAGGGAATCGCGTAAACAACCGTCAGAAAGGACTAATATGTCGATTGGCTGGAGGTGGCTTTCTAAGTTTGGAGTAGTTTCGAACTCTACATAGATGTATAGATAAAGGGAATTGCAAGGAAGATGTTGTTTACAAACAACACAGCTTTTGCTTAATTTTAAAGAAAAATATTTTGCAAACTTTTTTCCTTATAAATTTTTGTAGGGTGCCCTTAATTTATGCAATCTTTTCAAAGAAGCATTGTATGAGCTGACAAAAAGAGTGCCCTGTATTATTAAGAAAAAAACGTCACGCTTAATTTTTATTATTTTTCTTTATTTGAACAGGTACGAAAACAAGGCGTTAGGTATTATCACCCGAAACCACAACGCCCAAATTTTAAAATGTCATAACGGATAACGCCCAAATCTCATGGTGTAAAGCGTCACAACGCCCAAAAAAATGTCATATCGCCCAAATCGTCGATTTTTTTACAACAACAAATTGTTAAGAAATTTTTTGGGCGTTATGACATTTTAAAATTTGGGCGTTATTGTTTAGGGCGATATGACTTTTGGACGTTATGACATTTTAAAATTTGGACGTTGTGGTTTTGGGCGATAAGTCCGTACGCCTGAAAACAAATGAAATTGTGTCACCCGGGAGACGCTTAAATTAAAAAGCTATCCGAAGTAACATTCTTGCTTCTATCAAGAGCTTTTATGGCAAGGCCATACAAAATTTTATAGAATATTTATTAACAAACGAATACTACAATGGTTTACATCTCTACAAACTATTTTTTTTGAGAAATTGAAGGAGCTGCCACTTCAAGTTAGCGTCAATGTTATACAAATGAAAGCATGACAAAACATCTGGTAACGTTGATAGCTAGCAAGAAAATTTGTATAGTTTTTGGAAATGAATTTTTGTTTAATTTTTTATTTTTGAAAAACATGTAGTTATAGTTATTGAGTGAGTCTTATACCAAGATCAATATTATAAATAGACCAAGAGTTATAGACCTTCTGCTCTTTTAATAAAATTTTGTTCCTGGACGCAAAAGTGGCTGGTACCTCATCAATGACGCTTTGTTCGAAGCTTCCAAGGTGGGAATTGTGTTAAGATTTTTCGGATAAACCCGAGATTTCAGAAAATCCGCTTTTGTACAAACTCATGGATCGTGTGGATTTTTTAGACCTAAATTAAATATTTTTAAAGTTTTCAGATGGAAATTTTTATATCGGTTAAGATGACCTTTTACGAAAAATCGGCATTTACTACACTTTGCTCTGATATCCAGTGCATGAATTGCTGGCCCTTTGCGTGTGCTCCATGGTTTGAGGACCCTAAGTTAACATTATATGTTAAGCGAATGTTTGAAACGTAGAATCCGGCACGTTTGGGAGAAGTTTGAAGAAATCCTAATATCGGCTAGCGTATTGCCGCACTAGGAATGAGGCAACATGCATAATAAGATTTGCAAAAAGGATTTTTTTCTGTTCAAAACTCGATGTTCGACTTCCCTCTAAAAAGTTGTGTACAAAATTAAGAAACATTGGGATAGGCAAAAAGGATCACTTGATTTGTGACATTGATCCTAACGTTTTAAATGAACAATTTTTGTTTAAGCACACAGATTCTGCGAACTTTTTACCAGCAAATGAGCTTATTTTCGAAGGTAGTGATTACTTCGATTTTAAAGTGGCCACAGAAGATGAAGTTGCAACAGTTTTTAGAAAAATAAAATCAAATGCGGTTGGAGATGATGGAATTCCTCTCCTCTCTTTCTCAAACTTATTTTTCCATTTTTTCTTTATCCAATTACCCATTTGATAAATTTTTGCATCTCATCTTCCACATTTCCCGACAAGTGGAAACAAGCTCGCATAACACCAGTGGCAAAAAATCACACCCTGTACTTGCTGGTGACTACAGACCCGTTAGCATTTTACCATGCATTTCTAAAGTTTTGAAAAAGATTCTTGCTGGCCAGATAACCAATTACCTTGAGGAAAAAAATCTTTTATCGGCGTTCCGGTCAGGCTTTAATAAAGACCATAGCTGTGCGACTGCAATGGTCAAAATACTGGAAGATATACGGCAACAGTTCGATAAGGATTTTCTGACTCTTCTCTGTTTACTTGATTTTTCAAAAGCCTTTGATAGAGTTAACCACAAAATTCTGTGTGAAAAGCTGGTGTCATATTTTGGGTTTAGCCAACGAGCAGCTCGCTTGATATATAGCTACCTAGCTAAAGGTCACAAAAAGTAGTAGTCAACGGTACAGCTTCTGAGCCAGCGCCTATTGTTGCGGGAGCACCCCAAGGATCCATACTTGGTCCTCTACTTTTCTGTATGTTTGTTAATGATCTTCCTAGTGTTTGCAAAAGTGTTCTGTTCCATCTGTATGCTGATGACGTTCAAATATACCTCTCAAGGCCAATCGGACTTGTTGAGGATTTGGTTGCCAGAATCACTGAAGATTTGAATGCCATAAGCTATTGAGCGGAAGCGAACGGATCATCTTTGAACCCAGACAAGACACAAGCTATTATGATTTCAAAGAAATATTACCAAGTTGAAATGTTTCCTCCAGTTCACTTGCGCGATAAAAGGATGCAGTATGTAGAAACAGTCAAGAGCCTTGGCTTCAATAAGCTCGAATTTATCTGGTAGTGAGCACACGAACATGATTGTTGGGCGAATATATGGGGCATTGCGAAAACTTTGGGTATCAAGTAGCTTCACTCCAGTAGGTATAAGGATTCGCTTAGTTTAAACGCTTCTGGTACCATTCATAAGTAACTCAGAAGTAGTCTATCCAAAACTAGACTCCGTTTCGAACCACAAACTTTCAGTAGCTTTCAATGACATGACCAGATATGCCGTTGGACTACGCCGTTATGACCATTTTTCACCACATCAAACCCTGATCCTGAGTTGTACTTTTTCGCAGTACACAGCCATCAGAAATAGTATATTCTTGCTCAAAATAATTCGAACCGAATCGCCACAGTATTTGTTTAACAAAATCAAATTTTGTAACTCAAGCCGAACACACAACATTGTCACGCCTACATATAAATACCTCAATTCATCACGACTCTTCTTTCTGGCAGGCACTCGTTTATGGAACTCACTTCCCACAAGATTAAAAATGAATTGTCGCGACGACTAATTTTAGTTCTGACGTCTTTAAATTTCTATCTGATCAGCATTAAGTCTAAGCTTCTTTCTTTCTTTCTTTAACGCCTTTTTTCTTAACTGACTATCATTTTTCTTCCTTTCTCTTCTTATGTGCATTTCTTCTTTTTTTATGACCTCACTTCAAAATTGCATGTTTACAATTGAATTTGGTTTATATTCAAATTTAATTAAATGGAAATTTTTTGCAATTGAATTTTATTCTTAAAATTACATTTAAATTTTGTTATTGTTTATTTACTTATAAACTATTCTATTCATTTAAAAATTATTTACCTTGGCAACGATTTTATTTTGTAAACTGTTAGTTCTTTTATATGTCCGAATTTTTAACCTAACTTAAAATACTGAAAAAGACCATGTCTTACTTGTATACCAAATGAAGTTAATAATAAATTGAAATGATAATAATTGAAATTCCAAACGAACCATTTTAATGCAGACAAAAAATAGAAGGTGATTTTATTGGCAGTCATTGCCTTTATGTACAACACAGCACTAGCTACTAGGACTTTCGTCTGTGTTTGCGCATTTTTTAATTCACCGTTTCATACTCAGAGAACGTAGAGACTGCACTCTCTCAATGAGCGTGATGTCATTGCAAAGCCGGTTCAAAGCTGAAGCACCGTAACGGGACAAAGCCAAAGCCAAGGCTGCTGTAAGAACCTCGCTTTAATTCCCTAGATCTTTTGACTTGACGAGGGTTGGCAGTTTTATCGTAGATAGCAAGGTTCGCAGTACGATAAAATATGATTCGTTCTCTCGTGAAAAGTTCGCAAAGGAATTTAATTTTTGATACGTTTGCGAACTTTATTTTTTGGTTCGTTTAGAATTAAAATTCGTTTTCACGAGCGAATCAAATCTGTTGTGATCTGTAAAATTTGGTTCGTTCCCGAATTTATCACGTATTATTGGTGAATTGAATTTATCGCGTACTATTGGAGATCCGTTCGCGAATCGTTCGAATAAGAAAAAATGTCATTTTGCATGAATGTTATTGTATTATTTTAATATTGAAAAAACATAAAACACAGTATCAAATAATGATGTGCTTCACTTTCCAAGGAATGCTGGAGGAAGTGGGCAGGAGCTGGAGCTATCCATGGTAAAGGTGAAGCATCTCATTTTTCGCTTTTACCAGGCAAGGAACTCCAATGAACCCAAGGAACTCTGGAGGAAGTGGGTAGGAGCTGGAGAAATCCCTTATAAAGGTGAAGCATCTTATTTTTCACTCCTACCAGGCGAGAAATCCCAACGGGCCAATGAATTTGGAGCAATAGCAAACATTTTTCGCGATCCCCATACAAAGTTTAACTGTCAATTTTGATGAAATTAACAATTAACAAATAAATATTTCATTTGCCGAAGCCGCAATTAACACTTGATTTTAAGATGAACGAATGGATACTTGACAAAGAATGATTTGTTTTAACAGAATGATTTGTTTTAACGATACAGAAAAAAAAGAATATACTTCGTTCGAGAGCGAACGATACATTTTCAAAGTTCGAATATTTTATCGTTCGCAAACTTTATTTTTTATAGTTCGTGAGAAGATCGATAAAGAACGATAAAGATCCGTATTTTATGGTTCGCGAGCGATATTTTACGAACCCTGGTAGATAGTCTCGTTACTGCAAAGTGAGTAAGGTTCGTTATTATTCACTCTACTATATTCAAAGATCCTTCGTCTGCTTACACATTTGCAGTAAACGACTTGCTCATTTCCTTCTTTATCATCATCGTCCAGCAATGTTTCACTCGGCATGGTGACTCCAAAACTTTTTTCTAGAACGCAGATTCAGTGTTGGCTAGCCTTACACTGAATAACGCAAGTGGAAAGGATCAGAGGACAGAGAAAAGAGGAAGTGGACAGACATTTTGCGCTACGAAAATATCTCTAATTCAGCGCAGTTCGTCCGAAACTAAGCTTGAGGGTGTACTGATGATGAGCATTTCATCTTGCGTGGGTGTTGCAGTTAAAACATTTAAGGGCTGGAACGCGGCAGACTTAGTGGAGAGTGCTACAGTTTGTGGAAACTTATGGAAAAAGCAATAAAACAATGAAAGGCGATGTTGCAAGGGGTCACTTGACTTCACAATGTTTAAAGTCACCTATAAGTAAAATGTTCTTTTTTGGATCGTATCGAGTAGGTGTTAAGTTATTTCAGGTGAACTTGCTCTGCCGTGAGTGCCATACTTCAGTTTTGGTCGTACGTACGCAGACAATCTAGTCAGATTAGAGAGTGTAAAGTATTTCCTGCATTGAATATGGAATCCTAAGCATTTTTCTATGTTACTGGCGAAGTCGAACATGCGGTTCTTACAACGTATATCGTGACGTACTAAGGAAATTAAGCTCTTCGGTTATAGTGATGCGTGCTACTTACAACGTGCTACGTACGGACATTCGCTGTCAGCGAACTACAACCAAACGAATTTAACTGCATTTCCTGAAAGAAATTTTATAAAAATTGCTTTCGAGGGAATTGACAATTTATAAGAGTTTTCATGACCTTGGAAAGAATCCATGTAGAGGAATTGGTCGGAGAAGTCGGACCTCCTTTTTTCTTGGCACAATCTGAACAAATGTAGTTTTCCATCTAGTCCGAAGAGACCAGGAGAGCAGGGCATATGGGAAAGCCTGCGCAGTGGTTTCGCCCGCGTGGAGTAGCACCATTTCATAACTTTTGGGGAAATGCCATCAGGTCCACATCAGGACCACAGGTTTTGTGTATGTTTAGATGTAAGGGACTTCTGATACTGTACTAGTGTGACGTGTGAAAATAAATTTGTCTCTTGAAATATTCTACACTCTCAAGCCCAGATGGAGACATGGCGCAATCCGAAAGCAAATGCCAGCTTGCACAAGGAGCTGTAAGCAGATTTGTCTACTCTGTTAAGATGGAGAATGAGACAAAATTTGTAATATTTTTGCCAAATTTAGGTTTTTTTTGTCAGAACTTCTGATAGTGAGCTAATTTGGTGCCACGGATTGCGAATTAGATTGCATTATGAGTATTTCTTCATTGAACCTTTCTTTTCTACTTTAGAAGACTGAAAAACCACCTCCCTTATGGCCTTAAAGTTCAAGTCCAGCTATGCCTTTTATTATGGTTTGGCAGCCACAATTCTGTCGGAAATATAGGATTTGATAGTTTACCGCAGGAATGATTTTTGCCCGGACTGTCGAAGAAGTCTATTGCTAGAGTACGGCAGTTTGTCAAACCTGTTCAAGGCTGACTCACCATTAAGACTATGAGTTCTAGATATGATACAGTTATGTACATATTCCTAAGAATTTTATTTTTTACCACTCAACAAAGCAGGCAAGAAAGAAGAATTTTTGGATATCCTCAATTTTCTGACTTTTTTAGTTTTTGACGAAACTTAATCCTAAGTGAGTGTAAGCCAGAATCGAAACTTAAGTGTGATAATAAGATAATGGCACGAAGTAATTTTCGAACTCCCAGTAGTTAGCAAGGCAAACATAATATTTTCAACGGTATAATTGCTTCAATAAAGGTATCAAATTGTCTGACATAACATCACACCGTTTTTCCAGTAGGTGCCATTACTCTTGTCGTCATCACCTTTCCACTTCAATTTGACATTTGTTTTATGTTTTTTTTTGTTACCTATACAAATCTTTTCCTGCTTTGCTAAAAAGCGTTAAGCTTTTTTCAGAACAAGAGCCTCCAGCAGTGGCACGTCCCCGTTTTTTTTTTTTTTTTTTGGGAACAATGAATACGAAGGAAAAATGTCTTCATTCCATTATATCAAAGAATTTCTCTGTCCTATTACCAGCACAACGACTGTCTTTATTTCAAAATGATGACACTAATGCCACAACGTTTCATTGCTTCCTGAGGCGAGGACGGTTGGGTGGCATTACCCCCCAAGATAGTAACGTGCAGCGTCCCTCACCATCTCTCAGCTTATCGACTATACGACAGACAGAAAGACATTAAACTGTCTATAATAACAGCAACATGTGTCCTTTGTTAGACGGTATCATTTACCCGATCCACATGACGTCATGCCACAAACCCACCTACAGGCTATAACCCATTCTATTCAGTGGTAATAAGAAGCAGAAGCCGCCTTTGGAACAAAGTTCGTTTGCCAACCAACCAGAAACACACACTAATCCGCTTTTGAGGGAATTTATATTATTTAAAATGCCCCATAATCCTTACACACACATATGGCACAATGTATCGTACTTCATACCCTAAAGCCTAGTACTTGAACTCAATATTGAACTTGATAATATATATGCAAGGCAAGTACAACATAAGGATGCACATGAGTATGTGCGTTGCCGAAGCATCAAGGAAGGATGAAAGAATGATGCATATTTCAAGAGTGCAAATCATTTTCATCATGTGACATACACACATACAGACGAATGGGTGTGGCTGTGGCAACAGTGTGCTTGCTTCTGTTAGTTTGTTGCGAAGGAGATGAGACTGAGGATGAAGCTTTTTAGTTACTTCGTTCATGTATCCTTCTTTTCCTCTAGTATTACCACCGTATGCTTCGAGTAGAGTGTGTGCGCGCAACTGTGTCCTTAAAAATTTTTGAAAGGAGCAAACGAAAGTTCTCTGCAACGTTTGAGTATAATCAATTCCTGGCGTGAAGAAAATACCAAGTTCTTCGCACTTTGCTACAATAACATTTAACAGGAACAGTATGTCAGTCAAAGAAATGCGACTTCGGAGTTTGAATGAAATTTTTAATTAACACAATTTTTTTTAGACCTTTCTTTTTAGACCTTTTTTTACAGCTTTCAAAATCATATTTTAATCACCTTAGCAGAACTAGCCTGATCGACTTTCCATTAAGTTACGAGATACGATCTTCTTTCTAGTAATCACAGCACCATTAACATTTGAAGCATTGGTTGTAGGCAAATTGGTCCAGGTATACTAATTGATTCTTACCTGTGGGGTGGAAAGTTCGTTAGTACTCAAACATGCCAAACATCTTCGAGTACTAAAGAATCCTAGCAAAGGAGCTACGAAAGTGTTGTGAACAAAAACGGGTGAGGCGAAATCGTTATGTGCTAGCCCAGATCGCTCAAAGTCAGTATTCGTACGTCTCAATTTGAGCTGGCACTTGTTTGGATTGAAGCTTTGGAAACTTTGTTATCATGCCTCCCGAAAGGACTTCCTAGACGGGACATGAGTATCGAAATATTACAAGAATTAGGGTACATGGGTTCCATCTGGGTATCGATTCTGAAGAGCTCGAGTTGGTGATAGAGCATAAGAGAAAATGGAATTACCACTTAATAAGTTTTTCCGCACAACACTTTCAATGAAAAAGCAACAAAGAGTATTTAAGAGGTCAATCTTCAAGATTGACTTTGCAGATTGCAGAAGATGCAAGAAGCAAGAGTTCATCTCAGATCGGATTCAGATACTTTTGGTAAGCGTATCGGCGGCGTCACAATGGCGCCACATTGGAATTGGCATCACAATGGAGGAAAGAAGATGAGCAATTAAAGACTAAAAGGTGTTTAGGTCGTGGCAGTTAACATTTTCATATTTCCAAACTGTTCGTTTAGGTGTAAGATCTTAAGCTGCGTGTATTCATGCCGGGAAAAGAAGCCGATATGATCCAATGTTCTAACAAGCCTAGAAGTAAAATAACGTTAAGTGTAAATTTATATTTTTGGGTAGCAAAATTCCTACAGGAATGTCAGGAATTCGCGTTGGCAATCTGTGTTAGGTTATTATTCGAAGGCGTCGCAGAGAAAATTTTAATATACCTTTCTTCGAGTGTTGACTGTCCAATATGTCGAACTCACTGAGAGTTGTGCAGTGGCTTCAACAGAGTTGCACTCCAATATCAACGGAATACATGCTGGTGTGCATCAGCGATCGTTTTATGTTTTTTTCTTCTCATTTCCAAGTAAACGTCTGTCGCCAGAGGATGTTGAAAGGGAAAGATTAGGCATGCTAACTGTTTAAGTTCTGGTTCAAAAAATTATCTTAAGATGGGGCTCCTAAGACAGGGTGAAATTTAATGCATCGAAGACCCAACTCTGTTTACTGTCTTCCAAGCTAAATCGAGGCCCTTAGCCATTAACCATGAATGACAGTTGCGTTGCAGAAACTTATGCGTTGGAAATTATAACTCATACGTTGGAACGACCACATATTTCATGTGGCCCAAAATTCTGCAGGTCAGCTTGTTTTCTTAAAGCGATGAAAGATATATTTTCCACCATTGGATTTGCATACATATACAAAGTGATGTACGCCATTAATTGCAATACAACTCTGGTGTACGGGCTGGTGCATTAAAAACAACTTTACACCATTTGGGTAGGAGTCCCTGGAAAGAACTTCGTCGCAACGTTTTTTTCTTCTTATTGTTTTATTGCTCCTTATACAAAAATTCCTCAAGCGAAATAGCCAGCTTCGTTCAACTCATTAAAAAAATTTACCCGTTTACACACTCGAGCAAGACGTAGTGCTCATGAGTTCACCCTTGTGCTTAACTAAGTACGTCCAGCTTTGTAGGGGAACTATTTCTTCAGTGGAACTTGGGTTTTTCCTCGCATAAAAATTCCGCAGCAGTTTAAAACCTAAAAGTTCCTCTCCTGTCTTTTCTCTCATCCTTTCCACTTGCGATTTATAACTTGACTAAGAGTGAATTCAAAATAAACATTACTAGAACTAAAAAATGTTTTTTTTTTATGTAGGAGTTTATTGGTGGGGTGCCGTGGCGTAGTGGTTAGTGTGTGTGCTTACTACGCCGGAGGTCTGGGTTCGAATCCTGCCATCGTCACCTAAAAAAAAAGACTTGTTCTTTTTCACGGTCCCCACCTCCGCGAGGGTTTGACAAGCCCTCCGAGAGTATTAATTGTCTTGAAAAACTTCTTAAAGTGCCGTTCGGATTCGGCAAAAAATTGTAGGTCCCCTTCTATGTAAAGAAATTAACACACCAGCATACATTGTTGAGAAGTTGGCCCTGGTTTACCTCGAGCTGTTGCGCCACTCTATTTATTTATTTATAGTTTATTGGTACTTATTTAATAACAATGATAAATCAATAAAAAATGTAAAACACAAATATTTTAAAAATAAAAATGATATTTATTATATATATCATATAATATAATATAATATAATATAATATAATATAATATAATATAATATAATATAATATAATATAATATAATATAATATAATGTAACATAATATAATATAATACAATATAATATAATATAATATAATATAATATAATATAATATAATATAATATAATATAATATAATATAATATAATATAATATAATATGATATAATATATTATAATATTATACAATATAATATAAAATAGTAAAATATAATATAAAATAATATATTATAATATAATATGTATAATATAATATAATATAATATAATATAATATAATATAATATAATATAATATAATATTATATAATATAATATAATATTATATAATATAATATAATATAACATAATATAATATAATATAATATAATATAATATAATATAATATAATATAATATAATATAATATAATATAATATAATATAATATAATATAATATAATATAATATAATATAATATAATATAATATAATATAATATAATATAATATAATATAATATAATATAATAAAATAAAATATAATATAAAATAATATAATATAATATAGTATAATATAATATAATATAAAATAATATAATATGTAAAATATAATATAATATAGTATAATATAATATAATAAGTATAATTTAATAAACTATAATAAAATATAATATTATACAATATAATATAAGACAATATAATATAATATAATATAATATAATATAATATAATATAATATAATATAATATAATATAATATAATATAATATAATATAATATAATATAATACAATATAATATAATATAATATAATATAATATAATATAATATAATATAATATAATATAATATAATATAATATAATATAATATAATATAATATAATATAATATTATACAATATAATATAATATAATATAAAATAATGTAATATAATAAAGGGTCCGCCATCTGACGTTTTTTTTTTCAACTAGTGCTTATTTCGTGAATGGTAACACTTAGCTCATGTCTGATTTGACAGATAATTAGTTTTATCCTTTCGCTGAACGAATATGGTTGTGTTTACACTTGAACAACGCTGGGAAATATTGCGACATTACTTTGAAAATCATGGTAATTTTTTTATCATTATTTTTTTTTTTAATGATAAAAAAATCATCTTTTCAGGTGAAGCTCTTTTTGATCCTAGTGGGTATGTAAACAAGCCAAATTGTCGCATTTAGGGCACAGAAAAAACGCAGAGGATATTGGCAACATTAAGTTTCAACAGGACGGCGCTACGTGCCACACAGCCGAAGCTACACTCGATGTTTTGCGCCCTGTTTTTGAAGATCGCATTATCAGCCGCAGAGCTGATGTCGTTTGGCCACCTCGGAGCTGCGATTTGACACCGTTGCACTATTATTTGTGGGGTGCCGTAAAAGATAAGTGTTACGCCGACAAACCAGAGACAATTGACGCTTTAAAGGACAATATTCGTGAAGCCATTGGTGAAATACAGCTGCACACAATCGATAATGTGCTTAAAAATTGGACCGATCTGCTGACTGATGGGCTGATGTGGAACCATATAGATCAACCATAAATTGATTGGGCATAATTAATTGGGCAGAATAAAAAAGTCTCTTTAAATCAGCCTTTAAAATGTTGGCTTTAGTTTCTCATACGATTTTTTAGATTATTTTATAAAAGGACCGTGGTATTGTGTTCAAATGGATGCGGCCAAAAAAATTTTATAAGCGAAATCTAGAATGGAGTCTGGTTTACTTTATGGGCTGAATTGTGTTTCTTATTCCTTTCTTAAATCAGTCTTAAGGACAGTCAAAATCCACGTTTTGCAGGGAAATAAGAGGTTTTGCTTTAATTCGTGTAATTTTGGGCGTGGCTCAATACCTTATATAAAAAAAAATATAGCTGTAAGTACAACAAATATATTGAAAAACATGCATTAAAAAATATTTGTTTAAATCATTGCCACGCCCACTAGGACGGGTCTGCAGATTCTTTTAATGTATGTCTTAGAATCACTAAATGCCCAATTTCAACATTTCACGACGTTTTGTAGTTTTGAAACTTTTGAAGGTTTAGACTGATTGTGGGCGTGTCTGTGAACAAATCTGAGAGCTTTAAGCAATTGTTTTGCTTCGGATGCTTACTCACTTTTTGCCTCTAAAAATTATTATTTTAAAACTTACGAGTTCTGTGTTCGTTTGCATAAGTATTTAACAAGTCTTTAGTATTAGCAGTATTTTAAGCCCAATTGTTGAGTTGCTTACCTGAAATAACAAAAAAAAACTATTAGAATAGTTAAGAAAAAAAGAGTAAGTGGTTAGTTAGTTCAGACAAATATTTCGAGCTACAAATTTACTTTGTAATTTACATTGTGTGAGCAACCTTCCTAGCACATACTGTAATTTGATAATAAAAGCAGGCAACAGGATAACTTAAAGTAACGCTTGAATTTTCTTCCTCATTAACTGCACTAGCTCCTTCGTTTTGGCACTTGGTTAACTGTTTCATAATGGCTCTTGGGTGGATGAAAGTTGGGAAAAAGCAAATTCCAGCCCCAGAGCTGGGGATGCTTTAAAAAGATACGAAGAATAAAGACATTCTCCAGCGGGGAATGATAGTGCATGCAAATTATAGCAAAAAAAAGACTATTGCCAAGACTGCAATTACGAGTGGAACTTTCGTTTTCCCCCGCGCACTTTTTTGCATGAAGTGAGGAAAAGTAATTTTCATAATTTTGCAAAGATTATCAAAAGAAAGCACAATTATGCGATCCCTTCGTTGCATTTTCACACAGGATATCCCCGTTCCGTTTACTTCTTCTAGATTCCAGGCTAAACTGCAAATTATGCGAGGCTTCTATATACGTAGGTATGTATCTTCATGTAACATTATAGAAAACCCAGGAGAAATGTGTGTGCGCGTATTTTCTTTTCTTGTGACAGGAAAAGGCACCACTGCTGGCGGAGAATGTAATCCTTGCAGCTGAAAACGACCTTAATGGCAACGATGGAGAATTAATTGCCACCTGCAAGGCAAGAATTGGTTTGGAGTGTAGGAGCTTATTTTCTTTCTTCTTCCGTGTCTTTCTTTAGTTTCTAGAAATTTATTTGAGGAAGAACTCATTTGACCTCGGCGATTAGTTTTTTAGCTCCTTCGTCTTGTCGCTGTCAGGATATCGTAATTAAATCCTTGTGAAGTAAAGCTTAGTTGATTTAGGGAGCATTGTGTAGATGGTTGCCGACTGATAGGTGTGCAAACTCATGTTCAAGAGATGCCAAGTAAGGATTAATTTAAAAATGGAATTGCTCTTCGCCGAGTTGAGGAAAGTAGAAATTAACAACCTTTAAAAAATACAGTTAAAATGTTTTTTGATTAAGGTGAATTGTGCTATATCTATTAACTGAGGCAGCGAAGAGTCATTGTTTGTCATGGATTCGCCTTAAACGAGTGACAACAACTGGATGGGGGATGTGTAGGTTTCAGACAATCGCTTTATAAAGGTTGGTAGCTTTTGTATTCTTCCTAATTTCGTCTTTTGAGCCATCTAAAAGGCCGTTTTGGGTCATTTATCACCGCGGTTGATCGACACTCTATAAAGTCATAGTTCAGATCCAAATTAGCCGCATAAGCCATCGGAGTGGGACCAGACGTTGAATTCATCTCTTTGTAAGACCTGCTCAATCCGAAACGAAAATGCAGATGGGTCAACATGGCGAAACTCTGAAATAACAACGTTTCGAAGGAAGAACATAAAGAATAATAAATAAATAAATAGAGTGGCGCAACAGCTCTAGGTGAACCAGGGCCAACTTCTCAACAATGTATGCTGGTGTGTTAATTTTTTTTACATACAAGGGGACCTACAATTTTTTGCCAAATCCGAACGGCACTTTGAGAAGTTTTTTCAAGACAAATGATACTCTCGGAGGGCTTGTCAGACCCTCGCGGAGGTGAGGACCGTGAAAAAGAACAAGTCTTCTTTTCCTTTAGGTGACGATCGCAGGATTCGAACCCAGACCTCCGGCGTAGTAAGTAAGTACAAACGTAGTAGTAAAGTAGTAAACACACACTAAACACTACGCCACGGCACCCCACATAAGAACATAAAGATTAAAGCAAAAAACACGAGGAGCGAAATTGATTGGGATGGGATGAATGCATTTATAGTTTGGATTCAGAATTGCCAGGTCAAGCACTCCGCAAGTACTGAAAGGATCATAATGACATTTACATCAAATGAATGATTGGCTTATTTAGATGTGCCAAATTTGCTCGCTTTTAAATTTTTGCTTAAAACTCATCACTCAATTCATGGTAATAAGAAATTGACTTATACCGAGCTGTTGCTTCTGTGATTTTGTTTTTTTTCATGAGAAAGGGTAAAGACGGGTAAAATGGCGCACTTCAAATTTCATTCCAGTCGACATGTCTTTGAGTAAAGATACGATATAGCTATACACTCTGCGGTCCTCACGTCAAAGGTGCTATATAAGGAAGCCCTACGAAAACGGCGCATTTTAGTTAGGGTGATATGGCTTCTGTACCATCTTACCCTCTACATAGTGTTATGTGAATTTAACATAGGTTTAATCATTAGTTTTAACATGAAAACATTGGTAAGCTTTGAAAATTTTTTGGGGGGATTTTTCTGCTGTCGATTTTTTTGTTTATTTCAACATCTGGATCTGAAAAGCCGTGACATTTCCTCGCAAAATGTTAAACAATGTTTAGTCAATACAATTTCGGATAATTTAGAACATCAACACCAAGGTGGGAAGATCTATCAAAGGACTTAAACAAAAAAGCAACAAACTCGATATCTTCAGAAGAAAATATAAAGGAAAATTGAACACCAAATATTGCATGAGATAGAAGAAACAAATAACACCGAAGGCCTAAGCCTCACTCAACATGAAATTTTTTTTAACTGACAAATTTTTATTCTTTTCAGATGACGAAGAACGCAGTGTGGCTCTTTTAAGGTCAAGTCTGATGATGTAGAAAACTCAAAGGGAACTCTTTGACCAGGAAGAGGGAAGGACTAAGGTATCAAAAAAAGGATGAGAAGTTGCGATGTGTTATCTACCAAATTACCTGCAAATAATTTGTAAGAGGCAACAATAATAAGACAGTAAGGTAACAATAATGTGAAAAAAAACTTTACTTATCACGACCAAAATAACAAAAAATTGTTTTTGGCATATTAACCAAAAAAATTTCCGCCGTTAACGCTGAGTTCAGTAATTGACGGAAATTGATAGCCAGTATCTGCCAAATCTGTTGCCTTATTGTGCTATTGTAAAAGCTAACCACATAACCCGACACCATGAATTCGAGTATTTTATCTGCTGATTACCAGTGAAATAGTAAAAACATGCTGTATTTATTATGTATAATAAAAAAAATAAGTTTCGGAAAGGGCACTTTTTTATAACATTTACATATACCTTATTTAAACGATTTATAATGCCTTAAAGACAATAGCTCCAATTCTCAGCCCTTAAATCTAAGCGTTTTATATCAAATTTGCCCTGGAAGCACTGTGCTTACTGTTCTTCATCATAAAACTCAAGTGACTCGTCGTTCTCTTTGCTTTCGCTAAAAAATAAGTGTTGAAAAAAACAGAAGGGAAAAACTTCAAGAACACACTCTGTACCGCTACCATATAATCTTGACTAGAGGAAACTTCAAAACTTAACACCACTAAATTTAAAATTAAAGAAAAACACGTCTTTTCCATTCTCGCTGGCATGTTTTCTCGAGCTCTAAGGAGGATGAACAGAGTCGAGAATACCAAAGGGATAGACGTATACGAAATTACATATTCCTTCATCATCCATGTTCACAATTTATTCTGTTCCACCACTTTAAGCCTTCTCCAACGCAGGAAGAAGTAAAAAAAAATAGTAAAGTAGATGACTAATTTCATGCAACAGGAAGGAATTACATCGTAAAAACTACCCTCAAGTCCTTACATTCATATCCGCGTGCCTACAACCACTAGATGCATGGAAAAAATGCACAGTTTTCTCTTGTTTTTTTTTTTGCGTTATTTTACATTAATTTTTTGGTCGTCCTCGTAGATCTTTCATTCCTTGCATTTGGCGAAGCGTGAAATTTAAGCTCCTTTTCCCAACAGGAGCGTACAAAAAAAACCGACGCCCATGATACAATCCTTTCGGTACGAGTGTTTCGCATTGAATTTCATTTGACAGACTTGTACAGACTCGCTCTCGAACTATATACCAAAGGATATCTTGCCTTTGTTCGTTAAAAAATGAAAAATAGTTATTCTGGCAGACAAAAAAAAAAGGAATTACTCGTACATCAATAAAATATATATGTTGGTAAATGTACATGTATTCATTGTTAAAGGATGAATTATTCAAAAGACTCAATTGCTTTTGATTCTCCTTCTCACACAATCGGGCAAAAGAACCAAACCAAAACAGAATCCGTATATGCAATCCGTATCTTTCGAGCACTTGGTTCGGATTGCATTGATTTTTTTCCATTGGGTTTGAGTAGGTGGAGCAAACGATAGTGTTTGTCACAAGCACACACAATTGAGTATGGAAAGATTCGAAATTGCTATTTCACAAAAACGAAGAATTTGATTCATCCTAGCATAAGGATATAAAGACGTACAAGTTCTTTGCTTTATTAATTGCTCTCTTGGCATATCAATTGAGTTTCTTTCAATGGTTTCCCGGGATCTGGAGTGATTGCTTGTGAGATAATCAGACGCAAAATGGGAAAGTGATTTGGCAAAGTGATTTTAGCTAATTGCTTCTAGACGAAGGAAGCCTGAAGGAATGATAAATGAAGGAAAATCTAATCGAAGGAGGTGATTGTGGTTTTGCCTCAAATAATTGTTGAAGCGGAAAAGTTTTTTTCTTTGTAGTTTTTTTTTCAGGGGCGTATGCGTACCAATTTTCTGGAGCACATCATAGTTATTGAGAATTTGATTAATTTGTTAAGAAAATAAGCGAAGATTTGGTATTTCTGGAATGCTCAACGGCCATAGCATCAGGAATGCTCGAAATTTCTGCAGGAACCAATCGACAATCGTTGTGTCATGGCACGAATTAAATTTAGCAATTTTCTTTTGATTGTACTAAATCTTAGTGAATAAAAAGGATTAAAATGTGTAAGCACACTTTTTTTGTATAAATTTGATTTTAAGTTAGGCGGATTTTAACTTTCGATGACCTTTAAATCTTTAAACGTCAATGAGACAGTGACAGTATATAAATTGTCAAGTTAACGTGGAAAATCAATATCTTTCAAATGGTATGTTCTATTACAAATTCTACTAAATTGTGTTTGAATAATGATAAAGCAAGACAAATCTTTTCCAACTAGCCCGAAGACTTCGCTTTATTCCAAGTGTTTTTTTCTTGACACACAAAGTTTAAAAAAGATCAATTGCAGCTCTGGAAATAAAAAGGGTTTAAAGACTGGCTTAAAAATTGAAACCAGAAAAAGCGCGTATCCTTAACAATGCAGAACATCTACTTGGATAAAAAAAACGAACTGACTCAGAAAAGCTATCCCCTGTGTGCATTTAAGGTGTGTAAGACCACACAGGGAGTAATTTTTTTTCCTATTCCGACTGGCGAATTGAGAGGTCTCTTATGACTTATGATACCCTCGGAGGGCTTGTCATGCCAGACTGTCGCAAAGGCGGAACTGTGAAAAAACTCTATTGTCCCGGTCGGAGTTCAAACCCGGGACCTAATCTGACACAACAACCACTGCACCACGGCGCGTCGGCAACTTCTCAAGAGTTAGCATATAAAAGAGGTGGCATATTTCGAGTTATTTACTTAAAATGTTTTCCCACCGCAGGAATGCTGTGCACGCAGTATAGTTCTGATCCAGATGGAAATTCAACGTTGAAGAAAGAGCAAGGAAAGCCTCAACTGCATTCTATGCATGCAGTCACGTCTTTCTACGATTTTTATACAGAGCTGCATGTATTGGAACGACATCTCCAATGAGTACAAGACAGAGCTCAGGGCTGATGGCGATTGTTGATCTGTTACTCCGCAAGAGTCTGCAGCCAAAAGCGCTTTGACGCTCAGTCAATCACCGTCCTTAAAAATTCCTTATCTTGACTTCAAAATGCCCTTCAATTCTGTGTTTTCTAGTACAAATGAGTGAGAATAAAAGGAACCGCTAAGAAATTTATATAAAGCCATATATACGGGTCAAAAATGAGCATGGGTACGGGTGCGGTTTGTTTACTCTTTACTAAAGACACGTATGCACAGTGGAGCAGAATGTCATACAATGTGGTATCAAATCAGCCGCTTCGAATAAAAACCTGATATTTTTCAATATAACTTCTGAGAACAGTCCAAAATATTTTTAAACCCGCCTCTCCAATGCGGCCACTTTTCTTAAATGAGCCTTTTTTTAATATTTTTAATAAGAAGACCTTAAAGAAGTTCTTTTTTTTCATTAACCCCACTTACCATCCGCAAGCACTTTTACGTCCTCTTTTTAATGAGAAGGAAAATAAAAACGGCAACAATAACAATATCAATACAACAACAATTACAAAAACAATAAAAATAACAATGACAAGCAATAACAATAACAATAAAAATTACAATAAAAATAACAATAACAAAAGCAATATGAAATAATAATATAAAATAACTTTCAGATATTCATTGAAACTAAAATTTAAAAAAAATAGAATTAAATTAAATCCATTAAATAAAAAACAAAACCAAAAATTTTTGAATCCACTCTCACCACACTCATCATTATTACTATTAGGCTCAGAAAGAGCATTTGATTCCGGGGGGTTTTAAGAAAGTTGAGTGCTTCTTTGACAAAAGACTGGAATATTTTGTATGCATTTTTGCTTGGTTGTTGTAATGGGCACCGAGCTTAGTAAAAAGAACTTAAATATTTATCTTCATTTGATTTTTTACGGCTTGATTTTTTTGAGAAGTTTTCTGAAATTTCTACTTTCTTTCGATTAAAATTTGA
Source organism: Neoascia interrupta (assembly GCA_947623515.1). NCBI lineage: Eukaryota > Metazoa > Arthropoda > Insecta > Diptera > Syrphidae > Neoascia > Neoascia interrupta. The sequence continues at coordinate 140,426,637 of OX392463.1, forward strand.
AAATCTTTGGTGCGCGCTTTTTGCGCTTCCTCTGAAAGTTGGCCGATCATAATAGTGTAAATTTATACTCGATCCAATGGGAGTATATTAAATTGTTCACATAGTTTGAAACACTATTTAATAATAATGGTAGACCCATAAGACCTTAAGGGCATATGATCTAGATCGAATTCGAAATCGAATAAGTCGTGTCCGTCGGTATGGCTGGTCCGTCCGTCCGTCGTCCGTCTGTCTGTACATCACACGTTTTTAGGCATTAATCTTTAAGTTAGAAAGCTGAAATTTGGTGCATAAGTTCTTGCTGTCCGAAGCAGTACAAGTGTTAAAAAATTCAAAATCCGCCCACAGACACGCTCACAATCGGTGTAAATGTGCAACTACCTCCAGAGCTTTCAAAAGTCTGAGAGCTTACCAGGCCTGAACATTTTTATTTTTCATGTTCAGTTTATTATTAAGGTACACAAAAAAATTAAACCGCTTTGCCTCTCCTTGTGGGCGTGGCTTCAATTTAAAAGGTAATTTTTCATCCGCATTTAATTCAATGTTCCAAATCAAAAAAAATTCTTAATATATTAGAATTGAAGAAAACCTAAAATTTTCCAGAAATTTTCGACTGGCCTTAAGCCTAATTTGGCAAATATTAAAACATAAAAATTAAATTGATTCAGACTACTCAAGTATTGCATCAAAACATGATAATTGTGCGTGATTTTAGGATCATCGGTATTCTAAGCAATATTTCCAAAGCATACCACTGCTAACCTAGAAGAAATCCCAGGTCCACGAACAATTTGATTCTTCGAAGGATCTACATAGTCATAGGCATTCAACAGTATCAGCTCAACATCTCCCTTTTAGTTTTTTTTTATAAAATTATAATGTTTAGTTTCAAAAATAAATTTTAATAAAAGCCAACTAGCGAATTGCTAGTAAAAAGCAATAATTAAAATTTAAATGGGGTCATTTTGAGTTTTAAATGTTACTAATGGTAGTCTCTACCCCAGGTGTATCACTAACGTGGTAGATCTTCAGTGGGCTCTGTACATTCACTGGGGCTGTTTCAGCTTTCGCAACTTCAGTTGACTCTTTAAAATATTCAATTTTTAAAGGCCTGCAATAATTCGTGGACGAGGTTTTTGTTGGATTATATGTTCACTACTGAAGTTGAATGGGAACTAAACAGTTTATGAAAACCGCAGAAATCGTCTGCTTCTGGACCGTGAAAAACTTGTTGATAGAAACTATGTCCCGAGTTACAATCGGAACCACACTCTTACAACTCTGATACGCGATCAGCCGAAGGAGAAAAGGTGGAATTACGATAGTTTCTTCCCTCAGTTTCACCGTCCAGTCCTTGACTTTCTTACCAAGGTTCGTACCGTAAAGATCAGGGTACGTTAATTTTTGCATATTCAGAAATCGTAGTGTGCCCATATTATAAAATAACCAATATAAAAAAAGAGATAAGTAAATATTATTTGGCAGCATTTCATTTCATTAATTAAGAAAAAACATAGATAATTGCATGCTTAATGACGCATGTCACCGTATCCCATAAAATCAACCTAATCAATCTTTATTAGACACTTTCATCAAGGAGTAACCACCTTATTGATTTAGGTTTAAATCACAAAGCTGTTTTGTTTTATCAAATATCCATGAGCCCTCACGTTCGTGATTATAAAATGACTGCACACATGAGACCTTGATAAGATAACGTTTTTTTACCTGTCAATAAAGTGTGTCCTCAAAAGGTGGCACACAGCGGAAAGGCATACTCAACACATATTTAAATTTCATTTCAAATATTGCAAAAATTACACATGACACAATTCCCCTGCTTTGGAGGTACATCACCTCCTCTCAGTTATAATGTAAAAGTTATGTTCTTTTTGCGGGTAACCCATCACCCATTACATGTAACCTGGAGTAACCTCAATCTAGTACAAAGTTTAAAACCATAAGAGGGGGGCCTTAGGCCGCATATGCTTACAAAAAGAGTAAAGTGAACTCATATTATTTGGTAGCTTTGGCAATTCTTTTTATACATTTTTTCCCTCGTCAAATTATGTGAAATAAGAGCCTTTAAACAGATGAATCTAAGTGAGCCTCAGGTGGAATTTCCACTTTGCTTTTAGGCAAATATATGGATATATTTTTTTCGAGGTTTTGAGTAATGTACATAGAGGAAGTTTCAATTTTGCCCAGTTATTGTAACATTTGTGAAAGCATTCGCGAATTGTAAAGAAAAACAGTGGTAGACAATTTCGCTGAGTGGTATTTTTTTTGCAATGCTTTTTAAAATGGATATTTTAAATAGGAAAACGTAGTTCATACACTTTTCCTAATAATCTAGTATTTGCAAAAATTCTGTAAAAACTGAGTTCTTTAAAGTTGAGCTGATAAACTAGCTACACTTAAAAAAAAAATGACTTTTGAGGACCTACCATGGTCGGATAAAGTATTTTGACAAAATAATACTCACTATTGGAGGACAGTTTTACAAGAACAATTAAATTCCCAAAAAATAAAAAATATTTTATAAAGTTTTAAAATTTAAATGAAAGCTTAATCGAAAATGCACAGGTTCGTTAGAGACAGATTTTAGCTACTATAAATTGCCTTTTCATTCTATTTCCTAATTAATTTTACAAAAAACTACTAAAAGCATTAAACCCTAACCCCATCATGATTTCATGTCATTAGATTTCGTGTGCATCATAAAGCAGTTCCATACGCCAAAATGCGGAAATAATTTTCGAAATTACCCACATTTTGGTATAAATGAATTTACAGCCGGTACCCCACAAAGTATTCGACTCAAATCTAAATATAAAATGAAATCGATAAAGCACTCTGTACTCTGTTATACGCACACACCAATAGTAAAGTACAGAATAGATTCGCCCATATGTCATTGCTTCCAAATGCTTTATTATGCCGGGGAAGTGGCGACATGATGAATGTGCATTTGCATGCATGCAACTTATGGACTCTGAAAAAATGCAATTTTGCGAAAAGGTACTTATTTGTTGATTCAAATTTGAAGTCGGTGGAGGTGGCAATCCTCAAACACGTGTTACAACACGTTGTTCTCATTGCATTTCCGTAGATTAAATTTTATATAACAAAAACTATATTTTCCCACCAACTGTTAAAGATAATGCAATTAAAGTGGCGTGTCGCTATTGTATTGAAAAGCTTGTGGTCAAGTGACAAGGTAACGTATCATTATTGAGCCATAAAAATCCACGTCATACTGTCAAATAGAAAAAAAAATGATGTTGCACTATTTTGACAACACCATGAGTAAAAATGAATGTAACTCTGGCCGAAGAGGGATGGGAGCAATCATCCAAATTGGTATAATTTGTTTTTTCTGTGTTTGATAAATAGGGCGCTTGTCCCTTTGTCCTGCGGATGAATGCAGACATAAATAACCTCAAAGCAATTAACCATTATTGTCATGTGATGAGTGTTGTTGAATTCATCTTACCACAAGGACACACCCGGCGATACTTGCCATTTTGGACATAATTATATGTGACAGGAATGGATGTTCTTTTGGTTGTTTATTTTCGGCTTCGGTTTTGTTTTCGACGCGTCAGTACTTGACAAAAGGAGGGGCTCTGGACTGAATCGAATATTTTGCTAATCGATATGGTTTGAATGCAAAGCACCCTAATTACAGTCCCCTGCGCATTAACATTGATTACCTTCCCATATGTTGATTTGGATGTTCTATCTCTGTGGCTGTAGAGAGTACTATACATACAAATGAAACTACTTTTACCTTTTCTTACTTAAACATTAGTGGGCATATCTAGGAAGCTATGAAATTTTTTTTGTCAATATGACATATGTACCACCAAAATTCACTTTAGTTACAAATTGTTTTTATAAAAAAAATATTTGCGTAAACAAAATGTTACGTATCGTCAACCCTTATTTCAGAACGTGCACGCAGCGTCACCTGACTGCCAGACTACCTGTAATAGTACTGCATCAACGCTTAGATAGTTATATGAAAAATGGGCCTTGCCAAATTTACGTGTTTTGCAAGCTCTTAGACTCTAAGGTATGTAAGAACACTGCCATCATAATTTCTAAAGTCTTGTTCTTATGTTGGGTGAATTCTACTTTTTGTTTTCTATATTTTTGTTCGAAATACAGGGAAAAATAACTTAACATAACTTATAATAACTTAATATAATTTTCTCAAGAAGAAGAAGAAAAACTGTTAAAATCGTTTTTAGCGGTCCGTCCAAAAATGGAAAAATACCTCTGTCTGTCCCGTCCAATTGCGTTTTAAAGTTTGGCAGGCAGGAACTAGAAAACCCACTTTAACAAAAACACTTTAACAAAACAAATCTAATTTTTTGAAAATAATGAAAAAGTTTTTGAGAAATAAAAAGTTAAAAATGGATGACGTTTTTGAAAGTGCTTAAACCCTTTTTGGTTTTAACAATTATTAGGAGTAAATGTAAAATTTCAGCTTTTCACGTCTGACAGTTTCAAAAGCAGTGGAGGTAGTTGCACATTTATACCGATTGTGGGCGTGTTTGTGGGCGGATTCGAAAAATTTTAACAGTTGTATTGCTTCGGATGACAGCAGAAGAGCCTATACGTATAAAATTTCAGCTTTTTAGCTCAACATTTAAGGCCTAAAAATTGGTGACATACGGAGGGACATGGCTCATTTAACTCGGAATTCGGTCTCGATCATATGCCCTTAAGGTCTTAGGGGTCTATCGTTTTTATTTCTCTATGTTACATTTTTGCCTGTATCAAACTTAATATACTCCATTAATAGGGTGCGGCGTTGTCTGACTTACTAACTTTTTTTTAGCGGTCCGTCCAAAAACGGAAAAAGCACCGGTAAAGCACTGGTAGGTATCACTTTGTTGTACGTACGTCCGCAACTGTAACTTCTGAACGATAAGTCGTAAAAACACGAAATTTAGTACTCTTATAAGAACCTGAAAAAAATAAGAACGCATATGGGGGCATTCTTTTAAATGCACACATGACGGTTTAACTACAGTTTTAAGTTTGATGTTAAAAAAGGCAAAAAGTGTTTTGGCACTTAACTTAAAAAGTTGTACAGCCAGAAAGAAGAAAATTGAAATTTACACTAAACAAGAAGAAAATTTTCATAATACAGTAGTGTCCGCTTAAAACGTACTCAAAGGGACCGAACAAATGGGTTAATTTTAACCGAAGTTCGTTATAAGCTCGTTGAAAGAGGGTCAGACCGTGAAAAAGAACAAGTCTTTTTTTTTTCAGGTGACGGTGCCAGGATTCGAACCCAGACCTCCGGCGTAGTAGGCACACACACTCAGTTTTCAGTTCAGTTTTCAGTTTTTAATGCTTTTTACTATTTAATTCATGATTTCTTAAACGCTAGACAAAAATGCTTAAAACTAGCTTAATTAACTTAACTATCCTAACATAACTTACTGGCCCTTCGCGGGCGCTCTAAGCTAAACTTAGCTCTTATAAACTATGTCTTTCGACCTAAACTAACTTACATTACAATACTTAATATAAAAGAATAAAATTGAAAACTAAGAAAAAATTTTTTTATTGGGAAAAAACTTTGTAACTGAACTTTTTTTTTTCTTATATATAAAACTTAAAGCTACCTTAAAATAAAAATAAAAACAAAAACAAGACTTAACCTAACTTAACTAAGTGCGTAATTAAATACGCACTTTTTTTTATTCAGTGCTGTGCTTTTTATGTTTTTTTTTTTTTTTGTTTTTTTTATGTAAATAAAATTTTAAAACTACCTTAACCTAGACACTTAAGAACTATGTAAGTCGGCCAAGGCTTAGCGGCGACCGACTTTGCCGAACAGAGAAAACCCTAACCCGGATCGATAGGGATCGACGAGGGAGCTCCCTCAGTTAGCCACCAGAATTGCTGGTGCTGTTTATGTACATCTCCCACATCCCGGGAGGATACCGATCTGCTGAAAAGGCACACACACTAACCACTACGCCACGGCACCCCACTATGCATTATGCATTCGTTTGTATACATAACGCAATTCGGGAAAGTACCGAAAAAGTAATGTCGAAGGACAAAATTTTGACTTTTTACTATTTCGTTATACAACGCAGCTATTCCGTTATAGGGGAAGTCCCGAAAAATTGTGAAAATCTGATTGAAAGCAATAATAAGGTAATGAAAATGTAAAAAAAACTTACTTTTGGTTCGTAGTAACCGGACGTTTTCCTTATTTGGCCCGCGTATTCGCTATATGCGAAAGTCAACTTTAAACGGGTTCGCTATAGATATACAAAATTATGATCCATTATTTCTTATGAGGCATTGATTGCGACTGTGTGAAATGGTTCGCTCCAAGCGAAGGTTCACTTGTTCTGACTTGTTTCCATTTATTCAACTAAATTTTACGCAAGCATGTACCACAAAATATGTAAAAAATTTTAAAACACAAATCACGTTTTTCATTTTTTTCTGTATTTTAACAAAAAAAAAATCAGAAGCAAATTTATTTGTCACCCTGCGTTTTGATAAAAATGTACGTCACCTTACTTAAAATTCATCTAAAATAAGGGTAGAATACTTACAGAAAGAAAATTATGGCAGTGCCTAACTTAAAATAATGAAGGAATATTTTCAAGAATTTGAAACCCGAAAATCGGGCAAATAATCAAAGATGTCCCCTTTATTTTCTATACTGCAATGTCAGTATTTAAAAACTCGAATACACAGATCCTATGTATTAATCTTCTTAAAATTGCTTAAAAAACTTTTTAAAAGTTACATCGGTGGTGGCGGTCAAAGTTCCAATACCAAGTGTTCCTTTTTAATATTTTGACGTATTATTATTATTATTACTTTATTGATATATAATTAATTAAAATATCAACAATTAGCAAAATAGCACTAGCTACCAGGCTTTCGGCTACTTTTGTAAAAATAAACATACTAAAAAGATTTTTCTAACTTAAGTTCTAAGATAAGTTTATAGGTGTCTCTAATGTTGTTTACTGTTATGGTTGTATGGAGTTCTTTAAGAGGTTTTCCCGAGATTTTTTTAGAGATGTCATCGATGAAGCTGCACATAAGAAGGTGTTCTACTGTAAGAGTTGGGTTGCCGTTGTTGACACAGTGGCTGTTGTTGACAGTGATGTTGACACAGTGGCGCCGGCTCCTTGGTAATAAGATACTTGTGGGTGATGTTGGTATGACCCATTCTAAGTCTAATATAGGGTATGAGCATAGTTGATGGTAAATTTTGGGGATATATGGCTCTATTGGCGGATGGATTAACGGTCGAATAGAGGTGATGGTAGTCAGACCAAGCGTTCTGTTTTTTTATGTTCCAAGCTATTGAAAGATATTTTTTTAGGTCTTTGCGGTTGTAGCAATAGGAGGTTACAAGAGGCTCTTGTAGCGCCGTTTTTGCAGCTGCGTCCGCATTTTCGTTGCCCATAATACCGGTGTGGCCAGGAATCCAAGCTATTTTAAGTTTGTTCCGTTTCACTATAAGTTTGTGGCGAATACTTGTTATGATGTCTGTAAAGTTGTTAGATCTTTTTATTGCAGATATTGAGGATAAACTGTCGGTAAAGATGATTGTTTTTTTGTTTTTCGTAGTTTCGATTGCTTTTTGTATAGCGAAGGCTTCTGCCGTAAATATTTTTGACGTATTGTTAACAATGTATGCGGTAAATCAAATCCCCTTTTACTAATTCAGTTAAAATTTTTACCTTAACCGCTCTACCTCAAATAAAATTCCAGCCAGTACATATCTTTCATTCGCAGTTGAATACACTTTGGCCAGGAAATATTCATAATGTAATGGTTCTGTCAGATCTTACTTACTTACTTAAGGTGGCGCTACAGTCCGGGGTGGACCTGGGCCTCAGTTAACAAGCTTCGCCAGCCAGCTCTGTCTCTAGCTAGCCGTCTCCAGTTTCGCACGCGAAGTTGGCTGTGATCCCCTTCCACTTGCGTGCGCCACCTGAGTCTCGGTGCTCCTCTACCCCGCCGTCCCTGCGGTGTGGATTCGATTTTCGAAGATTTTCCGGGCCGGGGCGTTGGTGTCTATCCGCTCTAGATGACGCAGCCATCGTAGACGTTGTGTTTTGACTCTACAGTTCGATGTTTTATCTCCTCCTCCACTCTCCGTCTATGCAGACGGGACAGTAAATCATTCGAAGAATTTTCCTCTCGAAGCAGCCTTCAGTGTTTTCATCCGCCTTTGACAAGGTCCATGCTTCTGCACCGTAAAGCAGGACTGGGATGATGAGGGTGTTATACATGGACACTTTAGTTGCTCGAGAGAGGGCTTTGCTACTCAATCGCCTTCTTAGCCGAAAGAAACAGCGATTGGCAAGAGTTGTTCTTCGTTTGATTTCAGCGCTGGTGTCATTGTCTGAATCGATAGCGGAACCCAGGTAGACAAAGTCCCTAACTTCCCCAAAGTTATAGCTGTCGATGGTGATGTTTTGTTCAAGACGTCGGTGTTGGGTGTCTTTCCTTGATGACAGCATATACTTGGTTTTGCCCTCATTGACTGATAAACCCATATTCGCCGCTTCCGTCCCAATACTCACGAAGGCTTCACTGACATCACGCTTTGTTCTACCGATTATGTCAATGACGTCTGCGTATGCGAGTAGTTGAACGGACTTTTGAAAGATTGTACCTTCTGGTGTTGGCGCGAGAGTTCTGCACAATTCTCTCAAGTATGATGTTAAAGAAGTCGCATTGTCTAAATCATTTTTTGACATCAAAGGGGTCGGTGAGGTATTTGTCGACCTTGACGGAACAGCGTTAATTTTCCATCGTCATCCTGCACAGACCGACGAATTTGGCAGGGATGCCAAAACTAGACATTGCGCTATATAGCTCGTCTCTATAGATCCTGTCATACGCGGCCTTGAAATCGATGAAGAAGTGTTGTGTATCGATTTGGAACTCCTGGGTTTTCTCCAAGATCTGCCACAGTGTGAATACTTGATCGATGGTGGACTTTCCTAGCATAAAGCTACACTGATATGTGCCTATCAGATTGTTGACAAACGGCTTCAGGCGTTCACACAGTACAGCAGAGGTTCTTTCAGATCGGAAATCTTAAAAGAAATACGCAACAGATAAACGTAACTTACCTACGAGCTTCTGTACCTGACGCACCCTCTTGAACATGGATTTACCTAGAATTTATTTTGGTATATTTTTCTATTATCGGGCTGTATTTTATACCTTTTCAAGTGTTTCATGCTCTACTTCGCATTTGTTTTCGCATAGGGACTTACTCATACTGGTTTTATCGCTACTCTGAACATGAATTTATTTCGCAAAGCTCGCCACAATCGCACTTAATTTGAATACGCAAATGGCTTGTTCAAACTATACTAACTACTATACATCCTCTTGCAGGCAATTGGGAAGAAGAAAGACCCGCAGAATATAAAAAGCGCTCCACTTAAAGTACCGTCATTTGGCAAGATTTAAGCCCATCCAACACATTTCCGCTGCCATAAAGACGCTTAAGAGCGCAATCGAGAACTCAATTGAGCATTGAAAACACATTGAATACCGGCGGCAAAGAAAACTCAGAACAAACCACGTACATGTGCGTAAAATGAGCCAAAGGATCAACTTTATTACATGGTCCCCGTTCCTCTGTATGTAGGTATACAGTACAGAGAGCCTCTAGCTGCCTGCTTCGATGATGTGCAAATTAATTTATGGCACGAACAAATGGATATACGATATAAACGAACGAAAAGGACCTTTATTTCCTTGGAAATAATTCGTTGAGAATTTTCTAAAGACTCTGGGTAAGAGGCATAAACATCCTCTTAAGACGAAACTCCAAGGCAATGTAGAATATATTTTTATCGCACTCTGCCAGTTGGCAAGACAAAAACAAGTCAAACACAGCTACGTACGTATATTAATGGAAGGTAATTTGTTTCGGATTCTCTGTCACTCGAAACAGGGAGTGAGCCAAAAAAAGAGAAATCATAATGATATGACTTACAGGAAGCTAAGGACGTATACACGTACACATGCTGTTCGTTGAACGTTGTAATCCTCTTAATGGCATAGAAGAATGCCAGGAGTTGGTATGGTAGGCTGTTCCCTACCTATGAAGGCTCAGGCTCAACAAGTGATTTAATTGGAATTTTTTTTTCTGCAAAGTGAAGAGTGAAAACTCCAAGGGAAATAATAAATCCCTTGAGGCATTGTGACGTTTCTTGTGTATTTCAGTGTCGTTTGACTTAGTCTTTCTTTTCTTGCGTGTCAAAAAGACAATCTGACAATCATGCATGCACATATTTAACTTGATATCCATAATTTTCAGAAATTTTATTGGCATTTACTTGAGTTACAATGGTGCAGTCATGTTTTATAATCATTAAAGATGATTGAGTACTGGAGTTTTATATTTGACGTTTTCAAGTAGAAGAAAATTTACAAAAAAATGTGTTTAAATGTGTTTATATCCACCAGGTTGCCATATCACCCGATCTTACCTAATATAAAGAATTACCCAAAGCCGTTGAAATAGCCCAATTGCTTAGGCTTACCCTCTTGAAAGTGAGTACCAAATCAGTCACTTCACGTAATCAGAGGTGTTCTGTTTGAACTAGTGCACAGGTTTTACTTCCAGCGTTAAAAAATAAACTAACAGACGTCCAAAAAAGGTCTTGGTTAACATTTGCACAGCTGCTAAATATATATGCGAACGTCATTAATTGCTTGTTAGTTTAATCTGTTCTAGGAATCTACATCCCCTCGAAAACATTATAAAAAACCACATCTCAAATAATTTTCCAGCAGAAAAGCAAGCTCAAATTTCCACAGCTGTTCCGACAAATGTTGGCACAAAACTTTTGCCCCCAATCGTTCTTCTGAGAACCGGAAGCAGGCAAACAAAAGCAAAGAAAATTACCATTCACTCGGTCGTATACGCAACATCCAGAACGATGATTGGCATATCTCACAAATCCAGACGAGAACACACACAAATATAGGCGAGCGCACTCAAGACCCGTTCCGTTTCCTGCTGCGGCTGCATAAATTTTATAATTAAATTATTCGCAAAATGCAAACAACACGTTAGTTATAGTTTCGTTAACCCAAACAATGCAACCCCCATTGGGGTTGCACATACGACGAATATGGCTACTTGGCCCCTCAAGTCCTGATGTGGTTCCAAGCACGCGTACTGTTTTGTTATTAACACTCCAATTCACCAATTCTTCCGTGTAGTCGTTCATACAATGTATGTGTTTGTATGTATTTGAATTAAAACTGTGTAGCATTACTTTTGCTACCCCCCTTTGTTGCACTGTCTGAGCTAAGGGTGTGTGCACTGTGTTGTGTTGGCTGGCCATCAAGTGGGCGTCTTGCATTAAGTCACTCTGTTGCATTGCCCGGATAAATATGGGGGTAGTGAGTAGGTGATGCATTGTTGCAAACTGCACTTTCTTCAAGCACTGGCAATTATCTTTGCGTGGGTATTGTATTCTGTTGCTGGGTTGGACGTGGCCAACCGGCCACCCAGTCGACCGACCGACCGGTCGGCACCAGGGGATGATTAATTACAACTTGAAAATTAATTGAAATTGATGATGATGCCGTTGTTGTCCGGGCATACAAATAACAATGACATGGCTGCTTGCGGTATCTACCTATAATTGCATTTTCGATAGAGTAAAATTTTATTTATAATTAATGGAATCAGTTTAGCAAGCGGAGAGGTCGGATTCCCAGGTATTTGTTTAAAGCTTTTGGATTAGTCTGATGAATATACATGCCCCAAGTTTAATGGGATCCGAAACCAAAATTGATTGAGTTCCACATAAGCCTTGTGTTGTTAGGTCAGTGGTTCGTGATTTGAGAGTGGCTCTATGAATACTTTATAAGACATAGCAGCACGTAGAGCTAAATGAATATTATCAAAACATTGTAGGTGCAGTTACTGGTGTATAAAAAATGCTGAAATAATTTTTTTTTTAATTTTTTTTAAAAAGCGTTCGAAGTTGGATTTTTTTTTATAATGAACACGCGATCAAGGGATTGATTACCCTTAAATGTTTGACATCTCACGAGCGAAAAGTATTAGAGGAAGGGAAAAAGGAGGAGAAATACCGGTGCACTCTTGTTTTGAATAGTTGGGGGTTGTATTGCGCTGGAAAGACCGATCGTGGCAGGACATTTCACATTCGTGTAGTACGTCTTATAAAAGACCCTCTAAACTTTACAGTAAGTTTTATTTTTAGGGGCGGAATGCTATTTCGGTGAAACACTGTTTGTAGAAAAAACGAGAAAGGAAACACTGTTTGTATCCTATCTAGCGGGTGCAGTGCGGTTTTAGGAGCACCAGCCCAGACATGAGAATTATAATCCAGTTTAGGGCGGATGTAGGGTTGTATAAAATAGCCAAATCAGAGGAGGTGAAATATTTTTTGCATCTTTTAAGGAAACCAACAAGGCATTTCGCAGCGTTCTTGGCGACGTCTAATATGTGGTCATTCCATGTAAGGTTTTTATTGACACACATACCGAGGATGGAAAACGTATCGGTTTCTTCGATGCAAGTGCCGTTCATGGATAATGGCTGGGTATTATGGTTTAGCTTCAAAGTTTAATGAGTTTGACATACGCTGCCGATCCAGTTCTACGTCCGAAGAGCAGGGGCGAGGAACCGCGAACGAATATGAGAAACTGACTGTCATCGGCAAAGGAGTGGATTGGATTAGCAGTAGCAGACAGAAGACCATTGTTGAAAATGAGGAAGAGTGTCGGAGACAAAACAGAGCCCTGGGGAACCCCAGCATTTATTTTATGAACTGCAAACTTGAAGCCATCCAAAACAACCTGGATTGAACGGTTCGAAAGGTTCGAATAAGAGATTCGTCGATTCAAAAAAACTTGGTGCCAAACCCTGTCAAATGCTTTGGAAATATCAAGCGCAACAATCTTGCTTTCACCAAAATGCAAGGCATGGTTCCACTTTTCGGTGAGATATGCCATCAAATCACCAGTAGACCTTTTGCTACGAAAACCGTATTGCCGGTCATTAAGAAGTTTTTGTGATTCAAGATATTTCATAAGCTGAAAATTAATCAGCGTTTCCGTGGCCTTAAAAAGAAGGAAGTTTGTGCAATTGAACGATAGTTAGAGGGAGAAGAAGAATCACCATTTTTAGGGACGGGTTGGACAAATGCTGTTTTTCATCTACTCGAAAAGAGGCCTGAAGAGTAGGGCCGATGAAAAAGCTTACGCAATGGTTTTGGCAACGTGGAAGAACACCTCTTCAGAACAATGGAGGATATTCTATCTGAACCAGCGGATTTGTGAATGTTGAGATCTTGAAGAACTCTTTTAACTGATTTAAGTATTCATGTATCCCGGACAAGGTTAAATAGGCCATCAACTCATTTAAGCCATACAAGGCACCAGGCAAGGATGCCATTTTCCCAGCCCCCCTACAAAAAGGTTTAGATCTCCTTATACCCACCCTGGAAGCCTTATTTAGGACAAGTTTCAATTGAGGCTATAAATGCCATGAACTTGAAGGGAGGTCAACGAAGTGTTTATCGCCAAACCAGGCAACAAGACTAGACTAGTGACGACTTCCTAAATCGTACCGTCCCATAAGCTTGACATCGTTTTACTTGAAAGCAATGGAAATGTTTTTATTTACGTTCGCACCAAAGATCAGCTTTAAAAAATAGCGTATCTCTACACCTCTGTCAATATGCATATCAGAAAGGTAGATCCTGAAGGCGCTCTGTTTAAGTTAATAGCAGGGATCAAAAACGCTTTTGATTTTGAAGAAGGAGATCGCACTGTGCGATCAAGAAGGGTGCTTTTGGTAATATTGGATATGATTCGATATCAAATGCTTTGATTTACAGAAACATTGACCAAGCTACCAAAAAATGGATCGAAGCGATGCTTGAAAGTCGTAAGATCACTTCTACATCAGGATGAACTCGATGGACGTTATAAAAAAATGGCGACTTTTTTACTATCGGGACGCTTGGCGACCACATTTCGAAATAACCGGTTTTTTTTTTCAAAGTTTTCAAATCAGTTATGCATACAACAGCCACAAATTAAAAAAAATAATAATTAATCTGACTTTCGCTAAACCAATTTCACTAACCGAAATAAATGATTCGAAAAAATTTTCTAATCAGCGGTAAATCCGTCTAAAGTTTTCTTTGCGTAGCCGGAAAGTAACTCCGACGGCACGACCCCCTACCTAAAGGATCAGAGCCTTTTTAATTACTTGAGGGCGTAGAGCGGGATAACTTCTCCTCAGGGCCGGTTTTTCAGTTCGAGAGCATCCGAGTTTCCGAGTTAAGCTGAGACTAACCACAGAAACGAGTTTTTCAGCGAACGATCTGGGGTTAGTCTCAACATCTGAGAACAAGTGGAACTTCTTTTCCTGTGTTTTTCTATGTGAAGTGAGAGTTAGGAGAGTTAATAATTTGGAAAGTCGAACATTTTGAACTTATTTTTATGGAACAAGTTTACCGTAGGTCCAAGTGGAATTTAGTTGTTATTTTTATGCATTTCAGTGTCCTGATTCCGAATATGTTATTAAAAATTATCGGTCTCATTTAGTTTGAAATTTATAGCTATTTAAAGTTTCAATTTTTCCATACAAAGTATTACATCTTAGACTTTTAATTTCTGCCTAAGAGTATGCTATAGAATACTCTACTTTATGCTTCGCCAAAAAAATTATCTACGGGGATTCCAATTAGAGAAGCATTGGTTAGCACTTACTCACCCAATAGCCAATGCGCCAAGCAGTTATAGATGCCCTTAGCTCGCACATTATTGACTACAAATCAGTCATGCACTACTTCAATACCCTACAAAAGCTTACCTCAAGGAACAAAACCAAAGTGTGGTGGGTTTCTGCTCACGTAGGTATTGATGGCAATGAGAAAGCCGACGAACTTGCCAGAAAAGTCGCGGAAACACTTTTCCAGGGACCAGAACCTTTCTGCCCACCACCCAATTCGGCAATAAGTGAAGTTATAAACAAAAACTGGGAGCATGCTATTGGGTGGATACCCCAGGCCGAACGGCCATACCTTCACCAAAAATGCCAAAAGTTGCCCAAATTTAAACAGGCATGATTTAAAAAACCTTGTAACCTTACAGGACCTCACCGGCTAAGATATCACCTGTTTACAAACAACATAGTTGACCCTCCAGAATGCCGACTCTGTCTTGAAGAAGACGAAAGCGATGAACATATCCTGTGTGAATGTCCAGCCCTAAACGGACGGTATTAGATGGAACTTATTATTCAGAAAACAATATTAAGTACGGAAGACATTAAGATTTCCTCTGCTAGCAGCGTTATTAAAGTCGCACAGAAAGTGTATAACCCCCTAACCTAACTAATCTGGCGCTCATATGGCACAAAAGATCTCTTCAGGTTGGGGGACTTGCCATCGTTCGCAATAGGCGAATCAGGAATAATAAAAAAAACATGTGGTTTTACCAGGACGGCACTCCGCGCCACATAGCCCTTGCAAAATTTTGCACGTCAAATTTTCAAGCCGGGTTTTCTCACTTGAATTAACCAGAGTGATCCTGTGATTCATTTGACCAGGTAACATTTCTTCTTATCTTCTTATCCACTACCCCGACAGCCAGCATTATCATTGCTATTCGTCCAATACAGCCTGATTTATTCTCCAATAATTTCATATTTCACATACATTTGGCATCGATCGCCCTTCCCAGTATAAAAATTCGATTGCAACCCTCCACAGTTTGTTTCATTGAAATTTAAATATAGAAAACGTGCAATTGAAAAGAATTCGACATTCATAGACAATATCCTTACATGAAATACTTCTCCGCGAAGCTTTTAAACATGCCTCAGAAACCTTTGTTCTAGGATGAAATGTTTTTTGTTTCGTTTTTGTGCCTGGTGCGGAAGTGTCTGTTTTGAGTACCTAATTCTCCAAGTATAAGCAGTTTAAAGTCTCTAAACAACCAAAAAATTGCAAATAACTAGTATAAGATAAGGGTCACACAAAAAAGCCAACACCGCATCAATTCCACATGATAGAACACCTGTTAATAAACCTTATCCGTTTGAAAAGATTTACAATTCATACCTTTATGCATGCACACATAAACTAAATATATTTACATACACACAATTTGAATTGGAAATCTGTTACCACAACCAAAACAACTCAACAAAATGTGCCTAACTTCTTTATTTAAAATTGAGCATACCCCTATGCAGAAACATAACCCTTATCCCCGGAGCAGATTAAATCCTACCACCTTGTTTTCCACCTAGTTGGGTTTTCTCTTCACCCCAAAAAAAAGAACATTGTTTTCCAACTCAGCCAACTTCAGTGAAGGAATTTTCAATTTTCAAAATATGTTCGCCAACGAACACCCCCCACCAGAACCACCAGCCTCTCATTCACACATTCAGCATAAAAAAAAAACGATAAAAAACATCCTCCCGAAAAACTCATCAAATTCCATTACCGAGTGGCTTAAACAAAACCCTTTAACTCCTGTATATATCGCATTGCAGACCACGACCAGCCAGCCAGCGGTCTTTGGAGCACGAGCAGACATTGTTTTTTTCCGAAACACCCACCATCATCATCCTTGACGCTTTTTGACCAACCCGTGTGCAAACAAAATAAATTATGGCAATATGAGTGCTATCGCAGTCTATATACTCCCTTCAGTGCAGGGCCGTGCAGAACCGTCAGAGAAAAAGGAGGTAGGTACCTGGCTCTACTATTATCATGCAATTTCGGAACATTTACATATACCCTGTATGCCAAGTTGTAAACGGTCGAAAGCAAGCATTGAGTGTGAACACTATACCACCGGGCTTCAACTATTATATTTCCTCGACCCCCTACTCACATACACCCTTACACAGGAAGAGCCATGAGAGGGTTATATGATGAGTGTCTCTAGTAAGCCCTTGTACACGTTGACAGGATGACAATAGTTTCCGAAATGGCCAACAACGTTGAGTTGTGTTGGCCGCTTTTTGGTAAATTATAAACCACACATATGTTTGAGGTATTAATCGTACGTTGAAGGCTGGACACATGTCCGTTCTCTATGACAAAGATGACAGTAAGGATAAGTAATGTGATGTCCTTTTATTTTATGTAGGTACCCCACTAGTTTCATTTGGATTGTAAGGGCTTTTGTTGTGCTCTATATATGTTCACTAGAAAAGGATATTATTGTTTTTTTTTTTTTTGGATGTCCGTTTCTAGGGAATTGAAATCAATCGGCATTGTTGCAATCTTGTTTTGACAATTCCATTATCTGCAGTCAATCAAAAAACGAATTCTCATTGTGGTGGATGTAAATAAAGTTCAATGGAGTTTAGCAAAGAATGGCAGGAGTTTCCTGTTTTTTATTTGTAAAGTTTATATTTATTTTTTTTTTTTGGGAGCTGGAGGTTAAATTTTTTGAAGTTCGTAAAAATGGAAGAATGATTACAAAGGAGGGTATTTTTAAACGTCAATCATACGTTGAACGGTGATGGAGAATGCAAGGTACAATCTTCGGAAAGACTATACAAGGGATTTTAAATAATGGTTAAACAAAGGAAAAACAAAATCTGCACAGCAGTAGTAGACAGCAGTAAACGAAACTGTACGTTTTAGTTAAGTGGAGTGATGAAATAGATATTTTATAAAAAAAAAATGTAGATGCTTGAAGATTCCCCAAGCTTTTTAAATGATTCGCCTTAGTGAAAAATTAAATGAATCAAAAGAAGAGTTTTAAAAAAAAAAAAAAAATTGCATAAGTGACATTTCTGTAGATACTGTGGAAGTATGAACCCAATCGCCCGAGAGAAAAAAAAATCAAATTAATTCACCTTAAATAAGCATGTAACGAAAAATACTTTCTGTGCAATGCCTTATGTAGCTATTAGCCTGAATCTTACTTGTAATTATGTTTCATAAGCAAAATCATGTTAAGAGTTTATTTTAACCATGCCCACAGGGCTCGAACCGGGCCTCTTTTGGCGCCTGATACTGTGTTAATATCGCCACCATATCCATTGTTTAGCCTTATTTAGCCTTTTCAATCAAAAGTTCCTTAACTTTTTGACTGGGTCGCTATGGAGTTGACGAATTTGTAGTAATTAATATGTTATGAATCAGTTTGTATCAGAGACATTAAATACCGACAATTAGGCTTTCAATTTTATGAATTTGTTTGTAGAAGAGTTCATAAAAGAGGCTTACCCTAAAGAAGACCCTTTAAGAAGAGGCTTACCCAAAAATGTGGAGGTAACGTACTTTCGATTCGACATCGAATTGACGAAACATTGTAGTGCATCGACTACTTTTAGGTAAAAAGTTGTTCAAAACGAGTTCCTGAGCTGACTGATAAACAACACATCCCCTTATGAGTTAAACATCCTAGAGTTTGTCAAAACAGGCTTTCGAAAGTAAACCGTTGCCTAGGTTTAGCTCATTGAACTCCAAAGTTATCAGCTTCACGTCTTTGAAGTTATCTTGGAAAGTGAAGTTAAATGAGCCTTCGTTGAAAGGACAACATGCGCGTATTCGAGTGACACGCGTCGCCAAAAACACTGCTAAATTCCTTGGAAAGCGGCACAGAAAATACTTCTCGCTTCTTTTCGCTTCCAAAAGAGATTAAAATAACGTTGTTTGGCTGCCCCAGCTTAGCAAGACCACAATTTGCTCAAAAGCAAATACATCGGCGTAACTTGTGTGATATAAGCCTGAAACCGGAATGTCTGGACAGGGGCACCAAAGACCTTACTTCTCATTTCCATGTTAACATTTGCCCTGCGTTATCTAGAACTAGATTGAAAAATTCACATGAAAATGCAAATCTAACAAAATTTGGTGCATGTTTGGAACAGTTTTGAAAAGTTGTTCTCAAACTGCATGTTACAAGGCGCACGGTGGGTGCAATGGTTGCTGTGCAGGACTACAGTAAGGGTTCGAATCCTGACTTGCGCAATTAAAGATTTCTACGGGTACCTCCGGCAGGGTGTGACAATGCTTCCGAGAGAATCATTGGTCATGACCCATGAGAGACTGTTCGGAATCGATCTGTAATCGTTCACCGCAATAATTCGTACACTTCACTTACAATCTGCTTTTTCTACGATTAAAACTTGAATATGAAAATGCTTTTGAATATGAAAAATACCGCAATCAGACTCACTCGTTCAAACGGCCCAAAAAACAAAATCGTTCTGATATGCCCAAATGTGTGGACTATGAACGCAGTTAATTTGCACACCACAAATTGGAATATAAAAACTGCGGTGGTTTTTATATTTCAATGCGGTGGCGGTGTTTAATCTTACCGCTTTAGTTAATGAACATGCGGTAGGCAGAAATCGACAACTCGAACGCATAATACTCGAGTTTAAAAGAGAAGCATACTTATTTGACTTTCTTAAAGAGGTTATGGTCAATACACTGATCATCCAGTTTGCGGTCAGAGAGGTGTGTAAGAACACCTGAAACGCACACAGCATTGTGCAAATAATACCGCATTGACGCCAAAATATTTGGTAGGGTTTTCTGAGGAAAAACGCAAAAACTCTGTTGATGATTTACCGGCTTTTATTGCATTTTCGTTTTAATGTGTAATTTTAGGGAGCTAAAATTATGATATGTCTTTTTAAACGTACTGCAAGAGCCGTTCTGCGACACAAATCGGCACATGCCAGTGTGGCTTCCGGCCCGGCACAGATCCTGGAACAGACCAATGAATTTGAAGACGCATCACTTTTTCATCGATTAGATTCCGCATATGGCAGCATACAAAACGAGGCATTGGCTGATGGAAAAGATTAATTCAATCGGAAACATAGTTCAGTCACGTTTTTTTTATAGTGTTGCGATAGGCTCTAGCTCCACCGGTTGTTAACGTCTGGGGAGAACGAGACATTTAGCATTCAATTTCATTTTCAGGGCAATAGTGCCCTGAGTCTAGCCACGAAAGGATATGCCAAAGTCGGAAAAGCGGACATTCAAGATGTAAGATGTGAGTCTTGCGTCGATGAGCACATGATATATTTTTTGGCAGACGGTTCGATCGTATGGAAACGGCCAAATTGCTTTGTAGATTCTGAGCCTTGAAAACATAGTGCGGCTTATTGCTGTTGCAAAATCTATAAGTCGGTAGCCGTTATCTGCTCTTGCTTGGCCCAAATTGCTCGCCTTACCGACCGTACCATTGAAGTCCCCGACTACAATGACATCGAACTCCGAGGGACACAAAAACCTCCCAACTCTCCTATTAGTGCACATAACTGAATTTGGGGTAGGTGCGAGGTTGGTTGTATGCATTTTTTTATATTTTGCTAATTCTATTTACGGCTTTTTGGGGATGTGAGTTTTCTGTCTGGCCCCATTTACATATTTTTCCGAAAAGCAATAGGGGTGTTAATTTGGATCCTCTTTCCTTCAAAACAATAATTTTATTTTTTTTTTTTAATTTATGATTTAAACCAATTTCTTATTAGGCATAAAATTTTTTAGTAGAAAGGCAGGTACACTAGCTCCAAATGTCTTAAAAAAATGCGCTAAAAATCAACGGAAATCAGCAACGAAATAATACGTAATCGTAATTACTGTTCCACAAGATTTACGAGCACCATCTCTCTGTTCTTTGCGGTGCCCAATAACTTGTCGATCCCTTCAAACAAAGCGTGAGTGAAATAAAAAAAAAGACAAACTCCAATTTTGTAACACAGCTCGCCCAGCATTTACAAAATGACATAAAACGCGTATTATTAGCCATTATCCTACCGATCTGCATGTTAACGTTCAACATTATTTCCCTGCTACACATTCTTCGAGAAATTGCCATCAGAGGCAGGCAACATCCCCTTGGGAAAATTTTGGGCCATCCTGCCATCACGTTCCGAACTCATAAAAGCATATTTATGACGATGACTTTTGTGATTGGAACACATTTGCAATGAATCATCATGTCCCTTTGCTGCACTCAGCAAGGTCGGGCTAAGTTTTCCTCCCCCTCGTCTTGGAAATGAGATTAAGGTCGGAGCGCTTTTCAAATCAAGATGTCTTCATTTCCCTTTAGTCGCAACCTAATTGGTATTTTCAATCTGCTGCCACAGGAGATGGTGTTGGTGTATGCACGTACAGGGGATATTTAATTTGAAATGCAGAACAGGAGACATTTTTGCTCGGGGCGCTGTAAAGACGCCAAGTATCTCAATTATCTTCATAATCCGTAAGCTAGTCAGATGACAGAATTTAATCGTTTCACTTCCACTATTTCGTGGGAATGAAAGAAGCAATCGACAAACGCCAAGTCGAGCGAATAGAAGTGGAACCAACAATCGCTTTCGCTCGAACGATAATCCAATTTGACAATTCGATAGCGGAAGTGGTGCTGAAGGGTGTTTTTTCTTTTGCTACCCCTTGTGGAATTGGCCTACAGACTGACTGGTGTTAAGGCTTTTATTGTAAATCGAACAAAAGAAGGTTGATTTAGTTTTTTACTCTTTCCTAAATCGGGGGCAAGAGAGATTTAATTCCGTTTCAGGAAGAGAGTTCATCATCGGTGGTTTGTTGCTTTAGGACATTTTTAAAAACCGCAATTGCTTTAGTGATTTATATACCTACTCGGCCGAGCGGCGTCCTTCATTTTAATGAGATTTTTTTTTTTATGAGACTTTTTCATCTTTTATTTGTCGGGTTTTCTTTGACCCTTGTCTGCGCAAAAAGTTTATCTCTCAATATTTGCGTCATTAAATTTTATGCGATTTCCTAGGTAGTTGTGGGGGAGTTGCTTATGTCAGGTTGTTGCTGATGGGATGTTAACACGGGAACGCTATAGCCAGGGGAGCAATGCATGGTCACGACGAGCGATGTTTTACTTTGTATTTCATTTCCCTAGTGTCGAGAAGGCAAAGAGATAAAAGGGGGCTGGGGAAACAAAAAAAAAAAACTTATATTTACAAATTGAAAAATTAAAGCAAACATTTAATGCGGTTTGGACTGCTGACCCGCTACGCCTTGGGGTTCGTTAAATAAATCTAATTTATTTGTGAAATGCAATGACATTTTTAAGTGTTAAGAAAAATGAAACGGCATGAACTGCACATTGTCATATATTTTAGCGTGTGATCACCATCATAAATTGTTCGTCATTTGCTTTGGTCCGGCCACATCGTATTTGACATACCTACGAGGCACCTTCGTGATAGCCTGATAAGCAAGGGCCCTCTAGAAAGTCTGCTAGTGGGCCTGCGAGCCTTTAAGAATTTAACGTAAAAACTTTCCATATAAAGTTCTCAAAAATAGAGGTTGTTTTTCGTGAGGAATTCCATAGGTTCTAAACAGGTGCTATATAGTTTCACATTCAGGTAAGTTCCTCCCCTCAATTAGGGGTTTATCGCAATTAGCCCTCAGAAAATTAGTTAAGTGACTGGATAGTATCGGTCTTGGAGTGAATACGGCAAACAGAACTAGTATTGTTCACAAGGAGGTATGAAATACCACCCATAAATCCACATTTGGTAAATTAAGATGAGAAACTCAGTTGGAAACTGAGTACACAAGACCTTGCTCGAAACGCCTCGATAGCTCAAACTAGGGGCCTAAAATGTACATGCAGACGTAAGGCTCATACTCATGTACGGAGTACTAGTCTCGTGGAAGGCACTAGAAAAGAGTAGTAATACCGCTATACATATTAGAGAGAGTTCAAGGACTATATTGTATTGACGTCGCGGGTGCACTTAAGACAACTCCTTTAGCTTCGCTTGACACAGTGCTCCACCTTCTTCCCGTTGACATCTTTGGAAAATTGATGGCAGCGAAAGTAGCACTTAGGCTTAGAGAATCCCTGCAACTGCCTCGTAATACCATGGGTTATGAAAGCATCCAAAATGGCCAAGTTACCATTCCTGGTAATTAAGACCACATTGTCCCATACCTTGACTTTAATGCCATTAAAGACCAAATTTTCTAAGCAAACGTTTTGTAAATTGGGTGAGATCTGAAACGCATTTGCGCTTCTGCAATAGAAGTTTACACAGACGGTTTTATTCTTTTCCAGCACTCTTGACTCATGTCTCTCCAAAAGTCTGCCGGATCACTTCCAAGCAGAAATCACAGCTTTTCGAGAAGCCGCGGCCTGGTTTTCAACTAACTCAACATACTGCAGCGCTATTGTTTTCTATATAGATAGCCAAGCTGTAATAAAGTTGTACCAGATTCAAGTTGGTAAAGCAATGCCGCGAATCTATCAACGAGATTGCTGCCAGATGCGACGTATTCATATGCGGGGTTCCAGGCCACAGGGATATTTGAGGCAACAGCAGAGCAGACGAATTAGCTTGTGAAGGTGCTAATCATGACTAATGTAACGCAACCGGAAGTAGTCATAAATTCGATAAAGTTTCACCTGAACACGGAAGCCATCACAATGGCATAGTTGGTGAGTAACAATAGTTGGTGAATAATATCAGCACATGTCTCCCTTTCGAATAAATTTGGCCAGTTTTCGGTCGTAGGAACACAAAGAGACTTTTCCCCTTTAATAGAATGAATGTGAGAGAAAGGTACTTGGGCCATTATCTGGTAGGCATGCCGTAAGGTTTTGTGCTGCCTTTAACGATTTCTGTAGAACTTGCAGAGAAGAGGAGCAGGAAGAGACCATGGTTCACATTCTGTGTAACTGTCCCGCTCTGTCGACTTAGAAAAGAAAAACTTTAGGTAAATACTTGTTCGATAATATAAATAATCTAGCACGACTCGATTAATGAGGATAATGGCCTTTACATCCGGGTCAATTGGGTTTAACGCCTAAATAATAAACCACACAATCTGTCTCTAATATCACGCGACAACTCAATAGTAGAATGCCTACAGTAAACGCCAAAGCCTCCATCATTCTCCCCCACACCATACACAAAGGTTTTCCTTACAGGACTTGGCTGGTACGGGTTTATACCGCTTCGGTTGCCCTCACCTTCCCGCATTTACGGGAATACCAGTATATATTACTCTGGTACGGGTTCATACTGCATCGGTATGAGTAGGGGTACTACTTTTCCCATTTCCCCGAGGGTTAATTCTGCCTTGAGTCGTCTGAAGTATGGGTTCACACCGAAGACGGTTATACCCTGCATCAGCTTATGTGGCTGAAGAAGAATTGTTCCCCGGCAGGGGTTCATACCGACATCGATTATACCTGCCCTCTTT
This sequence comes from Neoascia interrupta, assembly GCA_947623515.1. Taxonomy (NCBI): domain Eukaryota; kingdom Metazoa; phylum Arthropoda; class Insecta; order Diptera; family Syrphidae; genus Neoascia; species Neoascia interrupta. The sequence goes on from OX392463.1 coordinate 140,450,897, forward strand.
CATCCTTGTCCTTGAGGCTTATTCTTACTTGAGGAGCAATAGACATGGACTTACACCGAAATCAGTTGCCCCTGCCTTGTCGCATATCGCACTCTGCTGACAGTGGTTCATATCGAAACGGTTACCCCCAGCCTCCTTTACCCTTTTTCGGGTAAGTCCCTCACCAATCCAGCATTAATTTGTGGTCTTTCCAATAGGGTTACACCGTTACTGGTTGCCTCGACCTTTCGCTGGTATCCGATCCTACAAGTGGTATCACAATAGACTTACCTTGGTCTAAATTTGTCCTTGCATAGCGGGGACAGCAACCTAACTTAGCATAACCTAGCTTAACATTAATAGGGGGAGAATATTTAGATTAATTAAATTAAAGTTCATTATAAATAAAACAGTATTCGGGTAAAAGCTATGCAAAAATTAATAATTTTTTTTATAAGGTTTCTATTTATTGTTATAAGCACAATTTGTGCTACTGTAATTTGTAATATTAAATTTATTAAAAAAAAATCTTAGACTTTAAATATAAATTTTGTTCAACTAATACGAGCAATCTTACTTTTATTTTATAAAAAACATTGAAAATGTGTGTTAAAAATCTTTCAATTTCCTGATTGCATTTTGAATTTAATAAAAGTTTAAGGCAGCTCAATTCTGTGTGGGCTCTGGATGGGTCAAGTCTTTGTTTTAGCTTTTGGTAAAAATAAAACACTTTTTTCTTAAAATAAACGCTTTGGTGTTTAAGAGAAATAAGAGAAACATTTTCTTGCTTCCAGCGAAAATTTGTGCATCTTCTGGCAAGCTATCGCCTGCAAACACTTAAGCTTCATAAATTGTCAACTTTAATATGAGTTTTTTTTTTTATTGTGGGCTTGCCAGGTCAACCAATGCTTGGGAGACCAAGCAGGGACAGGCAAACAATCTTTGGGTTATGCAATTTTTTTTTCGTTTAGGGAAACTTAGACGTTAAAATAGGCTTCCACCGGGAGCCGTCCGTTCTCCTTAGAAATGCACGCAAATTTTTTCCGTTCCATAATAGTCAAGTACAACGTCCCAATTTCTGTTTTGTGAGGAAATTGACATTAATTTGTCAAAAAGTACCTACCAATTCGCTTTTTAAATATTACCTAACTCTGGGAAATTCCCATTTCCGAGTCCATTTCTAAATACTCGTAAACTCGGACGACCATTTACTTTTATGGGATTTTCTGAGTCGATCTCAGATTTCCGAACCGAGTCCACTTTCCTGGTCATAGGACCGAGTTCAGGATTCGACTTTTCCCACGGATTTGAATGCTGAAAATCGTACTATACTATATTAGAGAAAGTTTATCCTTCGATTTCGACGTTTTCCTGAACATATAAAGGATTAAAGAGCTACAAAAGTGTAATTTTCGAATAAATATTTTAGGTTACAAATGCTTTAAAAGAGCTTTATGTAAGCACATCGACTAAAAAAAAAACTTCTAAGGCAAAACAACTTATTTCTTAGAATTGCCTTAAGTCACCCATACCAAAAACTTTTTGATTTCATATTAGAGTAAGAAATAAAAGACGGACTGTACCCATAGCAACCCCTTTTTTCACTTGCTTAGTACTCGCAAATGTATAGGTATTATGCATTTGGAAATAGTTCTACACCCAAGCCAAGAAAACTAAGCAAACAAAATATCGTTTGAGACGGTATCCATACTACGTTTTTCCTCAGGAAAGCCAATCACATTCCACAAACAGGACACGTCGCACTCACATGCCATATTCATAGGTACACGTCATGTCCGTCACTATAAATGATTTGTTGTCCTAATATTATTTCGTCCTCTATGTCGCAAGGTAAATACATAATCGATTTTAGCTTTAATTAAATACAAGTCAAACATATATACACAAAAGCCATTGCGCAGTACTAAATAGCCAAAAGAGTGTGTTGTGTGCCTATAAATATCCTAATGGTTCCATTGTACGTTGGCCCTTTCATGAAACTTCCTCGCAATCGAATCAATTGAAAACTTAATTTATTAATAAATAAAAGGGTCTTATCAACATTCCAGCCCAGATACTTTCCATAGTTTCTACATTGAACAAAAGGCTATAATATGAAGCACACGAAAAGGACTGCTTTTGAAAGGATTTACACAAATCCTTTCAACCCCAGTGGGTAGATGACGGTAATCCGATTATAATGGTTTTCCTCCCGACTACCACCCATTTCAAAACTCAAACCAAGTGTATAAAAAAAACATTTAATGTCCCATTAGTCAATCTGACCATTTGGCTTGTCAAAGTTTTCGCTTCCACTTCGTTCCTGCCGGCCTGATTGGATTCTTAGGGAATCTTCTTACAAAAGTTTTACGTTCCTTACAGCTGTGGTGAGACGATAGACAACATAGACACGCTTCTTGCAACAGTGTGCTGTATCGATGTATCGATTGACGCTGTGCTTTCCTAGGAGGCACGTTCCTATACATTCATTTGTCATACCCTGCCGACGGCAGCCACACCACCACCACCACGAAACTATCGAAGACCGCCATTAATTTTTAATTTATTTACTCCTTGTGGTAGATTGGTGTGGTTAACATTAACTGCAGCCGTCCTTGTGTTGTGTCGGAACCTCGAAGCCGAGCAACGAGCTTTTCAATGTGTGAGAGTGACTTTACCAGTCAATTTGTATCCCTGCGTCTGCGGTGGGTGGTGAAGGTGGTGGAAAAAGGTACGAGTACAAAAGGCTTGCGGGGGCAGCTGCCGATGAAATATGCAAACAAATGGGGATTTTGTTTGCTTGTTTTTGCCCTAAGTCGAAAGGAAATTGCAGATCTGGTGACAGTTCATTAGTTTTACTTAAACACAAAATGTCCTTTGTAATTGGGTTTGTTGGGTTTGCGGCATCAGCAAAAGCAGGTACAAATCAATTGCGAACTTCTGTGTCGCGCTTATCAAAGAAAATACGGTTGGTTAATTAGTAACGAGTATGAAGAGGAATTTTATGTTTCCCTAATGTAGTCGTACCTACCTACATATTTGTGTCATTAAAGCGTTCCTATAGGAATGTAGCTGATTTTGATGAAGGATCTTTAAATTCTTGGAATCTTCCTATGAAGGTTTTATATCTTTTCCATCTGATTTTACATCCGCTGTCAAGCCTCAACGTATTTAAAGAGCTAATGAATTCAACTTACAAGAAATCACGTAATTGAAAAGCGACGTCGTTATTCAGAACTACTTGTTTCCAAACCAAGTTCGTCAGATGTTCAAGATGTTCAATTCACTTACCTAGAATGAAAAATAGAAGCACAATAAGTAAGCTGCGAAAGTGATTAATAATATAGATTGTGAGGAAGTTTAAACTTTGGATTTAAATAAAATAAGGTGTTTACGAGATATTAATTGTTTTTGTTTTACATAACCCATCCAATTGGAATGGGAATATGTAGACAGTTTGCATATATACGAGGGCTGATAAAAGTCAATGACTTTGATGCTATATGGCGCTAGAATTATCTAAATGAGCTTTTTCGAATATATACACATATTTTTTTGCAATTCGTGTTTTGTGTTTTAAGCGGTCCGTCCAAAAATAGAAAAAGGACCTATTTTGGTATTACTTCGTTGTCCGTCCGCACCGGTTACTTCTGAACGGTTAGTCGTTGAAAGATGAAATTAAGTATACTTAAGGTCCGTAAAAATGTGAGAACGCAGACAAGATCAATTTTTCACATATCCACACATAACGGTCTATTTACAGTTTGAATTTAGATAGTAAAAAAATGGCAGTGTGTTCTGCAACTTATTTTATCGACTTTTACAGCCAGAAAGAAGAAAATTGAAACGTATACTAAACAAGTATTGAATTTTTATAATAATTTCGAATTTTCGCAAAATGTTGAAAAGTATTTGAAAAATAAGGAATGGAAAATATGTGCCCGTTTTCAACGTGTGGTCATAACTTTATTGTTACTTCAATAGAAAAGCCGATATTGGGCAACATATATAGCAGCCGCAGCTTTCGCAAAGGCTTAAATCAAATTTTGGTTAACGTTTTAAAACGTTGCGGTTTTTCGAAAAAAAAAATATCGTGAAAAAACTTGTCCCCACCACTATCTCCGATGCTATAAGGCCAAATGAATAGGAAAAAAAATCACACACAACTATTTGTAATTTTCGGGAAAGCTATAGAAATTTTTGAATACTTAGCAGATTCTGAGATTTAGCCTAAAAGATTCAAAAATATTTAAGATTTTTCAAAATATTCTGGTATCTCAACAACGGTAGAATCGATTACAACGAAATTAGGTTTGTATATAAGACGTATGAAGGCAGCTCTAAAATTTTTAAGATCTTTCAAAAATGACGTTTTTAACTTAAAATTAATTGCAACTGTTTGTAAAGCAAATTAAACAAGAAGAAAAGTGCAACAGTGCGTATGTAAAAATTTCACTCCGTCTACGACGCATTGCAAAATACTCTACAATACCGAAAAATGAAACTGCCACGCCTCCAAAATGTGGGCGGGATATAAAAGTGTAACAGCCTAATTTATAAATAAATTTTAAATACTGTTTAAGTCTAAAATGTCTCTAAGTAGCATTTAAGTACAATATCGGTATTTATAATCAATTTTCATGTTTAAGCAACGTTGCTTAGAGATCGCTTAACTTAGACGCCAAAAACCGCGTTTAAAGTTTACTTAAATCCATTTTAAAATGTTCAATTGTGAGAAAATTTCGATTTTATCATAGTATCGTTGCTTTGCAAATCAAAACAATAATTTATTTTAGATTATAAATTTTGACGATGTTTTTGTTGTATACATAAATGTTTTCGGAAATGATCGTTGGAAAAGGACTTATTTGACGTGCTTTTCTCTGAATGTGCTAGTGTGTTAATGCCGTGTGTCCTAGTCCTATTCTCATACTTGTTTTGATATTCTGATAGGTGAAAGAGGCGATGTTAGGGGCAGTCAAAGTTACTAGATTCGTGATTTCATTCATAGCTGTCAGGAAACCCAAATAAAAGTCTTTAATTAAAGGCCTCTATTTGTAAAATATTGGCAATTTCCCGAAATTTTGAGATACAATTGGATGCGGAGGCATGGTTAAATTTAAATTTTGAGGTTTATTAGCAAAATTTAATTGTTTAATTAACAGCAATTATGGGCACAGTTCCCCGGCGTTTAAATCTGAATCTTTAAAAAATAAATAAATAAATAAATACATTATTTGTCACTGTCAACAGCTGATGGTGTCCAGAAAATGCAATAGTTTTTAGTATTATTTGTACTAGATTTGCTTTTTCTATTACGCTATTTGACACAACTATCGATTAGTTAAGTGGGGTGCCGTGGCGTAGTGGTTAGTGTGTATGCTTACTACGCTGGAGGTCTGGGTTCGAATCCTGCCATCGCCACCTGAAAATAAAAAGAGTTGTTCTTTTTCACGGTCCCCACCTCCGCGAGGGTTTGACAAGCCCTCCGAGAGTATTAATTGTCTTACCCCAGGTGGTAATCCAGCATCACTGGCAAATCCACCCTCTTCGGAGGTAGGCTCTACGGATTCTGGGGAGAGCCATTTATTGCTTTCAAATCCCTTTATGAAGAAACCAAGGGTACCTCGATCACCACCACCTAGATCGATCATCTCCGGGAAAGGAAGTCCGCCGGTTAATCGGGACTCAGCGAAAACTAAATGCTTTGAAGCGGAAAACAACGAACTCCGCGCTAAGCTTAAAGATATGGAACGTCTCTACCGTGAGCTCAAAAATGAAGTAGATTCGTTACGAAAAGAAAACGAGGCTCTTAGGAATCCCCGTGATACTACAAAACGTGAGGACACGCCGAAGCGTCAAAGCGAATACGTGACAGACGAAGAAGAGCTTGCACGCGAAACTAATCCGGCTCTCAAGAAAAGATCTACCAAAAAACGAAAAATTGGGTCTTCGCCAGTAGTTGAGGCCGTATATAAACACGATGAAACACCAACCGTGTCAAAAAAGCGACAGCGAAAATTGAAGAAAAAATTCGCCGACCGCCTGCAATAAATGTCGTTGGGGTCGCAGACTACGGAAAGCTGCGAAATATCTTAAAAAATACTCTGGGGACGAAGTATAATTTAATTTCTCTTCGAAATAATGTATGGAAAGTCAATGTCGATGACTCTGATGCCTATCGCGCACTTTCGCAAAAATTAAATACCGAGAATGTACAATGGTATACTTACGAAAACAAATTCGAGAAGCCGCTTCGGGTTTTCGCTAGGGGACTTCACCCAACCTGCACGAAGGAAGAAATTGTTGAAGATGTTCAAGCCCAAGGCTTTAAAATTCTTGATGCCGTGAACATACTTAAGAAAGAAAAACAACGTACGGAAGGAGAAAAAGACACCGTGGTCAAGCGCGGTCTTCCTATTTTCATGCTGACGTTCGATAGGATTGAAAACATAAACGAAATTTATAAAATAAAAACAATCCTAAACATCAGGGTAAAAATTGAGCCCAAGCGAAAGGGCAATAGACTAGTACCTCAATGTAAGCGATGCCAAGGCTTCCGACATACTCAAGCGTACTGCCAAAAAGAACCGCGATGTGTCAAATGCGCCGGTGGACATCTTTCAAAAGATTGCAACGTAAGCAGTCAGGCCCCAGCGACTTGCGCCAATTGTAATGGAAGTCACCCGGCGAGCTACCGAGGTTGCGAAATCGCAATAGAGCTACAAAAACGTCACGAAACTGTTAAGCAACATATTGTAGATAGGGCCACAACCCCAAAACGTTCTAGAGCTGACAAGCCGAAAACTCCCAAATCGGTCAGAAATACGAGATTGACGAGAAAAAATATACAAACTCCGCAAGAAAACGTCGCCGGTCCAAGTACAAAGGGAAAATCATCACTCATCGGCCCAAGATCGTACGCTGAAGTCGCGTCACACAAAAGCAAACCTCCAGAACCTACCACAACAGATTCGGTATCTCAAATATTATTTATGATATTGGAAAAGCTTGAGCAACAAACTAAAGTTAATCAAGTAATATTTGACAAACTGAGCGAGCTAGAGTTTAAACCTCGCAAAACCAATAACAAATCATGAATATGAAGCTCATTAACATACTTACATGGAATGCAAATGGTCTTTTAAAGAAAATCGACGAACTAGAAGTATTTCTACGGGAAAAAAAATATTGACCTATGCCTGATTTCGGAAACACACTTTAAGAAGGGATCCGGATCCAAAATTAGAGGTTACATCGACTACCACGCGCATCATCCATCAGAAAATTCGAGAGGCGGATCCTCTCTCTACATCAAAGACTGCATTAAGCATTACAAAAACGAAGAAATTGAGCTTGACTCTATGCAAATAACTTCAGTATCGGTAAAAATAGGTCACCTAGATTATAATATTGCCTCGAGTTATTTTCCTCCACAGTATAGGCTAGCGGACGACGATCTTACTCCCCTCTTTGACTTACTTGGGTCGAATTTTATCATCGGCGGGGACTTTAATGCGAAAAACACCTTTTGGGGATCACGGTGCAATTCAACAAGAGGTAGAGTACTCTTCAAAGCTAGCATGAAACGTGGCGTGGTTTTCCTTTCGACGGGAAAGCCAACGTATTGGCCAACCGACAGAAACAAAGTACCTGACCTTGTCGACTTCTTTATCGCAAAAGGGGTTCCCCGCCACCTAACAAATGTAGAAGAAGGCTATGATCTCTGTTCGGATCACTCGGCAGTCGTTTTGAAAATCGGCGGAAGTCTAGCAAAAAATGAGAGAGCGCCTAGGCTAACGAATAACAACACCGACTGGGATGGCTTTAGGAAATACTGTAAAGAAAATGTATCTCTACATGTACCACTTACAACCCCTTTCGAAATAGAAGACGAAGTCGATAAACTCATTAGAACTATCCAAGACGCTGCTTGGTACAATACTTCTTTCCGGAAGACTGGAGTAAGGAAAAGCGGATCAATTTACCCGCGCGAAATTGAAGAGCTCATACGCGAAAAGAGAAAGGCTCGAAAGAGGTGGCATTTGTCTCGAGCTCCTCCTGATAAAACCATTCTGAATGGGCTATCTAACAAATTAAAGCACTTACTTCAAGATTTTAAAAGTCGCGAGACTACCAACTACCTCGAAAACTTGACTGCCGATAGAGGGTCAAACTATTCACTTTGGAAAGCCGTGAAGTGCATTAAAAAGCCCATAGTACACTCGGCGCCAATAAGAAAAGATAACGGTGAATGGGTAAAAGGCGACAAAGAGAAAGCAGATGTATTTGCAGAACATCTAGAAGAAACATTCAAACCGTTTGACGGGGAGCCGTTGGTTGACGATCTGTATCGCAATGCGGAATTAGACAATTATCGAATGAAAACCGTGACACTGTCTGAACTTCGTCAAACAATCCGAAATTTGAAAAATAACAAAGCTCCAGGCTATGACCTAATTACTGGGGAAATTTTGAAGGAGCTTCCGAAAAGAGCGTTAGTCAAGCTTCTCTACATCATAAACGCATCAATGAGAATTTCATACGTTCCACGGCAATGGAAAGTCGCAGAGGTAATAATGGTTCCGAAACCAGGGAAATGCCCGAACGACAAAAAATCATATAGACCGATTTCGCTTCTGCCGATTATATCTAAAGTCTTCGAGAAACTTGTGCTCAAACGACTGCAACCAATAATTGAAGAAAGACGATTGATTCCGGATCACCAATTCGGCTTTAGGGTCAAACATTCAACACTTGACCAGGTCTATCGAATAACTAATGAAATTGAGAAAGCCTTAGAAGCGAAAATGATATGTTCTACCGCTTTTCTTGACGTATCCCAAGCCTTTGATAAAGTTTGGCACGAAGGCCTAAAATATAAGCTACGGAAAGTTTTGCCGGAAAAAATGTATGAACTCTTAGAGTCTTATCTTGACAACAGACTATTTCGAGTGAGATACGGGAGCGAATACTCAGAATTCAAAGAAATACAAGCCGGCGTTCCACAAGGTAGCGTCCTCGGTCCAACACTGTTTTTACTTTTTACAAGAGATGTACCTCAAGTAGAGACAACGACTATAGCCACGTTCGCTGACGACACGGCTATCCTCGCTACGGATAAGACAGTCGAACAATCAACGGGAAAACTCCAACGCGCTTTGAATAAAATATGCGAATGGACAAAGGCCTGGCGAATCCTCCTAAATGAGACAAAATCAACGCATGTAAATTTTACTTACAAGAGGGTAATCAACTTACCTCTATTTATAAACTCGGTACAAATTCCGTACGCAAACGAGGCGAAATATTTAGGCATGACCCTAGACGCAAAACTTAAGTGGAAGCCACACGTTAAAAAGAAACGAGATGAACTTGAAATCAAGCTACGAGAACTGAATTGGCTTATCGGACGTTATTCGAAACTAAGCGTATATAACAAACTGCTATTGTATAAGCAAGTGCTAAAACCATCTTGGACGTACGGTATACAACTTTGGGGTTGTACCAAACCAAGCAACATATCTATTTTAGAAACTTTTCAGAATAAGACACTAAGAGCAATCGTAAATGCTCCATGGTATATAAGAAATAGCGATTTACATCGAGATCTAGGCATCGCAACCGTGACCGACGAAGTAAGAAACTTTACTCGCAAACTTCACACTCGCCTTCACGGCCATTGCAACCACGAAATAATCCGAACTTTGGATCAGACAAATCTTGCACGCCGACTACAACGAACAAGACCGTTGGATCTAGCGTCGTAAGAGGAAACCGCACATAATGACGGTATTGCAGGTGCTTTCGTTGGAAGGTAGCCTGCCAAACGCGATTACTATACAGAAGCATGAACTACTTGTTAAGGAAACTTAGTCGTAGTCTTACAAAGATTGGGAGGTTTTTTAGTGAGTAAGAATCTCACACTACTATGAGCACGCGCGTTCGATTCTCATAGTGCCTATGAAGGTTTTTACCTACCCACGGAAAAAAAAAAAAAAAAAAAAAAAAAAAAAAATTAATTGTCTTGAAAAACTTCTCAAAAAGCCGTTCGGATTCAAAAAATTGTAGGTCCCCTTGTATGTAAAGAAATCGACACACCAGCATACATTGTTAAGAAGTTGGCCCTGGTTCACCTCAGGCTGTTGCGCCACTTTATTATTATTTATTATCGATTAGTTAAGCATCAATTTCGCACTGATTATAAATAGAAATTTAAGCAACGTTGCTTAGGGACAATTTAAATATTTAAGCAATCCTAACTAGACAGCCTGTGAAATACATTTTAAGGAAATCTAATAAATACGGCTGTAGCTGTTAAATGTTTTATGCTAAGTGGTTGCATACATTTCGGACTTATGGACGACACATATGAAAAAGTGGACGACAGCATATTCTGTATATACAATAAATTTAGAACATGCTTATATTTACAACTTTTGTAATGTAATTTTTTGTCAGATTTCATGTATATTTATTTAAAAACAGTCGTTTTGAGTTAAAACCCCCTTAAACTTGGGCGTAGTCAATGTAAAGGCTAAACTTCATCTGCTACATCAAAGACAATTACAAGGTAATGTCACATATTAAAAAATAGTGCGCCAGCACCATTGTAACATAGCTTATATTTGGAAAAATTATTTTTAAATATCAGGAATGGTCGCACATGCAAGCCTGTAGCGGGCGTGACGGATTCAACTCATTATCAAACTTGATCTGAAGGACTGGACTTTCAGCTCACTCGCCGACTTTCAGCTCTCTAGCTTAAAATTTAAGGCCTAAAGGTTGTTTTGTATACGGACGGACATGGCTTAACCGATTCTCCTCCGATTATTTCACTGCGCTGCAAACTATACGTCAAGCTTAATAATATACCCTGGGTAGGGTATAAACATTATATGAACGAGAAGAAGAATAGGGTATATCATGGTCCGTTACAGACGGACCACGGTATTAGATATGCACTGTTGCACTTACTCACCTCACTCACTGTTCAACTCTTAATTTTAAGTTAGGTACTATTATAATTTTCTCTTAATGCAAATGCCCCTAATTCCAACAGGTTTTCAGAGAGCCAAAAAGAAGTGCTTGGAAGATACATTAAAAAATATCTTAAGGGAAAAAATGTAACCTAGTAGCTCGGGACATAAGCATTTAGTAAGTAAAGGCCTTATAAATTTCCGTTTGGATCTTTTGTATGTAAAATATTTAAACATTCATCCACAAAAAATTCAAAAAGCCCCTAAATTCACCCGCTTTTTTTAATTTTTCCTAATTCCGCCCACTCAGGTTCCTAATTCCGCCAGCCCGATTTTCCATAGAAAAATTTAATTTTAAAAGTATCTTAGGGTATATTTAGGCGACGTACCTTTTTGAGTATGTATTAACTGGTAGCTCTAAAATATAATTAAGATATTTTTTTTTCTTAAGTAAATTTCGACCAAATACTCTGAATATTTGGATCAAAACTCTTACATTGGGCGGAATTAGGACAAGCACTTCGCCATAGGGGCCACTCCCCAATAAAAGCAACGATACGTTCGGTTAGCTTAAATAATGTACTTGAAATACCTTCATAGTTATTTGATCTACTTTAGTATTCGCCTTCTTCTCACTGATTGGGTAAGTACCCCGACTTGAGTCTCGAAGATAGAGAAATGCCGAAAAATATGTGGCATCATTTATAGGTTCGCAATTTTCCCGGACAACATCCATACTTCCTGTAAGCGTAGAAGCTCTAACGAAATTTTATTTTTGAAGGTGAACTCATAACATATGCCATAAGGCCTGAAAACGTTTCTCTCAATTAGGAACACGAAAACGCTTTATCTCTCAAGTCGACCCATGTCACACTTTTGTATGAGTCCTCTCTGATTCATTCACAATCCATTTTGAATATCTTAACAAACAGAGAACGTTCTTGTAATGCTCCCTTCACCCAAATGCATCTTCAACTAAAAAAAAAAAAAGAAATAAAAGGGATTCAAATATATGTCATTCCATCCTCCACTTGGCGAGAATGTATAAGTAGAAGTCACAAAATTATAAATTGCTTGCAGCACGTTTTCCTATCCAACTGTGTCACCGAAGTGGAGCCTCGACGAGGAGTTCAAAGTTGCTGTGCCATTAAAACTATAAGGAGCACCGGTATCCACCCGAAGTCTTAGTGCATTCTGCGAATGGCCAATAAAAACAAAAAAATTATAGAAACAGCGCACAGCGAAGCAAGGGGGCAAAGGGAAATAATAGAAAAGAACGCCTCGCTCGTCGTTATATTTTCCATGCAATTGCAGCTGCCAAAGGAGGTCATGCCGTGTAAAAATAAACTTTACTACTGTTGCCATACATGGCGTATATGGTGCTCCGAAAAGCACTTAGCGAGGGATGGTCTAAAGGCGAAAAGGTAGGTATACCCTAACACACCAAACACAAACCTCCTCCAGGAAAATGGAGAGCAACCCATTTAGTTAAGGAGTGTGGGAAAATCAATAGAACCTCTTATGCGACGCTTATCACCGTACCCCCATCTGTTGGACTCGAGAAACATAAACACAAACTGTGTTGTACAGACAGCCATATTGATGGGATAGTTAGTGTACTACGTGGTTGGTATCTCGCGCTAAAAGTGCAGACAGACAAATTGTAATATGAAGGAATTACTACGGTACCTATCCACTGCATTCGCCCCTTGGCCATTGGACGCAATGTTTCAGTCGATAACCGCACTAATTTAATGACAGCAACTCCCGTGTACGAGTCTAAGTAATAGTGGCGAGGGTCACAGATTAAAACTGCATATTTTTCCACAGGGGTTGTCAGATTTAAGTGTCCGCAGTGGTAAGCATTAAGGATATTGCATTTGGTTAACAAATGTGTCAACGGGGGTGTACTGAAACTAGAGTCGGTGAGGAGGACATTTTTTTTGGCAACAAGTGAATTGGTCGGTAGTGAGTCAAAAACCTGTTAGCATAATTCTTGGGAATGTCGATTGGGGTTAGATGGAGTGGATTATGCTAAATTTAAGGGGACGTGTCAAAGCGTAGTTGGAATGGATTTGAAGAGAATTTAATTGGAAAACGACGAAGGGAGTTTGGAAGTTTAATTTACTTCTGACTAAGCTTAAGCCTAAAGGCATACAAGAAGGGAGAGAATTAGGTTTCGCGGATGTCTGTTTGGAGTAAACCGAAATATGTTCTGGAGTAGAGTAGACCTATTAATTAAGAGGAACATTTTTTATTTTAAATGCACATACTGTAAGAATGAACGTAGGCAAAAGTATGCTTAATTTTAAGGTTGATTTTAAAACAGTGGTAATTTTTAAAAAAAATTTGACTTAACCTTTTTTTAAAGTGATAGAGTTCCGTTTTGATAAGCAAATGATATGTACTTCCAGAAAGTATGAGACTTAGGCGAAAGACATAACTCGTGCGAAACATGGGTACACAAGAAAACCAAATAAGAGTTAATTGTTGCCATGGTCACAGGAGAACACTCTTACCGAGTCTTTAAAAGTTTACGAAAAAAAAGAAAAATAACTGTTTAAAGAGCCCAAAAACGAACATCGCGAAGTGGTTTAAAAAAAACAGGGACCAAAGGGGCAGCTACATTCAAACAGTGAGACATGTATGCACGCTTTAAATGAAGCTGCCCCAAGCAACCCTCCTGCTGTTTCTTTTTTAGCTTCGCTTATTTTTCGCTCAATTTTAACTCTACAGTCCACATAAGACACTATTTAATTGTGGAGCGAGCCTATATTTTAAGACTCTGTTTAGCAAAAGTTATACTAATAAATAAGGGCAATTTTTTTTAAAAGTGGCAAAACCTATTTTGGGTGATTCGACATTTGTAGTTTTTAAGGTGATCTGTCATTCATGGGTCACACAAATGCAACGACAAGAGCATTTTTTTGGCCTCAGGACGAAGAGATCTAAAACCGGGTGGCCTGCCGGTATATTCTGAGGTCAAATCGGCGTACCCCGCAAGCGGACCATTAGGAATGCAGTAGAGTGAGAGGGTTATAATCCATTACTTCAGATTATAACCTCGCGCCTAAATGAAAAAGAAGAAAGAAGAAGAAGGGTGATTTGTCATTGTGTAGATTGTGATAGAGTGATGTGCATTTCATTTTTAGGCATTTGATTTTGGGCGAATTGACACTGAGCCGAAAGGAAGAGCTTGCACAACTAGGGGCCGATATCTCTTCTGCCTGTTTTCTCCAAAACATTCGAAAAAAAACTATCAAAGAAAGAGTTATTTCCTTTCTTGAAAGTTACTCGTTCTTTAGTCCTTTTCAGTTCGGTTTTGAAGCAGGCAAAAATGCGAAAGATGGGCTTTTAAATTTCTGTTGTCATGTCCATGAAAGCTTAAATAACAAAAAATTCACAGCTATACTTTTAAGAGGCATAAAGAAAGCTTTCGATACTATGGATCACGAACTGTTGTCTATTTTGGAAAAAACCTGTTTAAGGTGTTTTATCCTGGAATGGTTTTTGTTCTTACTTTGAGGATGGAAAACAAAGAGTAAAGAATGGTAACTGTTTTGGCTACCTATAAGAGTTTTTCAGGGGTCAGTACTTGGGCCTACGCTGTTCGTAGTTCGATCTTTTGCCTGCAACTAAAAGGTGAGAAAACTGGATTTTCTAACCACATTGCTTGCTCGTATTCTCGTGCTTTTTTGCTTGGCTTCATGGCACATATTAACCATGACCTAGATCTGCTAAGGCACTGGTTTGGATCACACCTAACCTAGGCATCAGTAATAATGATAAAACAAAGGTTATGTATTTTAACCTTTCCTTATGTAGTTGGAATCCTCTATTCTATTTTTTCAAGTGTGTACACACAGTGAAGGATAAGTCTTATTAAAGACAGTTAAATGGCTTAATAAAGTATAAGTAAATATATACAAAGCATTTTTTCACAGCAAAGATTTTCTTAAATATTCTGTTGGCTCTAGATATGTTATAAGAAACATAGAAGTGCCTTGGGTAATGTACTTCGGAATCCAGCATCGTAATCTTACCTGCCTCTAGACAAGCTGTTCTAACAAAGCCCTGAAAAAGGACTGAGCCCAAGCGGTCCTGAAAAAATGATAGGCGAATTGGAGTGAGAGGGACCGAGAATCTACAATATTCTTGCTAGAGCACTGATTGGCCTATCACTTTCTCAGCAGACGCTTCAAAGTGTGGTTTTTGTCAACCTGCTTCGGGAAGGCAATCCGATGAGAGCTCAGCAAATATTCAAGGGGCAAGACATCTGCTCAGGGGAGGCATCTGCCAGCGGCAATAAAACTAAAATCGATTCGGGAGGCCTTTCAAATAGCACGTGGCAGAGGAGTCTTTGTGTAACGGGGGGCCCTCTACCAAGCCTTCACCTCAAACGGGGTCCAAGAGATCCGGGTTTCGGGTTTCGGTTGCCCTTCAAAAACCTCGAAAAAGGTCATCAAGCTAGTCTAAACATTGTCTAGGCCTTTTAGCGAGTTGTGAAGGACCGTCTGATCTTCGGTGTTATGGACCAGGGTAACGAGAAAGGCCGGATAAGTTCGAACTGGAGGCAGCTGAAGATCATCAGACTCTTATCAGCAGGCTTCCTGCGCCCTGTCTGATCAACCCACCTTCATGAACTGCCATGGAGGCTGCCATTAGACGGAGGCCATGCTTTTAATATGTATTAGCGAGACCTCAACTGACTATAGCGAGTCGGCAGTCTCAGAGGTAAAAGCTGTATGGCCCGGTTTAAAGCTAAAGGCCTTACCGAAATCGCAGTTAGGCCGAGAGACACAGTCTGGATACCCTCAGGTCCTAACGCAATCCTCAAGGAGTGCAAAATCCCGACCTTCCAACTAAAAATTGGAAATTTATTAAAACTGAGGAGCCAAATGATGGGCAAATAGGTCCACTGCGATTGAACCCGCAGTCATTTGTACCCTTCAGCTTAATGTTCTTCTGTTCTTTTAAAGGGCTGTTGTTAGAGAGGTGGTGCGAGAGGATTTTTTCTGGAGGCGCTCTCGCACACTACCATCTTATACGCGCTCTTCTCTTTTCACGAATCAATTCTTCCAATTTGAGGGAAAATGTTGTGCAAACGTGGCCGTCAGATATTTCTTCTGTCTTTCGAAAAGATATTTTGCTCCTCACTGCGCTCTGAATTGCTTTAATGAATTTGTCAACTGCGTCTTCTCAGTCAAACGGAGTCTTCAATGGCGGATTCAAGCCAAAACTTTCCTTAACTACATTCTTGTCGGAAGAATGTTTTTGTTCTTCCCATTTCGTGTTTTTGTTGGTTAGTCAAGGATTTCTTTCTTATTTTGCTAGACTTCCGCTCATTTTCATTACTGTTGAGATGTCTGAGCAAAGATCAAAGCAGGCAGCAAATATAAGGTCTTTTCGTGTACCCGGATATCTCAGAATATATTAAAATATTTTATAACAAGTTACTACAAAAGTGTTCCCGTACACAGAATTGTCGTAAATCATTTCCCCACCTTAAACAAACTTGAAATTTTTTACTACAAAAATTTTCTTGTAGTAAGAAATTCCCAAGTTTCAAATATCAAATCTCGACATTTATTGACACAAATTTTTGTTTACATTTTTTGATTTCAAGTTTATTTTGTGTTTTAGCGCTTGATTTTTGAAATTTTGTCGGTAGCATGATTAAAAAAACGTGTACAACTAAGTGTCGGATGTTTCAAAAATTCATTTCAGTGCATTTAAGCCGTTACTTACGCGGTAAAAAAATAGTTCAGTGAATTTAAGCGGTGCAATCATGCAAATGGCACGAATATTTTCGTAGTTATATGAAGGATGTGGCAGCAGTTATGTGAACGGCAAGAAGGTAACTCCGAATCCACTAGTACTAACACCAATACGTAACTTTAAGAATTGCTATTTTGAACGCTCATGATTTATTGTTTTTTAAAAACATGATTAAATATAATTCTTTCTGCTCTTGACGTTTCTTTCAAAACGCTACTTTTTACTACAAAACCGTTCCCGTATTTTAGGGCAATTTTCATCTCTTTAATAGACTTTAAGAAAGAATTTTCCTCCACTCTGCAATTAATTTTCAATTTGCTCTTTTACTACAAAAAGTACGGGAAGACAGCTTAAGTTGATTAATTTTAGTCTAATCCTTAAGTCTTTCCAAGATCATTCAAACTTTTGGTTTTAAAAAGGTGTTGGTTAGATTTTGTTTATTGAACACAAAAAAAGAGAATTGGCATATATAACGGCATTATTTTTCTTTTATTTACCATGTAAGACAAAAATATCCAATTTGATAATCATAAAGGTAATATGCAATCAGTTTCGACGTAAAATTTCTCCAAGCATTGTCGTTGGGTATAAAAGTTGATCCAGTCATGCAAATAAAAACAAAATCGTATTAACCCCATAAAGATGTTGGAATTTTCATTTCCCCTTCTATAATGGAAAACCGGGTAACAGCCCAATAAAAACGTTTCCTAAATAAATATTCAAATAAAATCTTCCAAAGTACATGAGAATCATGTGATAAACACTTTCACGGGATTGTACACAATCTGTAAATATGATTTTGCTGTGGAAAAAAAACCCAGGCCCCCAAGGCAGTCGATAAAACAAATCTGTTTTTGGAATCCTCATGAACGGCGGAATTGACTTTAAAAAAGGCCAAAATAACGTTGCTGTGATTTGAATTCCTGCGCTATGTAAATTGGTGTTTTTTTTTTGTTGGCTAATGTCGTCCTCGCGACGTTGCTGTGGCATAGATGCTGACAAATGTTGCTTTTGTGGTAGCCATCTACTGTCTTTGAAGAGTTAGAGAAGAGACTTTGGAACTCACTTTTTTTTTGGTTCTGGAAATCAAAGAATTTGTGATACTTTTTTCTTTAAAGCTTTCCGGTGGTAGCTTTTCACCCACGGTTGTGACAGAAAATTCCAATTCACAACGTGAATGAATGAAAAAAATATCACCCTTAGGGATAGACAACAACAACCCTCCAGCACAGCATAACATCCAGAGCAGATAGGGAAATACTCAACAAGCTTCAATCCCACACCGACGGTCCTGAGGCGAAACTACCGTCGTCGCAACAGTCCCCCCGAAACAGAATCAAAAGGATATTAAATTTTACAAAACCGATACGAAACGGAGATTTCGTCCCCCAGCCCAACAAAAATTGATTGATGCGGGAAATGATTGAGAGGATCTGGCTGTTGGTACACAGATAAAAGAAGGCAGGCTGCACGGTAGCTTACAGAGTTATTGTGAAATTCTCAATTAGCACCCCGGAACTCTGTTGTTTATTTGTAGCTCACAAGCTCCAGAACTGGCTGGTACAATGAACCCATGATAAATCCTTAGGTAAGGATTTTAATTGAATGTATACGATTGCTGCTCCGTTTAAGGAGAGCGATTATGAAATTCGTTAGTGCGGCGTGCTGGAATGTTTGTATAATAATACCCATTTAAGGATTCGAAATCGAATCAATAATTCATGACTATGCCACCAACACACGAGTTCTGACGTGCGCTCCTTTTGGGGTTTGTTAAAGTTTTGAATTAGTTTCGACGGGTGGTGGGGCGGTGTGAATAGGGAATTGAGCGTATGTTGTTACTTTACTGCAAAGGCTTAATGAATGAGAAAGTTTTGGAGCAGGTTAGGGGAAGGAAGTTTTCCTGCATATGCCATTACCGACTTAGGTTAACTTTGGTTGATTGTTTTATTCGGTAAGGGGGATGGGGGCGATATTAAGTTCGAATTCCGGTGGCAAGTGTTTGAAATTAAAGAAATGACACCACGTGTTAGAAAATGGCATTTTCAGTGCGGGCGTAAATGAGAATAGGGCTTTTCGAGCTTTAAAAAATTAGGTCAATTATATTTAACTTTTAGTTAAGAATAGTATATTGACGGATTAATTTAACGATTAAAATGTTGTAGAAGTCCCTTCAAAGCCCTTGAATAAATAAATCTTTTCTGTGTTTGCAAGTGACGATGAGGGTGGATAGAGGATTTTTTAGAAAGAGTTCGTGTTTCATTTTCATCCTGAGGGAACGGACGAGTTTTGTGTAATGCTTCGTATAATGTTTCACGTGGGGTGCCGTGGCGTAATGGTTAGTGTGTGTGCTAACTACGCCGGAGGTCTGGGTTCGAATCCTGCCATCGTCACATGAAAAAAAAGACTTGCTCTTTTTCACGGCCCCCACCTCCGCGAGGGTCTGACAAGCCCTCCGAGAGTATCATTTGTCTTGAAAAACTTCTCAAAGTGCCGTTCGGATTCGGCAAAAAATTGTAGGTCCCCTTGTATGTAAAGAAATTAACACACCAGCATACATTGTTGAGAAGTTGGCCCTGGTTCACCTCGAGCTGTTGCGCCACTCTATTTATTTATTTATTTATAATGTTTCACGAGGTTTCATCTTAAACAATGTGGATGAATTGAAATTCATAAAAAAAAGACCGTCAAGTATGAAATACCCATATAATTGGATATAGTGAAGTACAAAATTTTTTTACGTTTTTTTTTTCAAAAATACTTCAAAACCCCAGTTTAATAACGGTTTAAACAAATTTGATTTTAGCCTTTGAGTAAGCTGCGGTTGCTTTATATATTTGCCCAATATCGGCTTTTTGAATTAAGTAATTAAAAAGTTATGACCTTAAACACCATGAAAACGGGCACATATTTTTGATTCTTCATTTCCCAAAAACTTTTCAGTACTTTGTTAAAATCTTCTTTCCATTTTCTTACTGTAAATCTTTTCAAGATTAGTGCCAAAACACTTTTTGTCTTTATTTCACCAAATTTCAAACTGTAATTAAACCGTTATGGGTGTATAAGAAAAAATTGCCCTTGTAAGCGTTTTTGAAAAGACCGCTAAAAATGTATTAGCCATTCTTGTGCCGAAGAAGATGATGCTGACAAATGTGCTGATATCCAGCCACATTTGCTCTCGTAGCAACTTAATTAAGTGTTGTGCCCATTACGCCCCGCCCGTAACCATTCTGCCCCAGCACCGGGGCACAATGGGCAAAGTTAATCAAATTTATAAATTCACAAAAAATTTTCACGAACATTACATTGTTTTCCATATCTTCAAGTTAATTGATAAATCTTTTACTTTACAAAAAAATTTTGCATAAACAGTACAGTTTGGAAGATTTTATTGGAAATCCGAAGGGTCCTATATGCCCCGGCTTCACCTACTTGGTGATTTCAACGGGAGAATAGGAGATTTTAATGCGAAATAGTTATACCGGATGTTTTTGAAAAGTCACGCAAAGTGATAAAAAAGGTGAACTTACTTTCGTGTCGGGTCAATATTACGGCCTTGCGAAAAATAAATAGGTCAGGGCCGGTTTTTCAGTGCGAGATCATCCGAGTTTCCGAGTTAAACTGAGTTTAACTCCAGAATTGAGTTTTTCAGTGAACTTAGATCTCGGCCTAACTCACCTAATTTGGTGAACAACATCGAAAAAATGCAAAAAAGTATATACATTTTTATACATTAAACTTTTTGTGTGGAATGTACGCAGGTACTGAAAATAAATAAAGTTTGCTTTTAAAAGAATTTGTCTCCAACCTTTTGCGCTTAAGAATTAGATTAAAATTGACATAATGTGGAAGTAATCAAGCAATAAAAAAATGGCTTCTCAAATAAACCTTAAAAAACCATAACATTTGGCTGTATTTTTCGGTGCTAAAATGCTATACTTAAGTAACGATTCAGTTCCTTCAGCACATTTCAATTAAGCCATTCGAGCTTTTCAGAAGGTAAAAATATATATGTACCTATAATAATACCTATATAGCTATCGCTCAATGACACAACCACAGCTGTCTGTCACAAACAATGATTCCAGCACAAAGATGAAAAGTGGTAAACTCGAGTTATTTCAGATTTGTAATAATTATTTCCCATCAGCCAAGCGCCACAACAAATTTAACAATCATGCCGCGCATTTGCTTCACCTCTTTTTGTGCTTAATTTAATAACATCCTCATGTTATAAGGTACAGAGTTTTCATTTTAAAAACAGGAGATATGTCATACGTACGAGTCAGTCAGACGCACACTCTCGAAAAACCACGAAAACCGCACAACGCAAACAGCAGCAAATTACAACGGTCCTGATGCGCAACGTGAGCTCATACATAATCACAGCCAACTCCGGAAACCATTTTCATCTTTATGAATATTCATAAGGACGACAACAGAAAAACCG
This sequence comes from Neoascia interrupta, assembly GCA_947623515.1. Lineage (NCBI taxonomy): Eukaryota > Metazoa > Arthropoda > Insecta > Diptera > Syrphidae > Neoascia > Neoascia interrupta. The sequence goes on from OX392463.1 coordinate 140,472,083, forward strand.
CGACGTTGCGAGAGATCTCTCCTACGTATTCCCGTTCTGGTTAGGAAAGAGTTATATTTTGGTATCAGAGGCAAGGGTCGAATTCATCTTGTTTAACAAATTCGTATGCTTGCTTATAATTCAGTTAGCTATGGCGTAAAATTTATTTAAAAGATTATGACAGCCATCAGGGAGAAAATCATTGTTACACCGCGTTATACGTTTACACCTTTTTGTTTGCCGTCATGGGTGAAACCTGCCTCATACAGGAGCAGCATGGAGAATTCTTGATATTCACGCCAAGTTCTTTGCTTAAAAACATCACATAGGAAACATATTGTAATGACATGTGAAGCTTCACAAAAAGGACGTCGCACACTCAAACGATTTATAATCCAGTCATCGTCAGAAGTTAACGAAATATCCTGCCAAGTCAAAGGCAAGTAGACCAGGCGGAGTATTTGGTGCTTGAAGAAGTGGACATCTGCACAATGAGAGATGCGAAAGTTGTAACTAACTTCGTGACAGTTGAAGTATGTGAATTCGAGACTTGTGTGACATGAAAGAGAATAATAATTTCCGTGGTCCGATCGCTGCGGAAATGGAAAAGGAAATTTAATATTAACAGCATGTAACATATTTTATGTGCGAATAAAGTTGAAAAAAGACCAAAGAGTTAAATGCAAACCAACTAGGTTGCGTGAATGAAAAACGAATTTAGATAGATCTAGTGAAAGTCTTCATTCCTTGGTTTCTTGGGCGACGCAGGCACCGTTAAAAATTCTACCTTAAAGCAGTAACTTACTTTTAGCTAATTTTTTACATTTAGCTGGTTTTCAAGCAAATTTTTCAATTTTTTTTAAGTAAAGTAGACGCAAAAATAAGAAACAGGCATAGGGGTTGCAGGGGGCCAATATGACCTCTCAGCTTATACATATTTTACCGTGACCATTTGTAAAAGTGACTTCCAGAATTTTATAAAAGAAAATTTCGTAAAGCAGAATTTTTTATCTATTGGAATTTGCCCCCAGCCCTATTGACCCTAGGCTCCTTAACACTGTCAAGACACCAATCATGGCACTAATGTTCGTTCTATGAAGGGCGATCGAAATTTTAAAGCGTTTTAGGTAGGTCAACAGACCAATAATTACCACTTGCCCATCTAAACTTTGTGCTATCAATTGCCTCTAGTTTACACAAGGGTTTGCATGCAGATATTGCTGTGCCTAAGGAGCCTATGTCAGACACGATTGAGAGTGTGATTTAAAGTTTTACGAGCTCGTTTGTCATATAGTTTTCTGGAAAATGTGCTGGAACCTAGCACAGGTGAATGTTGAACTGCTCTTATATCTTTCTGAGACCATCGGTAGTCTCGGTCTAAACACCCAAATTTTTTATTAGAGAAACTGAATCCAGGCACTTAGAAGCTACCTGAAGCCTGACCAGACCATGTAAAAAGTATATCGCATACCATCCTCGACAGATAGCAGGCTATTCTAAGCCAGAAGACTCCCTATTGTGGCTGTTCTAAGCCACAAGACTCCCTTTATCGACATAACTATATAGCCCGCAGCCCATCATTAGTTTTTTATATTCGTCTGTGCAGAAGTCGATCGATTCGTTTTGCAGAAACCGAAATTCAGCTCAAGAAGATAAATGGATTATGGTAGCCTGGAAGTTTTCATCCAACTGTAGCTGGGGGTATGGTGAAGTCATTATTTTTTAGGAGAGGGTGCCGAATTATATTTTGAACAGAGGAGTACAGCAAGATCAACTTTTTCTTCAAAGCTATATAAAGGTTACTATGGTTCAACATTCACCTGTGCTGGGTGCCAGGGCATACTGACATTCAAGTCAACTGTAGGGCTGACGAACTCGCCAAACTTGGAACTACTCTCTCAATTTCGCCTGAAAAAGGCTCCTTAGTCATTCCAATTTCGACATGCAAACTCATGATAAAACTGGATGCAATAGAAAGAAGAAATGAGATGGACAAGTGGTAGTATCTTCCTAGTCACGAAACAGATTTGGCCTAAGCTAGATCTTAAACGCTCTAGGAGTGTGATAGCTCTTAATAGATCGCAAATTAGCGCTACAATCGGTGTCATTACAGGACACTGTCTGATAGGCAAAAACGCGTCAAGGTGTTTATTTTAACGACTTTTGCAGGAGCTACATTGATGAGGAGGAACCCACTCTCCACCTTCTATACACATTCCCCGCTCGTAAAAATCCTAATTTCACTTTGGAGCTTTCTTCTACAATGACCTTAGTACTGACCCAAAACATCTCTTTAGCTTCATTAGTAGCTCGAAATGGTTCAACGAGTAGGCAATATTTCCAGATCCACATGGTATCACACTGGATCTGGTCTAAGTGAGTTGGTTTCTTCGGACCCGACAGCCAATTTAACCTAACCTAACCATAGCTTACGATATATCGCTTTAATTTGTTTAAAATTTTTAGTAGTTATATTTGGGGCTTATGAAAGGTTATTCAACATAAAGCTTTAATTTTCAGCTGTTGGTACTTTATTGTCAATAACGTTGCGTTTTTCATTACCTTTGTAATACCTTTGTAAATTTTTCATTAACTTTGATTGTCCGTCCAAAAATGGTAAAAGGACCTCTTATGGTATCACTTCGTTGTCCGTCCGCACCTGTAACTTTTTTAATACTTATAAAGTCCGTGAAAACAATAAGAACGCATACAAGGGCTATTTTTATACCCTACCCAGGGTATATTAAGTTTGTGTATAGTTTGTAACGCAGTAAAATAATCACCGTAAAGGTCTTAGGGGTCACCTTTAAGGGCCGGTTTTTTAGTGCGAGATCATGCGACTTTCCGAGTCAAACTTAGATTAACCCCAGAAATGAGTTTTTCAGTGAACTTCAATCTGGGGTTAATCTCGGCTTTATTCACCAAATTTGATGAGTTAAGCCGTGGTAAAAACTACAGACGGACTGAAGTTTTTACATACGCACTGTTGCATTTTGTTTTATACCTACATACAACCGTTTGAATTTCGATGGTAAAAAGACAAAAAGGGCTTTCGCACTTATGATGAAAAGTTTAAGTCAGGAAGAAAAAAATTGAAACATACAATAAAAAAATATAGAATTTTCATAATAATTAGTAAAATCGAATATTTACATAATATATTAAAATTTTTAAGTAATAAGAAACGGAATATACCTAAGTGCCTGTTTCCAAGAATTAAAGGTCGTAAATTTTAAATCACTTTCTAAAAAGCCGATGTTGAGCAAACGTATAAAAGACCCAGAGTTTAAGCTAAGGCTGAAATCAAATTTTGGATAAGCAGTTTTAAAACTGCGGTTTAGACGAATTTTCGAAAAACAAAATCGTCAAAAAAAAATTTTGTCCGACTAGGTATGTCCGGCCTATATCTACTATAAGGCCAAATGATTTGCAAAAAATCTCACACATCAAGAATTATTTGCAATTTTCGGCAAAACTATAGAAAACATTGAATATTTAGCAGATTCTGAGATTTTGCACGAAAATTTCAAGAGTTTTCGTGCAAACGAAAGAAAGGCTTCAAAAAATAGTTTTTCAAAATATTCTCTTAACGGTAATACCGATTGTAATGGATTTCCGTGTGAATAGAATTCTAAAATTTTTAAGATCTTTCAAATATGACGTTTGCAACATTAAAATTTTCTGAAACGGTTTACAAATTAAAATAAAAAACCGGCATTTCAAGGGTGGTTAAATTTTAAGAGCCGATGTTGATTTTGAATAAAACACAAATTATTTAGAAAATTATTGGAACGAAATATCGGCGAAATGGCCGCCGCGACCTCGGCGGCACACCTCCATTCGATGGTCCAAATTTTCGATGAAACTGAAGAATAATTGCGGTTCTATGCCGTTAATGTGCCAAATTATCTCATCCTTTAGCTCTTGAATTGTTGCTGGCTTATCGTACACCATTTCTTTCAAAAACCCCCAAAGAAAAAATCCAAAGGTGTCAAATCACATGATCTTGGCGGCCAATTGACATCGCCACCAGATAACGCTGTTGCCATTTTTTGCCACCATTCTGACCATTGACGACGCTTGAAATGCTCAAGAGGCTTTAGTTCTTGAGTCAATTGCACCTTGTAAGCGTGTAAATACAAGTCATTATGCATAATGTTCATCAACGACGAGCGTGCGAGGTGCAATTGTTGGGCACGACGACGAGTTCAGGTGGACGGCTCTTCAGGCACACTATCGCGAACAGCGGCAATAATTTCTACAGTACGAGCTGTACGAGCATGCACTGGTGCTTTCACTTCTCCTATAGACCCGGTTTTCTCAAATCTTTTGCACGATTTTTCTGATTGTACGCACTTTTAGACGATTAAATTGACCGAAAAAAATCACGAAGTGCACTTGGATTTGAACGCCCATTTTCATAATAAGCCTGAATAACTTTAACGCGTTGCTCGATTGTGTATCTTTCCATGGTTCAAATTAACTCAATTTGAGTCTGAAATTGAGAAATGTCAAATGAAATGCAGACAAAAACTTGACGTTTAGGTGTGGTTAACATTCATCATCGGCCCTTAAAATGTAACCACCCTTTATAATCTGTGCCCAGAGTATTTGGGAAAAAAACCATTTAAAAAAAAAAGCCAAAAATTGCGCAAGGTAAATTTTTTAACCCTTTTAATTTAACCATCCTTTATAACCTGCGCCCAGAGTATTGGGAAAAAGCCATTTTAAAATAGCCAAAAATAGCGCAAAGTAAATGAGAATAAAAGAAAATAATATCGTTATAATAATATGGTCGTTTTATGAATTAAAAAAAAATAAATCCAGAAAAAACCGCATGAAAATCTAACAAATTATAAGTGGGCATGGTCAAGGGTGCGGGCGGCTGGTCCAATTTTTACCTTAATAAAGGCTTCTTTCCAATATTGCTCTGTACCAAAATTTGAGTTTCTACGCCTTGTACCTGACCAAGTCATGTTGAAAGAAAATGTAAAATAGAGGTTGTCTCATATTGAAGCGAGTAGTGGGCGTGGTCGTTAGCGGATTTAACAAATTTTTACACTTTGTGCAACAGAAGAACCAAGCCATGCCTCAAGTTTTAGCTCTTCTTAATTTGAAGACTTAAACATTTACACATATAGACGGACGGACGGACATGGCTTAATCAATTCACGTGTCGGTCTCGATAAGATCTCTAAAAGGTCTTAGGGTCTACGGTGATTATTTCATTGTATTAGGTCGGGTATAAAAACCAGTTTGTTTTTTTTTCAGTTTTTTTAACAAAAAAAAATCAAAACCTAAAATTTGCTTAAACTAAGGGTAGTAGACTTAGAAGAAAAATAGGTATAATAGTACGATAAATAGGTACAGTACAGCCCCGCTCATTCGAACACTCGGTAGTTCGGTCGCTCCACTAATTCGAACGTTTTAGCATTGTGTATCTTGTAATAATTCAAAAAATCATTCCCATCGGTATTATGTAATTTAAATTTTTAATTTTTTCTTATGAATATTATACGAGACTTTTGTTTCGCAATGTTTTATGTTTTCATTTATGGATTTTTCTTAAAAAATTTGTTATGGGTAAGCAATGTTGAGAGCAGATCAGGGGATTTTCTGAATCAAAATCAATTTCTTAGAACAGCCTCAATACCTGTTTACAGGGAATACCCAAAATAACATTTTATTCATTAGAGCAAGTTTTTTTTTTCGTTATGCACTTTTTCCCTAAAATCTGTTGAATGCTGCTTCATTTTCATGCAAAGTTCTTACTGCAAAAGGCATTTGTTAATTCGAAAACCCCGGTGGTTCGAATAAGGACGAGCTTCTATTAGTTCGAATTACTGAGGTTGTACTGTATAATATTTGCTAGCAGCATCTTTTTAGTAATCCAACAAAAGTGTTGTCAAGCACACCTAGGAGCACAACCGTTCACTAATTCAAAACTGCTTCAGTTTTTTGTTATTTCCAAACAGGGACTGCGTTCGCTATTTATTTGTAAATGTTTGCCTCTCACCGTTACGAAAATAGAAGGAAGGGCATCCATTTTCTTGACCTTTTTTACCATTATTAAAAATTTTTAAAATTTAAAATTCGTATAACAGCAATTTAGTTTTTTTTTTAATTGCCGTTAGGCTTTTCTTTTCAATTTTACAACCAGCTGCGTTCCATTGGCCAATTTTCTTAAATTCTTCGAATATTTCGTTCAAAAGTTATAAAGCGATTGGACGGACGCACGCACAACGTAGCGATACCAAAAGAAGTCCTTTTTCCATGGTCGCACCGCTAAAAACTGGCTAAAGAAACAACCAAAACAAGCTTTTGTGGCTGATAATTTCAATATAAGTTAATTTCTATGGAAGAAGCAGGGATATTTACCAAGTACCTACTTAATTGAACACTTAATTGCATGAACAAACCTCACGACTTGAACATATAAGCAGATAGATCTCCTTGAAGAGTTAAAACTAATTAATTTTTCGCCGGCTGGGTTATGAAACCAGATAGGTCTGGGTAGGTAGGCACATGCCGATAAGTGTTAACTTAAAAATTTTAAAGCTATTGCCGTAACCTGCACCTATAGTCGTTTTTGAATAGTTAATTTAAAAAAATTTTCGTAGGTGTCTATTTATCCACTGATCAAACTGCGGGTAATTAATTCCAATTAAAACGATATCTAAGAATCGCACGAATTGGGCAAGACCCCAAAGCATTGATTACTAGAGTTGCCATTGGCCAGTCAATCGATTGAAGCACTTCGGCTCGGCATGTAATTTAATGCGAATTCCAAGAACCACTTAAGGTCAGCGGCAAAGTACAGCCAACAACGTTGCCCCCAAACAGCGAAGAAGACAAATACCATTAGACGACCAAAAACCCCAGAGTAGCACGAACTTAATACGCGTTAGCGTTACCGGCGTTTTAATGACCGACAACCATGAGAGCGCACAAAACTCCCAGACAAAAGCCAAACAAGTGAACGAGTCCCCATCCCATCAAGAACAGGCACCGAAAACCAGTTTCTTTCAAATTTTCTGGACAATTCAACCTCAACAAACGCTCGCAGCCCCAATTCCCAGGCCCTTTGTTATCCACTTACCAAAATCGATGCGATGTCGTCGCTGTCACTGCCCAGACCCTTGATGGCTGGATACTTGTGTGGACTATGTCCACCGGTTCCGCCGCCGCCTCCTGTCTGTCGCTGTTCGGTATCACCACCGCCGCCGGACTCGTTCTCTTGCTGATCCAAGTTGAAGCTCAAGTCTAAATCCTGTGGCAGCTTCTCATATTTGTTGTGTTTCATATTTTTTGTTATGACCATTTATGCAACGCATCCAGGGAACCGAAACCGACCGAAGGCCACAAGCCGTGTAGTGCAAGAATTAAAAAAAAAAATAAAACCTGCGAAAATCGATTTGTTCTTTCTGCGAAGGCCAACAGGTCTTCCTCCGCGCTAGGCCTCCGCGAGCTATGGCTTTGCTTTTTGTTGCAACAATGCACTTCACCGTTCGATATTATTTGTTGATTCTTAATTTATCTGTTAAAAAATTCACTCCGGCAGGAGTTTTTCACTGGACTAGCGAAGGAAAAATGTGATTCATCCGCACTGAATTGATTTTTCCCGAACACAGAGCCACAAAGAATGCAGCAAACTTCGAGTTGCAGAGAAAATTTGTCGTTTGGATATCGTTCACGGATTCCGAGATCAAGAATTGAGGTTTCCTACACTTTCAAAATCCGGCATCGCGATTTCGAATTAAGTGCTGCTTCCTGACTTCAGGAATATGGGCACAAATTAATTAAGAATTAAAAGGAAAAAAGATGCGGCAACAGTCCAACCGGTTGGACGTTTTCTCTACGTTTGACAACCGTGAGGATGCGGAACAGCGACAAAGGTATTCGAGAGAAATTTTCCGAGTTTCGATCTCGTTTCGTTCTATTAATTGTCGTGGGTGAGTGAGAGTGATTTCGTTGATTTCTCGCTCGAATCGCGCACAATAAAAAAAATCCGATCAGGCGCTGTAGCGGACAACAACAGCGAGTGGGTGAAGTTTACCTTTTTTGTTTTGATTTTTTGTTGTCGTTTTACTATGTCAGCCAGCTGCCATTGAAATCTAGTACAAAACTTTTTTGTGCCTTGTACTATTGTGGAACGTATGCAAGGGGTAGACCACATCTTAGGTGGATGCAAATTCTTTGGGACTCTGTTCAAGTATATGAAACTTGTGCGAGGAACAGAATAAATACAGCGAAGTCAAATCAAATTTGACAACCCGAGACCAACCATAAAAAAAGTTGTATATAACAGATTGAGTGCCCCTGCTCAGTGGTGTACCTTGGAATATATTATACCTAGGAACGATTGCTGTTTCTTACATTTCTATCTTATTCTAAGGAAAAGGTTCCACAGCATCTGAAAGTTTTCATTTCATGTGGCAGGTTTTTTTTCTGTCATTATACTTGGTTAGCGACGGACGTGCTGCAAAACACGGGGTGGAATCAGCTAAGGTTATGTATGGTAAATGATATCACAAGTCACAAAAATTCGCCTGCGTAAACTAAGATCATAACAATTTTCTTACAATCACCTTCAAATTTAACTCGTCCCCAGTTTTTAAACTTTCTGGTTCGTTGGTGCTTTTGCCTTAGGCTGACTTTCAGCACGCACGAATAAAACAAGGTGTTCTTACATCACAAGCCTAAATACAGCAACGATTCGGAACAATATTTTTGTGATCACCTTACGCAGACGGATTATTTCGTTTGACCACATTGGCTGTCACAAAATGATAAAATCACAGATTACCATAGCCGATTCCACGCCCAGAAAAATACGGTTCGGCTCACAAAAAGTGTTTTTTAAAGAATTTATTCTATGAATCGCGTGGTGAAGTTAAGAGCAGCTGCAATCGAATTCTTGCGTCTTTAATAAATGAGGCAATGTACTGCGCTGGTGAATCAAAAATGGTAAAGCCCGATTTAATGCATATTTCAAAATTTAAAGTGATTAAAGAATAATTCTTAAATAATTTTAAACTTTTAAATTTGCACTTAATTGGGCTTATAGTTTCCATTTCCCCAATTAAATGGTGAAATTCGGATGATAATGATAAAATACCATTGAAGAAGTTTTCCAGTTAGCAAGAGGCAGGATGGTTTAACGAAATTTGTTATTGTAGGTCAACATGCATTTCTACAATGTCTTTTAACAAATTCTCTGTTTTGTTTTTAAGTCAATTCTAAATAGGAAAGCTGATGTTATGTTTGTTTTCTAAAGGGCTGAGACTTTTGTCTTAAGCGTTCCAAGGTACACACCCTATTGTTCCTAGGTACACTACCTACGTGTAGCTTGGAACAATGGCAACCTTAATTAGTTTTAATGTTTTACTAAAAAAAATATTCACTTCATCAACGATTTTAAATCTTTTTTTGTGAGATAAGATACTTTCGTTGCTTCGTGAATTCCTTTTTTAAGCAAATGTCAAAAAGCAAAAGAAAAAAATGTATGTTTATTGAAATTGTTCCGAGGTACACGTCCTTCCCCTATACCAGCAGCGACCATGAGAATATGTATTTCTTACCAAATATTAATTAAAAATTTGGTAGCCCTTATTTTGATGTTGCTATAAATGTTCATATACCACATTTCCACTGGGCACTGATCCGCGATTGATATAAATCTTCACTTTATCCTCTAAAAAGCATGCGATTAAGCATAAATTTAAATCCTCCCGTCAAGCGATTAAAAATAGATCCCCTCAAAAATCTCATTGACCCTTTTCGCGAACCACTTTCAACCCTTTTCGAACACCTTTTTGACTGTCTGAGAATTGAAAAAGGACACAAGACTCAAGCTGTCCACGTAGCTGTCATATCTGTCAGGATGACAATTTCTATTGGGAAGACTGCAATGGAAATCTTTTTTCACTGCTGTAAAATGACATCGCCGCTCTCTTTTGAGATTTAAAATGACAGAAAAAGATCAATTTAATGCTATAGTTATCTGGTGGAACCACTTTAGGATTTATAATTAATCGTCTCCCGCTAACCCTCGTATTTATTGCCGGCGGAAACATAGTGTTAAACGTCAATATAAATAACACCCATTTTCAAGGCTTTTAAAGGCCGATTTTTCTTAGTTAAGCCCAGCTTAACCAAGATCTGTTGACCCCGGAACAAAACGAATCTAGATTTAGACCAGCGGAAAGTTTTTCAGTGCAGAGTTAACTCCGTCAGCTAAGTTGTTTTCGAAATTATTGACTCTCCCAGCTCTCTTTTCACATAGAAAAGCACAGAAAAAAAAGGAAGTTCGAGTCATTTTGCACATAAACACGAAAAACCCCCTGCCCTCCCTGTTGGCGAGCTAAGCCGAGTTTATCCCGGATCAATATTCACTGAGGTTAATCTCAGTTTAATTCGGAAACTCGGATGATCTCGCAATGAAAAACTGGCCACAAAAAGCTTATTTTTATAAAGCTTACCGTGTCGATGAATACGTGTGAGAAAATGCAGCAAACAATTTGCCTTACGCGATCAGCTGATATAAAACCGCCAAAACAGAATTGTATGTAACGAACGAATTGACAAAGCTCATAGTTTGGGTGAAATCGTCAATTTCAGTTTGTGGACAAAGCTTTTTCACGTCGGAAGTTGAATAGATATATTTATTCATTAATTTATGCACCATACTATAAATTACTGAATAACTAGATATTTAACTTGGAACATGTGAAAGCTTTGCCCACAGGCTGAAATTGATGAATTTACCCATCCTCCGACATTTGTTTACAAATGTGAGTAAATTCATCAATTCGTCATTTCCATGCAATTTCGTTTTGGAGCTTTTATATCAGCTGATCGCGTAAGGTAAATTGTTGTTAAATCTTCTTTAAGAAATTTAAAGCTTTAAAAAAGCTTTTAAGGCTTTATAAAAAACGTAAACAAATGGGTGTTGAAGGGCAAGAGGTACGCAAGTTGCATATCTCATTATGCAGTAATTTATGACCATACCTAAAAAGAGTTACCTTATCCGCCACCGTCAGTCGCCCACACAGTGACCAGCAGCCCAAAAATGATTTTTTAAAGGTCAGCAATGCAGGACGAGTTTAAAAGCAACTAATCTTATGCTGCTGCAGTCTGCTATTTTTCAAAAAGGCTCGTTTGACTGGAGCCGAGTTCACATACTTAAGACAAACACAGCAAGCCATTGAATTTTCTACCGCCTAAAGTACCGCTATAGCGGCGATCCTTTGGAGCTGTTCAAGACGAAAGCCCGAAAACACGGGTTGCCCAACCCCCTGAGGTCTGGTCACTTCAGAGCTCGACGAGCTCGACAGACTATAATCGCGCAAGGGAAATTAAAGCCCTGGTTATGAAAAAGCTTGGGACATTTATTTCTTTTTATTTTACGCACTTAGACACCAAGTAGGGAACTAATTTTAAGTTAAGCTTAAATGTCGTTGTTGGCACAAGTTGCTGCTCTTACACTTTTTTCAATTCTTCGACGGCTTCTTTCCTCAGCGGAGAAAGTCTTTTATTTGCCGCTAGCTGTCGCTTTCCTCGGATCGAAAGCAATCAATGTCGAACCATCATGTTTGCGTGTGCGTCGATTGGAAGCTGCCAATGAAATCGTTGTCTTGTCCTCCAAACAAGCCCTCGAGCAAGGTGTCGCAGGTTTGCGTATGTTGAGTGATGCATCCACTGAGCGAGTTCTCCTCGTTGCAAGAATCCAGCAAGCATTGAGTGAAGCTCGTTTGCGTTTCCGTAGACACCATAAGCTCGTCGTGAGCCCCCGACAAATACTGTTCACTTCGCAAACAATCCCGCCCATCTTCCTCGCCGATCGCAGACCAATTAGTTTGAGTCTGGATGTCGGCTAGACCCAGTTCCGACAGGAATTCATCACAGGTTTGGGTGTGCATATTGGAATACAGCATGGGATCACAGTAGCCGGAATTTGGGTTTATTTCCGTTTGCGTTTCAGTGTCGCAGAGTGGAGTTTCCTGGAAGTGATTAACTTCTAGTTCGAGTTTCATTCTTTTTTTTGGTGGCAGGACAATGGTGCTGACAAAGTTATCAGTTTGCGTTTCACGATTTGTTGGTTCTGGACTGGGCAATGCGGCAACGAGTGTAGTTGTTTCCTTCTTTAATCTAGCGATCGCAACTTTTCCTGAATTTGGGTTGGCCTTTGGTTTTGGCTCATGACCCCTTCGCTTGGCATGTGTAAGAAGGGCCTCAGATGAGTTGTAGGACCAACCACATTCGGCACAAGTGTACTTCTTGCCACAATTTTTCTCATGGGAGACTAGCATCGATTGCGTTGCAAATCCTTTGCTGCACTTGGAGCAACCGAAGCTCTTTGTGGCGTGCACTTTCTGAAAATGCTGACGCAAATATTTCAAACATTTAAAGTGCTTACCTTTGGGTGAGCTCTCGTGGTACATGCAATCCAATTGGGGACAAAAGAAGTGCTTTTCGGTGTTTTTCTCTTTGATTGCTTGAAGATTGTGGTGCTTTTCCAAATGCATTCGGAGGTTTCCAGAATTTTTGAATACTGAGCCGCAGCCTGGTACGATGCACTGCAAGCTGACTTTAAGTAAAAGATCCTCCGATTTGGGAGTTATGTGCATGGCACTGGAAATTATTGTTTGGGCCATTTTTATTATATTTTCGCAGGACTTCTTTAGAATATTTTCTTTTTACTGCAGGCAGCTGACAGCTGTTTTTAACAAACAAAAATGACGCCAATGACATTTCAACAGGCGACACACGCGGAATGGAGCGAAGCATTTATCTGGGTGCGTTCGCAAGGTAGTGTGGATTGTGTTTGTGCTCTGTCGTTTTATTTCTTGTCGCCAAAGTGCCTGTTTTCATTTGTTTGACCTAACCCAAATTTTATTTCTCAAAATAAAACGGAGGTTGAACGGTGGCCACCACACTGGCGCTTCCCCTCACCATAGTAATTCTGACACATCAGGTTAGGATCAACCAAATGAAAACAGGCACAAATGCTGCAAATATTTTTCTTCTCACGTCAAATATGCCAATAAATGGCATGCTAAGCTTAAGGAAGTAAAATAGATTCGAGATCTGTGATTGCACAGATTAGTTTGTTAACAGGGACTTTTTTTTCTACACGCAACTTACGCCTGCGGAACAATTGTCCCAACACGCTCCTGGCGTCAATATTCATATTTTTCTTTTCGTGGTTTGCTATAAACGTGTTCCCGTATGCTGGGCCCTCATTGAGTAATTAAAGTAATTGATTAAAGACGATTGTCGTCTGTGCGATTGGCTAGCATATTTTTTTTTTAAATGAACGCAAGGTGACAGTTCCATCCCATGACGTCAGATTTACAGTTAGGTCTGTCAAACAAAAGTCATAACAAACGCGCGTCGTACTCTATATATTCTTTGATTCATGTATCATCAATTCGATATCGACTAGACGATAGTGAAATTTTATGCTCACGCCAAGCATAACTGTCGAGAACGATTCATCGTTCTTACGGCCCAACCATAATAGACTTTAATGAGCTTAATTCGGCTTTCCCAAATGTCCCACTACACGCGATTGGTATGCCACCACCATAATAACCTTTTGCTCGATTTCGTACAGTTTTCGTTAACTTGTGCTGGCTTAAAGTTTTGTTTTTGTTGACATTAGTTCATTAATTGTCATATTAACGCCCATATTTATTTTTTAACGTGCTTAAAAAAATCCGTGAAAGAAAGGAATACACCAAGGATTGCACGCTGACCTCTAAAGTTTAAACCCATTTTAGATCGAACTATCGATTTCGCAAATATTAACACCCAAAGTTGTAGAAGAATTGACATAATTTTCAAATTTGATCTCAAATTCTCAAGTCAACGTGATACTCGAGAAGTTCACAGTGAAATCTCATGACTTGAATCAAATCGTTTTCTTAAGTCTATTATGGGCAGCACAATCTTTTGGCAGAACTTGAGTGGGATTTTCGTTGCACATATTTCGACATTAGATTAATCCAGCTTTAGCCTATTATAGTTGGGCCTTTGCGCAATGAGGGCCTGAACTCTGAGCCACAGCCATAAAAAAACGACACACTCTTGACTTTTTAGCTCGATGGATGGTTTTATGAACGAGAACTTTGTGGATTCCATCTCCAGCTGTAAACGCAACAATAGTTCCCCGAGCACCGACTGTCATCCAGCTCTTTTGTCATTTATTTTCTGTCAAAACCAAAAAAAAGGAACGAAAAAAGAAAAACGAAGCAGAATTTTCCTCTTTCAAATTAAATTTTCACAATTTTTGTAAAGTTTTCCTTAAAAACTATAACTGCAGTCTTAACGCATTTACCTCTTAACAAAGATTGTCGTTTAAGTCGGGTTAACAGTGAAGCTATGGCAAGTGAAAACGAAGAAATTCTCCAAAACAACAACGACACAGAGAGCGACCAACAGACTATCGGAGGAAAATCTGGAAAAGCTACGTTGCTGCAAAGCACTAGCGGAGTAACCACAGCGAACGGTGATGACACAGATAATAGACCACAGACGACATACACAGCCGGAACAGGCGCCAGTAAGGGTGATTACAAAAATATTCGAGCGACAACAGTTAATGGTAAGCGCATTCGGGTAATATCCACCATCAATCTTGAATATATCCTTAATTTGGGGTGTTCTTTGCAGCAATCCAGGGTGAACAACAGCATCAGCCACAGCAGCCCGTACGGAGGGAGGAGAACCCGTTCTCGTTCAAGCATTTCCTTAACAGGGAGCCGACGTCAAGCTGCAGCAGCTTTATCATCAACAGTACAACGTCACTGGGAGATTCATTTGCGAACAACAATGAGTCCGGTGGTACAGGGGCAATATCTGCGCCTCAGTCAAGTACGACGCAACAAACGTCTACAGGAGCGCGTCCAAAAGTTCCTCAGTCTTCGTCGTCCTCGTTAATAGGCAATACTAGCAACAACTGTGGTGGCAACGGCAATAGCAGCACTGCGGCTGCAACAGAATCTTCAAAGATGAAACGCTCACCGCGATTCTCTTCATTTGACTCGCAGGCGAGTCTAGCGGAGTACGCCGCCACTGGTGTGCTTAGCGGAGCGGGTTCGTCTTCGACCGCAGGTATAAACACGCGATCATCGCCGAGCTTTCGCATCAGTCAAAACAATGAGGACGAAATAACCAGTAGCACTGGAGGTGCAGCCCCACGAGAAGATTCTCTTTCAAACGATCATGAACGGCAGAAATTCGTTCCGCGTCGCTCGTACTCCAACTACGATATCGAAGTGCATCCGTCGCCCAGGCGAAGGTTACCCGAAGCAGTTCGCCCGCTTCGTGGCTTCCCAAAACCGCAGATGAACTCTCATCTCCATCACCATAGTTCCACCAGCAATCCCAGCCCTGGAGGCCAAAGACCCCAGAATGCCGAATTTGCTGCTGCAGCACTCCCGAACGTAGTCCAAGACCACTGGATGGAGTCGTGGTACTGCAATGATATGAACCTGAACTCGCCTCCAAATTCACCCAATTCCCCTATCGATTTTGTCGAAGATATCACGGGTGGAGCGGCTCATGCTGCTTTGACAGGCAACAGTGGCGGCAACACATCAGACACTAAATGCCAGACCTTGCCTGACTTCCTGTCGGATGGGCCGATAATTCATTCGTCGCAAAGGTTAGCTGATGTTGCAGCTGGCCTTCCCGCCGCTGCAAACTGGCAAAATCTGGACTCGCCAGAGGAAGATTCGCCGAGTTTGCAACTCTCACGGCTTCGTCTCGAAAATGAGCGCCTATGCATTGAGCTAAACGAAACTCGGCAAGCTCTGGGCGAACAGACGAGGCGTGCTAACGAACTAGAGAGATCTCTCGAGCAGACGCGCAACATAGAATCGGCATATAATCGAACAATGGCGCAGAATATCGGTCTCGTCGAAGAGAACCTAGATCAGAGTAAGAAACGCACAGCGGAGGCACAGAACCAGGTGGCCAAGCTAAATTTGCAAGTACAGCAACTAACGGTAAGTGGTCGGTGGTAGTGTGAAATCTTTTTGAAAACGATTATCATTTGTAGGCCGAGGTGAAACTACTGCGTAGAGAAAACGAATCGCTAAAGGATGCCGATGGGGCTGTTGGCGGCAGCAGCAGTAGTAGTACCACAACTTTAAGGCACAGACCGTCCAGAACGCATCAGTTTTCAAGAGAACTTCGCAGAGCCGCCGCAACAGCTGAAAACAATTTGAGGCAAGTCTAGTTAAATTTCCCTTTTATTGATGTTTTTTATGGGGTGCCGCGACACGATATACATTAAAGGGCGAATTTATTCCTATTTTGGTTAAAGAACGTAAAAAGGAAGTAAGATCTGAAAAGTGATCCGTCCACAAAAAACGATAAGAGACACAAAAAGGTTCACCTTCTTTTTCTTTCTGAAGTGATGGATCATTGCCTTTCCACCCTACGTGGGGTACGCCGATTTGAACTCAAAGAACTTTTGGGTCTACTCGTCACTGTGATAGCCAAATAAATGCTGTTGTCGTTGCATTTGTGTGATCCATGAATGTTAAAGCCTTCCTTTGTTTCGGGATTGTGCTGAAGTGGTGATTGACATTACCTTTTTGACAGGGTTCGCAGAATCTCTCCTTTCAACATGGCAATACCAACTGAGACGGCCGCGCTCTATTTTCCTAAAGATAGGATCTTATACATGGAGGCTTCCTCGGATCTCTGTACTTCTTATCTCTCTTTGTTACTCGTTCTGTCATGTGAAGCATCTTCATCTCAGCTGCCGTTAATTTGCTCTCATATTTCTTATACGCTGTCCAACATTGTGAACCATATATGAGTGCCGGACACACAACGGCGGAGAGCCTTCCTTTCAACTTAGGGGGCATTTTTCGGTCACAAAAGATGGCGGAGTTTTCTGGCCACTTCATCCACCCCACGCATACGCGATGATTGATGTCGTTATCACAGTTTGCTTTGCTTTTGATCATAGATCCAAGGTACTTAAACTTTTCACACTTTGGAAGCACATTTCCATCAAATTTAATGTCTGAAATTGGCTCGGGTGGGTACTTTTTCTTCTTTTGGCTAAAACGATACCCGTTCCCTTGTTAAACATTCACGCATATATCAAGTGCTCGCTGCAAGAATGTAAGGTCTTATTTTATGATGGCCCCATCGTGAGCGAAGAATAACTGCTGTACTCCCAGGTCCGTCAGTTTTCCTTTTAGCAGATAATCAAGGACTATAATGAAAAGCAAAGGACTTGGACGCTACCCAGGTGTAAACCGACTTTAATTGGAAACTCATCAGTGACTCCGGAAAGACATCTTACCCTTGTCTTTGCTCCCTCATACATGTTCACAATCATCCGCAAGTAGGATTCTGTAACTCCTCGTTTTCTTAGCGCCACCCATATCAGATCTCGTCATAGTCAATCGAAGCTTTTTCAGTATCAACCAGCACCATATGCAGATCTTTAAGGGCTCCACTCTGATCCTTATACTTTGGATTGCATCAGAGGTTGATTTACCCGCGAAAAAACCGCACTGGTCCTCAGGTAGCCTTCATTGTATTGGACACAGCTTGATAGAACGGTAGTTGTCACAGCTTCGTGTAACACCTTTTCCTTTGAACAAAGGAAGAAGATAACTTTCCCTACACTGTTTATGCCTTGGATCTTCTCTTATTAGTTTGGAGGATAATGTCGTGAGACAACTGGACCCGCTGTGAGGGTATCTGAGCCCGCCCAACCGCTTTTCGCATTTTGGAGTCCTTAGCCGCCTTCCCAACCTTTTACCAATTGGGAGTGGTTTCTTCTGGAAAGTTTTGCCTGAGAAACTCCTCATTCAAAAGTCCAGCACAATACTGCAGCCACCCTGTGAAAAATTTTATCCTCATCCACAAGAAGCTGGCCCTTAGCATTGTTGATGAACTATGGCGAACGAATCTTCTGGGCCTTTCTCCTCCTCTGAGCGGCAATATTGATTATTGTGGCCCCGTATGCAAGGTGCTTTGCCGAAGGTCCTACATGGTCTGGTGTGTATCAGCAGCCGGAGAAGAAACTTTCTCCAACGCCCTCCATTTTCTTTGCTTGAACCTGGACGCACTGAGTGATTTGGACTTCTAAATGCACGTTCGCTGTAGGTCACCCCTTATATCTTGTGCTCTCCACTAAACATCTTCATTTTCGTCAATGATGTGATAGAGGCAGTTTTGCGTCGTGTTTAAAAATGCTTCGCCTTTTTCTTTATCCAAATTGTACCAGCTGATTCTCCCGATACCTTTGCTTGTTTTTTTTTTTTTGTTAATTACATTTAAAAAATTACTAATCGCGTTTTTTGTTTTCAAAAAGCACATTTTGCCTTGATACTCAAGCAGTTTGTGCTTGTGTTAAAATTAGTTGATAAAATAGAAATAGGTCAGAAATTATAGGCATTTTAATTTTTTTTTTTTTTTTGAATACTAGGATGGACGGAGGCTAAAACTCCAAAATCTTTCAAAGATACCAATACGCCCACTATAGCAGGTATATGATACCGAAGTAGCCGATATTGGTTATGCCCGATTTCCACGTGCTTAAAAACCACCCATTTATGAGAGACACTATGAAACTGCCAGAACGCACTTCATAGTAGTAAATTTTCGCTCTCTCATAATACTTCTTGACTACAACTAAGTTAACTTATCAAGTAGCTTACGCTTCCATAGTGCTAATCGCATTGGATAGGTTGCTTTCCAGTGAATGCACCTACTAAGCCGTTCATTCATGCGGCTTCACCCTACGTCGCTAGATCGAAGGGTCTTGTTCTTTGTAGTCGTCGCTCGTTGTTAACATCGTTAAGAGTCTCGTTTAGAGTCCGGATCATTTCATTGCTGCAATGAACATGAAGGCGAGCATTTAGCTTTCGAGCGAAGTTTGTTACTTCTTCGCCCACGGTAGCTATTCCTAAATCTCTGTGAATATCGCTATTCCTAATATACCATGGAGCATTCACAATTGCTCTTAGTGTCTTGTTTTGGAAAGTCTGCAACATGGACATGTTGCTCGGTTTGGTACAACCCCAAAGTTGTATACCGTATGTCCAGGACGGCTTTAACACCTGCCTGTACAAGAGCAGTTTGTTATATGTGGTTAATTTCGAAAATCTTCCAATAAGCCAATACATTTACATACCCTGAGCCTAATCTCGAGCTCGTCACGCTTCTTCTTTACGTGTGGTTTCCACCTTAGTTTAGCGTCCAGTGTCATCCCTAGATACTTCGCTTCATTTGCATAAGGTATTTGTGCAGAATTTATGAACAGAGGCAAATTGTTAACCCTTCTGTAAGTGAAATTCACATGCGTAGACTTGTTCTCGTTAAGAGCGATTCGCCAAGTCTTCGTCCAGACACAAATTCTGTCCAATGCTCGTTGGAGGTTTCTCGTTGATGACTCGACTGATTCACCTGTTGCCAGGATGGCCGTATCGTCCGCAAACGTGGCCACGACTGTCTCGTCATCTAGAGGTTTATCTCTTGTGTAGAGCAGGAACAGGGTCGGACCGATGACGCTTCCCTGGGGTACGCCAGCCCGAATTTGCTTGAAACTGAAAAGGCATTTTAATGACATTTCTTTCTGACTGTACTTACTTTTCAAGCCTTTTGTCTTCTTTAAATTCAGACTGAAATTAAACAGTTTTGTGTGCGTATTAAAAAATTGTCCTTGTATACATTCTGATTTTTTTAATGGACTTTATAAATTTACCAAATTTCATCTTTCTACGACCAAAAGTTACAACATGCGCGGGTGTAGAATGAAGAGGTACTATAAGGTTTCCTTTTTCCATTTTGGGCCGGCTGCTAAAAGAAACGATGACTAGATGACCATTTACAATTGATCGGGCTGACAACAGCTTCTGGTTGACATTAAGTAAAAGCTTGTGTTGTTTGCGTTTCTTCTGCTGTTCGGCAGTCTTTTAAAACCAATACTTTTGACATTTCTATTGAATTTTTAAAGTGCCTGCAACTAAAATGTCGCTAATTTTTAAATCGACCTGGATTTTAACTGTTCCCCTATTCTTCACATAAACTTAAACTACAAATTGAAAGTCTTTTGGTAAGAAAAAAATTGATATTTCATATCTTGCCCATTAGAAAACCTAAGCCCGCTGGCCTGCCGGTACTTTCTGCGATCCGATCGGTGAACAAGCGGGCCATTGTTTCAAATCACGACCTCACCTAAAAAAAAAAAAATTTTGTTGAACCCTTCTGTAGGATAAATGTGATCAGTGAGGTTTTGGAGATACAAGTACATGGTCTAAGTTGCCAAAAGGACAAGGGATAAATTATAGAAATTTGTTAAATTGTGAGAGTAGGGCTGGGTTTTGTTTAACCCAATTTTATACACTATAACATGGTGTATCTTTAATGTTTGCATAATGTAAATGAATCTGTTGAAATTGCTAAACACTATTTAATTTTTGAGTATTAAGACTTTATCATGTTACAAAGCCCTGTAAGTTTCATGTTCTACTATTTAAAAACATGTTTTTAAGTTCAATATATTCATACATTGTTATTTTATTTGCTCAGTATTTTTTTTTTTGTATTACAGGCAACTCCTGACTGGTGTCGACAATCTCCGTCAATTGGCAGCTGATATTGAAACTACCGAAAGTCGTTTCGAATACGACGAAGCTTCTGCCTATCCACCGATGACTGATGATTTCCTCGACGATTGCGATGACTACGATGAGTATAGAGGTGGACCAGCGTTGTAATAAATTTTTAATTTATGCACTTATTTACTTTTACCCACGGAGAATCCACTTATAAAAAGAGATATATTATATGTTAGCTATTGACCGGTAACCTACTGTTTCTACGTGCGCATCCTTCCAGCTTAAAAAGAAAAACTAAACATGCACCGAAAGTGTTAACATTTTTCGAATCCATTTAGCGTTAGAAAATTTCCGTTTTAAATTTTAACTTATAACAAAAAAAAAAAATTAATGCGTTTTCTCAGTGTTGTACTTTTATTTTTCTTATATTTTAAATAATTTAGTATGTTTTATGTTTTGTTGAATTCCCAAACCTAGTTTTAATTCAACCTACTCGGCTTGGATCTCAAACAGAAAGAAAATAAAACTGAACCACGAGTGATAGAGAAATGAAATGAAAATAAATATTTATTGTGAAAACAAAGATATACGTATATAACTTATATTGCAAGAGAGGCAAATATTTCAGTTAATATTGTTGTGAACAAATTGTCGCTTTAGTTTTGTTCTAGTGCAAAAATAAGAAGGAGGTTGACAAAAAAAGTGGAAAAATAAATGTTTTAAGTAAGTTATGATTTTTATTATTGCTATCGACCTATTGATAACCTATGGCTTGTGTTGATACAACTGAAAGCAAATGCATATACATATATATAAAAATTCACATGTAGACATAAACATATAAATATATTTTAAACATAAAGAAAAAACTACTTATGGCAGAAAGTGATTAAATATAAAACAAAAAATATAATAAAAAAAAGGAAAAGCACTTATAATAAACTAAAAAAAATAATAATAAAATATTATGATTAAAAGTACACAAAAAATGAGCTGAGCGTTGTTCTATTTTAAAGACATTATTCGTAGAGCCTTTAGAGTAAAACCTACCTCTATTTGAGGAAGCGGTCATACGAGCAACAGATCCCTTCGCCTAAGCAACTAGACGGAGCATAATCTTTTGAGCTTGTGGCAGATTGTTTAAGACTCCGCTGGTGAACTGAATTGGCCCTGTTCAATGTTATGTTAAAACAGTGCTTAGCCAAATGTGCACTCGAAGCTGGTTGTGGTCAACTGAGGTTTGGTTTTTTTTAGTTAATGCGAATCCGGTTTAAGGCCCATGAATTAATTTTTGGATTATCTCAGCGATTGACTCAACTGTGTCGAGGACTGGGAATAAACCCATCCAAGACGGACATCTTGCTGTTTAACAGAAAAGGGCAATTTTAACCTTCAAGAAACCAAAAGTGGATGGAATTAAGCTATTTGTTTCTTATATGGAATTAAGTCAGTCGGCTTAGAGCCCTTCTTTTTCTCCTTCTAAGAAGCTAAAAGGTTTCCAAAATAAACACAATGAGCCTATCTGTTGGTCTTAATGAGTGGCATTTCATTTACAAGGACCGGGTTCGTAGTTTCCAAAGAACCCCTCCAAGTTTCGGAGTTAAACTGAGATTATACCAAATTTGGTGAGTTCATTTCGGATCAACTTTCGTGAAAAGTATGAACTTCTTTGAATGTTTTTTCTGTCTGAAATGGCAGTGGCTTTGCGTGTTTCTGTGAAAAATGATTTGAACTTCTTTTTTCTTTCTTCTTTTTGGGCACTCTTATAAATCTTTTTGAAACTACTAAAAAGAAGATGGGGGCCGTACATGTATACCCGGGTCCAAAAACTCTTTCGACGGGCCTTACAAAGACATGCATTTACCTACCTCTTCCTTACCTCATTTAGATTTTGGATTAAACAAGATTCAAATTTGAGTAGAAAAGGCTTTTTTGAGCTTGCGATGTGCTTGTTATCAGGCTATGACTACCCTTTCCTTAGCTTCTTCCTTAGTGACTTAAACTTCAAACATATCGGAATGAAGATAAAAAGAACCGCCTGATTGGGAACCATCAGCAGCAGAGCCTAAGATCTATGAACGCAGAAAATGAAAATGATATCGCACTCTTAAGCCTCAAATAAGCATATTTGTGAATCATTATAAAGTATTATACCAAATTTTATGAAAAAAGCAACTAAGAGGAGATGTTCAGCTGATTCTTAATTACTTACTTAAGGTGGCGCTACAGTTCGGGGTGGACCTAGGCCTCGTCCAACAAGCTTCGCCAGCCAGCTGTCTCTAGCTAGCTGTCTACCGTAGATTCGAAGATTTTCCGGGCCAGGGCGTTGGTGTCCATCCGCTCTAGATGACCCAGCCACCGTAGAGGTTGTTTTTTTGACTCTTTTGGCTAGGTTGGTATCGCTGTACAGCCCGTACAGTTCGATGTTATATCTCCTCCTCCACTCTCCGTCTATGCAGACGGGACCGTAAATCGTCCGAAGAATTGAGCTGATTTTGGTGAGTCACATTGTTTGGGGACCTGGGATTTAGTCTCGGTTAGCAGTGGTACGCTTTGGAAATATTGCTTGGAAAACTGATGATCCTAAAATCACGCACAATTATCATATTTTCATGCAAAATTTGAGTAGTCTCGTGTTCGAATCGAAATAGGTTTCCAATAAAGTTATACCGAAAGTATACTACCCCACACACCCAACCTTTCACACCTGCGTTCAAACGATGCTTTCCTTTTTTACACAATGTAAAAATTAATCACACAACATAACATAACATCAGTCATATCGACTCCTCAACCTGCGTTTCCACGCATTATTTCGACTCGACTTCACTAGCAATCGCAAAGTGTAGTCGAGTCGACCCAAACCAGTTTCGACTTTAGCCTCGGGTTCATTCATTTTAAGCCAGCGGGCCGACTACCATGTGCGAGTCGAATCGCAAATCGGTCACTTTGACAACTGGAAACTGGAAGTCAATGAGATGCGGTCCTCATCGTTTTGCATAATAACTCAAATCGAAGAAGCGGATCTCACATGAAAATTAATTTAGTGCGTTACGCTTCGCAGATCGTAATCGGCCCCCAGGTTGAAGCCAGGGTCGAAATCGACTAAGGTGATCTGTGATATGTGATGTCACAGTCTTCAAACTCTTTGTTAAGTTGGTTTCTTTTGCCTACTTTTCTCATAAAAATGGACTGTTAACTTAATTCTGAGTTCTTGTCTCGTATATTTAACCTCCAAAACATTTCTAGGGACTAAGCTAAGCTGGTTAAATGGAAGGTTCCACCGACTTAAGCCTTCAACCCAATGAATTCGTTACGTCAAAGTACACAACTGAGAAGTAACGTACGTCACGAAGTTCTTCTATGAACCGCTTCCCATAAGAACATGTTAATCTAACTAGCTGTCAGTTTTGCACTTCAACGTGACGGGCGCAACGGATTCATTGGGCTAACAACTTTAGAGCTGTTTAAAGAATTTAAAATAAATTTCCATGGTTAGAGTAGCTATGCTACCTCGAGAGAACCTACACCTTAATTGAATAAAACTAAACAAATAACACAATTTTTCATGTAGATTTACATCTCCATTATTCGTCAAGCACCTTTAGGCCTCTTGGAATTTTGCTTTCTTTTTGCCCATTGAGTTTTATCTCATTTGTCCACCACCGCGGTTCCTTGTCCTGTTTGTACTGGTGCTCCTTTGAAGTTACTAGCAATTATCCTAGCTTTACTAATCTATGGGTACGGCTAGAAGGTAAAGTGTATAGAAAACAAGCAATTGCAGCTACGACACTTTGCCAAAAAGTCTGAAAACTTTTTCTTTCAACGATGAAAATTAATTCTTCAATCAAAAGTGACAGTTTGTGTGTATCAGTATTTCTGCGGCAGAAAATCGTGCGGTTATTTGCTGCAAGTTGTCCAGTCATCGTGTGTACCAGTCATCGTGTGTCCAGTCATCGTGTGTTTTCTTTCTTTTCGCTGCATGAAAATTAAAGTCAGCCAAAGGCATTATTGTGATCGCCTCTTCCAAATTTATATGGGGTTTTAGGGAATCTCACACTACCTAATATTATAGTCTATCTGACTTCCTTTCCCATCGCTGTGATCAGATTCCGGCTTTGTTGTAGGACATTCCCATGGGAGTAAATTAGGGTGTATCTTCTCTCTATATATGGCACATTTTGGATTTCCCATACACATGAACCCACAAGCAACGTTTCATTTTTATTTTATGGACTTAGAAGGATAAGTCCTCGTCCCTACTTGGGATGCCTCTGAACTGGCAATATTCGATGCCTCACCTTGCATCACCATCTTTATAAATTGTCTTGGTTTGGAAAATCAATTGGCTTTCAATTATTGAAGACACTTACAAGGAGTTCCCCATCCCATTGAGCGTCATAGTAAATCTTGTAAGCGTATACCCTTGAAACCCGCCTGATATGAGGTGTTCCGCCATTTGATTACTTGTAGGTGCGTACAAGATCTTCTCGTCAACATCTCTTCAAGATCCTAGATTCTATCATTTAGGTTTTTAGCATCCCCATACTACAACCTTGAAGGTGGTTGCATTTTTTTTCTATCCCCCGCCCACCGACAAGATCTAACTGACAAGATCACTACGATGCAAACCACAAAAGCACTGTCTGGCGGGGTAGTGTAATTCCAGTGTAATTCTTATATCGTGAAAATCGCCAAAGCATTAATAATATGACAAGTGGAGTTGCCAAGCTACGTGTCTTTAGGGTCACTTGGTGTTAAGGTAGGGCCTTTTTACACAGGGGAAAAAGATAAGAATATTGGGTCCAATGGGACAGACGCAGCCTTGTTGCTCGTGTTCGTGTAAGGGCTCTTAAGTTTAATGCAGGTGTACCTAGACCGACGACGCTCGTGTAAGGCCTGGCATAGTTGACTTCTAGGACGTACTCAATTTTTTTTTCCAGCGATATTCCTTCCCGTCGGTCGGTGAATTTCAAACGATTTTACACTTGTATTTGTACCGGCCACACAGATAAGCGGGTGGACATTACCTACTTACTCTATTTACCAATCGGTATTTTATCATGTGCCCTTAGAACTTATTTAATTTATTTTTTATTGCTCAACTGTGTATTTGTAGGTGTAATGTGCTTTACTCCTCTACAAACAAACAAAAAAGTCAATGCTCCCGCCTGAATCAATTGATCTTGAACTTGCAGCAAAAAAATATTTCCCTTGCATGCTTTCCACTCGCTTAAGCCTATTGAAATAAATCCCATTCAATAAAACCGATTTGTTATCATGTCAACATTCCAAATCGTACAACTAGTATCGTACGCAATTCAGCCAGCTTACAGCGTATACTCGTACGTACGCGTATGCGTAGCTGATATTGCTGTAGGTACTTGATATGCGACTAGGCGGTTTCCAGTTCCACCACTCACTATGTTTACAATGCACGCACCCTCTTCAAGCTTCCCCGGGGTGGACAAACTGTGGTGACTCTATCTAATTCAATCAGTTCATCCAATTTAAATATGGAAAAGTGGAATTGTGTTGTGCTCGCCATTCAGATTCAGTTGTTCATAGGAATTCCAACAGAACGGTTGTTAGTCTGTTACCTACTCGGTTGGTTGGCATGCCTTGAAACTGTTCCGATCTAGCTGATCCCACGTACAGAAGCCAGAAAAGTGTTGTAGTGTACAAAACCTAGTGTAGTGTTTTCGTCGCAAATTAATTGATTGCAGAAAAAGGAAATATTTTTTTAAAATCACATCAGTGATCTGTGTAAAATTTGTTTAGTTTTTGAAGTTATTTTGAAGTTATTACTTGTGTTATTAATAAAATAGTAATACAGAAAAGAACAATGGCTCCCAGAAAGTTACTAGGTAAGAGTTTTGTAGAAATAAAGCATTAAATATTAATGTAAAGTACTAGTTTAGTAAGTAAAGATAATGTGGTGGCAAATTTATGAAAACTATTTAATTGTTTACTTATATAAAATGTTGAAATACTTAAAAAAAACTCCTTTAAACATTTTATAATGGAAATTTGATTTTTAAACGGTTGCAACCAAAATTTTGAACATAGGGCGATGTATGATTTAAAAATCTCAGCAATGTTAAATTAATTAAGTAATCATAGTCCAAACCGATGCTTCTATGTGGATCCGTGGATCCGGACTTAAAAGTGCAGCTTAGTTTACTATGTTTCCGTATGGGAAACAGCCGAGAAGAATATGCTTTATGTCAACATCAATAAGTCACAGAAGCATCCGGAATAAATACAATTTTGTGATTCTTCAAGCCATTTAACTATACTGTCCGTCTGTCCGTCCGTGTTTTCTAAAAGTACATAATTCGTTATCAAGCGAAAATGTGATCTGATGACTTTAGTGAATTAAGGGAATTCATTTCTTTGAACACTAAATATTTCACTGGAACTAAATTGTTTGCAGCTTCTGTAATTCAACATTATATTACTTATTAAAGTGTTTTGCCGAAATTGGTATTACTAAGTGAATGACCCAAGTTTACAAGTCTTTAGGTCATATTTTTTTATTCTTTAGCGGGTCATAAGCCGGGTGATAAATAGCTATAAAATATTTCTATGGTCGAAAACAAAACAACACAAATCTGAACTTTCTTTATACCATATAAAAAAAGAGATAAGACTACATGAAAATACATTTGTACACAGTTTTATCACTCGTCTTCTTATGTTATCATTATATGCAATATCAGTATAGTTGCCAAGATAAGTGTGCCTATAATTGATAAATCAAGCACAACGTTCCCGTCTCTCGGCCAGTCCCGGTACGTCTAGATCCTACCTTTGCGCATAAGACCACATCCATCCTAATCTTATCAAAGCTCACCATAGCATGGAAACTATATTATGTCAACAAAAATAGCAACACGAGCCACGAGCGTTGTTGATAGCATTAAAATTCTTTGTAGATACGACATTAATTTTTTCTTAATTTTGTTGTAAAAATAGATGATTTGTTTTTGCAAAAATTCAATTTAAATACTACTGAGCAACGTGCCACTTCCCGATAGAACCATGAATGAGGGCAATCTTCTACGCTATTATATTTATAAATAGGAATATTAGAGATAATGATTGTTATCATAAAAGAAGACCCCCGGTAAGATTTTATAAAGCCTTGTTTCATATTTAGCAAAAGTCAATGTTGATAACAGGGCTATCAAAAACGGCCCATACACGCATGACAAAAATTATTAAAAATAATTATTTTTCGCCAAAAATTGTGTTATTATCGCATAATGCAACAGAGGTGCAATAGGTCAAGGGACTATATACATTCATGAGGCAGTTCAAGACTATTATTAGTTTAGAAAAAAAACAGATCTTAAGACGAAATCTAAAAATAAAAACTGATTTTGGAAATGCTTAACATATGTAAGTCAACATTATGTTAGAGGACCTTAGGTTAGGAGAAAAACGGTCCTAAACCGTGAGAAAAAATTTACTCTACAAAGGGTTTTTTTCTCAGGAAAAAAAATGAAGCACAGGATATGATAATGCACTTGTGTGTGATAAAATGGAAGGAGGCGGACTGATGTAAAAATAAATCACGCTTAGTTTTAGTGTTTCTGTAGCTACTGTAAAATCAAGATAGAAATAAAATCCTTAGCGTAGTGGCTGATCTTTCAACCTTTACTGTAAAGGTGGTTTTACCTTTAATCAAATTGTGAACACAATTTGAACATAAAAAAGCTTAACCCCAAGTTTACGCGCTCACTGAACTCTTTTTTAAAAACATTTTTGTCTTCGCTTCACACACAACACCATATAGTTCGGCAAGTAGGGTGTCGTAGGGAACACTTTATTTTTTTTAAATGTAAAAACACCCAAAAAAATTTCTTAACGATTTGTTGTTGTTAAAAAGCCATCAATTCGGGCGATACGGCCTTTCATTCGGACTTTGTCTGTGACGCTTAACAGCTTGAGATTTGGTCATCATGTCACTTTTTTGGGCGTTATGACATTTTTAAATTTGGGTGTTATGGTGTTGGGCGATAGGACCTAACGCGAAATGAAAAATGGTCTTGAAGCACACAACTATAACGCTCAAATATAAAAATGTAATAACCCCCAAAAAATGTCTTAAACAATTTTTTGTTTAAAAAAAATCGTCAATTTGGGCAATATGACATTTCATTTGGACTTTGTGGCGCTTTACACCTTGAGGTTTGGGCGATATGTCACTTTTTTGGGCATTAGGACATTTTTAAATTTGGGCGTTATGGTTTTGAACTATAAGGCCCAAAACAACAAGTTCGACAAATTCACAAATGTCATAATTCTCAAAAAAAATTAGGAAAGAAAACTAAAAAATCGCGTGGTTTGAAAAATTTTTAAATTAGACATATACCGTGTATGTGTACGTGTTAAAATCCTGGTAAACAAACAGTGTTCGGGTGGTTCTTCAAAAGAGAAAAAATACTCTGAGTGTCTCTTCAACACATACACCGGCCGGCCTTTGGCTTGGTGTGGATTCAGGTGCTCTGGGCGCCCCTACGCGGCATATTTGGGCTTTGTAATGCTCAAATATGCCACTTTTATATTTGGGCGGTATTTCGCTTTTTTGGGCGTTATGCCTTTTTTTGGCGGTATGGTTTTGCGTTATTAACGATTGTCATAATACCCAAAAATTTCTCAGATTTTGTTGTTGCAAAAAAATCTTGGATCTCGGCAAGACGTTTATTTTAATTGGCATTGTGACGCTTTCCGTCTTGAATTTTGGGGATACAGTAGACTATCGATAACGTGAACAATTAAAAATCAGGAGTTCACGTTCACGGGAGAGTTTACGCTTGCGAAGGTCAAATTTTAATAAATGAATAGGACAAGCCTACTGTAGTTTTTCTTTTTAAAACGTCAAATTTTAACAAATTAAAAATGATGGCTTTTTGCTATTACTTAACAGTATTATTAAAAAAAATTAAATCAATTTATACGTTTCAAACAAAAAGTTATTTAATATAAAGTTATAGCTATAGTTATAGTTATAGTTATAGTTATAGAAAACTAATGCCCTTTGTTTCCTTTTTCCTTTGTTCCTTTGTTTTACTCTTAAATTTGTCTCAACCTTTTTTTAAATTTGTTCCACCCTCTTTGTTAACGCCACAAATAGAAGACGAAGTCATATTTTTTGCCAAACTTGTTGATCTGAGTTCCCGAGTAAAGTCCAAAAAGCCATGTTGCGTTGCTGCGTGCGTTCGATGACAAGCAGAGTAGAAACAACGGGCGCATATGGGGCAAAACGAAATGTTACTTCAAAACTTCACCCCACGTTCGACCGTAAATATCGTAGACGCATCTACAACGCAAAAGTAGATCTACTTTCTACTTTTGCGTCCGTTGAACAACCTATAGAGTATAGTTCTCTTGTCGTCAGTAGCTTGTGGGGACGGAAAAGAGTTGTTTCTGTTTCTTGTCAGAAAAAAAACAGGTTTGCGTAGAGTAGAGAGGTTTGAGTAGAGAATGTGATGTTCTTTGGTATTATTTCAGTTTGTCGCGATAACTCGCAAGTTGTTGGTTTTTAACATGCACAAAGACACGAGTGCACCACCTTGGATATATTTGTGATGGAATAAGCAGAAATAATTTTATTTTCATTGCTGGGCAACTTGGTTCGTTTTTAAAAAGCATCTTTTCTGCTCGTTTTTTTCCAAATATCTTTCAACAGAAACTTAATGTGTTTGAGATGATACTTTACAATTTCCTACCCCAAAACGCAAAGCGGCATTTCGTTTTGCAAATTTTCTGCGTGCGTAGTTTGACGTAAAGTATCGTAAACGCATAGCAAAGGCCATAAACGTACGCACGCAGCAACGCAACATTGCAATTCCAGCATAAAACTGATCCACAGAAATGGATCGTTCAGTGAATATTAATCCGGTATTATTCTGGGCTTAACCTGCCAAATTGGGTGAGCTAATCCCGGATCAACTCTGGTGAACAATATGAACTTCTTTGAACGTTTTTTTTTTATGTGAAATGGCAGTGGCTTGAAAACCCAGGAATTCCAAATCGATTCACACCACCTCTTCATCGATTTCAAGGCCGCGTATGACAGCATCTATAGAGACGAGCTATATAGCGCAATGTCTAGTTTTAGCATCCCTGCCAAACTCGTCATTCTGCGTAGGATGAAATTCACGCTGTTCTGTCAAGGTCGGCAAAGGACCTCACCGACCCCTTTGATGTCAAAAAAGGATTTAGACAAGGCCCGGCCCGGAAAATCCACAACGCAGGGATGGCGCGGTAGAAGAGCACCGAGACTCAGGTGGCGCACGCAAGTGGAAGGGAACCTCAGCCAACTTCGCGTGCGGAATTGGAAACGACAGACAGAGCTGGAAACGACAGACGCCGAGACAGAGCCGGCTGGCGAAGCTTGTTGGCTGATGCCCAGGCCCACCCCGGACTGTAGCGCCACCTTAAGTTAGTAAGTAAGGCAGTGGTTTTGGGTGTTTCTGTGAAAAATGACATCTGAAAATTGCCCGAACTTGTTTTCCTGTTTCGATAATTTCGAGAGTCGGCTGAGTTAACTCTAGATTCATTTTGCTCGTGGTTTAAGCTGGACTTAACTCAGCACTGAAAAACCGGCCCTAAATGACAAAAGCTTTGGTTTCTTTGAGGGCATATGAGACAATAATGAAAGAAAAATCTTACTGTTAAGACAATCAAAATTAATTATTATAAGAAACAAACTGACACAAACTGGCGTGCTACCAACTGAAAAGTGTACAAGTTCGTCTTGTATTGTTCCAAAAATTGGAAATTTCAAGCTTAAACAAAGCTTGCTCAAATAGTTTACTGCGTTAGCGAGAGGCAAAAACTGTTAATGTTGTTCACGTTTTAGAGTGTTCATGATTTGTTCACGTTTAAGAGATGTCAAGCAAAAGAAAAATCTGTTCACGTTATCCGGTGTTCAAATTAGCTGGTATGTTCACGGGAGTCTACTGTATATCGCTTTTCTGGGCGTAACGACATTTTAAAATTTAGGCGTTGTGGTTTTGGGCGATAAAACCTTACGCCAACAGCAACGTGGACAATTCAGTCTGCTAGAGTAAAGTTTTCCTAAGGGCCTCATCATAGCTCTTATAGGTTTGCCTCATTGAAAATTGTATTTTTATGTTTTAAAACGACCAAGAGTCTTACAGACTTGCTTCCCTAGCAAAAACTTATAAGTTATATTAAAATTTTTCTTAAATATTATCTTTAATATTTCACTTATCATTGGTCTTTGAAGAGTATTCAGAATGTCAAGATTGTTGAACGAAACAGACAAAATAACATTACACACGTGTTGAAAAATGAAAGGATCGGCATTATCCAAATGCTAAGTCTTACAGCTTATCATAGCCATTAAAAACCCGATGGGACCTACTACCTATTAGTTATTTTTCACTTAGGCCGATCAAATACTTTTATTTTTTCTATAAAATTGAATTTTTGATGAGATATGCAGGACACTCACGGTTTCAAAAATACTGACGATAGGTAAATGAGATGTAAATGAACCCAACCGTATTTCTTTTTCGGATTTTTTGACCACCTTTGGAACTCCCACGCATGACTTGTTCTGGAAACTGAGACCCACCTACCTAGCTGTGCAAATGGATCTTATAACAATTTAACCTCAACTCTCTCTGTTTATTTTTGTATGGCTTCAGAGGTTTGCCGGTCTTTACGTAGCGGTACCTTAACGGTTTCGAGAATACTCCCAAGTATTGTGGGTACCGCCATTTTTTTTAAACTATAAAAGACGGACGAAGACGGGCAACAACTAGTGAGAAAGTGCAATACATGTCTGTAGTAAGCTTTCTAGGTAATTTGAAGCCATATTTTTAATTTTATGAGTCGGCCTAGAAACTAAAAACAAACAATGCGTACATAGTGTGAGGTGTGCAAAATGAATATTTGAAATGACTGGCCAATGTAGTTTTGAAAGTTAAAGTCTTCGAGCAAGTCAAAATACTTATAAATTAAGTCTACCTATTGAGTTAATTAACTACAATCTTTACATCTCTGAATGATAAATATTTTTATTACCATGGGTTGGGGTAGAACTTTTTATACGTCTATATAACAACCTAGAAAACTAAAAAACTACATTTTTCTAACTAGCAAAACACCCATTGAAAATACTCACATAATTATTTTACTAAACGTTTTAACACATATTTAACCTATTAAATTATAAGAAAAAAAAAACATTTGAGTCACAATTGGTGTTATTGTGTAGTTAAAACTATAAATATACACTTGAAAGAATGTAAACATACTAAGCCGGACGGCCGGCGTTATCAGCACGTTACGATTCAGTCAACCGAGAGGTCGAAACGTGACGCGCTTACATATTTTTTCCTTGTTTACAGAAATGATGTTTGATAAACCGAAGTCTCAAGCGAGGCAATTCAAAGGCATTTTTGCATGAGCAACAAAACAGTCGCCCTTAACAATAAAGACAAGCTCGAAAAGCATTTGAAGCAGAATAAAAATTGTTGCTCGTATTAGAGCTCTGATAAAACCCCATACAATATATTCAACGAAAGAAGAGTTTTGTCGCTCGTATAAGCATGGTTTTAACTCGGCCATGCATGAGCGTTAAAATAGTTGTGTCTGCGTCTATCGCTCCTAATTAGACCCAATGTGACTTGCACTGCGCTCATCTCAACTGTCGATGGCGACGACATTGTTGCCGTAGGGAGATAGGAGAGCTCCTTTGGCTTTCTTTTCATAGGCGAAAAATATCGAATTTACTTAGGGTGAGTGATAAACTTTTGAAATCTTTAGATTTTCTTCTTTGAGGGAGACTGATCGTAAGATTAGAGTAAATAAGCGGTTTCAGCTGTCTCTAGCGTGTGCCTCATTGATATTGAAATATATGTGCGGAGCAGAGCTCAAAGATAAAACGGTTTGTCACCCATCATGGTAGACTGATTTATTGTGAATACATCTGTTTTTATGGTTCACACCAAAGTAACAAGACACAGGTAGGTACCAATAATGTGACAGTGCGTTACCCTAACTCGATAAGCTACAAAGTCCCAACTGCGGCTTGTCATTCATTAAACCAATGTAACGAAAATGACGACAACAAACGGACTTTGAACTATCACGCACCCATGTAGTGCCTCTTTGATTAAATAAAAAAAAATGCGTAGGCAGAGCAAAGATTTCTCGATTACAGGAACAGCTAACATTACAGCCGTGCGTCGATAGGGTGCTGCAGTTGTGGATAGTCTTCTTTGAACCCTTTCTTGGAGTTCGAAATTTATGCATTTTTGATATGTACAATGTAAATTTGTTTCACATGGCCCAAATCATAAGCAAGCATCAATCTGAAATGCCATAAATAAGGCCAATTTCATGTATCTTGGAAAAAGTAAAATATAATTTTTTTAACATTGCTTTCATTTAATAACGCCTCCAAATAAAACTGTCTTCATTTTGCCTTCGCAAACAAATTGTTGAAGTGCATCTAGCGAACAATATTCAATATATGCAATATATTCTTCTATTGACCACTGAGATTCTGAAAAAATCTAGGAATATTCTCTCCCAACTAACATCCACTTGAGAGTTACACTCTACTAATAACGTCAAAATAGCTCTTGTTATGCTCTTTGACGTTACTCTTATAATGACCTTGATACCCTTTGAGCATAAAATCTTGTTATAAGATCCAAACATGCTCTTATAGCACTTTTCTTAAAGGAGTATCACTCTTATAGCGCTTCACTCTTTTTACAAGAGTATATTTAGCTCTTAAAAGACTCTTGTTATAAGATTTCTACTCTTGTAGAGTCTTCGGTCATTGTCTGCAAAAAAAAGTACAACTTTTTCTAGCTAGTGCAGCACAATTTAAGCACGCACAAAGTAGCTACCTTGAATAAAGTTACTATTTTAAGGGTGACTTTTAACGCATTTTCAGTCACTTACAGAGTATTTCAAAATATCGCAACGGAAGATTACAATTCGAATTAAACATAAACTGTAAACACATATCTAGTAGGTATTCTATTACTCACATATAGAATCACTCACCGAAACAGTATCAAGACCGAAAGTTGGGTAGAGCCTATAATAACCAACATTTATCTGCCCACATTTGACTTAAGAAAATAAAATTATTGACAAGGGCGCCCTTAAGTTTGTATTGTTATGAAATTTGAATGTTTTACTTTTATTTCTCCCAGAGCAAAAAATCTGTTTGTGATCAGAAAACTATACTTCATAATGATATGCCACATTACCATGCCACAACCTGAATAAATTTGATGGTTTGGAAACCATTTTTGTTTTCGACACCATCAAATTTTTCAGAATAGGGTAAACATTTCATTTAAAGCGACTTATATTTTCACACAAGCTTAATTTTAACTTTTATTTTCGTATCGCCAGACCGGAATGCATTAATTTATTGCTTTGAATGCCAAGTACCTCTCGTTGCCGTAGTACGCGTCAAGTAGGAGTCATTGCTATTCAACTGGACTTTGCTTTTGGTCGTGGATATAAAATTAAGCTGCGCAGTACAATTTGCATTTTCCATTTTTTCCCTAAGTGATACTAGACTAATTGACACGATCTTAGCCTAGGATAGAAATTGCTTTAATTGGGGAAAATAGATTAAAGTGTACAGTGCTAAATATACGAATATGACAATATGAGTACATTAATATTCATAGACTTAAAGGGGAGGGCACACTAGCACCAGCCATGAAATATGCATGGCTCTTTAGGTGCAGAACATTTGACATTGACTGGTGCTGCAAAGCATTGACATATTCGAATAATTGAAGGGTTAATACATAAATTGGCGATTTTTTTATTATCAGCTTTCTAATTTTATTTTAGTTAAATATTTATTTTTTAGTAGGCCCGCCTGTGGTGAACTCGATGTGTATACTTTTGAAAAAATGCGTCAAAAACTACACTGATAAAGACTTAAAACTGTGTGCTGCTTTTATTTTAATGCGTCTTTTTGGGCTTAAATAAGTAAAT
Source organism: Neoascia interrupta (assembly GCA_947623515.1). Taxonomy (NCBI): domain Eukaryota; kingdom Metazoa; phylum Arthropoda; class Insecta; order Diptera; family Syrphidae; genus Neoascia; species Neoascia interrupta. The sequence goes on from OX392463.1 coordinate 140,507,680, forward strand.
CTTTAGCCATTTCTTTTCAAGGATATTCAAAAACTGACATTCAATATTTCTAGTCGATTTCGATACTTTTCCTTCCAATGGAAAAGTGCCTATCAAAAATTATCAAAAGGGAAATTTCGAGAACATTGCTCATTTGTATAAGCAGGCTAACAACAGGCTCTGACAGCTAGAATTAATTATTATACGCTGATTGTGATTTTCGGTTATCTAGGTTTTCGGACTTTAAGATTTTCAGGGTTCAAGGTTTTCGGGACTTTGGGCTTTCGACTCACTAAATTTTACTGCATAACAAAGTGCGGTATCTTTTGTGTTTAGGTCGAGAGGGGAAAGATGCAAAAGCACATTAAGGGCGTTGCGGCAGACCTTAGGGCACCGATGTTAGCCTTGGAAAAAGCGTATACCTATCAATTTTCTAGGCGTAAGTCCTTGCTATTAAAAAACCTAAGTTCCCAACACAAGATGAATAAATGTTGTTTATATTTATCTTCTCGTACAAGGCTTTTGACTCCCATGCTATTTTATCGAAGCTTGTCCTGGAAACAGTAATGGCCATCCAAGAACAAGCCAAAACGAATAAGCATACTCACCAGGGGCAACTTCGTCATTCATAGGGCCTTAATCATTCTGTGGTGTGAGTAAAAGACTCTTTAACAACTTTACTCAAAACCGAGCTTGAATCCTGGTGAACCCATTTGTGCATTGCTCCAAAAAAGTTCTTTATTCCAATACCGGACCAACCTGGACAGGGCTTATTTAAAAATCTTCACTGGAATTGTCAGCGGCCATTGCAAACTGAAGAAACATCCTCTTCGCATCGGCCTTACAACGAACGCAACATACACTTTATTTAGAGAGCAATGAGTCCTCTTTACTCATAATCATGGATTGCCAAACATCCCTGCGTCTGAGGAAAAATATCGTAGGTGAAGACATTATTCCTTCGGTAAACCTAGCCGATATTCCTCCAGAGAAGATCCTTGTCTTCCTGACTGCATCCGGAATGAAAACTTATCTCTAGGATATTTAGGGAAGGCACAATTGGTTGCTTTTTTATGAGACCGCAATGCTACAGCCCTTTCAGGAAGACTTTCCCGGCTAACAATCTAAGATAATCTAAACTAGGCTTGAGCTATGATTATTTCGTAGAAGGTCTGACTAATGGAACTGTTGATTCCCTTTAAGAATTGGCTGCACTGCAAGGAAATGTGTCTTAATGTAAACGATGTGGAGATGGAGATGTGTCTTGTTGCTAGCTTTACCATCTTTCCGAAGGATTGGGACCAAATCTCCAATCGAATCACATGCACCCGGTGGTCACCATGCTGAGGTGAAAATAGGTCTTGATAGGTAATTTTTTTTGGAAAAACAAAGCGTTCAGACGCCTTTTTTTCAACAACAAAGCATTAGTGAAGCCTTCGTGTGTATTGGGGCGAAAGCGGCGATCATGGGTTTAGTAGTAAACGGGGGCAAATCCAAGTATATGCTGTCATCAAGAGGGAACACCCAACACCGACGTCTTGGACAGAACATCACCATAGACAGCTATAACTTTGAGGTAGTTAGGGACTTTGCCTATCAGGGTTTCGTCTCTTCGTTTGATCCCGACGCTGGGATCAAACGGAGTTTTACTCTTGTCAATAGCTATTTCTTCTCTAAGAAGGCAATTAAGTAGCAAAGCCCTCTTTCGAGCAACTTAAGGGTCTATTCTATTTAAAAGACCCTCATCATCCCAGTCCCAGTCCTGCTTTACGGTGAAGCGTGGACCCTGCCAAAGGCTGATGAAAACACTTTAGGCTGCTTCAAGAGGAAAATTCTTCGGACGATTTATGGACCCGTCTGCATAGACGGAGAGTGAACGAGGATAGATATAACATTGAACTTTACGGGGTGCACAGCGACACCGACCAAAAGAGTCAAAATACAAGGGCTCCGATGGCTGGGTCATCTAAAGCGGATGAACACCAAGACCCGGCCCGGAAAATCTTAGAGTCCACCTCGCAAGGATGGCGCAGTAGAGGTGTACCAAGACTCAGATGGTGCACGCAAGTGGAAGGGTGCCAACTTCTCAGCCAATTTCGAGTGCGAAACTGGAGACGGCTAGCTGGAGACAGAGTTGACTGGCGAAGCTTGTTGGATGAGGCCCAGATCCAACCCGGATTTTAGCGCCACCTCAAAGCTAAAAAAGGCAGATTGTTTTAGAAAAAAAGCTGTCTACCTTTTTATCTCGCGGGGCTGGAGCCTTTGAAAACTTCGGTTGACAGAGTGCCCCAATCGGGATTGGAATTCACGACCTCCTGCCCACACAATAGTCCGACCACTAATCACTGTATTAATAATCCAACACATACTTTTTTAATGCAAAGCATTGGTACCTTGCATTAACTGTGACATGACACATGAGCCATTTAGATGTTTATAGGCAACTGGTTCACAATTTTTTTTTTATTTGAAAACTTATCTGGTAAAATTTGGATTTCCGAAATTTTTTTGCGAAGAACTTTTTTATATGTATTTTTTTATATCCTTTTTACTAAACATAATACCTTTATTTTTAACTTTTCAGCTCCCTCAAGGTTGAACCAAGCATTCCGTACGCTATCAAGCATTAATCCGACAGCGCAGCCTGCTGTTCAAAATGACATGCCTGAATGTGAATTCCGTCCACCAGCTTACAAGGGCCCCAGCTATGAAAAAGTCACGGACATCCGCAAAAAGCATCTTACGCCCAACATCGTTTCCTATTACAAGAAACCTTTGCTGATCCACAGCGGACATATGCAGTGGTTGTTCGATCATGATGGAAGGCGATACCTTGACATGTTTGGGGGCATTGTGACAGTTTCTGTGGGCCATTGTCATCCGTAAGTCTTTTAAGAAGTTTTCAACGACATATTTAGCATATTTTTTTTAATTTTTTTTTCCAGCAAAGTAACCAAAGCTTTAGAGGAGCAAATTAACACTCTATGGCATACCACCAACATTTATATGCACCCGAAAATCCACGAATACGCCCAACGGTTGACGGACAAGCTTCCTGGAGAGTTGAACCAAGTCTACTTCGTGAATTCGGGATCGGAAGCTAATGATCTCGCCATGCTTTTGGCTCGTCTTCACACTGGCAACTATGACATCCTTACGTTCAAGAATGCCTATCACGGAATGTCACCGTACACAATGGGCTTGACTGCTCATTCCACTTGGAGATTTCCTTTGCCTGGCATCAGCAATGGCATTCATCATGTCATGAACCCCGATCCGTATTTGGGCATTTGGGGCGGAGCAAGTTGCCGAGACTCACCGTGCCAAACGGATCGCAAATGTGAATGCAATTCGGAGACTGGTTGTAGGGCTGGAACTGAGTACTACAAGCAGTTGGAGCAAGTCTTTAAGTTCTCACTGCCGCGTGGTAAGGTCGCTGCCATGTTTGCAGAGTCTATTCAGGGGGTCGGCGGAACTGTGCAGTTCCCAAAGGGCTACATTAAAAAGGCTGCTGAGCTAGTTCGTGCAAACGGTGGAGTTTTTGTGTCCGATGAAGTACAAAGTGGATTTGGCAGAACTGGAGAGCATTTCTGGGGATTTGAAGGGCACGATATTGTTCCAGATATTGTCACTATGGCAAAGGGTTAGTTGAAACTTTTTTATATCTTAATTTCAATAACAAGTCATTTCCATTTAAGGTATCGGCAACGGTTTTCCGCTAGCTGCTGTCGTAACAACGCCAAAAATCGCCGAGTCTCTTGGTATGGCGTTGCATTTCAATACTTATGGTGGAAACCCAATGGCCAGTGCAGTTGGTCTAGCTGTTCTCGATGTCATAGAAGAGGAGAACTTGCAACAAAATTCTCTTGAAGTTGGAACCTACTTGCTTAAGGCTTTGGAGGATCTAAAGCAGCGTTACGACATCATTGGTGATGTCCGAGGCAAGGGCTTAATGATCGGTGTTGAATTTGTATCAGATCCTGTAACTAAGACGCCACTAAGTGTTCCACATGTTTTAGAAATTTGGGAGACGTGCAAGGATCTGGGAGTTCTGTTCGGACGCGGAGGTATCAGTGGAAATGTAAGTGAAAAAAACGCAGAAAAAGCATCCCAATACTAACCAAACTTTCAGGTGTTCCGAATTAAGCCACCAATGTGTGTGACAAAGGCTGATGTTAAGTTCGCTGCGGACGTGCTCGATAGGGTTTTGTCGAATTATTACACCAAAAGATCATAAGGTTTTGTATTTCCCAACAAGGTGTAGAATGACTCTGTAGAAGCACGTATGAGTTTGCTGAGTGCACTTTTTCTGCCTTATTTTTTCGCGGTTGTGATCTCAAGATCGCCAGTTCCTCTTAAACTGTATTCATTGAATAGGTGCTTTACTAGGTTTAAGTTGCAATAAAGAAGTCGCTGCTATTTTTTTTAAATAATTGGCTGTTCTGTTCATGTTTATTTCAAAAACTTTTCGGAAAATTAAAACACGCAAGTATTCGGCTTGGGGAATTGACATTAATCATGTTTTTGTTTCGTAACATGTGAAAGTGGAAAAGAGTATAGGATGAGATCAGTAAAAGCCCAATAGTGACCTCGTTCTTTGAAAAAGTAAGAATGTAAAATGATACAATACTCTCTTACTAAATACAATACCTTATAACAGATTTAAAATACTTGTTGGGTTCATATTTTTTAAACCAAACCTTTTTTGTTTCCAGGTTATGCGCATAAAGCCACCACTCTGCGTAAATTTCGAAGATGTGAACTTCGCCTTGAATGTCCTGGAGTCAGTATTAGCTACTCATCATATTAAGAAACGCCGTAGCTGGCATCGTAACATTCGCAAATGAAACGCCAGTACTAAACGAAGGCAATAGCTGTAGATTTAACTTAACTTAAGGTGGTACGCCTGAGGTAATCTTAGACCACGACTATAGAGGTATCACATTAAATTTAAACAAAACTGATTTAAGTTTTCGGGATAGACCCAACAAGGTTGGGGGCGTATTATGAAAGGAATTTGATTGATTCTAAGCCAGAAAATTGGTGCAAAATTATGGATTTGAATAAAAATGAAAGAAATCTGAAATTACAACTGATAGGGATTGTCGGTATGCTTTACATTATGTGCCTGAAATAAAAATATGAATCTATAAATAATTTTTTTCAATCATGATCAATAAGATCCTTATGTATACAAGAATAAACCTTGGAGACCTACATCGACAGTTGAGATAACCCCGAAAAAGAATTCGACTTATGGGAGCGAAAGGAAGGCCTCGGATAAGACTCAATGTTCTCAAAAACTGTATATCGTTGTTCGTCAAAGGCGGCTCAAAAAAATGTGCCAAGCAATCTGTAGAGTAGAAAAAGGAAAAAAAGTCAGTCATGTCTATATTTTTTTCTTACTGCTTATATCGGCAATGATTAAAGGGATGTTGGCCTTGATTTTCGAACTTGATTTTTGCCTGAGGTTCGTCGAATAAAACTTAATTTTACTTTTATTTAACACAATCAAACACTTTATTTATATTTATCAATCAAAACTTATTTAAATTCAAATCACATAATTCAACTTTGCTACTTAGAACTCAACACTTTATTCCAATTCAATCACTTTTGACTTTAATCTCGATTTTTACAAGTAAACGTTTCGAATATAACTGTGCCGTACCAGCACGTCATCCGTGTATTTTCACAAATTCTGCGTTTTCTAGCACTTTCTATATTTCACCTTTGTTAATTTTCCATTCGTATTTTCCCACTGGTACCTACTTTTCCAATGGAAGGGAATTCTATATCGAAATTCGAACTTCGAACGGCAGTTTGCTGTCAGGTGACCAGAATGACAGTTGGGTGAGTTCGAAATGTGAATCGGTGGGCGCATTCAGCAACTCCTGCATATCTTTTTACCTCTTATTACCACATCACAATATCTATTACTGCTAGTCCCCTCGATTAGAGTTTTTTTTTTTGGTTTTAGATATCCCACTACTAAAAATTATTGTTCTCAATGAAGGAAAGAGCTGGATAGAAAATGAAAACATTCTTCTCCTTGACATGGTTTATATGTTCTTCATTCACTTGAAAGTGATAAAGTTATGGTTGTTTCACAACATGATCAAGAGAGCGAGCGAGAGTCTCGTGCGAGTTGTCAAATGAGTTTCGATCAATGGATACGTATAAGGTGATTCACAATACCGGCGTTATCGCAATCTCGCACGCCGGCCTTTTTGAAAAATTAAAAAAAAACCCTCGCTGCGGTCGGCGATTATAATGTCAGTTGTATAATTAGTTTATTTGTCACATGGTGTTGAATAGACTTTTTTTTGAAGCTAATACAGTCGTTTTGAAGAATAAACCATACATGTGTAATAAAGCCGACGAAATTTTACAAATAATGTAATATTTTGTCACTTTGCAATTAAAACAGTCGTCGCGGTTTCTCGCTCTGATTATGCATTAACAAACGATTTTTCTAGCCAGGCTGTTGCTCTGGTTTGACGCTGACGCGCTTGTTGTGAAACAGCCATGAGCGTTCTTACTTACGAAAACTTTGTGAAACAAGTTTGACAGTAAGAGAGCATCTTTTGGAAATTTATAATATAGGTACTGTCAAGACTTGTGTCCTTTTCATACCCGATCCAGGGTATATTAATTTGAATGCATAGTTTGTAACGCAGTGAAACAATCACCGTAGACCCCCTTAGACCTTCAGAGATAATTATCGAGACTGACAGGTGAATGATTAACCCATGTCTATCCGCATGTGTGAAGTTGTTAGGTCTTTAAAACTGAGTTAGGAAGCTGAAACTTGAAGTGCTTTTATGGTTCTTATTTAGTACATACAGACAAAGGAAGAAAATTAATAGCACCCGCCCACAGTCACCACGCCCACAATTGACTTGGATGTCAGACAACCTTAAAATGCCTGTTGGTCGAGTTAGACAAGGCATAGGAGCTCAAATTTTGGTGCAGAGCAAGAGTGGCTCGAAGCCTTTAATAAAATAAAAATTAGACCGCCCAAACCATCGACCAACCCCATTTATAGAGTGTTAAATCTTTAAAAACCTGATTTCTCGGGAAATTAATTCTTAATTGGAAAATATGTAACAAATGTTAAACATATTACAATTTGCCAAGTTTGTTACATACAAAGTGTTGAGCCCCGCCTACTTTAAGGGGGCGTTTTTAGGAAAAAAAACTGTTTTTTAAGCATTAAAAATCGTTTTCAACGCATTTTCTCAAGATTCTAGCGAGATTCGACTTATTTTTTTTTTCATTGTTTTAATTTTAATTTTCAGCCCACGCCCATATCTGGAGGCGTGAGCAATACAAATTATTGACATAAAGTATATGGAATCAAGCCAAAAAACTTTTACATTCGGAGTTACAGGGTATAGACGGTCGGGTATTAAGTAGTTCTTTACTTTGCACTTATTTACTTGTTTATCATTATAGTAAACTCAGGATCAAGGAGTTTAAGCTTGAGGAGCTAAAAAGGACCATCCTGTTTAACACAACGCTGCTGATCTTTTTCGACCTTGGTCAGCAGTCAAGGTAACAGCCTTATACCGCGAAATATAAGAGTGTTCTTCTGTTCTACAAATAAAGTATTTAAGTGCTGCCTGGCGTATTTTCATGTTGGGAAGGAAGATAGAAAGGGATGCTTCCCAGGTTTATACTAAATTTAAAAATCTTACAGCTAACAGAAGTTAAAAAAATTCAAAACGACTCTTTGAGTCAGACGCTGCGCGCTCTGTTCGATTCGAATTTTTCTTTGTGTAGCTGGTTTCGCTTGGCTCCAGATAAATTTCAAATCAGTAACCAACATATTTGGTGAGCGTTCTACTATCAGCCACTCATTCGCAGATCAATAACTTAACTGAAAGCCGATCCGCTTCTAAGTTAAGCTGAGTATTTTAGTTTTCATTTTGAAAGCTAAATTTTTTCCGACCATGATATTTTCCTAAATCAATAAAACCGTGCATTAAGTATTAATTATGTAAATTTTTTCTTTATTTGGTTCATCCATTGCTTTTGTTTTATATCCTTCCATTGTTTTTCATACATATAAATTATACAAATTTAAAATGTATCGCTTTAATATTACACCTCACTTTGTATAGGCACACTTATAGCTTAAGAGCAACTTAGAAATAGATTCCCACAAGTGAGCAACTTTTTGGACGATTTGTAAGTGTGTTGTGTTTGTAAATTTTTTGTCAAAAATCAATAAGAATAGGAATAACTGCATTATAGTAAAAAAAAAAAGTTAAATAAATAGGAAAACATACTTTTCATTTACATTTATAAATATATTAAATAAAAAACAAACAACTTTATTAACAATTAGTCTTCTTAACCTTCATGTCTTCATCTCGATTTACACAGTTTCTTTTTATCTTAAATGTTTTATTTAGAAAAATATTCTTCTTAAACGAAAAATATATTTTTTTTATAATAATATAATTACGTTAATTGTTTGCGCATAAAAATGCTTTGACTTGTATTTATACATAAGGTAGATACATAAACGCATATGTACAATGAGCAGATTTTATACAAAATGCGTTGTAAAAATAAAATTTTGAATTTAATAACTACACTTGAATGTCGGTGCGTTTACTTTCACTGCCAGAGTACTCGGAAAGTAAGGTCTGCGACAGTTCCTTTCTGGCTTTTTGTACGACCCAGATCATAAGACAAATTCCAACAAGAACCTGAAAGTAGGTAAATAAGTAAATGACGAATGATGACGCGCAGCTCGGAAAACAAGACGTTTGCATGCTTTCAGGCGTTCCTACGTGTGATCAGTAGGTTTGTGTCTAGGCTACGATGTGATTCATGGCTTATAATACTTACTTCGACTCCAAAACTTATATAGCCCGTCACAGCCGTTCCATGGTTGTTGAGCACCTCGTGCATAGATCTCAATGTGGATCCCAGGTACACGTTAATCGTTTGGGCTGGCAACAGACCAAGCAGCGATGCCGCATGATAAGTGCGTGCGTTAATTGAGCTGACCTGGCCAAATTACAAAAAAAAGAACAATAAACTAATATGAAGACCATAAATTATAGTTACGCACGCAAACATACATTATGGCTATGATAGGGGGCCCCAGATCAGATTCCAGTCGAGTATATTAACCCAGTGCGTTCCGTATCCGTATAGTCTAGCATCTAGCAATAGCAACTCATTTAAAATGACACAGGGTGGGAGAGTGTAAATTTTAGCTCACACATATTGTTTATTCAACTTTTATAGGTCAGCATTTGCTGTTGGGGGAGCAACCGCCCAAAGCGCCAAGTATCGGCCAGAGTTATCTTGCTCACATGATGTGAATAAATAATTTGATTTTTATTTTCTGCTACAAAGTTACTCATTGTTGCATGAGAAAGAAGCTTGACGTCGAGCAGGGGGCAGAAGCATACAGGAAGGGTTCGTTTCGAAAACGAAGTTTTCTATGCCATTTATAGTGTGATTCGTTCGAATGTGTTGCTTGACAATGGTTGAACTCACAAGTCAAGTAAGACTGATTTCCGCGATTCATTGTATTCTTTAAGTGTTTCGTTTGTTTCAAGTGATGGAAATGATTTTTTAAGTATTTCTGATGCGAAAAATTAAGGCATTCATATAAAGTAAGTTTCAAATTTGGCAATTCGAGCCAATAAAATTTATTAATATGGCAAAAATAACATGGAAGTAATGAAAAGGAGTGTGTTTGGCATTAAGGCATTACCTCATGCTTTGTTTAGCGTCTGGCATAAGATAATCATCTACATGAGCTGACGTGTCAATAAACAAAGCAAGTGAGACTAATAAATTGATTTTCAAAATAGAATACTGATTATAATAGTTCAAAGTTTCTAATCTTATCGTTTGTAATTGATTTTGTATACATTCAGTTTCATTTTCCTATAATACCTACAAGAAACATATTTAAAAGCTGCTATGGAACGCAAGTTGAAATATTCTTTGGAGACTGGTCATCCATACAGGATCGAGGTGCCCTTTGGCACCGCAGATTGTGAGAAACCTATATTTTATTTGGGCCTTATTTAATCGTTAATACTGCACAAAATATACAACAACTTAATTTTGACATGACCGATCATAGCCAAAGCCAATTGGAACCAATTTTGTTATAAGCAGCATGAGTACCAAATTTCAGCCTTAATTATACCACAATTTGGCTGCTTCACCTTGTGTGTAAAGCAGACTTAAGATAAATCACAATCTTCTTGAGATCAGATAAGTTAGTTTATTGTGTGTACAGTTAAATTAGCTAAAATCTGCAACACTAAACTTAACTAGTGGGTGGGGTTATAATTCGCTTAGGCGGATCGTTGGATATCCAATCCCGATGTCAAGCACCGTTGTTAAATTTTAGTTTCTATTAACTTTAATTGTTTTAAGAATTTATCAGTTAAGAATCTCCTTACTTAAAAAAGGGGCGTGGCACCAACCCATTTTCAATAACATCGTTCCTTTTTCTTCATATTTTTTTATCAGATGTGGTATACACGTGTTGATTGAATTTATATATAAAAAATTGGTTTATATTTAAAAACGCCCCCAAAAAGGGACGTGGCAAAAATTTATTCATTTAAACTTCTAGCATATCCGCATATCTGAACATTTTATGGTGCAAGTTTTTTTGGATTTAAAACAAATATATCGAAAAAAACCGTTTATTAGAATGCAAATTAAATATGACCACGCCCTCATGGGGGCGGTTTTCGTTTTTTAATGCTAATCACAAAATACTTAAGCGAGAATATTGCATAACAAATTTCAGCTTCTTACGACAACTCTGATTTTTCATGCTAACAAGTAAAGTGGGCGTGTCGGGCCAGAGACACGGCGGCCGAAAAACGCACGACAAAAAACCACGCGATTTTCAGCTGCAAGCATACTCAACACACGAACAATTATTTTCCGTGCGGTTCCTGTCAGTTTTGATGAAAAAATTATTTTCAACGATTAAAAAAAAAAAAGAGTTTGTAAGGTCCTTGTGGTAAACTCAGCACACAAACATTTGTTAGCTGTGCGAATTCCGTAAATTGTGATAAAAAACATCGTTTTTATCTCGTTAGTCAAAAAAAAAAAATTTTTTTGTCGTGCAGCTTGAAGGAATCGCAATCCGGAAATTTGTCGCAAATCAAGTCTCGCGACTAACTGTCATAGCCGCAATCGTGAGTTTTTTACTTTTTATTGTGCTTCTAGTCGGACTGCAATAAGTCGCGCGTTTTTCTGTCGCCGTCTGTCCCTGGCCTCAGCGGCGAATTTAAAATTTTTTTAAAACTTTAGAGCGTAGAAAGAACAGATATCTAGTTTTCAAGGCCTAAAAACTACCGACAGACGGACGGACGGATGGACATAGCTCATCGACTTACAATTCGGTCTCGCATATGCCCTCAAATCCTTGGAGGTCTACGGTTATTATTTCTTTATGTTACAAACTATGAATCAAACTTTATAATATAGGTACCTCTTCTATCCTATGGGGTATAAAAAACAAGAGAGATGAATGAAACTTTAGTAAGCATTGCTATCGATCATCTGCCTACATACACTAGAGTCCTAGGAGGTTTCAACAGTGCCTTCAGGTCTCCTCTTATCTCTTTTCCGATAGCATTGAATGCATGACTCATCAAGGAAATTTAAAAGGTGAGTGGTTTCATACGGAAAAATAGGTGTTTAGTGCTGATCTTCCTCAAGGATTTTTTTTGAGGGTCAAGCCGAGTGTTATGGCTCAGCGGGGAAATGACGCACTTCAGATTTCTTTTCAACCAACAAGTGTTTGGTCACACTTACAGCAATGAACCCTTTGGCTTTCAATTAGTATTTCGAGCTTAATCATATCAAAATAACCAACCAGCGACCCGAGGGTCGTCATCCTCTAGTGGGCGTGGCATCGGTTTAAATACGAATGCTTCAAGTGCATTTAGTTCAATAATTTTTTTCCAAAACGGAAAAAATTTACCTTTTATATTATTTAAAAATAATAGTTATACATCTCTTACATACAAGGCTTTGGGCCACGCCCACATTTGGAGGCGGAATTTAACAAAACCCTTAAATTTGCTGCCGAAACTTGGATTTCGACTGCCCTTTATGGGCAGTCGAACGTAATAACGAAACGTAATAACGTTTACACCACGCCTAATTTAAGCATTTAAGCTGAATTCAACATTTAACCCTAGCGTATACGCCCTAGCGAAACACGCCAACATGTTCGTCAAAGGCAGGTCAACTTGTCAACTTCGACATCTGTGTTGACAGCTATAGGTCTTCACATGTTACAAATTCGACCAACAGGTATTGCATTCTAACTTTTCCAATCGTCAATAACGACAATTTTTGCTGTATCTAAAGGTGCTGTCATCTGAAACGCTAGTAAACAGCAAAATTGGATTTCGGAATTTTTTCACTAAATAGTAAGTAAGTAAGTAAGTAAGTAAGTAATTTATTTAGTTCAAATATACAAATATACATATTTTAAATATTAATAAATTAAATGTGGCCTTGGTTTATAACCGTCTGCCAGATGCCAACTTTCTAATGTTCTTTTATTATAATATATTCAATAGTGATTGATATTTTAATGTTTACAAAACTTCAAGTATACAATGGAAATTTACTTTGGTGAGTAGAGATTGTAGTTAAAAAAAAAAAAAAAAAAAAAAAACATTTTAACAATAGGACAATTATTTTTAATTATTCTTACAATGATTAAAGATTTATTTGCTTCGACAAATGTGGAGTTTTATTCGGTAAAACGTAGTGTAGCTATAAGCTTTTTGGGTATAATCCGCTTATATTCAATGTAATCCTTTCTATATTTTTGAGCTTCAATGCAGTATTTGGCAAGAAGCTTCCAATTTTTTCCATTTAAAACATTTATAGAGTCTTCTTCGCTTAGTTTTGTCTTTTGGAAGTACACGTATCTTAATTCCTGTAGAATCGGACACACAGAAAGGAAGTGATAAGAGGTTTCCTGTTCTTGCATGTTGCATAATGAGCATATAGTATTTCGGTCCCTTAAATATGGCCTATAGTTCAGCTCGAGGAGCTCACCCCTTATTCTAAAAATTTGCGAGATTTCATACCAGCTCCGGCCATCAGAAAAATAGTTCAGGTCACACAGATTATGTTCCAGTTTCGGGTACATAGATCTACGTGACGAGCCTCTAGCTTCCTCTATTAGGTCTGATCTTATTTTCTCGTCCAGCAATCTAAGAACGGTTGACAGACTTTCACTTAGAAACTCAATTCGCCAGTCTAAAGTTTGAATCTTGCAACCAATTAACGTAAATATGTCTTCCCATTTCTTAAACCAGCTTACATTTTTTTCTATACTGTGCCTGGCAAGCAGTTTGGGAAGGCGATTTTCGCCGTATGAAAGTATTCTGATGACGTACTCGAAGTGCATTTTCAGAGTGAATAAGTATATAGGCGGAAGACCCGTTTCCAAGAGGAGCATGTAATTGGGGGTCGAATTTGGTAGCCTGAAAGTTTTTTTGAGAAAGACACGTTGCAGTATCTCAACCTCATCGTGCTCTTGATACCCCCATACTTGCGAGCCATATGACATGATTGATCTTAAGGCGGCTTCAAAAACTTTAAATTTGACGCTATGTGCAACGTTTCTGTTTCTGAACAATCTGATCCATGTTGAGTTAATTGCTGACATTGATCGCTTAAATTTGTTTTGGAAATGTTTGGTTCTATTTAGTTTTCACTAAATATTAAAATACTGGTGAAAATGTACTATAAGCCTTATTTAGGAAAGAATAAGAAATAAAATTTAGCATATGAGGTATACAAGTCTTTACCTATTATATGCAAGTTTTTGTTCATGAAAAAATTTTTTGAATTTATAATCTCAATTTTGTTGTTCTGATGAAAACTTCAACAAAATTTTTTGTTGTTTCACACGAAAACGAGTGTTCGTTCTGATTTAAAAAAAAAAAAACAATAAAAAATTGTTTTATTTAACACAACTGAAAAACATTATTTGCTGAAGTGATAAAATAGCTTCTATTCTGTCAATTTCGAATCAAGCATATTTGAATCGGTTCAAATTCACTTGTAATGAGATTTTTTTCGTAATTCATGGTTTTATGGTGGTTTTTAAATACCTACAAAACTGTTTTCAGAGTATGCTTAAAGTGACCTCATGCTTAAAGTGACCTCATTCACCTCACTGATGAAATAAAAATAAATAAATAGAGTGGCGCAACAGCTCGAGGTGAACCAGGGCCAACTTTTCAACAATGTATGCTGGTGTGTTAATTTTTTTTACATACAAGGGGACCTACAATTTTTTGCCGAATCCGAACGGCACTTTGAGAAGTTTTTCAAGACAAATGATACTCTCGGAGGGCTTGTCAGACCCTCGCGGAGGTGGGCGTGAAAAAGAGCAAGTTTTTTTTTCAGGTGACGATGGCAGGATTCGACCTCCGGCGTAGTAAGCACACACACTGACCACTACGCCACGGCACCCCACTGATGAAATACCGACAACAATATCCAAGTTTAAGGCCAATACGGCTGCCGTTGCTGACGGCTTGGAAGCTGATCCATGGAAGACGGTGAGAAAATTTTGGCTTGCCCTTTGAATCGAATCTCAGCATCGTTTGCCTGATTTTAATCCAAAAGAAAAGTATCGTTTGCCCCTTAACAACGCAAACTGATCAACGCAACGGGGAACTTTGAGATTCCCCAACGCAATGGGGAATCATATAACTTAAGAGTATCGACTTTGACTACCTCGGTACAAACATTAGCTTATATGACGGCAAATCTCAGGGGGTCAAACAAAAAACAACTCTTGCCAATCTTTTTTTCGTTGGACTATGTAGGCGTCTGTCTGTGGACGGGTTTTTGTAAGCCCGTCAATAAACCTGCCAAACTACAACTATAAAACATTCAAAATTGTATTTTAAATAAATGGTGAGCAACATTATTTTGCTAATGACATGGTTCAATTCGTCAGTAAGTTTCCAAAAACATCGGAAAACGCAAGCATTCAGTCATCTACCATGTGATTATTTTTATTTAATAATAAATCCATTAGCAAGTTCTGTATCCGCCTCATAAAATATGCAAAAATACATTTCACACCCAATCACTTGCTGCCAATCATTTAATCAGCGGGAACGCGTAAAAAAAACAATTGTCCAGCGCCATCACCAGCGGTAATTGCTCTTAATTTATTAATGGGGCACCCCATAAGCCGCATGTTCGATTCAAGCCATTTGAACTTCATGTCTAAGCAACTGGTTAATTATGTATATCACATGATAACAGTGGAATCGTTGTTTTTTTTTATTGTTGATCTGGCTAAGATATCGGGGTTACGATGGTTAATTACCATCGAACTTGACTTGTGCGTGTAATTAAATTTATACTCAAACGAATGAAATGGTCGCGGTACTATAATTCCGGAGTCACAGAAGCGGTTGAATTTCAATCAGACTCGGGTAATCAATTATAGCTTGTAAAGTAACTTATATCTAGTTTGCTTATCGGTAAAGCCATAATAAATTAAATTATACCTAAACTCATTGGCAGGTTGCGCACTTCTTAAAAAGATAAGATAAGCATAAGTGGGAGTTGATTTTTCCGATAACTTCATTTAAATTAAAAGTGGGGGTTAATATTTGTTCGATTTAAAGTTAGAGTGTAGTTTCTATTACGATATATTAAATTTTTAGATTTTTTTTTTGTGGGAGATAAAAACAGGTAGATATTTTTTTAACGAACGTGGACAAATTCCACAGTTTAGTGGAAATACAATACCATAGTTACAGTCGTTTTTCGTCCGAACATTCAAAAGAAAATTAGAGACCAAATAAAGATTTGGCCAAAGGTGGATCTTAAACGCTCCAAAAGAGTTTGACGAGACTTGAATATATCGAACATTAGTGCAACAATCAGTTTCTGAGGAAAACGATTATCTTATAGGATTGGTGTTTATTCTAATGATTTTTCCATCATGAGCTGCATGGATAAGGAGCAGAAAGAGATCACACTTGACCTTTTCTGTACATGCCCGGCTCGCCCTCAGAAACGAAATCTTCACCTTAAAACTTTCTTCTAATACAATGTTATAAGAAGTGGGCGATCTTAAAACAAACGAGCCTATTCGATCAAATAGTGTCATCACACAAAATTCTGATTTCAAATTGTTACCGAGATCTTGTTATTTAAGATCCGTGTGATTTATCTCGGTATTATGCGAATAGACTAGAAACAATGCCCGAGCTCAGTCCCGATGTCCAACGCGTCATCATCGTTGAGATCGCTTCAGGGGTAGCTGGTCTCCGATAGGGATTTTTCCCAGGTGGCAGATGGGGGAACGCACATCAGTTATGGCGGGGAAACCACAAAAATCAAGGATCGTCTGTAGCAATATGAACGGTTAAAGTCGGCTAATTGTTAAGACTGGCAGCTGAAGAAAAATAAGCATAGGTTCCCTATTTTCCCTCCTTGATAACATTAAAAAACTTGGCCGGCTGACACTAAATAATCTGCTGCTTAGACCATTGCTTTTGGGGCATAACACTTGCGGGGGAGGAAGCTTCCATGTCTTTACGCAAAGTATTTATGTGAGGCTCTTGCGGCGTAGCGTCATTTGTGTTTCATGTTTTGACTTCTTTTGTCTAATTACTTCCGCTCGCGATAAGCTTTTGCATTTTATCACAACCTCTTAATAACGAGCTCATCACAAAAAAAAATGAAGCCACATCTTGGTAACCTCTTTGAAATTAGCTGCCATTTATTGAGTTTTGGTTCTCGAATCAACATGGAGAGTTATATCATTCAAAAACATAAGTGATCCAATTGAAAAGTAGTTAAAAACAAAAAATCACATTCAGTGACGAGGCTCGTTTGTAACGAACTCGGGAACTAAAGATGCTGGACAAAGAAAAAGAAAAACTCCTTGCATGCTTAGCGCGCTCAGGTTATTTCGTTTTACAGCTTTTCCTTAAATTCCCTTACCCAACCACCCTTACACCAACGTAAGACTGACTCGATTCGTTCATATTTATTTGAAAACGACGCACATTGCCAACCTAATCAGACCATCAAGAGCGCACCGTTTTTTTAGCGGTCCGTCCAAAAATGGACCCCTTAGGTATCCTTAGGTATCCAAAAAAGGACCTCTTATGGTATCGCTACGTTGTCCGTCCGTCCGTCCAATCGCTTTATAACTTCTAAACGGTAAGTCGTAGAAAGAGAAAATTTGGTGTGCGTATAAACTGCGGAAATAGTCAGAGAATCCAAAGAGGGCGATTTTTTAAGCACAAATAATGGTTTAATTACAGTTTGAAATTTCATGTGAAAATGGACTTAATATTTTTTAGTGTTAGAACTAGTGTTAGAACTAGAAAAACGAAACTTAGGTTTAAGAAAAACTAAGCTTTATACCATGTCTCCACAGATTAATATAAATCTTAATTAAATCCTCTACAAATCACGCGATTTACCATACAAACTTAAATCCTCTCGGCAAGCGATTAAAAATAAATTCACAAACCTATTTTCTGCACCTTTGTAACAGTTTAAGAATCAAAATAGGAAACTGAAACTGAAACTGTCCCTGTGCGAAATATCTGTCACCAGAACGTTTTCTATTGCGACTTTTACTGAGGAAATCGTTTTCGCTCCTTGGAAATGACATCGCCACTCTCTTTTGAGAGCCAAAATGACAGAAACAGAGTTTTCGTGTCAAATTAACCCTATATTTGTCCGATGGATCCACTTTGGGACTTATTTTAATCGTCTCCCGCTAATCTTCTTTTAATAATCGGTGGAGACATAGTATTAATTAAAAAATAAAACTTTTCGAAAATATCAAAACGTTTTTGAGAAATGAAGAGTCGAAAATGCTTGACGTTTTTCAAAGTGTTGAAGGCCATAACTTTTGAACGGCTTATCCCTCAGAATCAATATTGAACACACGTATAAAGTAACTCAAATTAAAAGTCTGAGTACTGCAGTTTTGACGCATTTTCGAAAAAAAATCGCAAAAATGCATGAAAAAACGACTTAAAAACAATTTTTTTAAGTCTTCTAGTAGCTTAACGGTATAAGCGGTCTTTTTCAGATTGGGTTAAAGTACAAAGCTTACAAAAAGAAGGAAGGCTGCGTTAAAATTTTTTAAATTGCCGTTTTTAACCTAAGTTTTTAGAAGCCTATTTAAAAAACGAAATAAAAAGGGAGCTTGTTTTACCGTTTGCGCATAAACCGGTGGCCATAGAATTAAAAAAAAAACATCCAAGGATAAAGCTGGTGGTTGTCCTATTGGAAAAAAGTCTAATGGGAACTGGAAAAAAACTTCAAAATATTTGTTTTATGGATTTGAAATTTAAAAAATTAAAAAAAAGTTCAAAAGAACGCATTTCTCCCCCTCTATCTCCCAAACGGTATAAAGTATAATTTTTAAATTAACACCGGGCATAGTCCATCTTCTTAAATTTTATACAAAACTATAGCAGACTTCGAGATTTACCTGAAAAACGTGAAAACATTTTCGAAAACTATTTTTTAAAGATTTCTAGTTCCTTAACGGTTATCACCACCTTGTTTAAATTTGGCTGAAGTATGTAATGCTTAAAAGGCAAGCAAACTGCATCAAAAACGTTTCGAAATTGCCGTTTTCGACCTTAAGTTTTTAAGCCCATTCAAACAAGCGAGTTTTTTTAGAAATCCATGTCCGCAGAATTTGACAAAAGTGGCAAATGCTAGCACAGGTGGTTGTAAAATTGATCAAAAAGTCTAACGGTAATTAAAAACAATCGAAATTGCTGTTTTATGGGTTTTAAATTATAAAAATGCAAAAAAAGGCCAAGAAAGAGTATGTCCTTCCCTCTATTTTCAAAACGGTAAAGCTTTTTGTCAGCCTATTTTTAGAGTAACGAAACCCAATATAAAATCACCCAATATAATATATAGGAAGAATCTTATGTTGGGTGATGATTATATAGAATCACCCAATATAAGAACAGTAGAGCACTACGAAAAAAGTATATTACAGACTGTAAAATATATCCAGAAATAATTATAATAAATAAATAGAATGTTACACAAACTGCGCAATATAGATAACCTTCAACAAAAGCCTACATACCGCTCCGCGTATGTTTTCATACTTGACGGTCTTTTTTCTTTTGACCCTAATTGGATGAATTGGAGTATTGGACACGCGATGATATAGGGCTTCAAGAATACTGCGCAACGCGCCACACAATCAGTGTCAAAATGCGAATTTTATCTGAACAACGTAAATATGGCCTCCGAGATCGTCTGATTTGACCACGAAAGACTTATCTTAGGTTTTCTTAGATCGCAGCTTGCAAGTCTATATAAAAAAAATCAGCACTGCCCTAAAAGCCGGGATGAGCAGTCAATTCAGTGCAGGGTCATGGGAAATTTGAGGAATATTAAATCCCATATACACATACAAAACTCGACGGTATTTCAATTACAGTTTGTTTTCTAAAATTTTGACGAAAGAAAAAGCTTGAACATGTATGTCTACTTTGTGTACTCTTAGTAGGACAAAATTCTATAGGGTGGACAATACTTTCAATGATTTGCTTTTACTTTTCAAAGCACTCTCTTGCGCCGTGCGCCCTGGCGTTGGTTATAACAACCACTTTTAACCACTTCGTTATTCCAAGAACCTTATTTTCAGAATCTTTTTCCTGTTCAATTCAATGCAGATACCTACACATGTACCTAATTTTCCAAAATGCGACTTACTCTTTTTGTAGTTCAACTAATGCTGGTAAAATTTAAAAATGTCAATTACCGAAAAGAAGCTGCAACTTCAAATGCTGCAGATATTGTAAAAACCACGTCTTATATCATTTGTCGACGCTTAAGAACAAAAATTTTGGCAAGTTATCTTAAATTACGGGTATGTATGCTACTTTGGTGATTTTAAACAATTTTTCTAATGCTGTCATCCAGCAAAACCAGTTTGGGTTGTTTTTGGTTTTGCTCAAAAGGCTAAATTGAAATTCTCGTTTCTTAATCGAGGCAATTTGCACTCGTTACTAAGTTCATACAACCACAACAAAACTCGTTCAGGTATGTAGGTACAAAAGATTTCTTAAAAAAAACTACCTGACAGAAGCATCTTGTTTATCTTGTGTACATTATACATATTTAAATACTCAATATGCACATTATAATGTTAACGAAAAACAAACAACAATTCCCTATGCGCCCGTATAACTTCCGCAACAATTTTCGCATTGAACAATGCCGTTTCAAAATATCAGACGTGTCAGCGAACAAAGAATCTATTTTCTGTCGATATCGATCTCAATGGCTTTTTTATGCCTCCCAACTTGACAGGTCTCTAACATTTGCCACATTTATTCAGCATCAACATGTAAACAAAAATAAAACAAACAAAAAACACTCATACTGCCGTACTACTACGTAGCAAAGTTGCTTTATAATAAAAGTGTAGCTTACCCCGAATATTGCATTTTGTACTCCGAATGGAATGGGTGTGAGTCGGGTGAACAGAACGACTTTGAATGCTTTTGGTCCAGAAATCACCCGGAGTATAGCGCGACCAGTCTCGTTCTTAATTAATCTATAAATAGAGAGAGGAAAGGAAAGTAAAGTTAAATAAATTTATTAGACCAGATGAAGCTGAAAAATTCAATTTTTGAATAAACAAAAATCACATCAAAATGGAAGAGAAAGCACAAAAAAATGGTTCGAGTTGAAAAATCTTTGCAACCAATTAATGAGGTAATGGTTCTTGACATCAGTGAAATCGCAGATGTTTTTATTGCTTTTGGCAAAGAAATCAGCTACAATTTTGGTGATGGGTGCCAGAAGACTCTGTAATTGGAAATCTTGTCACTCTGTGGGTGGCAATCTCCAGACAGAGTGTTTAAATTTGTAAGCAAGAAAAGTAATTGTTTTCAACAATGCTATTTTAAGGAAATAATCGAGTGAAGTAATCAGTAATGTTTGTCTAGGCCAATAATAATCGAAGGCCAATATAACGTACTTTAGTAATAAACTGAGGAATCGTATCAGAGAATCTGAAATTTAGAAAATTCTATGTCTATGATAGATGTGCAAGTCATGCAATCATTGCAGCCACAAAAATAACATAAAGATATGTTATCAAGTTCGAAGTTCAAGGCCTCAAGACGGGAATCGTTTTTTTGATACTTCAACTAGACTTAGGACAAATGCTCTATATTGATTTTGGTTTATTATAGTCTTATGTATGCTCGCTAAAATGCAGCTTATATTGACCGAGCTATTATGACAAAAGCCCCCTTTTAACACCAAGACTGTTTTATACATAAGAAAAGCGTTGTTGTTTGTTAACGTTACAAAACGCAAAATTGTAACAATAATAACTCCTGGACCTAGTTAATCTATCGAGGCTTTAGGTTGACTGAAAAATCTGACTGAAAATAGTCGAGTACACAAGACTGCGAACAAAATCGAACAGCGAGCAGCAAGCGCCGAGGGATACATGCCCAAGAGGGTGCTGCTAAGTCAATAGCTAGCGAACTTCGGATAATAGGCGATCAGCGTTTTCAAGATACCCCTTCCTTGGTTGTTCGCGTAGTCCGACCAAAAATCTCGTTTACTAGTGTTAATCAAAGTAGATTTAAAAATAAAAACCAGTAGAAAATTATGCCTCTAAAGTTGCATAACCAACAAGTTATGTTGAAGAGCTCCTTGCCTCGAAGAAATCATGGCATTTGCCAAGCGCAGAGCCACATACTGTTGAGTCTGAAATGGCAGACTCTGAAGAGAACTTTTTTTAAGGCGCGGACTTACGCGACGGACAAGATGGAAAGAATGAGTGCAGAGGGAATACACATATAATACGAGTCAACACCTCTACTTAATCCGTAAAGAGACGAGCTGACACCGGGAAGACAACCGTCGGCCGATCTCGATCGAAATCCCCTGACAAACGGGGAAATGGCCCAGATACAAGAGAGGATTTAAGAAATTACGGTTAAGTTAAGATAGGAAGTAAAAACAGAGTTCCGCGGTGCACCTTTCAAAGCCGGAACGGTCATCGTTCTTCAATGGACCGGGTTAGCTAGCGAGAGCAGTTGGGAAATACTCGACGACAAAAACTTAGAACTCAGCAGAAGATCGTTGGCATTTCTACAAAAAATAGACGACAAAGACACCGATGAGCTGGTTAACGAAAGCTCTATAAAGAGTTAACGTGAAGGGAAAAGTCGAATACCGGTTCAAACGGACCAAGCTCAATTTTAAAAGCACGAGACTGCTCCTTTGGGGATCAAATCTAGAGATCCCCAAGGAGCAGTTACAATATCAACGATGGAATCTAGCGGCAAAGTAGAAGACACTACAAATAGGGCTGCAGCAACCGGCGCTATAGATGCGCCGAAAGCTGCAAAGCTTTATAGGCAAAAAAACAACCAACTACTCAGAATGTTTGAAAACTGGGGACCAGCTGATTTTGACGATGATTGATCGAGAGCTGTCACAAGAAAATTGTGATGAATACTGTGTACGCAGACGAATTTTTGATAATTTGTGACATCACTTATCACAGATCACCTTAGATTCCAACCCTGATCACTTCAGGGCAAAACTGAATGTGAATCGGACTGGAGAAAAGCAGCACAGTGGTCCTCAAAAAAGCAGGATTTCAGAACAGGTGCCCCCACACCACTGCTCGTCCAGTTCTGTGACGAGATGCGGGTATACATCGGGTATACATCGACCTCAACGCACACAGCGTGATTTGGGGCAGCCAAGACAAAAGACGTAGTTATGTAAGTCACTTAAAGATTTTAATTGTAGAAAAACGGGTTTTTCTAAGGGTAACAAAAATACTTATTATTATTATTATTTATTAGCATAAAAATAAATCCTTATACCAAAATACATTCGGAGGCCTTTGGCTCTCAAACAAACATACTTAATGTAAGTGACGAGATTTTAGACCTTACTCTCACATATCATTTTTAACGAAACATCATAGGAGAGACGTAGAAGGAAGCCACGTATCCAATGAGGCATCTTTATCTGGCCATATGCATACAAAGCTCAAACTACGATGCAATACGAAGCACGCGCCGGAACGATGTGTTTACAATACTTAGTTACTGTATAACAATACTCTGAACAATTTAGAGACCTGAAACAACTTTCGGAAAACTTTTCAACTAAATTAGAAACTATACAAAAACTCACCAATAAAACTAAAGCCTTCAGCCCAATGAATCTGTTGCGTCCGGCACGTGGAAATACACAACTGACAACTCAGTGAAAGACACACATTTTCTGTTGTTGTATTTCTCTACACATTCCTCTTTTATCTACAATCGGTATTGAAATGTAAATTTGTGATTGACGTATTGACAACAATGTTTACGGGCGCTTCTTAAATGGATTCAGGATTTGAAGTCGGCGCAGAGGATATGGGCCGAACTTGACCACTTTTGGTGGACCTGAACCCTATACTATAACTACCCTACTTGGGGTTATATAAAGTTATACACAATGTTTCATTCAGTCCTTCACCAAAAATACAAAAAGATGTCTAAATCTAATAAGGTATGATTTCAAAAACCTTGTAGGAAACCCTACCGTCCCGCAGAGGTTGAGATATAACGGGTGATTTTTTAAGAGGTTGAGAACTTTTATATAAAGTTATACACAATGTTTCATTCAGTCCTTCACCAAAAATACAAAAAGATGTCTAAATCTAATAAGGTATGATTTCAAAAACCTTGTAGGAAACCCTACCGTCCCGCAGAGGTTGAGATATAACGGGTGATTTTTTAAGAGGTTGAGAACTTTTTTTTTAAAAAAAAAATAAACAAAAAATTCGAAAAAATTAATGAAATATTTATTTGAATCGATAGTTTGAACCTTGCAATTTAATGTTTAAAGATAATTTCATGCAAATGTTGACCAAGGCTGCGTCTCAGATACCCCATCCGCTGAGTCCAATTTTGGCATACTCTTTTATGGATGTTGGCTTCCAGTGCGTCAATCGAAGCGGGCTTGTCCCTATAGACATTAGCCTTGACATACCCCTACAAAAAATAATCTAATGGTGTCAAATCGCACGATCTAGGCGGCCAATTGACCGGCCCGAAACAATCTTCCGAATAGACTGCTCAGAAGGTCGAGAATGCCGACCATAAAATGGAAGCAGCGCGCGATGAACATTTCGAACCGAGCACGAATTTTGATAGTAAAATTCAATAATTTGCAAGCGTTGTTCATTTGTAAGACGATCCATGGTTAAATTGCAAACCAACACGTCAGCTGTCAAAACCAGTGTTGCCAAAACCAAACCAGCTAAAAAATCACCCTTTATTACCTCTTTAAAATAAGAATGCTTGAGAGCGTCGACTTTGTCCTTACAAATAACATAATTTAAATATGAGAAGGTTTAGTCATAAGGAACCTTTCGACAACTTTTGATGTAGCACCTATACTGTACTGTTTTAAAAAGATATAGTAACTAGTAGTCAGTGCCCAATTTTTATTTTATCACTATCCACTATCACAATGCTCTTTACACTTACTAAACTATTGAAAAAAACATGCGAATCGCTCACATTTTTTGTTAAGGTTTAACCCTGTTTGCGATAAAAAGAAAACTTTAAGCCACACACACGGGTTGTCGCTCACCATGGGATTCAAGTTAGATGTCCCTTACTCAAAGTCACGACTAACGAGTTATTCGCGTATATCTAATAAAAAATGCAGAATTCCATTACTAAAATGATTCGAAATTGTCGCTTAAAAATGACGAATGTCACGCAACCCATGACAGCGGCTGGAGGTAGGTAGGTATCTGACGCTGACGTCTCGAACCAGTACACATAGTACGTATACACTTATGACTTATCGTTTGCACTTTTCTCTTCATTGAAATAAATAATTTCAATTTATTTGCCGTTTAATAAGTTCCAATTGAATATATCGTCCGGTGAACATACAAGTTCAATCAACAAACAGTTGTAGGCTTTCAGTTACTATATCTATATACTTTGGCTAGTATTGTGGCAAATGGCATACAATATGGCACCCTCTGCCTCGTAAGGTAGGTACCTAGTTAAAGTAGTTGATAGAAAAGTTTCTTCCGTTTTGTTTAGAGCCTCCCCCTTGTTGACCTTGTATGCGTTCGTTCTGCATGATTTGCAAGTTAAATTAGTTACCAATGTCAGGGGCGGGATAATGATGGTTCCAATTACTGTCAAACAGTTATTATCTGCGTACAGTTTTTTATAAAAAAAATTAACGCCTTCGTTAGTTCCACGTTAGTAACTACGTTTACGCGCAGCTTAATTAGATTTTATTGCTTAACATGAATGTTAACGCCATTAAATTTTCATGTTAGAAAATTGTGCAGAAAATGTTAGAAAATTGCAAGAATTGTGCAGAACTCCCGTGCAAACACCAGAGGCAGTCTTTCAAAAGTCCGTAGAATTACTGGTAGACGACATTGACATAATCCAAAACATCACCATCGACAGCTATAACTTTGAGGTAGTTAGGGACTTTGTCTACCTGGGTTCCGCTATCAATTCAGACAATGACACCAGCGCTGAAATCAAACGAAGGATAACTCTTGCCAATCGCTGTTTCTTTGGGCTAAGAAGGCAATTGAGTAGCAAAGCCTTCTCTCGAGCAACTAAAGTGTCCATGTATAAGACCCTCATCATCCCAGCCCTGCTTTACGGTGCAGAAGCATGGACCCTGTCAAAGGCGGATGAAAACACTTTAGGCTGCTTCGAGAGGAAAATTCTTCGGACGATTTACGGTCCCGTCTGCATAGACGGAGAGTGGAGGAGGAGATATAACATCGAACTGTACGGGCTGTACAGCGATACCGACCTAGCCAAAAGAGTCAAAACACAACGTCTACGATGGCTGGGTCATCTAGAGCGGATGGACACAAACGCCCCGGCCCGGAAAATCTTCGAATCCACACCGCAGGGACGACGCGGTAGAGGAGCACCGAGACTCAGGTGGCGCACGCAAGTGGAGGGGGACCTCAGCCAACTTCGCGTGCGAAACTGGAGACGGCTAGCTAGAGACAGAGCTGGCTGGCGAAGCTTGTTGGCTGAGGCCCAGGTCCACCCCGGACTGTAGCGCCACCTTAAGTAAGTAAGTAAGACATTGACATAATCAGAAGAGCACATCGTGATGTGAGGCTTCTTCTTTTTCTTTTGGGCGCGTGGTTATGATCTGAAGTGGTGGATCATAACCCTCCCACTCTCAAACGAAGGCTAACTTTTCTTAATCACAGTTTTTTTGGACTAAGACCAGGGCGGGTAAAATTCACAAATGAAAATCCCCGAACACAAAATTCTCAAAATACTGTTTAGCTCGAGTCGGCCAAACATAATTTATTTGATAGACTCGAGCTTAAGAGTATTCTGAATGCTTTTATTTAAGTTTTTTTTAAGTTTAATTTTTTCAGAGTTGATACTTCAACACAATATAGCTAGTTAAATATTTATTTTCATGTTCTTGTTTCGTTTTACGCTAGCTTTAAAAAAATTGTCCAATTTTCATGCTTGCATACAAATGGAAAATAGCTGGTTAAAATTTATGACATCAAAGTTTTGTGCAGGCCTGTGCTGGCATGAAATGGAAGTTTTGTGTTTACGGATTATGTGCTTGGGGATTTCTGATCTATAAATTTATCAAAAGTTGTGGTTTTTTGGTTTTAAGGATTCTAATTTGGGACATTATGGAGGTCTCTATTAAGACGGTAATCGAGCAGCAAAATAATCTCTCTCGCGCAACTACAGTGTCCATAGATAAGACCCTCAGCATTTCAGGTGAGGACGGCCCTCGCCTTGGGGTGATTTGGAGGAGGAGATATAACATCGAACTGTATGCTGTACAGCGACACTGACCTAGGCAGAAGAGTCTGTACAGAAAATAACAACTGTTATGGCTGGGCAACTCAGAGCCGATGGTCACCAACGCCCCGAACCAGGGACAGCGAAGTAAAGGAGCACCGACAATCAGGCTGCGCATGCATGTTGAAGGGGACCTCAGCTAACTTGGATTTTAGAACTGGAAACCTCTAGCTAGGATCAGAGATCAGGCGAAGCCTGTTGGTTTAGGCTGACGCAGCCAAATTTGAGGTTTCTTGCAAAATTGCTCACTTAGCTTGAGCAGTGAGCACTCCCTACGCCTTAACAATAGATTTGCTTGTTCTCAATTTTTTTTAACTTATTAAAACTACACGTAAGCTGTGTCCACCATCATTGAAAGTGTAAAATTTTTCCATTTCCGCGGCATCAAATGGCTTTCTTCTACCCATATTCCGAAAAAATCTTAAATAACTTATGATGTTAAGCCACAATCTTAAATCTGTCAAATTTACAAAAATGTTAGTTATGGCGACCGATTTACAACGGTACTTATTCCATAATGTAAATAACTATTTTTTCAGACCAAAAATGTTAATGGTGCACAAAAGTTGGTAATCGATCCGTAATCGTCAAAATAACGTGTTAAAATGAGGGCAATGAAGAAACCTTTTACGCCGTTAACGGGTTTTGTCGTAAAAAAATAAAGAGTAAAATATAAAAAAATAATCAACGATTAACAAAAAATAATCAAAAGGTAAAACAAGTATAGGATACGCTGTCCTTATACAAATGACCCGCAGTGTAATTACACACACTGGTAGGAACGCTTCACGTTTATCAACCCAAGTTTGTAAGAAAAAAAAGAGGGGCCAAATTCCATGAGCGACGAAACAGTTTTTGCCTTATTTTTCAGTCTTATTAGAGGTCTTTAGTCTTCTAAAGGTCTTCTTCTCTCTTCAGTTTTTATCAGTCTTATCAGAGGCCGTCAAAGAGCGACAACTGTCGTCGTCTGTCGCCCCCATAAGACGATGCGACGGCACGCGTGGAAATAAACCAATAAAAAAGTCGCCATCGACTGTTGAGATAACATTGGGTCTTATGGGAGCAACAGCTGTCGCTCGTGAGAGGCCTCTCATTAGACTTAGTGTTCCCAAAAACTAGGCCAGGCTAACTGAATGAGAGATGCTAGCAACACGTACATCGTACAGGAAAAAGCACGCGGTGATAGCAAATACTTACGCACTGTCGATTTAATGAGGAGGTCCAAAAACTACACACCGTCGATATAATGGGATCCCCCCAAAGTTTTAAAAATTAATTCATTAACTAGAGTTAAAAAGTTGAAATGAAAAACTGTTTAAATTTTAGAGCTTTTAGAATTGTTCATATTTTAGGGTAGTCAATGTAAAATTAACAGTCGTTCACGTTTTAGGGTAGTTTCAAGGTTTTGGGGGTTCACGTCTTCTAAAGCCGACTGTGGAAGCGGGTCATAACTCTGCTTTTTCAAAATTCTGACTTAAGCAATAAAATTCTGCTTTTGCCTTTTTTGAAGTAAAACAAAGATCCAGGCAGGAGGGTTGCAGAAACATGTGCCTGCATATTTCACTGTGTCGCCTTCTCAAAGTTACATTTCCAGAATTTTTTAAACAGAATTTTGAAAAGCAGAATTGTGAAATTGGGTAAAAAGAATTTTGAGCCCGGAAGAATTTTGACCCCAGCTTTACTGGCTGATGGCCAAAGCATTCAGGCCCACTCTTGCAGTGTCTATCAAATGCAACAAGTCAGTGAAAGTCTCACTATTTCCTTTTTTAATCCCAAATCGCCCGACATAATAAATTTGTTTTCGATATAAGTTCGAGACAGCTAACAGAACTGAAAGTCAAACCTACGTCATCAGCATTCAGCAAGGCAGTAAGTA
Source organism: Neoascia interrupta (assembly GCA_947623515.1). Taxonomy (NCBI): domain Eukaryota; kingdom Metazoa; phylum Arthropoda; class Insecta; order Diptera; family Syrphidae; genus Neoascia; species Neoascia interrupta. Next base: position 140,536,477 of record OX392463.1, read on the forward strand.
GGCCCTTTAAAGGCCCGATCAAACAGCGATTTAATGTACCTATGCATCAGTCGTATGCCTAACACTTAACTCTTAGGTTCATCAGAGTACATCAAAATATAAATTTTGGATTTTGTACTCTTAATTTTAGCTTTTGTTACCTAGTTATTTGCAAGATATACATAGAAGTCTGGGAAACCAGCGTTTTTTTAGCTTTATTATGATGAAACGCTTTGTAATAGTATTGATATAAAGACTAGCTGTGCATTTTGAACGCTCCAGAGTTCTAAGGATTTGTGAGTAAAAAATTAGCAGCGCATTTTCCGTACGTTTAACTAACTTTTAGCAATCCAAACTGGCGTAATCCGAGAAAATAAATTCAGAAAATAAACAACCCTATTTTTTATTATTTTAAAACAAAAATGATTAACTACGGAAGCTCAAATATATCTAATTCGGTATAACTAACTAACTATCGTTGGCGACGCCTTTCTTTAAAACAGAACCAATACAACATCAGCACACTTAAGCTTGGGGTGAGACTACACTAAATATACTGTTATTAAATAAGTAGGTATGTCTCAACAACAAAACAAACAATGCTCTTCAGAAACCGATTGAAAATACCAGTTCTTATGGATTTCAATAGTTCTAATCCTGTTAGTTAAAGGTGGTACCTATATGTTCGACAAAAATAAAAAAATCTTTAAGTATAGTTATAGTTTGGCAATAAGCAAATACCTAACTATGAGGGTTTTCAAAATATTCTCGGTATGGGGGGGTAAAAACTTAAGATGTGAGTAACTCATGTTTTTTCTTATTTTAGTAAATGCGTTTTTCAAATTTATTAGTTACTGTGAAATTTCATTCGGCTGTTATGAATGATAGGGTTTCTATCTTGAGTTAAACATAAACGAAATGGCTGGCGTTGGGATCATGACGAAAGTTGATCATCACCCAAACCTTAACTCAGGAAAAAACAGTGGCTGTTTGATGAGATTCTCTACTTTTTTTGACAACCCTGCGAAACTCTTCGGTCAACTTAATTTGAAAAGGGCAGAGAAAGCATTGAAAAAAACCCTCGCTTAAGCTGCCCGCTCGCTGCTTGCAATAATGGGAAAAAGTCGAGAAACCTGTAACTAAGCCAGGATACCCGACAAAGAGCCGGTAATAATTTTCAAAAGAAGCGTTGCTAAAGACAAAATGTGGGTTCATTCTTTTGATCCCGAAATCGAAGAAGAGTCCATGCAACGGCACAAAAATGGCACAGGCCACCCGAAGAAGATCAAGTCACTCCATCATCGTAGGAGGTTATGGCTTCAGTGTTTTGGGATTCAAATGGAATTTCATTGATCGAGTACATAAAAGAAACGGTGAAACCATAAACACCACATTGTATGCGTCCACTTTGAATATTTTACGGAAAGAAATTTCGAAAAAAAGACGGGTTAAACAGGCTGCTAGCGTGTTGCCCATTTATAAGAACTCTCCGGTGCATACGGTGAGTGTTTCTAAGGCCTTCAGCCCACTGAATCCGTTGCATCCGTTACGTCGAAGTACACAACTGGCAACACAGTGAAATACACACATTCTTATTGGAAAGACGTTACTACGTCACGCACTTTTTCTATCAGCCGCTTCCTATAATAACTCTTGTATTTAACAGAGTTGTTAGTCGTGTACCTCGACGTGACAGAAGCAACGGATGCATTGGGCTGAAGGCTTAAGACTGCTGTGCGAGACTTTGGTTTCGAAGAGATTTCACGTCCACCTCATAGCCCTGCTCCGAACCTTTTCCTAAGCGATTAGTTGCTGTTCCCAGATCAAAAAAAAAAAACCTTCATGGAACGCGATCTTCCGACGATCAGGCCCGACGGCACAACAAATACACATTTTGATACAGATTCGGTGCCGTGTTACAAACTTTTCATTGGACCCATGAGATGGGTTATATAAGTCTTTCGAGGGTTAAAACAGCACTTCTGTTTAACTTGACTGAGGTGACGACGGTCATGCCCAAGACCGTGAGACGATTTTCGTCCATTCGGTCCCCAAAAATGGGTCAATACGTACAGAAATTATGCTATTTTTATTTATTACTCTAAGGTCACATTCGCCAAACGCTGAGATACGCCTAGTCTTTAAACCTTTGCCTAAGATGTGGCGATGTTAGATGCAGGATGGCTGTAGCTCACTTTGCATTGCATTGTCCCATTTTAAGTTGGTGCAGAAAGGCAATTTTAGAAAAAAAATTTTTTTTGTGACTTTACAAAACTTTGAAGCATAACTGGTTTCTGGGCTCTCTAGGTCCAACTATATCCGTGCATCTGGGTAGCTTTGCTTTAGGGTCAATTTAAACACAGTTAATATTGAGATGTTGAAGGAGCAATTTAATGAGAGACTTTCGTCGAAACTACTGAAATTATTTTGAATAATAAATTCGTCTCATCTGATCTACTCGGCATCGTCATTCGCCAACAAAACTTAGCTTTATAAGTAAGGTACTCAACTTCAGATCAGGTTTTTATCACAACGTAGCAAAAACACCATCATACCTTATATACATACGTATACTCTGCTTCGAGTAGGTATATCTATGAGCTCTAGCTGGGTAAACGTTTCATGAACATGTAATTCACCGTCACACAACACATCTTCAAAGTAAATATTCTTTCCAGACAGAGCTTTATCTGTTCTGTTTACCTACTAACTTCCGGTACTCCTATTCTGATCTTGGGATTTCCATGGTCGACCATTATGGTAAAAGCGTTTAGCAAATTCCTTGCGACAAAAATAAATTCCCCCAAGATTTTTCGACTCCAGCGTCAAGCCCCTCTATTGATAAGAAATTTCACAATTGCAAAAAATGTTTCCACGATCGCGAACAACACATCGGACTTGCGCCGATAAAATGTTTTTGGACGATAGGTAAACAACAACTTTAAGCACCACTTTTGATAGCAGTCCCCGTCCCACCTTATAAGCCAGCAAAAATTTCCTTATCGCTTTAAAACTAAGTAAAGAAATAAAAAATAAAAAATTACCTGTGAATTGGCAACCGATGTCGCAAGCTTCTGAGCGTAAAATGGGCAATGGCTATGCCCAGATTCGCACCCAATATCACAGTAAGGAAGCCCTTGATACACCCGAACAGGTATCCACTGCTGATCATCAGTACAAAGTAGCCGACCACAATCGGGAAGCTGACCACAACAAACAGGCACACGAAAATGGCAAATATCAGCCAAGGATTCTGCGACTCTATCCAGTAGAGCAGCTGACGAGCGTAGTCCCTCATCAGGTATCCTACTATCCCCAACGCAACGACGATTGTCAAGGGCACGAGATAGCTAAGGTACCAGTGGTCCGAAATGAAACCATGCACTCGCAGACACACCGATTGGCCGCGTCTTCGGCTCTTAGAATTGGTCAGTGAATCGTATTCGTCGCGTTCGCAGCCACTATCGCTGTCTGTGGTCAGGCTGGTGTTGATTTTACCATTGTTCTCATGGACAATCATTGAAACCGTAGGTTTTGACTTGACTGAAGACTCCTCCTGGAATCTGGTGGTCATGTCCATGTCCAGTATCATCATTTTATCTACGGCTTCGGCTACAGTTGTCGACGCAGCAAGAGCAGCTGCTGATGTTTCTGTAGTGCCCGACGTTGTTGGTGTTGTCTTGGATGGAGATGACATTTATTTTGATTGCGCTTCCACTTGGTGCGACTTCACATTTCACTTTGGGGAGCACTTCACTTTTTTACGGCGAAAGGTATAAAGCAGATGAAAAATAGAAAGTTCATAATCCAATTCTGCTAGAGGTAGAGGTGAGGAACATGTTTCACTTTTTTTATTCCAAGTTGTGTAATCGCAGAGGGAGAGGGTTCGTAGGGACGACAAGGGAACAGGCACTGGAGCCCTACCAAGTGGTTTTAATAAATCTCCCGATATTGCATTATTTTACAATAGAAGTGGCGATAATCTGCTTCTTTAACACCTTTGGATTTAGTTTAACGATTTTTCTTTTTCTCACACAGAGCAAATTCCGATATTTTGGGGGACGAAACAGACGATTCCACCGATCTTAACCTGGCGCCACAAGAAACTGAACGACAAATACGAACCGAGGTAAAGAAATGGAAACTGTTTTGACTGGTTTTGACTAGTCGAGCGCGGAACCGACGCACGCAGAGAAGTTGGTCTTGAAAAAGGGGAGCAAGAGTGTCGGATGACAGCAGATGTCATATAAGAAACAGCTGATGTCGGAAGAGAAAAGTGTTATACCACAGTGATGAAAAGCATTCTTGCTAGCAACATTGTCAGTGGGGTCTGCGCGATAATTTTAATAACGGCTAATAATAAAGATTCCTTATGGAATATCGTTTTTAAAACCTTTGTCAGTGCCAGAACTGTGAATAAAAAAAGTTTTTAAGGCCCAACCATAAAAGACTCTGATGAATTTAAGTCGGCTTTCCGAAATATCCCATTACACGCGATTCGTCTGCCACGACCACGACCATTGTCACAAATTACTTAATGAATTAGATATTCAACTAGACTGGAAAGCCGAGGGGCCTACAAGCTGTTGCCATGGATATACCTGGAAAACTACGCATACTCTCACATTTTGTCAATGTATTCCAAACTTGAAGAGATTCACCACGAAGTTCAAGTGATTCACCACGAAAACATGGCGGAATCAACTTTTTGCTCCGTCTACCAGACAAAAATTGTAACGAATTCCAATATCTGGAAGTCGCCACATTAATCGTGCTACTTTAATGTTGTTTTGCTAGAGACCTTAAAATCATTTTTATCCTAATTGTATTCCAGTTATACATTATGTATTTCAAATGCCTTCTAAATATTTTCATATATAGTTAAAAACAAAACACAAAAAGCGCAAATGAAACTAATTCTTTACTGCCTAAATGCCTGTGCCTCTGATAAGTTTGTGTTTTATGTTACCGGATTAAAGCTTTAAAAAGCAAAATTTACGGTTAAGTACCAATAAAATGTTTTCTACATGTTTTGACGAAATCAATCGTTAGTATATTAAAAAGTAAAAGTCATTAGAAAGGTTTAAAGGCACTTTTATTATTTTTATTATAGCTATAATTTGAATTCATTATTCGAACAAATCGATATTATGATATAATTGTCATCCTTATCCTTCCAGGTCGATATTATTGCATGCATTTGAGATTAGAGTTGAACATTAAAAGTCAAATTGGCAACTGAGAACAGAAGAATAATGCACTTTTGAGTGAACCTATTTCGTAAAAAAAATCAGTAGCACATTGAAATTGATTTCTGTCAGTGAAATAGCAAAGTAGTCGAAAGAAAAATGTTTATGTATATTTTTGTAGGTAACAATAGAGATTGACACCAAAAGAAGCATTCATTAAACAAACAACTTTAGTCACAAGTAAAAAAAAGTTTCAGTGATGCAATCCAACGAAAGCTATATTTAATGCTTCTAAACTTCTTCATTTTTTTAAATTTGGGAACGCTTAATATTTTACGCAAGTAAAAATTAAAAGCCTTTTCCTAAAATGGAAGTTTTCTCGATTGTTTCCTAACTGTTGCTCTTGTTTTGCTGAATAACTAATATTTTCTGCATTCCTACATAATTAAAAACTGAACATCAATAACACATGAACGATTCTGGAGAAAAGAAAAGCCCAACTGCGTAACAATAATAATAAGCGTCTCACACGCATTCACCGTCACAAAACCGAAAAGCATAAACAACAAATAAACAAATAGGTTTTGGGGGAAAGGTGACACACAAGTTGAATATTTAGTTATTAAGTAATTTGTGACCCGCACCATATTGAAAAAAAGACCAAATTCGTAAAAATATCCAATTACGTCATAAACATTCCAGTATTTGCAGGCACATTCAAATGAACTAAATTTTACGATTTTGTAGTCTCAATGTAGGCTCACCCCAAGTGTCGGCAAAATTAAAACAGAATTGTCATTTTGACTTTAATGACTTGTGTGTTATCTTTTATGACTTTTTTAAGATATGTATTTAAATTTTTCAAATGTCAGTGTGAAATTCACCTCGCTATTTTGGCGGGCTCTCAAATTTTTGTTTACTTTTCTCACACGTATTCACCGACACGGAACTCAAAACAATAACAACAAATAAACAAATGGGTTTTGGGGGGAAGGGGACGCTTAAGTTGAATATCTAGTTATTAAGTAATTTGTGCCATTGTGCTCGATTTCGTAAAGTTTTCGTCAACTTGTGTTGGCTTAAAACATAAATTACTGAATAACTAGATATTCAACTTCGGACATGTAAAAGCTTTGCCCATAAGCTGAAATTGATGAATTTACCCATTCTCCGAAATTTTTTTTTGCAAATGTGAGTAAATTCTTGAATTCGTCATTTCCATGCAATTTCGTTTTGCAGCTTTTACATCAGCTGATCGCGTAAGGTAAATTCTTGTTGTATATTCTTACACGTATTCACCGACACGGAAATTTAAAGCTTTAAAAAAGCTTTAAAGGCTTTATAAAAAACGTAAACAAATGGGTGTTGGAGGGTAAAGCCGCGTTGTCACAAGGAACAGGAACAGAAACAGAAACCGAAATTGAACTGAAAACGGCGCCGTTTCTGTTTCTGTTTCTGTTGCTGGCGCTGCAACAAAAAACAGAAACAGGAACTGAAAATAATCTCAGAGAGAGCTTTCAAGTAACCGTCATTGGGATTGGAGATATTTGACATATCACAAAAGGTTAAAAAAAATAACGTGTTCATAAGTACCTAGCTTTATTTTGTGTAAAGCTGTGTGTTGCAATATGCATGCTGCTAAAATTTCAACCAAATCAATGACACAATATGCAAGTGCATCATAGGAACCTAACTAAGAAAAACAAACCCTCTCGGCGCAAATTCAGTGTTAAAAATTAGGAGGAGGAAAAAAACTCCCACTTTCACAATCTTTCACATCTTCTTTCACTCCCACTTTCACATCTGCGGCACACAGAAACTGTCATCAGGTGATCACACACCGGAAAAACACGGTCCAGTATAAGAAAACGCTTGTTTATTCATGTAATTACAAAACGCAATGGACAATACGCACGACTTTTTACAATTAAACTTTTCCTGTCGTGCCTCAAGTTTTTTTTGCTGCACATAGACCTTTCCTTATCTTTGGCTGAATTTCGTTAGATGATTTCTTCCTTCGGTCCTTTGATTGCTCGTTGTCCCTCTCTTGGCAGTCCAAAAAAATCCCGGAATCATTCGAAAATCTATCCCCTGAAACGAAAGAAAAAGCAGCTCATAGTTCCTTTGTTAAAATATAAATTTACTTAATTTACCTTTTAGATTTGTGTTGTATTACTTTAAATTATATGGGATAATAATTTTATTTTATTATCTTTGCCCGCTCCATGCAAACGCTCCTTGCACACAACACAATTGAAATAAATTATTGTTTTCATTTGAAAATGGAATTGTGGGCATTTGTCATAAACGAAAGAGAGCCGCTCACAAATGGCGATTGCTCGCTCAAATATAAACAAGGGTTGCTATGCAACAGCAACGTTTTGATTTTCTGTTCCAGAAACAAGTCCTCTCGAGTTGTTGATTTTACGTCGCTGATTCAGTTGCTGGTTCAGTTGCTAAAAACGGTGCAGGTTTCAGTTGCTAATGTATGGGATTCTGTTTCTGTTTCTGTTTCAGTTCCTTGTGACAACGCGGCTTAAGAGGGACGCAAGTTGAATATCTAGCTATTCAGTATATTGTGGCTTATAGCCCCAAACATAATAGGCATAAGCAAACATAGGCTAATATCAAAATAGAACGAAAAGTGTCGCCATGTTTCCGAAAATATTCCACATAACCATAATTACTCATGCGTGCATAGACCAAACACACGGAGTCAAAAGCATTTTGGGTCCTAAGAAATACATTTCCCCTGTCTTTGAGCACAGTTACATAATTAATGGAGTTAAAGTCTTGAAAACACAATCCTTTGAAGCAGCTGATTATTTTTAAATTTACACATGCGCATGCGACTGAGATCGCTCTTGCGCATGCACTCAAAAGTAAACGAATTTAACGAATCGAAGCTGGCCTCCATTATGGTTACGGTTAAGAGTCTGGGTGTATTCGCCTGTTTTGTCATGCTCGCATATGAAGGCATATACGTATTATGTTAACCCCTTAAGGTTTTGTTTTTGGTTGTCATTAGTTCATTAATTGTCATATTTAAGTCCATAACTAGGTATCTTTTAACGTACTTAAAAAGATCCGTGAAAGAACGGGATTTACCAAGAATCGCACGCTGATCTCAAAAGTTTAAACACATTTTAGATCGGATAATCGTTTTCGGAAACATAAACATCCAAACTTGAGGAAAAAATGACATAATTTTTAAATTTGATTTAAAATTGTCAAGGCATAACGAGATACTCGAGACGTTCACAGTGAATTCTCATGATTTTCACCTTTCAAGTCTTTTATGGGCACCACAATCTTTAGGCAAAACTTAAGCGGGATTTTCGTTGTATTTCGACATTAGATTAATCTATTATAGTTATTAGTCTATTATGGTTAGGCCTATAGTTATAGTTATTAGTCTATTATAGTTAGGCCTTTAGTTTTAAATTTAAACATCAGAAACAGTGAATGCAAATAAGGTTAGAATCTTAGGCATAAGTTTACTTTAGGATTTTTTTATTTATATTAAGATGTACATAACATAAATATGGCGTCCTGATTCCAAATATGTGATTGAAAACCGTCGGACAAGATTATTTTAGTTGAGAAGTTAGAACAAAATCGAGTGGCTAATATTGAAACTCCAGCAGATAGTGCTTTACTTATAAACGAATTGTTAAACGTTAAGAAAAATATGCTACGCAGTAGCTGGTTTTTGGGAGACCAACCACAGCTGGTTGGTAACAAGAAGTGTCGGTTGGATTCAAAAGTGACAGGAAAGATAGTCAATTTCGCCATTTTGTCAGAGCGGCGGGTGATTTGTAAGTTGTAACAGCTAAGGGCCTATCCAAAAAAGGTTTCATCGGGTTTCAAAGGTTTCAAAGGTCAAAGTACACCAAAAACCACACTCAAGTTCTCAAAAAAGATAGTGGTGCCCATAACAGAATTAAACAAACAATTTGAAAATCTTATGAGATTTCACTCTGTCTTTCGTCTGAAGTTTTATGTTGCATTGAGAATTTTAAATCAAATTTGGAAATTATGTAACTTTTTCAAAAAAGTGGACACATCACAAAATCTGACGTCTTTCTATTTTTCGACCCAGGGATGCCAAGCAAATCGAATTTCTATATGAAAAAATTGAATAGTTTCTGTGCGAGTTATTAATAAACTACTCAGCCTTGAGTGTGCCGATAAGAACTTTTTTTATATGAAAAAGGTGAGGGTTTGCGTTGAGTTGAGTTGGAATTTCGACCTAGGTGTTTAGTTCCTCTTTTTGCAAATTGAAGATGCAAATATGCAAATTCAACACGAAAAGCATACAAGTTCCAAACAAATGGCAAATTGTGCATATTTCAAGCTAAATGCTCTGATTATAATTTCAACCTAGGTGTATCAGGAAAATGTCGACTCAACCCCGCCACAAATTACTTAATAACTAGATATTCAACTAAAGCGTCCCTTTTCCCCCAAAACCCATTTGTTTATTTGTTGTTGTTGTTTTGAGTTCCGTGTCGGTGAATACGTGTGAGAAAAGTATCAGGAAAATGTCGACTCAACCCCGCCACAAATTACTTAATAACTAGATATTCAACTAAAGCGTCCCTTTCCCCCACAAACCCATTTGTTTATTTGTTGTTGTTGTTTTGAGTTCCGTGTCGGTGAATACGTGTGAGAAAAGTAAACAAAAATTTGAGAGCCCCCCAAAATAGCGAGGTGAATTTCACACTGACATTTGAAAAATTTAAATACATATCTTAAAAAAGTCATAAAAGATAACACACAAGTCATTAAAGTCAAAATGACAATTCTGTTTTAATTTTGCCCACACTTGGGGTGAGCCTACATTGAGACTACAAAATCGTAAAATTTAGTTCATTTGAATGTGCCTGGAAATACTGGAATGTTTATGACGTAATTGGATATTTTTACGAATTTGGTCTTTTTTTCAATATAGTTCGGGTCACAAATTACTTAATAACTAAATATTCAACTTGTGCGTCACCTTTCCCCCAAAACCTATTTGTTTATTTGTTGTTTATGCTTTTCGGTTTTGTGACGGTGAATGCGTGTGAGACGCTTATTATTATTATTACGCAGTTGGGCTTTTCTTTTCTCCAGAATCGTTCATGTGTTATTGATGTTCAGTTTTTAATTATGTAGGAATGCAGAAAATATTAGCAAAACAAGAGCATCAGTTAGGAAACAATCGAGAAAACTTCCATTTTAGGAAAAGGCTTTTGATTTTCACTTGCGTAAAATATTAAGCGTTCCCAAATTTAAGAAAAATGAAGAAGTTTAGAAGCATTAAATATAGCTTTCATTGGATTGCATCACTGAAACGTTTTTTACTTGTGATTAAATTTATTTGTTTAATGAATGCTTCTTTTGGTGTCAATCTCTATTGTTACCTACAAAAATATACATAAACATTTTTCTTTCGACTACTTTGCTATTTCACTGACAGAAATCAATTTCAATGTGCTACTGATTTTTTTTACGAAATGGGTTCACTCAAAAGTGCATTATTCTTCTGTTCTCAGTTGCCAATTTGACTTTTAATGTTCAACTCTAATCTCAAATGCATGCAATAATATCGACTTGGAAGGCTAAGGATGACAATTATATCATAATATTGATTTGTTCGAATAATGAATTCAAATTATAGCTATAATAGAAATAATAAAAGTGCCTTTGAACCTTTCTAATGACTTTTACTTTTTAATATACTAACGATTGATTTCGTCAAAACATGTAGAAAACATTTTATTGGTACTTAACCGTAAATTTTGCTTTTTAAAGCTTTAATCCGGTAACATAAAACACAAACTTATCAGAGGCACAGGCATTTAGGCAGTAAAGAATTAGTTTCATTTGCGCTTTTTGTGTTTTGTTTTTAACTATATATGAAAATATTTAGAAGGCATTTGAAATACATAATGTATAACTGGAATGCAATTAAGATAAAAATGATTTTAAGGCCTCTAGCAAAACAACATTAATGTAGCACGACCCATTATGTGGCGACTTCCAGATATTGGAATTTGTTACAATTTTTGTCCGGTAGACGGAGCAAAAAGTTGATTCCGCCATGTTTTCGTGGTGAATCACTTGAACTTCGTGGTGAATCTCTTCAAGTGTGGAATACATTGACAAAATGTGAGAGTATGCGTAGTTTTCCAGGTATATCCATGGCAACAGCTTGTAGGCCCCTCGGCTTTCCAGTCTAGTTGAATATCTAATTCATTAAGTAATTTGTGACCCCGCAGAGCTAGTACGATCAAGTCGACTCGACTAAAAAATCCAAATTGATCGCCGTTTTACGTCCGAAATACATCACAAATCACCTATTATTAAATAGATGGAAAAGGTAGCAAAACATGTATGAAATAAAATGAAGATGGCATACAAATAAACTTTTGTGCATTTGTATTTTTAATGCATTTTTGAAAATACTTAAAAATAACAAAGGAACTTACATCATAAGAACAAATCAGTCAGATTTTGAACATTGAAAACACATTATAACATGATTTCAAAAATATTGGTTTACCTAAAAAAAGTTTGTTTCGCTATGGTCTACCTCTACTTTTATTGACATAAAATGGTTATAAAACTCACCTCTTTGGGCTTCTATCCTAAATAAGGCATGGCCGCAATCTACCAAATCTGATGGTCTGCCATCGAAAAACCGAATTTTGACAGAGAAAATATTTTTGTTCTTGACGTTATCTAAGTTAAGTTGCGTCACCACTTCATTTTTCATCCTTCAAACTATTCTTGTCCGCGAACCCGACAAGACACTGGATCAGCGATTGGCCAGCACAGATTATTGTGTAAACAAGCCGACTTTTTTTACACGCATACCAATTGACAGTTAACTCCCATGACATCAGATTCACAGTTCTGCCGAACAAATGTCATAACAAACGCATGGCGTTATCTTTTTATTTTTCCATTCAAGGGCATGTTTCAGTAATTTATGTTCCAGAGATCCCAAAAACATTTCAGTCAGAATACCGTAACATAAGATGTACGAAAATCCAGCTCGGATCTTGGATTCCAGTATCTTCTTATAACGGATTTCCGTCAAGTATGACGATGAAAATAGTAAGAAAAATTCCAGGTATGTGAATGTGTTAGTAAAACTGACAGCTAAAATTTCAAGAAATGAGCAGCAATATTTACCAAATACGAACCATAGTCTTTTCAAAGTAATATTCCTATATTACTCTAAGAAAAATTGTACTCTTTTCCGGTACTGAAAAGACAAGTTGAATGCTTCATGCCTGTTTCACATCAAGAGCGAGAGAGAGTCTCGGGCGAGTTGTCAAATGAATTCAATCAATAGAGATGTTCGTTCACTTGTCAAAATCACTGACGTTCAATATGGCAATAGTTCTTGAGGTGTAAACGTGCGATTTGAATATGGATTCTCTGCGGGTTTTTAACTAAATAATAAATTTTAAACTTAAGTTTCATCACCACAGAAAAACGTGGTAAAAGGTACTGTACGCTATTTAAGCCTCTTTCCGTCCACATCCGACGAATTATCAAACACTGCTGAACGTCATACCTTTTGGTCCTTTATATCTAAGGAAGTCGTGGATAGGCCTGTGAATAATACGTTTAGCAACTGTTTTGTTTAATTGTTTACATGAAAAATGCAATTTAGTGAATTGCAACTTATTTTTCCACATTATTGTTATGCAAACAATCACCAGATATGACACATTGATTATAAATAAATGAAACTATCTTCCAATGTTTGGTCTTTGCCAGATTGGAGTTGAATGTTAGATATTCAACTTGCGTCCATCTTACCCTGCAACACCCATTTGTTTACGTTTTTTATTAAGCTTTTTTAAAGCTTTAAATTTCCGTGGCGGTGAATACGTGTAAGAAGATACAACAACAATTTACCTTACGCGATTAGCTGAAAGCTGCAAAACGAAATTGCATGAAAATGACGAATTCATGAATTTACTCTCATTTGTAAACAAATGTCGGAGAATGGGTAAATTCATCAATTTCAGCTTGTGGGCAAAGCTTTTACATGTCCGAAGTTGAATATCTAGTTATTCAGTAATTTATGGTATTTGCTAAGGGTGGATTATTTTTAGTATATTCAAATGCTTTTAACATTTTTTTGCGGGTATGGATTATTGAGACTTTATCAATTCCAAAAAAAAAAATTAGCTCTTTTTAAGCACAAGAACAAAATTTAATAAAACAAACAACCGAGCCGAAACCGCGAGTGAATAAATAAAAATAAACTAACAACAATGCATGCAAAGTTCTTAAGGGGTAGATGTCAAATACGGAGACGTCAAAACTTAAACAACTCTCATCGCTGTGTCGAAAAATTGAAAAACCTTCGCCGAGGGCGACGATTATTCTGTCAATCGCTGTTATGAGTTATGTTGAAAAGACGTTTTTACCTCGAAGCTAATACTTGTTGTGAAGTATAAACCATTCATGTGCACAGTCGACAAGCTCGAGAAGTTTAAGAAAAATTCTTTCGCGCCATCAAACGCTTACAACGAATTATATTATGTTGGCAATGCTCCAACTGTTATACAGTTTTCAGCGGCACCAGCTGTTCGCGGTTCACACGCGAATTTATTGAGAGAAACAGAAAGTAGATTGAAGTGTAAATAAATAATTTCTTAATCCTATTTTATTATATATACTAAATTAATTGCAGCAAATGTTAACAAGAATTTGTCTTACCGTGAGAGCCCTCGCTCCCCAAAACGTGGCAGGGACTGCATCTCTAACGAAAACTACAGTAAAATGTATCTCATTGGCAGCACCCGGTGAAAACAGCTCGATCAAGTTTGGACAGGAAGAAATTAATCGCATTCTTGACATAATTAATACTAAATCTGAGCGACAATTAGAAAGGTAATTCCATTAAGGTCGTTTCTTTGTGGCTACCCAGAATGATGGATTTACTTTTAGTTATGATATATCAAAGGCAAAGCTGACCAAACTCGAAGCATGGAAATCCAAAAACGGTCATTTTCAAACCCTCGAAGACATCCTACGTGTCGATGGTTTCTCTATGAAAATTCTGGACAAATTCTGCAAAAGTTTGCTTAGTGACGTGCCTGTCAAACGATCACCTCGAAAAGTCGCACCATTTGTTACCCCTCTAATATCTGAGGCACGAATTGAAGAAATCGGTTCCTGTGTGTCGGTTAGTGTGGGAGTTTCCAGTATATTTTGGTCTAGATTAGAGCTCAACAAGGACGCTCCTTGCCAGCTGACACACTGGCAGCATCACGACATCAACGACAAGAAGCTCCACTTACATGATTTGATCCATCGTTGTCTCTACATTGACTATTTGCTTCCTCATGCCGATTGCTACGTCTTTGAAAATCCTCAAGTCGCCGTAAGTACCACACCTGGAAATGCAGAGCAAGTGAACATTAACGTACAGCGAGCCCAATTGATGGCGATTCTGGGCTTTGCCCTGGCCAACCGTAATACGACTGACCAACGTTCGAAAACAAATGTTTTCTACCTGAAAAAGTTTCTAGCTGCAAGACTGTTTCAGCATTTGGTCGGCACAGAACGTGTTTCTTCGGAAGAAACCATTTTGGGTTTGATGCGAACTCATTACAATGTGGACGATATGTCGGACACGGATGAAAAACCCATCGGTGGTTTAGATGGGAAATCTAGTCGTAGAAATGTGAGTTTTCCAAGTGAGCTGCGCTCTATGTTCAACGAAGCCGAACGATATCATCGTGAATTCCTCGGGCAAACGCTTCTATTAAACCTTGCTTTCGTCCGATTGGTGTTATTACGAGATGACCAGGCTCGATCGCTGGTGTCGCGAAGTAACAAGGTAAGTGACGTTGAATAAATCCTTTTTTGTTGGAAATAAAACTTGTCTTTCTCTTTGTCTCGGATTTATCTGTTCGCGGTTTTTTTGCTGCAATTTAACAATGAAGTATTTTGTCCTAAGCAACAACTGTAAGCCAAGAAACTCCCATATTTTTAGTTTTTTCTCCAGGCCCAACAAATGTATTGCTCTTAATATTTCTATCACAACGCAAAGACTCTTACAAAGTCAACATAAAGACCACGAGTTTCGCTGTTCCATGTCTTGTACCAATTGCCCCGATCTTTCCAGAAATACAGCTCGGCCTTGGGGTCTCCATTTGTCCACGGTTTCGCGGAGCGCGCCCGTCCGTTTCGGCTACTTTCTGGAAAATCAGAATGTCCTCCCGCTGACACGCCAAGTGTTATGAAAAACTAAAGGAGAAGTTAAGGATTATTCAACTTAAACCGAATAAGGCCTGTTTTCCTACCTCTCTGTCGAACGGAGCCATTTGATGGCCACTTGTATAGCCGTGGTACCGTTTTTGTATCTGTGAGAAGTTTTCTTTGAGGACAGCATACTCTCGCCCATCATAGCCCAGCGCTATTTGATCCTCAGTCCACGTTAAGGTATAGTTATGAAAGTCATCACTAGGGCTGGTCATCAAACGTTGTCCATTCAAGTGTGCGAAACGCGTCTTTTCGCCAGTACTCATAACAACACCGCCCGATAGCCATTGGCTGGAAATATCTTTGGAGTTTGCCTCCAGAACGTCATTGCCTCTGTTAAATGCTATTCTCATTTGCCCTGATGCGTGGCTCGTCGCGCCGTAGTAGTTCTCCATGGGTTCCAGCAGCATTACTAGAAACAAGCTTTAGGAATAACACAAAAATGGTAGAAAAAAACTTACGTGGAAATAGCCAATCACCTCTCGGTAACTTTGCTCTGATTTCGATCCGACCAAACCGGAAGCTAAACGAAGCTTTCGTTCGCATTCTCGCCGAAACAATAGGTGGCAGGATTTGGAAGTACTGTGCTTGTTTCTTGCATTCCTGGAACCGATCTACTATTGCGGTGCAACTGAAAATTAAGAAAAGGGCAATAAAAAGAAAAGAACTTGACTTAAAAAGAATACTCACTCGCTCTCCAGGTCCATTTGACCAGATCTTATGCGCTCCGCATCAAAGCCACGAGCTTCTGACAAAAGACTCGGTATAATGTGCAACATCCCACTATTGACAAAAGCGTTCTCTGGCCGGTTTTGGAACGAAACGAATTGCCCATCATCTGAGGCGAGGGGTATACGAACTTCTCTACTCCACTTTTTTACGTCTAGTGTGTCAAAGTCATCTTCAAAGACAAGCTGACCCTTACACGTGAGTCTACCACCAACTGTTGTCACCGAAGGCTCACAATCACTCTTATCCGTCGCTGGACACTCTGGATTCGCTGATTGTCCCACATTGGGACAAAAAGTCGATATTTCTACAGCATCCTTTGAAACAATTGCCGTTCCGACATCACGAAAGTTCTTGCCCAGCTTTCCAAACTGAACATGAACCCAGTAGTTGATCGTACTGCCAGGACTAATGCTGGTGTTGATGTTGTCGAACGCCCACACATCGTCGGTAGTTTCTTTGATTATGGCAGCAAAGTCGCCGGGTTGATAGAGCGTTATTCGCTGATCAATCTTAACGTTGAATGAAACGTCTGTTATGCCATCTTCATCTAAAGTAAAAACGAAAAGGAAGACGTGAGGTTCAGTAAATGTAAGGGAAAGCAACGCCAAAAATACCAAAATAAAATTGTAATCAATAGCAAATTCAGCTAAACGGTAAAACGCCGCCGTTAAGAAGTCCCGTGAAAGCCCAAAATAGGCGAAAAACTCTTCTTTTCTCATTTAATCACTTTGAAAGCGGGGCTTCAAAATATCTGCACCCACGTTGAATCCTTTTTCTATCGGTAAAGGAACCGCTAGCAACACTTTAACTATTTCGAAGAAACTGAGAAGAATGAGGATACCCAGATTGGATAAGGGCTAATCATGCTCCTAAGTAATGCTTCCTTCAAACGGAAGACAGCCTTAAGTAAGGAGGGACTGTAGAACGAACCTGAGATAAACTGTGGGATAAGACCGTAATAAAAACTGAAAATTCACAGTAGAGGAGATTAAGGTTCACTGTTTAATCCTAGATGCTAATAATAAACACCTGTCTTGAAAGGGTCTACAGTCCTTCTGTCGATAACATCTACTTTATTTTCGCAAACGAGCTGACCTTCAACAAAAACGGAAGAGAGTCAATAGTCGACATTACCTTTATGAGCCCATGTCTGACAAGAGATGCTGCGTGGAAAATAAGCTAAAAATACACGCATATCGGCGAAATAGTTGCGGACTAAGAGGTGGAAACCACATACCTCGGATGTCGACTGAAGTAGCCGATGATGAAGGCTTTAATTCTGTTTTTTTTTCGCAAAAATAATCTGGTTTCCGAATTCTCAATGTTTACGCCCAGATAATATTTACCTTTGGTTTTCAAAAGTCTAACGCAAAATAAAATTTCGTTTATTCTGCTTTTAAAGCAAGCTTTTCGCTTTTCTTAATTAGAACAAATTTAAGAAAGAAACAAGCAAAGGAGTTGCAGGCGGCGGCACGAACCCCAAACATTTTTCACTATGTTGCTTGTAACACTGCCATTTTCAGAATTTTGTGAAACAGTATTTTAAATTGTAGAGTTTTAAATAACGGAAATCTAAAAATAAAAATGTTGTAAAAAGAATTTTTTGCCTTCGCCCAAGTTTGCAGTGTTTCTCGAAAACCGTGTCGCTGTTCTTTTTCCACAGCAAGATGAAACCGAGTAACAGGCGGAGAGGAGTAACACCACAGGGGTGTTACCAATACCCTCCGTCAGGGTAGAAGAAGTTCTCCAAGTCTGCAAAAACATTATTCGTCTGTACCGAAATTTGAGTTCCTACGCCTGGTCCAACTTGACCAAGAGGCTTTTTAAAGACCTTAAACTTTCACACATACAGACGGACGGACATGGCTTTTTTTTCAGGTGGTCAAAGGATAGACACTCAAGAGGATACAAGCATCCACAGGTTTTCTAAACCAACCTCTGTCTATCAACTCCTACTCTCACCTCCCCGTGGTGAACACCGGGTACCTAGTACCTCAACTGAAGATTGGGTTCCAACCCCTTTGGAAGGTTGTTGGGGGTAGCAGACGAGAGAGGGGGGGGGGGAGTGTGAGACTAAGGCACCTCTCCTTGCATTTGGACGGCAGCGGAGGAATTCCCCAGATGGAATCAACGGTGGCGTCCATAGTTCCAATCAGGCCGAACTACTTAGTGAACACCTTTTATGGGCTACTGCGACGTATTCGGAGCTCAGGCCTATAAGGAGCGGGCTATCCGGCTCTCCGTTCTTAGAGCTAAACAAAAGATCTGGTCCTCCAGGTTTGGGGTCGTGCCGTCGGGGTGACTTCCCGGCCACGTAAAGAAATACCAGTTACGATGCAGAAACAAGCCTCGGATTCGGACGGATTTACTGTTGACGACCAATACAAACGACAAAAGGACAACGAGCTCCGGATCTGCACGTGGAATGTTAGGTCCCTTAACAGACCACGTGCAGCTTATGAGAAATGCCCTAGCTACGATATTAAGATTGTCCTAGGCGATTTTAATGCCAAGCTAGGAAGGGAGGGCATCTTTGGTCGTACAGTCGGAAAGCATAGCCTGCACGACACGACCTCCGATAACGGATTCAGGCTGATCGACTTTGCTGCGGGGCGACACGTTGTGGTAGCTAGTACACAGTTCCCGCATCTCAATATCCACAAAGGGACATGGAGATCTCCCGATCAATCAACCGTCAACCAGATTGACCACATTGCGATCGACGCAAGGCACTCCTCCAGTATCATGGATGTCCGAACTTTCCGAGGGGCCAACATTGACTCGGATCACTACCTTGTTGTAGCCAAGGTACGGCTGCGGATATCCCGACCAACGCCAAGTAATGGAAATACTGTGAGGAAGTTTGACGTCGGCCGACTACGATCGCAAGAGATCGCCAGGTCCTTCTCCAACCGAGTCTCTCAAAACCTTCTACGAAGTCCTATGCAGTCAGCATCAAGTATTGATAGCCAGTAGTCGCGCCAAAATGCCATCAGAGACGCCGCCTCTGAAGTGCTGGGTTTCACACGGCCACCACAACGAAACCCCTGGTTTGACGATGAATGCCGGCAAGCACATGCAGCGAAACAGGAAGCTTATAAAGCGGCGCTGTACAGAAGGACTAGTACTGCTCGCGAGCTCTACGAGCAGAGGAGGAGAGAGAAACACCGGCTTCTCCGAAGGAAAAAGAGACAGCACGAGAAGCGCGCGGTTGAAGAGATAGAGAGATGTTACAACAAGAATGAGATTAGAAAGTTTTACCAAAGGATCAAAAGGTCCTGCCAAGGGTATAAACTTCGAACCGAAACCTGTAAGGACCACCAAGGGAACATCGTTGTAGAATCGCAGTCGGTGCTGAGGATTTGGAAAGACCAGTTCTGCAGACTGTTTAACGGCGAGGACGAACCAAATACCGCTGTCAGACAGAATGAACCATTCAACCCGGGCGAAGACGTTACCGACGAAGCATACGAACGATACCGCCCACCCGACCTGGAGGAGGTGAAAGTAGCTGTGTCTAAGCTCAAGTGCAACAAAGCAGCCGGAGCAGACGGCTTAGCTGCCGAACTTTTTAAATCCGCTGGCGATGAGCTGGTTAGGAGCATGCACTAGCTCATCTACAAGATATGGTCGGAAGAAAGCATGCCCGACGAATGGAACCTCAGCATTGTTTGCCCGATCCTGAAGAAAGGAGACCCTCTGAGTTGTGCCAACTACAGAGGCATCAGTCTTCTTAACAACGCATACAAAATCTTTTCTGCTGTACTGTGTGAACGCCTGAAGCCGTTCGTCAACAATCTGATAGGCACATATCAGTGTGGCTTTAGGCCAGAAAAGTCCACCATCGATCAAATATTCACACTGCGGCAGATCTTGGAGAAAACCCAGGAGTTCCAAATCGATACACACCACCTCTTCATCGATTTTAAGGCCGCGTATGACAGCACCTATAGAGACGAGCTATATAGCGCAATGTCTAGTTTTGGCATCCCTGCCAAACTCGTCAGTCTATGTAGGATTACGATGGAAAACTCACGCTGTTCCGTCAAGGTCGGCAAAGACCTCACCGACCCCTTTGATGTCAAAAAAGGATTTAGACAAGGCGACGCGCTGTCATGCGATTTCTTTAACATCATACTTGAGAGAATTATGCAGAACTCTCGCGCCAACACCAGAGATACAGTTTTTCAAAAGTCCGTTCAACTACTCGCATACGCAGACGACATTGACATAATCTATAGAACAAAGCGTGATGTCAGTGAAGTCTTCGTGAGTATTGGGACGGAAGCGACGAATATGGGTTTAGCAGTCAATGAGGTCAAAACCAAGTATTTGCTGTCATCAAGAAAACACACCCAACACCGGCGTCTTGTACAAAACATCACCATCGATAGCTATAACTTTGAGGTAGTTAGGGACTTTGTCTACCTGTGTGCCGCTATCAATTCAGACAATGACACCAGCGCTAAAATCAAACGAAGGATAACTCTTGCCAATCGCTGTTTCTTTGGGCTAAAGTGTCCATGTATAAGACCCTCATCATCCCAGTCCTGCTTTACGGTGCAGAAGCATGGACCCTGTCAAAGGCGGATGAAAACACTTTAGGCTGCTTCGAGAGGACAATTCTTCGGACGATATACGGTCCCATCTGCAAGGACGGAGAGTGGAGGAGGAGATATAACATCGAACTGTACGGGCTGTACAGCGATACCGACCTAGCCAAAAGAGTCAAAACACAACGTCTACGATGGCTGGGTCATCTAGAGCGGATGGACACCAACGCCCCGGCCCGGAAAATCTTGGAATCCACACCGCAGGGACGGCGCGGTAGAGGAGCACCAGACTCAGGTGGAGCACGCAAGTGGAAGGGAACCTCAGCCAACTTCGCGTGCGAAACTGAAGACGGCTAGCTAGAGACAGAGCTGGCTGGCGAAGCTTGTTGGCTGAGGCCTAGGTCCACCCTGGACTGTAGCGCCACCTTAAGTTAAGTGATTTTTTTCATACGATTTCTCTTAATAAAACCGGAGATAAAGGGGACACACACTTTTTTTTATGCTTTTTTGCGATTTTTTTTTCGAAAATGCGTCAAAACGGCAGTATTAAAACTTTTTCAGAAAAATATGACTTCGTTTACTTTCAGTTGTTTTATGCTTGTGTTCAAAATTGGCTTTGCGCCCTAAGCGGTTCAAAAGTTATGTCCTCAAACCCTTTGAAAAGTCATCCATTTTCAATTCTTCATTTCTCAAAAACTTGGGCTATTTCGACAAAGTTCTGTATTTACTCAACTTCAGTTTCGTTTTTCTAGTTCTTTCCTATTAAACTTCTGAAAAAAGTATTGAAAAGCATTTAATCCATTTTCATATGAAACTTCAAACAGTATAATTAAACCGTTATTTGCGCTTAAAAAACTGTCCTCGTAGGGTTCTCTGACATTTCTGCAATTTAAAAGCACACCAAATTTTGTCTTTCTACGGCTTAGCGTTCAGAAGTCATAACGCGATTGGATGGACGGACAGACATCGTAGTGATACCATAAGAGGTTCTTTTTCCATTTTGCAACAGACCGCTAAAAAATTAAGCAGTTAGTGTTACCGATGAAATGATGCCAATGCAATTCATAAAGTTGCTGAAAAATTATGAGCAAAAAGCAAAAAATTGTGGTCGGCAAACATCTAAGCAATATCTTTGCAGGCCAGAATTTGCTTAATGGAACCAACACCTCCAGGATTAAATCAAGTTTAACAAACAAAACGATAGGGATGGCAGTCATCGCTAACAGAAAGAGTATAACCATTATCAGCACTGAATCTTCCACTGCATCCATCAATTACAGAGACGTTGTCCCAGCCGCTTGAATCTGAAGACAGCTATTTCTGGATAAGCAGCGGAATTATTCGGGGAGACAACAGGCAGGGTTGACCTTTTCCCGTGCGTTTTGATAGGTATAAACAAATAAGAAATCAAGTGGGAACCAACTATTGGCGGTTACCCAACAGTGTGAATCCTCGGAAATGAGGGAATCTTCAAGCAATTATAAACAGCGCAGTCTTTTACAGACTATTTTTAAAAACACTTCTTTGGACGTTTGAGGATTTTAAGAACTCACAGATACACGGAACTTTTTTGAGTTAGACAATTACTTGTACTATCTTTGAATGAGTAAAATAATTATTCATTTAAAATTTCATAATTTTATCATAAGGATTTTGACCTTGAACAATCCTGCCCGCCATATTAATGCTCTTAAATAAATTAATAAGGCATGGTACATGATTTGTGCACAGTTATTCTAAAATTGATCCAATCTCATAAAAAAAGAGGTTTTTTTTTTAAATCTTGTTTACCTTGTTTACTGATAAGTGATAATCTCTCTGAAACAAAACGTACTATATTGGCATTTCTGTCATTCCGCATTAAAATCACATTTGACTCACGAACAAGATGTAAGGGGATTTACCTACAAAAAACCCTGTTATCAACCAAGTTTGTAAACATTGAAAATGAAAAAATGAAACCAGCTTTTTTTTTAATGTGTGAGATGTCAAATTCATCAACAAGTCTCATCGTTGCAAAACTAAAACAAATTTTCGGACATGAGCTTGTATTGCAAAAATATTAGTCTTTTGTTTTTAAAAGATTGAACCTCATTAATAAGATCCACATACCGGGTATTGAAAGCCGAAAACCTTTGGGTCTTAAAAGCTTCACTGTAGCATCTGGAATTGTATAGGACTGAGCATTAAGGACGAAAAATGCAACAACAATGTCTATAAAAAGTAAATATAGCATTTCACTGATTTTTTTTTTCTCTTAGACTAGTGAGATCTATGTTTTCATTTTATCAATGCACCAAAAGCACAAGTTAAACCATTTGCTATTTTATAGCAATTATATTAAATAATATATTAGCTAAACTGATCTTATGAGTAAATTCCGCACATTCCGGTTTTTTTACACGACCGTGACCGCACTTAAAAACGTATTTAAAACGACTAATTATAGATGAGTGTAAATTAGTGCTCGAGAGTCGAGACTGAATGCTGATGTAAGAAAGCCACTCAAAGTTTTAAGCACGTCATACGAAGCCGGTTCTTCAATGCTTTTTTGGTTATAAATGTATAGTTTGCCTTATAAATGCCTATGTAGTCAAACACCAACGATAGCAGGGATGTCCGATACATTCAGTCAACAACGAAATCTTGAAAAATTACCTGCTTGGTTTATTACCTGTTCTTGTTGATGAAATATTTATGTATAAATTTTGAGTTTATATAAAAATACGCAACATTTTATAAAAAAATTGTAGAACACATTTATTTTCTTAATCAGCAAAGTGCAACTTTAGACAACGATTTTTCAAACAGAAAACTCATCTTTTCAACACTGAATAGCAAATCCGGTGTAACAGTGACTCCGTATTCGTCGTTGAAAACTATTCACCATAAAAACCATTGTCTGACTAACATAAGTATTTATTATATTTATATCACAAAATATTTTTTCTTTGAATTTTCAAAGTTTCTGAAAAATACATATTGCAAATACATAGACATTGAGCACTCGCTATAAAATCAAACAAGGGCTTAATAACTATTGTCGTCGAAAGATATAATTTTGTACCCTTATAAAGTCGATGAAAAAAATTAGATGGTACATAAGTTACAAGGGCAATTTTTTTTATATATACACACAAAATATTGAAAAGTTTTGAGAAAAAAATGCAAATGTGTTTGCAAATTTTTTAGGGTCAATGTTTCTAAACGGCTCACTCAAAAAGCCGAAATTGGGCACACATTTGAACAATCACAACTTAAGCGAAGACTTAAATCAAACTTTGGCTTAAAATTTTTAAAGTAGCGGCTTTGTGGTGTTATCGAAGAAAAATCGCAAAAAAATCGAAGTCTTTAATAGTGCAGACTACTGTTCTTACATTGGGTGATTTTTTTAGTTTCGTTACTCTACAAAAGGGTGGCAAAAAGCTTTTCCTTTAATTCTTTTATATGTTTTTCAGAAACATATTGTAAGTTAATTTTTATATTTTTCAAATCTGTTGTGTTGGTTGGTCAACGTTGATGTAGTTGTGATTGCCTCAAATTTGGTTGATGTAAAACAAGCCACACGTTACGATATATTTGCAAGCAGCATCATTTTAGTCACTCAACTAAAGTGTTTTCAAGCACATCTGGTTTCCTAGGTTAACTATCTCAAAAGTATTAAAGCTTATTTTTGAATTTCTAAAGATGGAGCACTTCCGTTTTTTTCCGTTTCGAAAAAAGAAGGATAGACATACATTTTCTTGGCCTTTTTTTACAATTTTTAAAATTCAAAATCTATAAAACATTAATTTTCACTTTTTTTCAACTACCTTTCGTCTTTTTTTGGTGGTCAAAGGATAGACATGTGCACTCAAGAGGATACAAGCATCCACAGGTTTTCTAAACCCACCTCTGTCTATCAACTCCTACTCTCACCTCCCCGTGGTGAACACCGGGTGCCTAGTACCTCAACTGGAGATTGGGTTCCAACCCCTTTGGAAGGTTGTTGGGGGTAGCAGACGAGAGAGGGGGGGAGGAGTGTTCCCACTAAGGCACTTCTCCTTGCATCCGGACGGCAGCGGAGGAATTCCCCAGATGGAATCAACGGTGGCGTCCATAGTTCCAGTCAGGCCGAACTACTTAGTGAACACCTTATATGGGCTACTACGACGTATTCGGAGCTCAGGCCTATAAGGAGCGGGCTATCCGGCTCTCCGTCCTTAGAGCTAAGCAAAGGATCTGGTCCTCCAGGTTGGGGGTCGTGCCGTCGGGGTGACTTCCCGGCCACGTAAAGAAACACCAGTCACGAAGCGGAAACAATCCTCGGATTCGGACGGATTTACTGTTGACGACCAATGCAAACGAGAAAAGGACAACGAGCTCCGGATCTGCACGTGGAATGTTAGGTCCCTTAACAGACCACGTGCAGCCGAGCAACTAGCGGAGGCCCTTAACGACTGCAAGGCAGACATTACTGCCATCCAAGAAATGCGGTGGGACGGGCCGGGCAAAAGAAGGATGAAAAACTGCGACATCTACTACGGCGACTGCTACCGGCATCAAAGACAGCGCCTATTTGGATGTGGTTTCGTTGTTGGAGGCAGACTTAGGCAAAAAGTCTTGAGCTTCAACCCTGTAAGCGAGCGCCTCGCGACGATCCGCATCAAGGCTAAATTCGCCAACATTAGCCTGATATGCGCACATGCCCCCACAGAGGAGAAAGATGACGAGACCAAAGATATGTTCTACGAGCTCCTGGACAAAACTTATGAGCAGTGCCCTAGCTACGACATTAAAATTGTCCTAGGCGGTTTTAATGCCAAGCTAGGAAGGGAGGGCATCTTTGGTCGTACTGTCGGAAAGTATAGCCTGCACGACACGACCTCCGATAACGGATTCAGGCTGATCGACTTTGCTGCGGGGCGACACGTTGTGGTAGCTAGTACACAGTTCCCGCATCTCAATATCCACAAAGGGACATGGAGATCTCCCGATCAATCAACCGTCAACCAGATTGACCATATTGCGATCGACGCAAGGCACTCCTCCAGTATCATGGATGTCCGAACTTTCCGAGGGGCCAACATTGACTCGGATCACTACCTTGTTGTAGCCAAGGTAAGGCTGCGGATATCCCGACCATCGCCAAGTAATGGAAATACTGTGAGGAAGTTTGACGTCGGCCGACTACAATCGCAAGAGATCGCCAGGTCCTTCTCCAACCGAGTCTCTCAAAACCTTCTACGAAGTCCTATGCAACCAGCATCAAGTATTGATAGCCAGTGGCAACATTGCCAAAATGCCATCAGAGACGCGGCCTCTGAAGTGCTGGGTTTCACACGGCGACCACAACGAAACCCCTGGTTTGACGATGAATGCCGGCAAGCACATGCAGCTAAACAGGAAGCATACAAAGCGGCGCTGCACAGAAGGACTAGAGCTGCTCGCGAGATCTACGAGCAGAGGAGGAGAGAGTAGCACCGGCTTCTCCGAAGGAAAAAGAGAGAGCACGAGAAGCGCGCGGTTGAAGACATAGAGAGATGTTACAACAGGAATGAGGTTAGAAAGTTTTACCAAAGGATCAAAAGGTCCTGCCAAGGGTATAAACTTCGAACTGAAGCCTGTAAGGACCATCAAGGGAACTTCGTTGTAGAATCGCAGTCGGTGCTGAGGATTTGGAAAGACCACTTCTGCAGACTGTATAACGGCGAGGAAGAACCAAATACCGCTGTCAGGCAGAACGAACCATTCAACCCGGGCGAAGACGTTACCGACGAAGCATACTTACGATACCGCCCACCCGACCTGGAGGAGGTGAAAGTAGCTGTGTCTAAGCTCAAGTGCAACAAAGCAGCCGGAGCAGACGGCCTAGCTGCCGAACTTTTTAAATCCGCTGGCGATGAGCTGGTTAGGAGCATGCACCAGCTCATCTGCAAGATATGGTCGGAAGAAAGCATGCCCGACGAATGGAACCTCAGCATTGTTTGCCCGATCCTGAAGAAAGGAGACCCTCTGAGTTGTGCCAACTACAGAGGCATAAGTCTTCTTTACATCGCATACAAGATCTTCTCTGCTGTACTGTGTGAACGCCTGAAGCCGTTTGTCAACAATCTGATAGGCACATATCAGTGTGGCTTTAGGCCAGGAAAGTCCACCATCGATCAAATATTCACACTGCGGCAGATCTTGGAGAAAACCCAGGAATTCCAAATCGATACACACCACCTCTTCATCGATTTCAAGGCCGCGTATGACAGCATCTATAGAGACGAGCTATATAGCGCAATGTCTAGTTTTGGCATCCCTGCCAAACTCGTCAGTCTGTGCAGGATGACGATGGAAAACTCACGCTGTTCCGTCAAGGTCGCCTTGCATGCATTTTTTGCAATTTTTTTTTTCGAAAATGCGTCAAAACGGCAGTATTAAACCTTTTTCTGAAAAGTATGACATAAGCTCTTGGTTTATTTTACGAGTTGCTTTACACCTGTTCAATATTGGCTTTGTGCTCTAAGAGGTTCGAAAGACATGGCCTCAAACACTTTGGAAAACGTCATCCATTTTCAACACTTCATTTTTTAAAAACTTTTCAATATTGTCAAAAAATTAATTTTTGAGTAGAATTTCAGGATCTACTTAACCCAGCTTCCGTTTTTCTAGATATTGTCTTTTAAACTTTTTCTTTATTTATGCTTAAAAAAACTTGCATCTTTGAATTCTCTGACTATTTCTGCAGTTTAATTTTTTTTTCTAAATTTTGTCTTTCTACGACTTGCCGTTCAGATATTATAACGCGATTGGATGGACAGACGGACGGACAACGTAGCAATACAATGAGAGGTCACTTTGCCACATGCCAAAAGTAAAAAAAAAGTAATTTTTGCCTAAGAATAAATAACATGAAAAAAAGATTCTAATTATTATTATTATTATTTATTAGCAGGTAATTAAAACTACAAGTTAACATTATTATTAACGAGCCTAGCTGCGGAGACTTTTGGCTCAGAGATTCTTAATTTTTGTTCTTGCCAAATGAATTGCACTTTTTTTCGTATTATATTATAATTTTAAGAATAAGAGTAACCTAATTTTACAACTTGCCCCATGTTGAAACAAGACGATATTTTTTTAAAGACATATCCTATTGCTGACATATTCTGAATAGCTGTTGCTGATTGTTTGATGGATATTGTAGTTGTAACGTGGCTTTTTAATTTAAAAAAAGGTTGGCTGAATTATTACCAAAATTGTAGGAAAATCATAGGATTTAGTAAAAAGTGTTACTTTTAGCCCCACTCTCCGCTACCTTAAATTTAATAAAAAAAAATTGTAACATTTCATGGATCAGAACTCTCAGAAAAATAAAACAAAAGCGGTTAATTCTAAAGTTCAACATTGGCTTTGTGAATTAATTAATTGGTTAAAAAGTTCCGGGCTTACAATTCAATAAAAAAAAAAACGGCTATTTATAGATATTTAAAAAAAAATTAATTTCAATGCATTCAAAAGAAATACAAGATTAGTTTAAGTCCTCAAAACTAAGCGCTATTGGACTGAAAGAAGCAATGGGGGGACATAGTTTAATAAATTCCCATGTCGGTTGCGATCATGTTTTTAAAAGGTGTGCCTTTTACTAAAGTGGTGTACTTGTAGCCTCTATAGACCTTACATACATGGAGATCTATTTTTTTCACACGGAGTATGAAGTCGTTTTTATTTTTCTTAGATGACTATAGTAATAGATGATGCATAGTAAGATTATAATTTACTACTACGTGAAGTAAAAAATGGTTAACAAAAATAGATAGAATTTTGCTGGGTTTCACTTCCAAAACAATTTGGCCGGTTTCCGGCTCACTTAATTTATTAACGTTAAAAAAAGGAGGTCATGTTGCTAACACTCATGAGTCATGACTTGCAATAAGACCAATTGCCAAAAGTCCACAAAGGACCATCGAAGAGGGGTCGAAGATCCACAGTATTTCTTGTAACAATGCTTCATTTTTTCCACAAACCACAATGTAAAAGAGGAAACGATTCCTAAGTCCAAAAGTAAGATTTGGATTCTTAAGTTTATTCTTAAAAAAGTATTACAATTTTTTTAACAACTGATTTTATTCGCCCAACTTTGCATCTGCTCCAAATTCAGCAGTGAGCCCAAGCAGGGCGGTTGCATAGTGGCCAGCATTCTTAAAATAGATTCTTTTGCCTTCAAGAAATAAGCAAAACAAAACCTATCTACTTCCGAAATGCCTGACAAAAATTTGTTTTCGATGAAACTCATAATGCATACACCCTAACATAGTCAACATGAATACCAGCGTCTTCTCCATTTCACGTTTGAGGCCATCGCTCACAATCATTCCAAAATTTTAGTGTGCCCTTAGGATCACGATTGTCCCATGGTTTCTCCACTTGATCTTTTCCGTTGCGGCAACCGTCAGGAAACTGGGAATGTCCACCAACCGAAACACCTAGTGTCAGATAAAACTGGAAAGAAACTGTTTTCACCAACCAATATTTTGTGTTAAAATTTCCTCACAAACCTCTCGATCGAATGGTGCCATGTAATTGCCATTCTCCCAGTGTCTTGCATATGGCTTATTATTTGCTCGAAGGATCCTCGAAAATCCACCTGGAATGACAGAGTATCTGTTTCCATCGATCTCAAGCGCTAAAGCATCTTCGGTCAAAGTCGAAGTGTAGACATGGTAATCGTTGCCTAAATGAGATGCTTCGAGAGGACCTCTCATTCTCAACCATGTTTCGGGAAAAAGTTCCCCAGTCGCAGGTACTGCTCCGCCAGCAATGCTTCTACCCAAAATATCAACTCCGAAGCGGTTCTGCAGAAAATCATTACATCTAATTGATGCAACTCTCATTTGACCCTCTCATGCATAGTTCGAGTAGCCATATTAATTCTCAAAAGGTTGCAGCAATATTAGCAACAAAAGTTTTCTATAATTTTGTTGGTTATTGAAAATAATTTATTAATAACTAAAATCACTCACGTAAACAGCCAATCGCCTTTGGGCAGTTTCACCCTAAACTTCTACCTTGCCATACCGAAAACTAAAGAAATGTTGCGTACGTATTCTTGCCGAAACAATTGGTGGAAGAATTTGCGAGAACAAAGCTGTTTTCGAGCACTCCTTGGCCATATCTACGATTACTGTGCAACTAAACGTAACAAGAAAAACATATCTTCTTGTGATAATATTGGACTTATTGCTAACTCTCACATCAGATCCAATTTGCCCGTTAAAAATACTCTAGTCATCATATTTCGGCACACTAGACTGAAAACTTGGAACAATATGCAACTCACCAGAGCGGACGTATAGGTTCTCCGGTCTTCTTTGGTATGACACAAATTCGCCATCGTCAGCATTAAGGGGCAATCGAATTTCTCGACTCCTTTTAATCCAATCTAAAGTGTCAAAGCTCAAAAATCATCTGACCCTTGCACACGGGGCTTCCCCTAACCGTTAGTCAAGTGAGCTTCTCATCTCAATAGAATACGGCTTCTATAGTCATCACCCGTCGATCAGTCGCCTGTTTCGTTTGAGAAGATAAATCTGTTAATGTTCACTATTAAAATTAACTTGGGAAATTCCATCTTGGTCTGAAATTAAGAAAACAAAAATTTGACTTTAAACTTGTTTACTTATTGGGCTCTCGGCATTTAGAAAAAAAAAGCATTTTCGCTATCAGTCATTTTGGCGTCACAGACTCATAAAGTCCTCGAATAGGCCTCACGCTTAACACATTCCAGTAAAACGTGCTGGTCATTTTTGCGATATTTAGTTAAAACCAGTCTTTTGATTTAATTTGACGCGTCACAAAGAGGTAAACAAACTATAGGTTATTAAAAAAAAAAGATCAGGGACACGTACGTGAAACAGCTATTCGAAATCCTGCTGAACAGATACCGGCAAGTTTAATTGGCGGAAAACTCTGTGTCAATACATTTCCCATTATAAAAAGAAGAAGTCACAAAGTAACAGCAACAGCAAAGCTGCATTTAAAAACTTTTATGAATAGCTTTAAATTATATTCTAAAACAATGTTAAGTCTATTATTCGGTTGGCGTTATCAGTGATCGACTTCCACGGCCCGACCGACGCGATGCTAGAACGTCTGTTTCAAGAAACAAACTGAAGCAATTAACATTTTTGAGTCCACTAAATGTGTTGGTGATTCGTGGTCTTTAATTCAAATCAATTTGTTAAGAGTATTATGTATTTTTTTTTCCCTGTTTTTTGCTCAATTATAAACAGAGCAAATAGCTCCACTTTGAGATATTATTCCGATTAATTCGATTAATTATATCACATGCAGGTACTCAGGGCGACACGCTACGCGGCAAATGTTCAATTTCAAATGTTGAAAAAATGAAATTTTTTCAACATTTTTGGGGGCGATTTTTCATTGGGATTTTTCATTTGGGATGATTTTACATATTTAAAATTTCATTTCGCGCTCGCATCTCGGCTAACATAACCTGTCTAGGAAGTTTGTCGGGGGACATGCGAACAACGTGTGCAAACCATCGAAGAATGGATCGTTCCACTCGGAGAAGTAGCTGCTCAACATTAAGATTCCCTCGAATACTGACGTTTCTCACTCTATCCCTTAGAGTAACACCAGCAACGCACCTCAGAAATCTCATTTCGGCAGCTTGTACCCGCGACCTAATTCTTTCGGTCATTACCCAAACCATAGATGACCATAGATGAGGGTCGGAAAGAACACTGAATTGAAAACTGAGATCTTTGCTTTCACTCCAAGCTCAACTTTCCTGATGACAAATGGCGCAGTTCCTTTTCTATTGCTCCAGTCTCCAGATTGGCTAATCCTGCAGAGGATAACTCAATATCACTCCTCCCATCTTTCGTGTAAAAAATCCCGAAGTACTCAAACTTTTTTACCTGTTTTAGGAACTCCATAGCACACTGCACAGGAGATCGAGAAACAAGAATCACTTTCGACTTGCTGACGTTTACCTTCATCCCAGCATTCTCTTCAAATTCAAAATTCTGTTTTTCTCTTTTAAGATCTATGTTTATGGGCCCGTCTTAGGACCCACATACGAAGCATTGATCCGGGTTGTAGTCTCTAGCCCATCTAGCTAGAAAAGTGTCCTTGTTTCTGGGCAAAAAATAGGACCTATCCGCAATTTGGACGTGTGTCTTCCGTTTGCGCGCATAATGTTAAGCTTTTTGATGGTATAATAGTTCTGCGCCTTTTTTGTCTAAAAAAAAACTGTTAGACCCACACTACGCGACTTTTCCGCTTTCAAGAAATAAATAAAACAAAATCTCCTACTTTCTTCACTGACTAGACAAAAAATGTATTTTTAAAAAGTCTCATAATGCATAAACCCTAACGTAGTCAACGTGAAGACCAGCGTTATCCCCATCCCAAGTTTTAAGCCAGCGGTCGCGATCGTTCCAAAATTTAAGTGTAGCCTTAGGATCGCCATTGTCCCATGGCTTCTCCACTCGATCTTGTCCGCTACGGCAACCGTCAGGAAACTCAGAATGTCCACCAACCGAAACGCCAAGAGTCAGATAAAACTATGAAAAAAGCTTTGTACTAACCAAAATATTGCAACAAGATTTCGACAATCGACAGACCTCTCGATCAAACGGTGCCATATAGTTGCCATTCTCCCAATGTCTTGCATATGGCTTAGTTGTTCGAAGCCTCCGCGAGAAGCCACCTTGAAGGACAGAGTACCTGTTACCATCAACCTCAAGAGTTATAGCATCTTCTGTCCAAGTCAGAGTATAGACATGGTAGTCGTTGCCCAAATGAGATCGTTCAAGAGATCCCTTCAGCCATGTTTCGCGTAATAGTTCCCCAGTCGAAAGAACAGCTCCGCCAGCGATTCTTTTGCCCGAAATATCAGCTCCATGGAGATCCTCAAGATCCTCATTACCTCGAATCGATGCAACTCTCATTTGGCCCGAAGCATAACCCGAGAAGCCGTAATAGTTTTCAAGAGGTTCCAGCAATATTACTGCAATGAATAAAATTAAGTCTTTTTGGGTAACCACTGACAACACTCTCGTATTAGGTAGTAAAATAACTCACACGGAAACAACCAGTCGCCTTTGGGCAGTTTCGCCCTAACCTCTACTTTGCCATAACGAAAGCTAAAGAAATGTCGCGTTCGTGCTCTCGCCGAAACCACAGGTGGGAGAATTTGTGAGAACATAGCAGTTCTCGAGCACTCCTTGGCCATGTCTACGATTCCTGTGCAACTATGAAAGCGAGGAGAATAATGTATTGAATTATAATAGCTTACGATTTCTTTTTGCTTACTATTGTTCGAGATCCAATTTGCCGGTAAAAATACTGCGGGCATCGAATTCCGGCACACTAGACAGCAAACTTGGCACAATATGCAACTCACCAGAGCGGACGTAGAAATTTTCCTTCCTTCTTTGGAATGACACAAACTCGGCATCATCTGCATCCAGGGGCATTCGAATTTCTCGATTCCATTTAGTCCAATCTAAGGTGTCAAAGTCGTCCTCAAAAATCATCTGACCCTTGCACACAGGATTTCCTCTAACTGTAGTCGAAGATCGCTCACATCCGGATGCCAGTTTGAGTTTTGGCTTCACAGCCCTTGAGTCCAATAGGTCCATATAAGCTCCGGAAACTGTTGTTTCTCCTACTTTTTGAATGCTTTTCGAGCCATAGTGAACAACTACCGAAAAGCTTACTATGGAACTGTAATAAACCATGGCTTGAGTGTTTTCCAACAACCATCGACCATTTGTGGGCTCTGTAGCAATAACCGAAAAGTCACCTACTTCGTTTGCAGCAACCGGTTTGTTAATGTTTATATTAAAACTCACTTGGGAAATTCCATCCTGATCTGAAATGAAATAAGAAAACGAAAGTTCAAATTGTTGCATGCATTTGTCTTTAAAACGCAAAGTCTAAAGACGGTATTCAAAAAAATATCCAAGCACAAACATCTTCGCTATCCGTCATTTTGACGTCACTGACTCATAAAGTCGTTGAATAGGTTTCACGCTTAACATATTCCGGCAAAACGTGCTGCCGTTTTTTGCAGTATAAATTATTTGAAACCAGTCTTCTGATTTAATTGGGTGCGTCACAAAGAGGTAAACAAAGTAGGTACACAGTTATTTACAAGTAAACAAATCAGGGACACTTACGTGGAACAGCTACTCGAAATCCTGCTGGCAAAAGAATTTCAAGTTTAAGTGGCGGAAAGCTCTGTGCCAAAACACCTCCAATAAGAAACAGCAAAAGAATTGTCCGAAGCAGCAGTTGCATTTTAAATCTTTAAACTTGGGCTGGTTCGTTTGAATGCATTAAGAGTCTGAACAACCTCCTTCAATTTCTGTTTTAAAGCAAAGTTAAATATATTAAATAGTTGAGGTTATCAGCAATCGACTTGTAGTACACAACGCGATATTCGAGCGTCTGTTTCGATCGAAGAAACAAACTGGAGTGATGTTAAAATTTTGAAACCCGCTTAATGTATTGATAATTCGTGCTCTTAAATCAAGTAAATTTGCTAAGAGTAAAATTTAATTGTTCTCTATTCTCTTTCGTTTTATGTGCTTTGTTATTAAACGAACAACGAAGCTATACATCAGCTGATCTTAGCTGACACCAGATCTTATAAAAATAAGTCGAGTTTTGCAGAGATGTCAAAGTAGATGTAATCTTACTCGGCATTTGAAATCGATAAAAAAGGCGGTGGGTTTCGATTTGGATTTCCTAAGACTTTTTGCCCGGAACTTGCACAGTGTGCTTATTTGATGGATGGTGAATTTTCTTAGCCTAAAGCTGATATGGACCTATCAGGCTATTGATAAAAGGTCTACGGTCACACAGTACGGCAGAAAAAATCTTGTATGCCATCTTAAGGAGACTGATGGCTCCGTTGTTGCCCCGGTTCAGAGATTCTTCTTTCTTGAGGATCTGTCAAAAAACGCTGACGCCCCATTAATCTGGCACGTTTTCCTTCGACCATATCTTGCAGATAAGTTGATGCATTGTCCTGCCCAGATCATCGCCAGCGGATTTAATAGACTGTCAGCTCCGGCAGCTTTGTTACTCTTCTTGATAAAGACATCAAGGTCGGATGGATGGTATCGTTCGCATTTTACTTAGGTGCCGTCATCGCCCAGATTGAATTTGGTTCATCCTGCCTGAAAGCACGCTTTAATTCGTTTTTGCCGTTATGCAGTCTACAGAAACGGTTTTTCCAAATCTTTACGACAGAAATTGTCATACCACTACGATGTTCCCTTGATCCTCCTTATATAGGCTTCGGCTAAAAGTTTGTACCCTTGACAGGTTCTTTTAACTCGTTGGTAGAACTTTCGAACTACATTTTTATTGGAGCATATCT
This sequence comes from Neoascia interrupta, assembly GCA_947623515.1. Classification (NCBI taxonomy): domain Eukaryota; kingdom Metazoa; phylum Arthropoda; class Insecta; order Diptera; family Syrphidae; genus Neoascia; species Neoascia interrupta. Next base: position 140,571,597 of record OX392463.1, read on the forward strand.
TTTTCTATATAGATATATTTTACCTACATTCAACTTAATTTTTTTTTCGCGAATGTTCAAAAATGTTTGACCCATGTTAAAAACGCGTAAAAAGTAGAGGACCTAAGCACTTTCTCTGCTCAGAAAGACGAAAGGGTCTAGGGATCGACACAAGGCGATAAAGTTGTAAAAAATTGCCAAACAACTGGCTGTGGACTTTTGAACTGGTCCTCAGGCCTTTCGATAATCGAAGAATGCCAGCCTACGTCCAGTCAACATACATCCGATGGGAGCTTGTACCCTTAGCAGACATTTTCAGCCTTTTACGACGTCTTTAAATATGGAAAACTTTAGAGATTATCCGGACCTTTTCAGGCGTGTGGAACTCTTGATTGGAAAAACCATTTACGCTGACTTCATCTAATAAAACCGTTGGATCAAACTTATCAAGCAATATTTTTTGTTGGAAGCCAGCCAAAAAGGATTTGTGGAAAACTAACTAAAAAACTTGAACTGTTTGCTAAGGAAACGAAGTCGTAGTCCGCGAAAAGCCTATGAAGGTTTTTACCCACTGGAAATAATAGCATTTATGCTTGTAAGAAACTTAATATAACGCAAAGAAATACGGTATAGAAATCATTGAAGGTATTATTATACCTAACTCAAGAAATTTAACTGGTTTATGTGTCATAAACTGGGAAATTTAGTAAAGTTTAAAATTTTTAGTAAAGTTGACGATGATGATAAATGAAAGCTAAACCCATGAGAAAATGTAGATTTTAAATGTTTGTAGAGATTCAACATAAAAACAAGCGTTCTTACATTTCATGACTAAGAGCTAACGTGTAGTACTCTTAATTTGCCTCTGATTTTGTTAAATCTACACTTCAAGCTTATCGCTTTTGATGCTAAATGCAAAAAGGCCTGTGGTTAGCTCAAATAAATTTAAAGAGAAATAAAAATTTCGCTTTAGTCGACGAATGTTTTTACGAAGAATCAGACCTGTATTTAACGATTAAAATAACTAAATATCATCCGCCTTTTGCATCTCGATTAATGATCACAAGTGGCTTTTGAGTTAAGAAAATTAAACATGAATGGAGTATCGCGCTTGCAATTATTTTTATATTTTATTGTGGGGACGCAAGGTTATTCAATTCCTAATCCTAAAGTGGAGATTTTAAGCCCATACGGTCTGAGAGTGTCTATTCCACGTAAGTGTTTAGATAGTGCTCCCTTAAGATTGGATGAGATTTCTTTTGTTTTGTGTTAGTCTCGTTTAAGTTTCAATTTGTAAACAATAATTTGTCTAATCAAGGTTTTGACCTAAGAACGTCTAAAGCTTCGGTCTGTAGTAAGACATCTCATGTATTTGTTGTTATTAAGTTATCAATTTATGTGCGGGTTACAAAATTAAATTTATCAATTTTCTAATAGAAAGTGGAGAAAAAAGTCGTAGTAGGCGGTCTTTAATCAATTAATATAGTATGGTTGTGTTCGACATCATAATCGATACGATCTTACCTAGTGCCAATCGTATAAAAAATCTTGACGAATTCCTCCGAATTGAAAATTAAAAATCTCAATTCTAGACGAAGAAGAAATCGTGCTCGTAGGATACCATTTAAATATCAACAAACCTATAGCCCTACTCCAGCCTGGAGACTACTTCGCCGACCTTAATCAACCCGTTAATGGTCATTGGATTTATGATAATAGCCAAGTCTTTGTTGATCCTGGTGACAAAGTAAGCTATTGGATTCACGTTCAGTATGGACAATGGGCCTACCGAAAACACGGTTCTTCGGTGGTGACAGCAGCGTCAGGAAACGCGAGTACAAGTCGCCCAACGCAATGCAACGAATCACCATCGGCAAAGTGTAACTCACCAGGTGTTTGTGAAAAATCGGCAACAACGGTTGGGCGGCGCTCTGTCTGTAAGGGTCAACTCATCTTTGAGGACAACTTTGACAATCTAAATTGGACAATGTGGCGACAAGAAGTACGTATTCCCATTGACATTGATGATTCCGCCTTTGTATCCTTTCAAAATAGACCGGAAAACTGTTATGTTAGCAACGGACAGCTGCATATCGTGCCAAATTTGCTCACGGAAGTGCCCGGATTTAATGAGTCAACCATAAAGAGTGGAATCTTAGATCTTGGGGCTGAGTAAGTAAACTTACTTTGCCTACATATCAATATTGCGTTGGTGCTGGCGTTGTTAGACATGATTAGACTTATACTGATGACCGAACTGCAATTTTCTTTTCATTTTATTTTTACACGGATCAGTCATTTCATGTATGATTTTCACTAATGTTATTTATGCATTCATTGTGATTCATTATGCATTTATGCACTGATTTTTAGTTTTGATTCTATAGACATAGAGTATAGACTCACGCCCAGAAGAAACTCGTTTGACAGTTCTTCTGATAATAAGAGGTTCTTCTGATAACAACCAAGAACTGTTCGTGGTCATCTGTGCTCGACTTTCCGTGAAAAGTGTCAACTCCACCAATTGCTCAAGAACGATTCGCATTCATTCGATTGAGAATTGACAATATTTCACCGGTTAATACTTCTATTCTCTCAAATTTTGATCCAGCGCCAAGTATTCTTCTAAAGTTTTGTCAGTAACTTGAGTAAGCTTCTATTGTTTCTATTTTACAACCAGCTCTAGGTCTCCTCTGTCATGATCTCATTAACCTATATGGTTTTTAACTCTAACATTCCATATGTTGATAGGACCTATCAGTTTCGCGATAGGTCTTGATATATTATACAGATATAGATCAAGCTGGCCTTATGGAAATAGGGTAAGAGAAATCAATTATCAGAAAAAAATTATTCTGCGCCTTATCTAATGCGCAAGTAGATTTTTTACAGTCGAGCATAAACGCGCTTTTCAATACATGGTGCTATTGGAAACTATAAAGCGGGGCCCGCATCTAATGCGCAAGTAAATTTTTTACAGTCGAGCATAAACACGCTTTTCAATACATGGTGCCGTTGAAAACTTTAAAGCGGGGACCACAAAGCAGCCTGGGCTTGGCCTCAGCCTGACGTTTACAAGTTCAGCCGTATGATTTCAGTGCTTCCTTACACGAGTGCATAAAGAGAAAACGTAATGCTACGTTGGTTATAATGGCCGTTTCACATTTAGCGCGAGATCTTCAAACAGGAGCGGCAGCCTCAACGCGAGACCAGAGAAATCGTTTGTTACTACACAATTAAAGCGAAAAATCGCGACGGCTGTTTTGACTGCCCAGCCCAGTGACAAAACATAACGTATTTCTAAATTTTGTCGATTTTATTACAAACGTATGGTTTATTCTTTACAACTAGTAGGTGAGGGTTTTTCAATTTTTCGAAAAGGTCGGCGTGCGTCACAGCGATAAAGCCCGTATTATGAACCACTCCATGCATTGCAATTGCTTGCGCTCTAGCTCTTGATGTGAAACAGGCATGAGGCTCCAAAGCGAGGCTCGAGTTCGAATGTTCCAAAAAACCAAATTGAAGTCTTGTTGGCTGAACTCCCTTAAAACTATACGACTTCGAAAGTGGGGGTTGATTTCGAGTGCGTACACGAAGTCAATAAGTCTGCCTTGGAGTCGAAATTAATTAACTGACATAAGCCGAAAGAAATTCTTAAATCTGTCGAAGGGTTCGACTGATACAATCACTCAAAATCGCCTTATTTTTAATCTTAGGGAAGATGTGTTTTGTACTCAACATTCTGATTTTAGGATGAGATATAGCTTCGAGCTTAAGAGTGTTTAAGCAACCTCAACGTAAGCTTATACACTGACTATTTCTGAAACTTGTACTACAAAATCAGCTGCCTAAATTAGCCCATTCGCGTTTTAGAGAGATTTTATTGAAAGAATTAATTTTTTTCATTTATGGCTGATAAAACAAAGATTCTTTTGTACCCTGCTCTACAGGGTATAGTGAGTTAGTAAGTAATAGACTTCAAAACTTAATTTATACCAAATCTAATTTTTGATGCTTTTAGAGTATATTTTGTTATTTAGAGCTTTCAGAGCCCTTAAGAATAACACTGTTAAAAGGCGTGCAACATAGTTTAGCGTTTATTCAAACGACTTGCAGCTTGCAGAAGCTATTTGGGTGGGGACGAGGAGGAAGAAATTAACACTCTCCACATTCTCTGCACATGCCTATCAGAACGATCCTTACCTTGGAGTAGGTACTTAGAGCTTTATTTTATTGTGACGCCAATCTTCGCTAATTCTGGGTTGGGCTTGCCTAATAATTTAGCCTTAAATCCCTTTGTCGGAACATGATATTGAAAACTTATTGCCAATTATGTCTATGGATCGTTGAGAAATAAAAATAAAATGAAGTCCTAGAAATTAATTGCGTGGTTAACTCAACTGTAGCTCAAAGCGAAATAAATAATAATTAGTCCAAAGGAAGCGGGTCATTATTCTAATAGCTAAAATCTGCATAGCAAAATTTTACGTTATCGCAAAAAAGAATAATTTTTTTTCGGAATTCTGATGGTTAAATTTAAGCAGCGCAAACGCCAACGCTATTTTGTGTGCCCGCACAGAATAACAACTAATGATCATTGAATATAAATGATCATTGACATATAAATTCTTGTTAATTATGTTCTACTCAAAAGGTGCACCGCAACTATTGCTTTACCCCAGGAGTGCAAAAGACGTGCACAGTTTTCGCAAATCCTCCCTCCAGTTGTATCAGCGCGAATAAGGACTAAGGATTTTTTCAGCTTTCGATATGGAAAGGTTGAAGTGAGGGCAAAGTTGCCAAAGGGTGATTGGTTGTTTCCATGTTCGTTATTCTTTTTCTCATATAAACCAAATTGAACAAATTACCAATGTATTTCAAAGTAATCCTACTGGAGCCGCTGGAAAACTACTACGGCTATACGGGATACGCTTCCGGTCAGATAAGAGTAGCTTTTAGCCGAGGCAATGAGATCCTCGATGATTATAATGGTGACGATATTTCTGGCAGTCGCGTTTCTGGTGGTGTGGTTTTATCCAGTGGTGACACGTTTCGAGACATCTGGCTTAAAAGCAGCCTTCGCCGGTCGCACTTGGGTAATGAGTTTCATATTTACACCCTTTTATGGACAGAAGAGTATATATCTCTATGGATCGATGGAAATGAATACGCAACTATACGCGGGGGTTTTTCACGACTGCAGCACACACAGAAACTGGAAAATGCAGCACGTTGGGAACATGGAAACTTGATGGCGCCTTTTGATAGAGAAGTCAGTGTCCTCAAAGCATTTATTTAAACTCAAAGTATAAGATTTTTTTTTTATTTTTAAGTTTTATATTGCACTTGGTGTTTCCGCTGGTGGCCATTCGGATTTTCCCAATGGATGTGTAACTGGTCAAGAACGCTTGAAGAAACCTTGGCTAAATCAACATCCGAAAGGAGAGTTACGATTTTGGAATGATCGCGGAAATTGGATTAAAACCTGGAATGCTGACAACATTGGTCTTCATGTCGACTATGTTAGAGTATTTGCTTTGTGAGAATAAAACTTTTGCTCTATTGATTTAAGGCTAAATACTTTATTGCAATAGTTCAATAAAGTATTTCAATAAAATAAAAAATATAATAAAATATTTCATTTTTGAAAAAAAGTGAGATCGAATGAGAAGGAGAAGAAGTGAGAAAAATGAGAAAAAGTGAACTATAGTGAACTTTCCGCAGATTCTGAGATTCTCCTCGAAAGCTTCAAAAATATTGGAAAACGATTTTTCAAAATTTTCTAGTACGTCAACGAAAATACCGATTACAAAGAGTTTGGTTTATGTGTTTAACTGGTATATAGAATAATTTTTTTTTCCTAAAATGTTGTTTCTAGCTTATAATTATCTTCTGAAATATGCATTTCAAAAAGCCAAGTAAAAATCCTTGTTTTTACAGCTATTTTGGAATTTTGTATACTCAGAGTGCAAAAAAATTCTATTTCTTGCGCAAAGGACTTGAGAATCAGTAAAAAAATAACGGTATTCGAAATAAGATTCTTAGTAGTCGTTTTATGATTTTTAAATTAAAAAAAAAAATAAGAAAAAATAAGTGGGAAGGTGCTACAGTGCTTATGTAAAAGCTTCAGTCCGTCTGTGATAGATTTCTTGATACCCTACCCTACCTAAATGAATTGCCACGCCTGAAAAAGTCATTTAAGTGCTCTTAGAAAAAAATTGGAAAACGCTTGTGCCTAAAACATTTTTCACAATCAAGTTGGATAGGTTTGTTGAAAAAAAACGTAATTTTAAATTAAATCGAAATAAAAAGTGAAAAATTCTGCCATCTAGAAAACAATTACAAATAGTGCTGCATGCCAAAATCAGTACGCTGGCTGCCGCAATTGTACCATCATTTATGTGATTTGATTATTTAAAAACTAGTGGGAGGGTTATAAACTGCTTAGGCGAATCGTTGGTACCCCATCCCAATTGACTACAGTCAAGCTCCGAATTGGTATGTTTTCGAATAAGCTGAGGGTTCCGAATAAATCTTGGTTTTAAATTTTAGTTTCTATTAACTTTGATTGTATTTGGAATTTGTCAGTTAAGAGTCTCATTCCTTAAAAAAGGGACGTGGCATCAACCACTTGTCAATGACATCGTTTGGTTTATACTTAAAAACGCCCCCAAAAGTGGGCGTGGCAAAAATATCTGAACCATTTTATAGTGTAAGTTTTTTGGATTTAAAGAAAATGTATCGAATAAAAACAGTTTATGAGAATGCAAATTAAATATGACCTCGCCCACATGGGGGCGGTTTTCTTTTTTTTTTGAAATGCCAATCACAACCCACTTAAGCGAAGATATCGCATACCAAATTTCAGCTTCCTACGACAACTTTGATTTTGGATGCTACTGTCCAGCACGGATATAAGAAACACATATAAGAAAAAATCGCTCAAAAGAAACGCATGTCAAAACACCGTGTCTTTTCAATGTTTTTCCATGTAAAAAAGAGCTGATATAAGGAATCACAAGATCAACAATTTAAAAGAAAATTCAACACATAAAAGAAACATGCATATTTTTCTTCTCTGAACTAGATTTTAGTTTAGGTATGCAAGTATACTTCGCAGTGCAAGTATGCAAGTATACGGCTCGGTTGAATTTGTAATAAAAAACCATGCGAACACATCTTCAAGAGACGATGACAGCAAAATATGACAGATTTGGCAAAATATGTATCTGCCAAATTGTGTTTGCGTTTTTTAACAATGTTTTTCGATCACAAGCCTAAATAAAGCCACTATTCGAAACAATATTTTTGTGATCAACTTACGTAGACGGATTATTTTGTTTGATGACATTGACTGTCACAAAATGTAAAATCACAGACATCAGGAGAGTACCCAATCAACCCATAATGGACCTCTTTCGGAATGCAACAACTTTTGCAACAAATTTTAGTATCTTATAATTATGTATATGTCTTATTATGTTTTGTTTTATTTAAAACAATTAAAAATAACCATAAGCGCTGAAAAGAGCGTTAATTATTTGGGAAAAAAAATTAACCATAATTGTTGCAATCTGTGGTAAACGCCATTGATTAATAGTCGCTTGGGAGTTTCGCGAATGCAAGTCAAATCTTTCATAAATGAATCAACCTCTAGAGGTCAAAGAGATTGTAGTTGAAATATTTTAATAATCAACTTTTGTTTAGCAAGTGCATATACCTACTCATACCTAAACACAAGTGCGTGCAAAATATTTTTTAATGATTTTATTGCTACATTTTTGACATGATAACGCTTTGATAAGTTTCATTAATGAAACGAAAAAATAAACTTGGATTCAGTCATCTTTTGAGCCTTGTTGTGCTGGCTTGGTTCCGTTTAAGAAAAAAGTTTTAAATTTATGAATCGGAAAGAAAATGGAACACAAACCGTTTATATCTTTGATCTTACGAATTGGATTGTTAGCTTCAGTAAATTTTTCGTTAACAAATTGCAGTCGCAGTGAATCGGAAACGAATCTATACGGGCTAACTGAATTAAGTAAGTGCCAGAAAAAAGTTCTAGAAAATGATTTCGTAAATTTTTAGTTTAAAAGTTAAGTTTCAAGTGCATAATTAAGGAAACCAGCTGACAAAGATTTAAGCTGAATAAAGCCCAAATATTCACTAATAAATTACCCCGCGTTAAAATTTTTTGTGGGTCATTTGCCCGTAATGAACTCGCGCTCTTTTTTGCAGTTTCGGAATAGCTTTATTTTTGTTGACAACAACGTTGAGATAAATCCGGTGTTACATAGAACTATTAAATAAAATTCGGTGTAACGAAACAGAGTAACACGCTGATTCCGTGTAAGAACTTCAGAGAATGATTTATTTAGCTCTACCACGCCAGTTTTGAAGTTCGGTGTTAAATTCGGCATAATGTTTACGCGCATGCGTAGCTCTATCCTTCGTAAAAGGAAAGGCTTATTGCACATATAACGCTTTTAGTCACGCAACGATTTCATTGCCTTTTTGTGTCTTATAAACTTGCATGCGAATGCGCACACAAGACCAACCGGCATGGAACCGGTTGGTCACAAAATTGCCTTTTTGTGTCTTATGAACTTGCATGGGAATGCGCACACAAGTCCAACCGGCATGGAACCAGCTTTCTGCAACTTTTAAATCTGTGTTTTGCCACAAATTTTTTAGTTGCTTGTAGTCATAAATGACTTTTTTAACACATGCAGATTAATTTTTAAACGCTGCCATGAAACTCTTTTAATTCTTCCACTTCGGCGACAATTAAGTGAGCAAATAGTTCATTGTGGGTTTGTGTGTAGGTAGCCAAACGAATTAGAGAAGTTGCTCATGTCAGCGCTGCTTTCGTGGATTATGAGTGAAGAATGCTTTAAAAAAAATATCTACAGTGTTCGATAAGCCTAACATGAATACTCATACATTGATCTGTTTGTAAGATTTTTTTTTGTGTCAGTTTTTTGCAGATTTAAATTAAACTTTTTTTTATTTAGATAACACAGTTTTCGCCTTTATGACTAATGTCGAAAAAGAGTCGATTACGAAACTCAGTGAAAATAGTTCAAGACTTCTGACTGATAAAAACTCTAGTTGGAAGGTTTGGTTACAAAATAACGGCTACGATGAATCATTTAAACGTGCATTGGGTCCAGGTTTTGAAGGGATAATACAATTTCGTCCACATAAGCAAAAACGAGAATGTCAAGAGACGATGACCAAATTCAACTGTCTGTGTGAAAAAAAAGTTTGTATCGGTGATCTTATATTTGAGGACAATTTTAACACTATGAATTGGACCAAATGGAAACCTGAAATTCGAATAGCAATGTCAACTCGTGACGCAGAGTTTGTATCATATCAAAATCGCCCTGAAAATTGCTACGTCAATAATGGCCAGTTGCACATACAGCCAAGTCTTTTGACCCAAAATCCTGGGTTTGATCGAGCGGATCTTATTAGGCTTGGTACGCTGAATTTAAAGGCAAAGTAAGTAAGAACTCTTTATTTGAGGCTTGATTGATTACACTGTGCTTTCTAAATATTTAACGAAGTGCCAAAAACGCCTTAAACTAAAAAAAAATCCATCAAACTATAACTACTGTGTTAGGTATCAATCTTGCTTCAAGACATTATTCAAGAGTCTTTTAGAATTCAAACAAAGAATGGTGTGAAATGTAAGTATTTTTAAATTGTTTTTGTGATAGCTGTACCGGATTGAGGCCTTCAGAATGTTACCTAGAAGCCAGACGTTCCCAAATTTTGCCACCTATTGTATCTGCGCGGATTCAAACAAGAGACTCGTTTAAATTTCGCTATGGCCGGGTAGAAGTACGGGCTAAGCTACCCAAGGGTGATTGGCTATTTCCACGTAAATATATCTTTTACCTCAACTTGCAAATAAAACCAGAGTTTTTGTTTGGTTATAGTAATCTTATTGGAACCATCTGAAAACATGTATGGTCCAGACTATGATTCGGGTCAGCTAAGAGTAGCTTTTGCTCGCGGCAATGAACATCTTGTGGATCGTTTTGGCAACCAAGTAGGCGGAAGGCGTCTAGAAGCGGGTGCCATCATTTTCCCTGAACAGGAACTTCGCTACGTCGAGCTCAAGAATAACTTAAGAGTACATCATCTGGGAGACGAGTTTCATGTTTATACCTTAATTTGGACAAATCGGTCGATTACTCTCGAACTTGACGGTCAAGAGTATGCAATCATCGGCGGTGATTTTAAACGATATGCCCAAACCCATCCAGAACATTTTGGTCCTGTTCGGTGGCAGAAAGGATCGTATATGGCTCCATTTGACCAAGAGGTAAAGTATGCATACAACGCCTAAACTAACATCGAAGATAGCATTTAAAACTGTATCGAAAAGTTTCATTTAGTGTTGGGCTTAGCTGTTGGAGGGCATTCAGATTTTCCCGATGACTTGCATATTGATATAAGAAAGCCATGGACAAATCGGAATCCCAAGGCCGGATTACAGTTTTGGAATGCAAGAGAAGAATGGCTGCGGACTTGGAAGAACGTTGAGACTGGCCTTCATATCGATTATGTACGAGTGTATGCTATTTAAATTGATAAATATGTTAAATATTACGCATAAAAAATATATCTTTACCGGTTGAAGAATGTTTTCGGTAAAGTTGATTTAATAAAAAAGTTCTAGAACTTTTTCAAATAAAGCTAAAATTGATTTTTCACTTGTGTATTATAACGTTTTTGGAAAAGGTCCCGTATTTTGGTCAAAACGCTCTTTAAAAAAAAAAAACTTCAATAAAACTCCCTGCAAAAAGACCTTAAATGTTGTCAATGCGTGGGAGACTGATAGCAGTTCTTTTCTAGTTCTAGTTCTTTTCTGTTGTTTTATTGTTATGATCAATCGCAAAAAAAAACCTGGCATAAAACAAGGTTTGTGGCCGGTTGGTGCTTGACCAAACCTGTACTGAAGCAGTTATGTACACACTGTTGCACTCTCTTGCAGTAATGGGAAGAAGTATGATCTTTAAGCTCTTGTAATTCTTCCTGTGTTGTTCACATAAACATCCTATGGATAAATCATTGAGCAGTGGTTGAATACAGGTCACCACTTGAGTCTATAAGTAAACTTCGAGAAGACTTTAGAAAGCGTCAACAGAGAGTTTATCTGCCATGCTCAACGTAGGCCAGCAGGAAAACGTGTTCCCGAAAATCTTATAATTTATTTTAAGGGCTACCTTAGCTTTAATGGGTTAAAAATTCGCGTTCTGCATAGAAAAAAATTGTCGGAGGATTTCGATATTCAAAGCGGCAAGTCTATATTCCTTCACTACAGATTTTCCTGCTGGTGCCCTGTATGTGCTGTTGTCTGAATTTGTAGCGCAACCCAGACAGACCCTGCTGTTGCCCTGTATATGCTGTTGTATGAATTTATAGCGGAACCCGAGCACACAAAGCCCCTAACTACCTCAAAGTAAGCCTGGCCTTGTACAAGCGGCGAAACATGGGCTTTGGGTACATTCAATATCATCAGAGGCCTTTCACGAGCAACAGCTGTCGTCGTCTGTCTATCCCATAAGACCCAATGTTATTCGAGCTTATCTCAACTGTCGACGAAAAATACTGACTGTTCTGTCGCTCGAGGAAAAGTAAGCTTCGAGCTGTATAGTCTATGATAATGCTTTGTGCAAGATGTCGTTGCTCAGTGGCCCGTTTTGAATTTTTGGTTGCAAAAATCTTGTCCCTAATAGAAAAAGGATATCGCCACAAGTTTTATGATTTTTTCTTTAAAAGCAACTGTTGTAGTTTATTTGTTTAAAGCTTTATGGCTAAATTGGCTTTATGGGTTTGATGTAAAATATATTTTAATAGCATAATAAATAGCATAGCGAATAGCATAATAAATAGCGATTTGCAAGAGTTATCCTTCGTTTGATTTCAGCGCTGGGTTCATTGTCTGAATTGTTCGCAAAACCCAGGTAGACAAAGTCCCTAACTACCTCAAAGTAATAGCTGTCGATGGTGATGTTTTGTCCAAGATGTCCAGGTGTTGTGTGTCTTTTCATGATGATAGCATACACTTGGTTTTTCCCTCGTTGACTGCTAAACCCATATTCGCACTTCCGTCCCAATACTCACGAAGGCTTCACTGTCATCATGCTTTGTTCTTCCGATTATGTCAATGTCATCTGTGTATGCAAGTAGTTGAACGAACTTTTGAAAGATTGTGCTTCGAGTATTGGCGCGGGAGTTAAAATATATTTGCTAGCAGACTAATTTTCCTCAGTCAACTAAAGTGTTTTCAAGCACCTCTCGTAAGCAATATACTATTTTAAAATCCCTGTAGTTTCTTTATGAATGGACTATGCCCGTTCTTTCAAAAGATGGACTATGCCGTATTTTATCGTTTCTGATATAGAGCGAAGACATACGTTTTCTTTGCCTTTTTACCATTTCTTAAATTTCAAATCCTAAAAACAACAATGAAGAATTTCGTATTAGACTTTGTCTTCCATATTACATACAGCCATTAAATTCTGCCAATACTTTTTTTTAAATAAGGCTGAAAATGGCAATTTTAAAACGCTTTTAATGCAGTTAACTTGCCTTTTAAACGTTTAATACTTCGACCGAATTTAAAGGAGATCGTCATAACCTTTAAATATGATTGTTAGGAAAACTAGTTCTGTGACTTACAAACTTTATTTTTATACCAGGGCTCCATAATCGGGTAATTTTCGAGGAGATTGTCGTCGAAACGATTGATCGACTCGATGTCGTTTTCAGATACATATGTAGCTTCAATTAATATCATAAAAGCATCGTTTGATCGAATCGTTCAACGTTTTCAATTCCAACAGTTTGAAAGATAGTATAGACTTCAAACGAATGAAAGAAAGCTTCAGTTAACGAAAACTGTCAATTGAAAACCCCATATTTATTTTTCAAACTGCACATAAAGACTCTTAAAAGGAGTGAATATACTAAGAATTTTACGCTGGCTTCAAATCTGGAAGCACATTTTACCCAAGAAGTTTGGTTGCTCAGATATTTCCTTCCAAAGATGAAGTGAAAAGTGACATTCCCCGCAATTTTGAAATAAAATTTTCCAGGCAACATGATACGCATAGTAGTTTCAACACAATTTGGTTTTTCTTTTTCATTTTTATTTTAATATACTTTAGCGCATAATTCTTGAAGCATACGATATTGTTGAAGTTATTTCATTGAAATTACCAACTTTTACCATTCAAATCTTGAAAAAATAACAAAAAAATTATGAAGCGATTGCAAAATAGGTATCACTCATTCGAATCGTTTCGTCGACTGAATTTGACACTCAAATTGGTTAGGGGAATCAGCCCAATTTCAGTGTCAAATTCAGTCGTCGGAACGACTCGAATGAGTGATACCTATTTTGCAATCGTTTCATAATTTTTTTGTTATTTTTTCGAGATTTGAATGGTAAAAGTTAATTCAAATAATTAACTTTTTAATTCAAATAATAACCAACTTTTACCATTCAAATCTCGAAAAAATAACAAAAAAATTATGAAACGATTGCAAAATAGGTATCACTCAATCGAATCGTTTCGACGACGGAATTTGACACTGAAATTGGTTAGGGGAATCAGCCAAAAAATACGGTCGATCAATCGTCTAAGCGATTATTATATTTTTTCACTTATATGAAGGATTTGCTTCGTCGAGACGAAGTCGTTCAATCGCTTTTGCCTTACGCGATTAGAGCCCAGCTTAAAACTTATGATTATGGCTCAGTTTCTAACCAAAAATCAAAAGCTTTAAGCATTCAAATCGAGAAATTATAACAAAAAATTACAAAACGAATGCAAAATTGCTATCACTCAGTCGAATCGCTTGATCGAGGAAATCGGACACTTAATTTAGTTTGGTGTTTATTTTATTTAGTATTTTGGTATTTACATGAAGTATTTCCATCGTCGAAACGACATCGTTCAACCGTTTTTGCCTTAAGCGATTACGAGCAATTTTTCGATTTTGCGATTTGTCGAGCAATTGGTTCAAAAGTTATTATTGAAGTTATTGTTATTGAAGTTATAATGACAAGTAACTTTTAAAACGGCATCTATTTTCAACTCTGCATTTCCCAAAAGCCTTTCAATCTATTCTAGATCGAGAAACTAAATTTTTCTTAAAAAATAAAACATTAACTTGACCCAAGTTCAATTTTTGAGTTATTGTGTTTGGAAATACGTACCAAAAAACTTTTTAGCCATTTTTTCTGCACAGAAAAAATTATCCTAGTATGCGTTCTATTTTAGTACTTACCGTTAAGAAGTCCATTTTTGGACGGACCGCTAAAAACATTAATTATGTGGGAAAAATTTGAACCATAATAATTGTTGCAATCTTGGGAATTTCACGAATGCAAGTCAAATCTTTTTGCAATGAATCAGCCTCTAGAGGCCAAAGAGATTGTAGTTTAATTCTTTAAATATATTTTTGTTTAGCAAGTGAATACTCATACATAAGTGCGTGCAAAATATTTTTTAATGATTTTTTTTTCAACATTTTTGACATGATAACGCTTTGATAAGTTTTATTACCAAAACAAAAAGTAAATTTGGATTCAGTCATCATTAGAGTCTTGTTGTGATAGTATGTTTTCGTATTAGAAAATTTTCTATAATAATTGTATGAATCGGAAAGAAAATGGATCACAAAGGGTTTATACCGCTGATCTTGCATATTGGATTGTTTGCCTCAGTAAATGTGTTGTTAACAAATTGTAGTCACAGTGAATCGAAAGCAAATCTATATGGGCTAACTAACTTAAGTAAGTGTAACTTAAATAATTTTCAACGCATCATAAAATGTAAAACTGCCTAAGTTGTTCTAAGGATCTATAGATGTCGTCTTTTGAAACAGTTGAAACAGTTCAGGAGATAACAATGTACCTTACCCAGCTAAGGTTAACTTGGAAATGAGTTTTTCAGTTGGCTTAGGCCAAAGTCCACCCCGGACTGTAGCGCCACCTTAAGTAAGAGTTTTTCGGTCTATATTGGTCTAATTTTAAATCTTTGTTACCTAAATTAACTAAACATCATTTAAAACAAGTAAATTATTCGCTTTTAAATCTAATTTTAAATCTTTGTTACCTAAATTAACTAAACATCATTTAAAACAAGTAAATTATTCGCTTTTCTACGAAAAATATGCAAAGTTGACAAAGCTGACAATGTTGACAATTGAAAATTACTCAAAGTTATTAAAAAAATGCATTTGCAGCAGCTATTGCTAGCATTTGCATATGCGTGGTCATGGGGTGTATGATAATTAATCATCAAGATCATAAGGTCTTAAGCCCTAGATTTTTGACCAGTGTGTTTCGCAAAAATAATATTGGCTAATGATTGCATATCAGTGGGTGAGCCGATATTATTCCACCCAGACACACATTTTTCGACTAACGCCGACGCTAAACTTATAAAATTTGCTGTAAAAACACAGCGTGAATTATAATAATACCGAGCACGGATGCTCAATTCGAACATATTAATTCGTGAATGGATTTTTAACCGGTGACCAGCATGTAATTAAACAAAAAGTTATTAAAAACTGCATTCACAGCAGCTATTTCTAGCATTTGCATATGCGTGGTCATGGGGTATTTGGCCCACTGATGAGTAATCATTAGCCAATATTATTTTTACGAAACACACTGGTCAAAAATCTGGGGCTTAAGACCTTATGATCTTGATGAAAAACTACTCAATTTTTATCCGGAATTATTTTAGTCCTGGTGTACATTTTCAAAGTTTAAATATTATCCCGTTTATTTAAACAAATTTGATGGTGCCTGGTGATTTTGGTTCCGGGATCCGGGTGAACCTGGGCCTATCCAAAATTTGTATCGAGTTAGCCCCGTTCCTTGCTTACTACCTCCAACTACGAACTCGAATTTTGTTCATACAATCCTTTACTTCTGTACACCGGCACGCACACATTCTGCTTAGGGTTAGGTTAGGTTAGGTTGGAAAGGGTTGTTTGCAATTATTGCAAGTTCACTCGGTGGCCAGATTGGCCCATTGTGATTACCCTTGTAAGGTAGACAAACATGGCTGGACATATGTCTTGCTAACTGAACCAGCCTGATCTTTTAATAAATCTTTTTAAGTCAAGTAGCGATATTCCTGCCAGGTCCTCCAGGCTATAAAAGAACCTGACTCCTAAAAAGGTTAGTCGTAGTTCTTGGAGAGCTGGGCAGTGGCAGAGAAAGTGTTCTATAGACTCTATTTCATCTTCATCCCTTCAGCTTCTGCAGAAGTCGTTGGCAAAGATTCCGTGACTACACCAACGAGTGTTCTAATGAAATATCTACTGAGAGATAGAAGGGTCGTTGTTTTTTTTAGGTCGAGTACTGGCCATAGCAGTGAGTTATGATACAATCTTTAGACTGTTGCCCACGTTCACCGTCTAGTTTGATCGTGTATTGATCTATAAGACTTTTGGCTGTGTTGAAAGGGAGATAAACCCGTCGGCCAGCCATCGTTATGTTTATATCAGAACCTTTCCTTGCCAGTTCGTCCGCCAATTCATTTCCGGCCACGCCAACGTGCCCAGGAACCCAGCAGAGTAGAACTGTGTGGAGGCTTATTTGCTTTAATGTCATGAGACAGTCCTTGACACACTTAGAGTATACGAGGTTGGAGTCCGGGGCTTTAAGTGCTGCTTGACTATCAACACATATGGTGATTTCCGTTGCTGGAAGATCCATAGATTGAATTGTCTGTGCTCTCTTCACCGCATAAATCTCAGCTTGAAAAACACTGCAGTAGTCATTAAGTCGATATGACTGGTTGACTTGCAGTGTTTCCGAGAAGACTCCAGAACCTGTTCCATGTTCTGTTTTCGAACCATCGGTATAGATAGCTATACCTTTGATGTCAACATTGGTCTCTACCCAGTCTTGCCTACTTGGTATAATTACTTTGAATCTTTTATCGAAGTCAAATTGAGGTTTCTTATAATCCGTACGAGCTACAGACCCATTTTTATTTAAGATGTTCAGTATGTTCGAGTGTCCTAGACATTCTGATTTCCAGAGGTTGTTCTCTCTTAGTCTGAGAGCTACCTTTGCCGCCACATTTCTCGTGAAAAGCTCCAGAGGTTGGAGGTGCAGCATTTGAAAGAACCTGCCAGCCTTTCGTGCTGAGATCCACGTTCTGCATATCTACAAGCTTAAGTATGGCTGTTTCCTCCGGAGCCGGAGGAGGTATCCATACATGCACTTGTATGCGCAGTGGAAGAGTTGAGGCAGGTACTGTTTCTACTTTGGCATCAGGCCAGACCTCTCCAAGGTTGCAGATGCAGCGAGTTAGAAAGTCATATGACTCCCTGTTGCTGCAACAAACTACCTTTACTCCCTTCCGCCACACGGCTTCTGCGAATTTGTAGTCATTGTGTGAGCTACTGTTTTCGCCTTCAGCCACCATGGTTTCTAGGATTTTGGCCTCGAACTTCAGCCACTTGTTCATGGTGAGTTTTCGATTAGGATTACTCTTGTCTATTATGGCCACATTGCTATGTTGCTTTGTTTTGGCCTTCCTTGCGATATTCTCAGCGACCTCATCAGCTAAGCGTTGTTTCTTGGGGGCAGGTTTGGCCTGTCCCTTCTCATCAGTCTTGGAACCCGAGGGTTTCCTTGGTTGATTTGAAGGGGTTGGCTTCGCCTTGGTTCCATGAGGACTAACGCCTGGCTTTGTGGACGCTGAGAATTTGGCGATGTCTTTTTGAGGGGGGGTTTTGATGTAGAGACACACGTTATCTCTATTGTGGGACAGAGCTTATTGTCTTTCGCGACATCGTTGGCCTTTCCCTTCTCAGTCTTTTTATTGGATGGGATGGCTGCCTTTGTAGTCTTAGTGTTGAGAATTGTTTTGTTTCCAAAACGTCTCTCATAAACCTTGACTACTTTTGCGTGCTTTTTGATAAGGTGCCTATCCCTGTCCCTCAGCGTAGCTCGATCTTTTTCCCTCATTTTTGCCAAGAATTTGCCAGAGCTCTTATAGCCTGATCTAGCTTTTTGCTCAGCTGTTTTCTTTTTAGACTAAGGGACCAGCGTGTCCACCTCTGTTTCCTCTGTGTTTCCTCTGTCTCGGAGTCTATTGTCGAAACGTTACTGGACTGTGAGGAAATGGCTTCCCCCAGTGCGGTCATGTCTAACAGGGGACTCTCCGACTGAGCGGTGACTTCTGTCGCTTCGCTGGTTGCCCTTTGTCTAGAAGGCTTTTCATGATCTGTTTTATCATCAGGTAGCTCTCTGCCCTCACACCCCTGACTAAGAGTGTGATCTTCCATGAAAGTTTGGTCCGGAATCCGTGACCCTGCCGCTTCCGAAGAAGCGAGTGGATTTGCACTAGTGTGCGTTCTACCTGGAGTAATATTACTATGTTGTTGTCCTTCCATGACGGTCTTAGGTTTTCGCATTAGTTAGTTCTGCTACCTTCTAGGATGCATTGCCCGGCTGCTACCGCGCGGAATCATAAATAACACTTGAGAGTGGCCGGATGAGAATCGCCATACCTAGAAGGCTTTCAGCTCCTCCGACCACTCCCCAGCACTCGGTCTAAGGTGTACCGTCCTTAGATCTAACTTGTATACAGATTTTTGAGATTCTTTAAGCGAAATTGTCCGTTCGCGCTCCTGGGAAATGTTATCGCCACTCTCTCACAAAGCCAAAATAGCAAAAAAAGTGTTCGTGCCAAATTTATCCTACGTTTGCCCGTTGGAGACACTTCGGGATTTATGTTAAATCGTAACCCGCTAATCGTTTTAATGCCGGTGGAGATATAGTATAACAGCTTGTCGGAATCCTCTTTGAGCATAAACGTGATCTGGGGTGATGAGACTAATTCTCCTATAGTTGGCTCAGTCAAGGCTTCCCTTCTTGTGGCTCCTCGGGCAAACCATACTGAGATTCCATTTGTCTGGCATGCATCTGATGACAAATTTTATTGTTCTTGAAATTTTTTTTGTTGAAATTTGGGTATTGCTATCCTTACTTTTTCTAAAGTTTCCAAGATAGAACCATTTAATGGTTCATTCTCCCTCCCTGATAGCGAAAGGGTTGGTCTTCCATCATGTTGTTTACACGAATCATCTTCCAATTATAACAACCGCGCTTTGAATCTACTACAATATCCTACCTCCGCTTCACAAGTAGCTTCTTATATATCTATTCTTTGTTGGATGTATATACCTTAAACGATATTTTGAAAATAAAATATATATTTTTCTTGTTTTTGTTTAGATAACTCGGTTTTCGCCTTTATAGCTAAAGTGGAAAAGAAATCGATTCACGAACTTAGCCATAATAGCTCAATACTTTTGACTAATAAAAACTCCAATTGGAGGATTTGGCTGCAAAATGACGGGTTCGATGAATCATTTCAGCGGGGCTTAGGGCCAGGTTTCCATGGAATCAATCCAAAATTTGCCCACATCGAAAATGAATTTGATTGTCTCGAGACCATTACCGAAGCCAATTGTTTGAAAAATGTATGCAGCGGTGATTTAATATTTGAGGACAACTTTAACACTATGAATTGGACCCAGTGGAAACCTGAAGTTCGAATAGCAATGTCAACGGGTGATGCAGAGTTTGTATCTTATCAGAATCGTCTTGAAAATTGTTACGTCAGTGATGGCCAATTGCACATTCTACCGAGCCTTTTGTCCCAAAATCCTGGATTTGGACGAGCAGATCTAATTAGGCTCGGTTCATTAAACCTGAAGGAGAAGTAAGTTAATAAAATCTTTATTATTATTATGTATCGTTTTAATATGGCTTTATTGATTACACTTAACTTGTTAAATATTTTAACCCTTCATCTACTTTATTATTTCACATTTGCCACACTTGTCACATTTTACCTCTTCTTTAGCAAATTTTAAAGAAATATTCGATATTAAATCCAAATTTATTGAAAACGTTTTTTGAAAAGTACCACGCTTCCCTTCTCAGAAGCATATACAATGCTGCTTAAATGCTAATAAAGCTAATATAGAGTACGTTTGGGCATTATGAAATATGCAGCCCATATTTATTTTGCGCTTAAAAGTTTGGTCCAAAATTGTCATCAACGGTTTTAAAAGCACGAACAAGTATCCACTCCAGGTACTTATGCTCACTGTTCCGCAATATTAAACCTTTTTTTAGCTATTGTGGGTGTTATGTTGATAAGGTTCAGCGAAACATGTGAGTAATATTAAATATTCCATATTACCAAGAATTGGAAGGCACATAAAATATTTCGGGGATAAGTTATCCCGAGGTACATCATGTTGCAGTCAGTAATGCGTTCGGTCCGAGCAATGCGGGTATGGGTGCCGGGTGGTTTGAGTTGTCCGGCTTGAGTAGTCCTGGTTTAACCTGTACCTACTGGTTTGGGTCATAGGTACCTTATACCCAAGCCTTCTCGAAGTTGTGGTTACTTAACTTTCAAATATTATTAAATATGTTTCATAAAACATAATTTGAAGCAAGTAAAAACGATCTTGAAAAATGCTGTTACTTTTAAATATGTATATGTATTTTTTGTGTTACATAGTTGTACAGGATTGAGGCCTTCAGAATGTTTCCTTGAAGCCAGGCGTGCCCAAATTTTGCCACCAATTGTATCTGCTCGAATTCGAACAAAGGTCTCGTTTCAATTTCGCTACGGCAAGATAGTAGTCCGTGCTAAGTTACCCAAGGGCGATTGGCTGTTTCCATGTAAATATGTACAGCTTTTATTCTTACTTGCAAAATATAACCCAGCTTTCCGGTTTTAGTAATCTTACTGGAACCATCCGACAATAGATATGGTCCAGACTACAATTCAGGTCAGTTGAGAGTGGCATTCGCTCGCGGCAATGAGCATCTTGTCGATCAGTCTGGCAACCATTTAGGCGGAAGACGTTTAGAAGCGGGTGCAATCATTTTCCCTGGACAACAATTTCGTAACGTAACTTTGAGGGATAACTTGAGAAGTCATCATTTGGGTGACGATTTTCACATTTATACCTTAATATGGACAAATCGCTCTATCACTCTCGAACTGGACGGTGAACAGTATGCAGTTATCGACGGTGATGATTTTAAACGATTTGCCCAATCTCATCCAGAACATGATGGTCCTGTTCGGTGGCAGAAAGGGTCGCATATGGCACCTTTCGACCAAGAGGTAGAGTATACTTACAATGCCTTAACTAACATCGAATATTAAATTTTGAACTGGTTCAAAAGTTTCATATGGCGTTGGGCTTAGCTGTTGGAGGGCATTCAGATTTTCCCGATGATTTGGAGACAGAAATAAGAAAACCATGGAATAATGGGAATCCCAAGGCAGCGTTGCAGTTTTGGAATGCAAGAGAGGAATGGTTGCAGACTTGGAATAATAGTGATGCAGGACTTCACGTTGATTATGTGCGAGTGTATGCTATTTAGAAGACAAAGGCGAAACACAAACAAAAAATTTAATTCTGCCTTGACTTTTACATTTTGGTTCAAAATATGTATTTTTTTTCAATAAAACTAAAACTCGTAAAAAAAATAATATCGTTAAAATTTTTACGTTGGTTGTTGCCGATCTATACAAATACCTTCTGAAGCTAAAAAAAACGTTAGATGGCGGACCCTTTATTAACTACGATAGGAACAAAAAATATTAATATTATTTTTATTGTTATTAATTAGGTTCTATTATTATGTATTGTGAAATGTGAATAAATTAACATGTAAGTTACAAAATTAATATATCGTATGCTTTTCATATATGTGGGGTGCCGTGGCGTAGTGGTTAGTGTGTGTGCTTACTACGCCGGAGGTCTGGGTTCGAATCCTACCATCGTCACCTGAAAAAAAAGACTCGTTCTTTTTCACGGTACCCACCTCCGCGAGGGTCTGACAAGCCCTCCGAGAGTATCATTTGTCTTGAAAAACTTCTTAAAGTGCCGTTCGGATTCGGCAAAAAACTGTTGATCCCCTTGTATGTGAAGAAATCAACGCACACAGCATAAATTGTTGAGAAGTTGGCCCTGGTTCACCTCGAGCTGTTGCGCCACTCTTTTTATTTTTTTATGCTTTTCATATGACTAGTTCTAGCCGCGAGGGCTTTCGAAAAAAAAATCTTTTACTTTTTATTTTTTGCGTGTTGTCCCGAATACGCTACATTCAGCTCAATGCTTTCTTTGTTGATAGGCAGTGGCTTGAGCCAATTTGAAAAATGTTTGCGTAGCTATAAGATTTTACCTGAACCTGAAGATTTTACCCGGGCTGGGTTTCATACACCCCCAGTAAGCTTTATTTTAATATTGTCTTAACGTCCTACATGTTACCAGTAAAAAGGCTTTTCAGTGTTGATATGTTTTTTATTTAATCCTAACAATAATTTTAATCATATAGAATTTTTCATAATGTAATAATTAAAATTTTTTTAGATCCATTATTTTGACCTTAAAATTTAATTATACTATTAACCATTTACCATATTGTATATTTAAAAATCAGTAAAGCTTTTTTGGTCTTAACTTCCGTCATCGTATGCACGCACCCATCTCGAAAAGCTAAAAATATACAAAAAAAAAGTTAATAAGCCAACCGAAGACATTCTATTGCAGACGTGAGAGTACAATCTCTAATTGTGTAAGAATACCGCTAAACTACAATAAACTCTTTAGACAAGCTTATTACATTTCGAAAGATCTACCACATCGATATACAAATAGGAGCTAACATTTATTGGTAACTACACTATTTAAGATAAAAAAAGCTTTTGAGAGGCTTGATAGTATTTTCACCCTCAGGAGTTCAACAGATGTACTAGGACAAAGAAGATTCTTTATTATCTTTTTTTTAAAAATTCAGCCTTGTTTAGAAAAACCGCTAAAAACTGCATTAAAAAAAATAAAAAACCAAAGTGTTATTTATAATCGAATTTTAACTACTGTTTATTTTTTATACCCCATCTCATAGGATAGGAGGTATATTAAGTTTGTCACATAGTTTGTAACGCGGTGAAATAATAATGGTAGACTCCCAAGACCTTAAGGGCATATGATCGAGACCGAATTCTGAATCGAATAAGCCATGTCCGTCCGTCCGTCTGTATGTCACATGTTTTTAGGCCTTGAATTTTAGGTTAGGGTTCTGAAATTTCCTGACTAAGCTCCGCGTCATGCGAAGCAGTACAAGTGTAAGACTTTTTGAAATCCGCCAAAAAAAACACCCACACAATCGCCCTAAATGTGCTACTACCTCCAGAGATTTCAAAACTGTAAGGTGTTTTTAAAGACTGAAATTTGACATTAAGCTTCTCCTAATAAATAAAGTTAAAAGAAAGAAAAAATTAATTGCTAAACCGAAGGGCGTGGCTATCTTAAGGGTAAATATTCAAATGCAGTTTGATCAATATTTTTGCTCGAAATTGAAAAAATTTCGCTTAATTTTTTATGTAGAAAACGCTTAGTTCTACATTTTGTTCATACAAGACTTTGGGCCACGCCCACATTTGGAGGCAGAATTAAAAAAAAAACAAAAAATTTTGCAGAAAAACCCAATTTCGACTGGCCTTGAACCTAACTTATGAAAGCATGTAACAAAAGAGGTAGCAGGTAAGGTAAACGAGACTTCATTCCAGATTTTGTTCATATAAAGTTTTTAGCCAGGCCCCCTTTTAGAGGTCGATTTTTCAAGAATATTAAGTTTGAACCAAAAAAAATGCATTTTTACGTACATTTAAGCGTAAGCTGGAAATATATGTGGAAATATCTTATAATTGATAGTTCGTAATTAGAGGCGGTTGGACCACGCCCCTTTTCGAAGTTTGTACTGCTTATAAAATGTCAAAAAATAACAATGCCATCAGCATTTTACAATGTGGGATGGGATGGAGTATTCAATGGTCCGTTTTACGTACTTCAACTTCTGCGTACTTCAACTTACTCACTGGTAATTTAAATTAAAATTAAATTTAACTTCATTGAAAATAAACTTGATTGTTTGGGTTCGGTAATCCCCGTAAATAGATATTGCGGCTGTTATAAGAAATCAATTTTACTAACAGATGAATCCCCTGATCTGCATTGTTTTACTCATAACATTTTTCACAAGACACAAGTCAGTAAGTGTAAGAGTTCATCTGCCATCTGTTTTTGGCCCGAATTCACACCCATCATTCACGCCCATCATTGGGGGCGTGGTCGATATATTTGAATTGACTTTTAATTTAACTAAAAACAAAATGCTTTAATCTTATTCCGTTAGAGCCATGAAGAAATGTGTGTTTAAGTGAAAATAAATTTAAACCCCTAGTAAAAGTGGACCGAGCTCAAAACTTTGTAGGAAAAAAAAATTAGAGAATGTTTATATATTTATAAGTTGCCAATTATTTTTTTTTTCATTCACGATTAAAAATAAATCCCAAAGTGGTTCCACTGAACAAAAACAGGATTATATTGACATTAGCACTCTTTTTCTGTCATTTTGGATCTAAAAAGAGAGTGGCGATATCATTACGTTACGACGGATTTTTTTTATCACGAGCAAAAAAAAAAATCCGTCGTAACCATCCCAATTGAAATCGTAAGTCTGACAGATCTGTCATACGTGGACAGTTTCAGTGTACTTTTTCAAATCTCAAACTGTTAAAAAGGTGTTCGAAAAGTGTTGGAAGTGGTTCGTGAAAAGGGTGAATAAGATTAATGAGGAGACTTATTTTTAATCGCTTGCCGAGAAGATTTAAATTTAATGGTTAATCGCGTAATTTGTTGAGGATTACATAAAGATTTATTTATATTAATCGCGGATTAGTGCCCGGTGGAAACATGGTACCTATGTATTAGAGTAATTTTTAGAGAAATCAAGTTTCAAAAGATGTAACATGATAAAAGTGGACATGGTCGATGTGGGTTAGTTATTTATATTCACAATTTATATACATCAAAATTCGAGTTTCTACGCCTTGTCTAACTTGCTCAGAGGACTTGAAATAAAATGTGAATTTAAGGTAAGGCCAGGAATCTGACTCGCATTCAAAACTGTCTCAATTCCTTTGGACAGAGCTGCTCGAAACCTTTCTTCTCCAGGAAGTCAAATGCCCTCAGCGAGGGTCTCATGAGCCCTCCCAAAATAGAATCTTCCCCCACAAAGATTCTGAACATAGGTCACGATTCTCATGATTCCCGCTTAATTCAAAAAGCAACCCCTATAGAAAATTCGATTTAATTTTTAATTAATTTTCAGTTTTGATCGGTTTGAAAATCTTTAGTAAACCTTTGATAAATAAAATGACTCCAAAATCTTAACCTCGAGCTCAAGTAAATGAAAGAACATTTAACACAATCTTAAGCAAATAATGGTAACTTTTCAAAAAATCAGACTGGCGTCTATGACCTAATGTTTTCTTTTCTTAAAAATTATTGTAAATAGGTACAAAATTTTATTCTTCCCATACCACAGTGTTAGCGATGCCAAGAATTCAGGCACACAAGTGCCTACTGCCAAAAAGAACCACGTTGCGTCAAATGTGCCGGAAAACACCTGTCAACAGAGTGCAAAGTTGACATAAAGGCTCCAGCAGTTTGCGCCAATTGCCACGGAAACCACCCCGCGAACTATCGAGGATGCGAAGTAGCCATAGAGCTGCAAAAGGGACGAGAACCTCTCAAGGAAAATACTAGAGGTCAGAATCAAAGCCTAGGACGCCCCAAACCTGCTGAAACTCCTAAGCCAAAGGCTCCAAAGACGCCAAAGCCGATCAAAAGTGGAAGATTGGCAATAAATCTATTGGTAAATATTCAAATGCAGTTTGATCAATATTTTTGCTCGAAATTGAAAAAATTTCGCTTAATTTTTTATGTAGAAAACGCTTAGTTCTACATTTTGTTCATACAAGACTTTGGGCCACGCCCACATTTGGAGGCAGAATTAAAAAAAAAACAAAAAATTTTGCAGAAAAACCCAATTTCGACTGGCCTTGAACCTAACTTATGAAAGCATGTAACAAAAGAGGTAGCAGGTAAGGTAAACGAGACTTCATTCCAGATTTTGTTCATATAAAGTTTTTAGCCAGGCCCCCTTTTAGAGGTCGATTTTTCAAGAATATTAAGTTTGAACCAAAAAAAATGCATTTTTACGTACATTTAAGCGTAAGCTGGAAATATATGTGGAAATATCTTATAATTGATAGTTCGTAATTAGAGGCGGTTGGACCACGCCCCTTTTCGAAGTTTGTACTGCTTATAAAATGTCAAAAAATAACAATGCCATCAGCATTTTACAATGTGGGATGGGATGGAGTATTCAATGGTCCGTTTTACGTACTTCAACTTCTGCGTACTTCAACTTACTCACTGGTAATTTAAATTAAAATTAAATTTAACTTCATTGAAAATAAACTTGATTGTTTGGGTTCGGTAATCCCCGTAAATAGATATTGCGGCTGTTATAAGAAATCAATTTTACTAACAGATGAATCCCCTGATCTGCATTGTTTTACTCATAACATTTTTCACAAGACACAAGTCAGTAAGTGTAAGAGTTCATCTGCCATCTGTTTTTGGCCCGAATTCACACCCATCATTCACGCCCATCATTGGGGGCGTGGTCGATATATTTGAATTGACTTTTAATTTAACTAAAAACAAAATGCTTTAATCTTATTCCGTTAGAGCCATGAAGAAATGTGTGTTTAAGTGAAAATAAATTTAAACCCCTAGTAAAAGTGGACCGAGCTCAAAACTTTGTAGGAAAAAAAAATTAGAGAATGTTTATATATTTATAAGTTGCCAATTATTTTTTTTTTCATTCACGATTAAAAATAAATCCCAAAGTGGTTCCACTGAACAAAAACAGGATTATATTGACATTAGCACTCTTTTTCTGTCATTTTGGATCTAAAAAGAGAGTGGCGATATCATTACGTTACGACGGATTTTTTTTATCACGAGCAAAAAAAAAAATCCGTCGTAACCATCCCAATTGAAATCGTAAGTCTGACAGATCTGTCATACGTGGACAGTTTCAGTGTACTTTTTCAAATCTCAAACTGTTAAAAAGGTGTTCGAAAAGTGTTGGAAGTGGTTCGTGAAAAGGGTGAATAAGATTAATGAGGAGACTTATTTTTAATCGCTTGCCGAGAAGATTTAAATTTAATGGTTAATCGCGTAATTTGTTGAGGATTACATAAAGATTTATTTATATTAATCGCGGATTAGTGCCCGGTGGAAACATGGTACCTATGTATTAGAGTAATTTTTAGAGAAATCAAGTTTCAAAAGATGTAACATGATAAAAGTGGACATGGTCGATGTGGGTTAGTTATTTATATTCACAATTTATATACATCAAAATTCGAGTTTCTACGCCTTGTCTAACTTGCTCAGAGGACTTGAAATAAAATGTGAATTTAAGGTAAGGCCAGGAATCTGACTCGCATTCAAAACTGTCTCAATTCCTTTGGACAGAGCTGCTCGAAACCTTTCTTCTCCAGGAAGTCAAATGCCCTCAGCGAGGGTCTCATGAGCCCTCCCAAAATAGAATCTTCCCCCACAAAGATTCTGAACATAGGTCACGATTC
The DNA here is from genome assembly GCA_947623515.1 of Neoascia interrupta. Taxonomy (NCBI): domain Eukaryota; kingdom Metazoa; phylum Arthropoda; class Insecta; order Diptera; family Syrphidae; genus Neoascia; species Neoascia interrupta. The sequence goes on from OX392463.1 coordinate 140,599,181, forward strand.
TCATGATTCCCGCTTAATTCAAAAAGCAACCCCTATAGAAAATTCGATTTAATTTTTAATTAATTTTCAGTTTTGATCGGTTTGAAAATCTTTAGTAAACCTTTGATAAATAAAATGACTCCAAAATCTTAACCTCGAGCTCAAGTAAATGAAAGAACATTTAACACAATCTTAAGCAAATAATGGTAACTTTTCAAAAAATCAGACTGGCGTCTATGACCTAATGTTTTCTTTTCTTAAAAATTATTGTAAATAGGTACAAAATTTTATTCTTCCCATACCACAGTGTTAGCGATGCCAAGAATTCAGGCACACAAGTGCCTACTGCCAAAAAGAACCACGTTGCGTCAAATGTGCCGGAAAACACCTGTCAACAGAGTGCAAAGTTGACATAAAGGCTCCAGCAGTTTGCGCCAATTGCCACGGAAACCACCCCGCGAACTATCGAGGATGCGAAGTAGCCATAGAGCTGCAAAAGGGACGAGAACCTCTCAAGGAAAATACTAGAGGTCAGAATCAAAGCCTAGGACGCCCCAAACCTGCTGAAACTCCTAAGCCAAAGGCTCCAAAGACGCCAAAGCCGATCAAAAGTGGAAGATTGGCAAAGGAGGCGTCGACAAAAGGCGTAAAAGCTCCACAAAAGAGCGGCGCCAGTTCAAGTGCAGCGGAGAAACCACCATTGATCGCACCGAAATCATACGCACAGGTTGCGGCAAACGAAAACAAGGCAAGATCGCCCACAACAGATGCAGTGTCTCAGATCCTCGCTGTAATCTTGGAGAAACTTGAGGATCAGACTAAAATCAACAAAGTTATATTTGACAAACTGAGCAAGCTCGAGTTTAAGCCTCGAAAAAATTACAAGAGAACATGAATATGAAACAGTTATTTAAAATACTAACATGGAATGCAAACGACCTTCTGAATAAAATAGACGAACTAGAAGTATTTCTACGGAAAAACAATATTGATATTTGCATGATTACGGAAACTCACCTTAAAAACGGGTCTACACCCAAACTTAAAGGTTACAATGACTATCACGCACATCACCCTTCGCAAAATTCGAGAGGAGGATCCTCCCTCTACATTAAGAACTGCATAAAGCACTTCAAGAACACAGAAGTTGAGCTAGACTCTATGCAGATCAGTTCAGTTTCTGTAAAAATTGACTGCTTAGATTATAACATTGCATCTTGTTATTTCCCGCCAGGATATAGACTGATGGAAGACGATCTTGATCGTATGTATGACTTCATTGGGTCCAATTTTATCATTGGGGGTGACTTTAACGCGAAGCATACTTTTTGGGGCTCACGATGCAATTCAACAAGAGGCAGATTACTGTACAAAAATAGTATGAAGCGTGGGGTGGACTTTTTCTCCACGGGTAAGCCAACATATTGGCCAACCGATAGAAATAAAAAGCCTGACCTTGTCGATTTTTTCATCGCTAAAGGGTACCCCAAATACCTTACGCGAATTGAAGAGTGTTATGATCTTTGCTCAGACCACTCAGGAGTTATCTTGAAGATGGGTGGAAGACTGGCGGAAATAGAAAGAGCTCCTAGATTAGCTAGCAAAAACATGAACTTGGACGCTTTCAGAAAGGACTGTAAGGAGGGTGTTGGCTTGAATGTGCCATTGAAAACTTCTTTCGAGTTAGAAACCGCAGTTGACAAATTCATTGAAGCAATTCAGAGCGCTGCTTGGAACAACAATTCGTCCCAAAAGGACGCAGTTAGCACCGACGGGCATGTACGTAAAACATATCCGCTCGAAATCGAAAAATTGATTCGTGAAAAGAGAAGAGCGCGTAGGAGATGGCAAGGCACGAGGGCCCCCCCAGACAAAACCCTATTGAACCACCTCTCTAACAAACTGAAAGGAATGTTGCAAGATCTTAAAAATCGTGAGACCACTGAATACCTTGAAGGCTTGTCGGCGGATAGGAGCTCAAACTACTCGCTGTGGAAAGCAGTTAAGTCTATCAAGAAACCTATAATCCACTCGGCACCAATAAAAAAAGCTAACGGCGAATGGGCAAGAGAAGACAAAGAGAAAGCGAATTTGTTTGCTGAACATTTAGAAGAAACATTCAAGCCTTTCGACGGTCCGCCGTTGGCTGACGTTCTAAGCAACAACGCGGAACCTGATAGCTTTAGAATGAAAAAAGTTTCGTTAGTTGAACTCCGACAGACAATTAGCAAACTTAAAAAAATAATAAGGCCCCGGGTTACGACCTGATCACTGGCGAAATATTAAAAGAGCTACCAAAAAAGGCATTAGTCAAGCTACTTTATATGATAAACGCTTCTCTTAGACTTCTATACGTTCCAAGACAATGGAAAGTTGCTGAAGTCATTATGGTTCCAAAACCGGGGAAATGCGCAAATGATAAAAAATCTTATAGGCCCATATCGCTTCTGCCGATAATATCGAAAGTATTCGAGAAACTTCTGCTGAAGCGATAACAACCAATAATTGCAAAAAGACGCTTGATCCCGGATCATCAATTCGGTTTCAGACCTAACCATTCCACAATAGATCAAGTCTACAGAATAACGCATGAAATTGAAAAAGCCTTAGAAGGGAAAAAAATATGTTCAAGTGGTGGAAACCACACGTAGTGGACGCTAAACTAAGGTGGAAACCACACGTAAAGAAGAAGCGTGACGAGCTCGAGATTAGGCTCAGGGAAATGTATTGGCTTATTGGAAGATTTTCGAAATCAAGCACATATAACAAACTGCTCTTGTACAGGCAGGTGTTAAAGCCGTCCTAGACATACGGTATACAACTTTGGGGTTGTACCAAGCCGAGCAACATGTCCATGTTGCAGACTTTCCAAAACAAGACACTAAGAGCAATTGTGAATGCTCCATGGTATATTAGGAATAGCGATATTCACAGAGATTTAGGAATAGCTACCGTGGGCGAAGAAGTAACAAACTTCGCTCGAAAGCTAAATGCTCGCCTTCATGTTCATCGCAACAATGAAATGATCCGTACTCTAAACGAGACTCTTAACGATGTTAACAACGAGCGACGACTACAAAGAACAAGACCCTTCGATCTAGCGACGTAGGGTGAAGCCGCATGAATGAACGGCTTAGTAGGTGCATTCACTGGAAAGCAACCTATACAATGCGATTAACACTATGGAAGCGTAAACTACTTGTTAAGTTAACTTAGTTGTAGTCAAGAAGTATTATGAGAGAGCGAAAATTTACTACTATGAAGTGTGTTCTGGCAGTTTCATAGTGTCTCTCATAAATGGGTGGTTTTTTAGCACGTGGAAATCGGGCATAACCAATATCGGCTACTTCGGTATTATGTACCTGCTATAGAGGGCGTATTGGTATCTTTGAAAGATTTTGGAGTTTTAGCCTCCGTCCATCCTAGTATTCAAAAAAAAAAAAAAAAAATTCTTCCCATTACGTTGGTCCTTTTGATAGGGTCCGAAGCAGTAAGATGTTTTATTACTTATTCAACGCTGATTTTCAAATAAAAACAATTGAAAAAAATAAACAAAAGAAATATATTTACTGTACATACAACAATTTTTCAATTTTTTTCTTCGTCGTCATATAAGCCCAGTGCCCTGATAGGAATAGGATATCTTAAGGCCATGGAAATGGGTTTTCTTTTTGACATATTTCGAAATAATCTTTAAATGAATAAATTTGCCAATAAACGAAAAACGTGCAATTAAAAAACTTTTAACTCAAACTTACGTTTGAAAGTCAATGCTGCTCATTTCTTGGACGCATTCATCGAAATCTAGGTAATTCATAACAACGGGGTACGGCTCTTTCGAAACGCTAGTCTTAAATCTATATGGCAAACAAAGGGGGTATGTGGCGTACTTCGAAAGCTTGACGATGTCAAACATGTCTTCCTGGTTTCGCTTGCGTTTCTTAAATCGATTCTGTAAGAACAGTACGTAGAACACCGTATTCAGCCACCAACGTTTCGAGCGGGACCAACGTTTTGACCCCTCAATATGTGAGGATGATCTCGACTGTATGGGAAGCATTTGTTAAAAACAACAATAGGATATAGAATAACTGTGGTGAGACTTACAGAAGAAAATTCGAGTTGCAATTTGGAGTGACGGGTGCATTGACGTTTTGCCGAATTGAACGGCAAGTAATGAGATTCCACTGAAGAGACCTTCCGTGTGTTCGATCGGATATTGCTTGAGTGCGTTGCTTGATTCAGTCTTTCCACCTTTTAAAGAATAAATTAAAAGCGAGTTTTTTTTTTAACATCGAAATTACATTCTTACCAAGCTATCCTGGTCGTCCTTCTTGCTCTTTGACGCTCTTGTTTCGGATTTCTTTGGTTCCACTTTCTCAGGCTTTTTGGATGACTTCGACCGGGCACTCTTGTCACGATCGGATTTGCCAAACAAGCCTCGCTTTTCTGCCATCTTAATGAGGTACTTCGCATCCAACCGAGTTATCTTTTTCCTCTGAACCAGGCTTAAAAAGCATCCCATGGCCACCTTTTCCAGACACTTGTCTTGATTTAGGCAAACATCTGGTATCTTGACAATCTCGAATTCATCAGTCTTCGGCACCTTAATTACCTGCGCATAGTCATCGGTTCCATCGAGTCCCAATGTCTCCTCGGAGAGAAAGGAGTTCTCCCGGCTTTCGACGTGTAAGTTTGATTGTGGAGTATCGTCTGTTTTGTTTGTGGTTGCGCTTGAAGCACCACCAGCAGTTCGCTTTCGTGGTGATGATGACGCATTTGCCGCTGATGGTATTGTAGCAGCTTCAGCCTCGGCTAGAGCTTCCAGCCTCTTCATTTCCTTATAATGCTGCAGATGTTTTTCAAAAGCATTGCGATTAACATTCTCAACAGCTCGTCGGGTCATGTCCTCATTCTCTGAGCTAACCACTGAATGGGTTTGGTAAAGAACAAACTGAATTTGTGGGCGTGACATGGCCAGCCTAAGAGTTTCCCTTTGCTCTTCGAGTATTTCCGTTACTCGTCTCTTGCCGTCATCACTGATCTCCGATTCGGTCATGACCTGCAACATGTTCAAGTCCCCGCCCCGACTGCATATCAAATCGATGGGATCTGCGACGGCACTAAAGGAATTCGGTGGTGTTGCCAGTACTCCTACGACTCTTCCAAATTTTGGTGTTTCCAATGGAATCGATATAAAAGGCTCGGCAAAGAGTTGAACGTTTCTTATTCCTAGTGTTTTCATATAAGTGCTGTACTCTTTTAATTTTGGGCCACATCCATAGGCGAGAAAGTCATTGACACGATTGATGGATCGAAACAACGACGCCAAGTAAGCGGTTGATCGAGGTGATGACACATGAGTCTGCACGATATCACCATCTAATTCGTAGTGATCCAGAAGTTGAGAGACAATTGCTGGCGCTAAAGCAAAGGTTCTGTCCTACGAAGGAAAGGGGTTCTTGCATTGGATATACGCATACTATGATGGAATGACGGCTTACTTGCATGATGAGGTAGTGCTTACGAACTATATCCGACTGGGCAAATTTACTTCGATCGTGGGGCAGTATTGTCAAAAAAAGCGGGCAGATTTTGTCCCATTTAAACTGGTTTTCAAGAAGTGGTTGCTCAGTTAGATTATTTCCTTGAACAACTTCTGTCAGGCCAAGATTTTTTAGATAAGTTTCAGCAATTACTTTGTTTCTACGAGAATAATATAAAAAGAAACTTTTAATAAACGATCGTTTGCCAAAGCTTTACATAAAAAAATTTCCTTTTTGGAGTCAGCTAAGGTACAGTTTTTCAGTGCGAGATCATCCGAGTCTCGGAGTTAAACCGAGATTAGGCCCAGACATCAGTTTTTCAGTAAATTTAGATCGGAGGTTAATCTGGTAATAATAAATTCCGGATCAAACTCTGGAGAATGATTTTTCAGTGCAAAATGACATCTGAGAAAAATTCGAACTTCTTTTCCTTTCCTCCGTCTTTCTATAAGAATTGAAAGTTGCGAGAGTCAAGAATTTCAAGATTCGAAAATTTTGACAACGTTTTTGACGGAGTTAGCTCTGCACATTAGTTTTTTTTCGGGACTAACAGATCTTGGTTTAAGTCGGGCTTAACTCAGTACTGGAAAATCGGACCTTATATGGTTAATTTATTAATTATGTTATTTATTAAGCCAAAAATAAAAGAAACGAGCTGACAAATAATAACCTACTCATTGTCTTGCCTTAATGCGTTTTTTAGTCGATTTCAAAGATTAACAAGTGAATAAATGCAGGAGTCCGGACGTAACTAACTTTTTAATACCCTATAATACTATACTAATACCCTTAATTATACTATGTCTCCACCTTCTTAAATTTTTCCAAAATTTTTCATCTTATTCAAGATCGATTTTTTTTTAATTAATCAAGTTTTTGAAGATAATGCAAAAGTCGGCAGGGCATATGTTCGCTCATGTGGGCGAACGAATTTTTTCTAGTTGAACATTTGTGCCCACAGTTGGAATATACAAATAAAAGTTTTGATTGAGCCATATTTTTCCCCATTTAAGACATTTAAGAACCTATAACACGCTGTACCAGTGCCCCGAGATGTTAGGAGATATTGATTTACTTTATTTTTAAAAGTTTGCAGTTTATATGTGTTGTATGTATTCAGGTTGTGAATTAAAAAGAGTGCTTGTTCTATAGAAGAAAGAGTTTGGAAACAGTATAGTGCGAGGTGTAAAAATGGTGCTTATCCCCGAAGATGAAGTCTGGCTGGTAGAAAGTGGAAAAGGCTTTTTCAGTTTTCATTGCACCATTCATTGGAATATTTAAGATTTCAATCGAGAACTACTTACAGATATTTAAGTTTATCGAATATCAGAAAAGGGATAGTGACGCCTTTAAGCACGAGGTAAGTCAGTTCTCCTTCTCGTAAAGAGAAGGTAGATCTCTTTAGTTTTCAGAGGATTTACTAAGAGCTCACTAGTGCACCAATCATCGATCAACAAACCTAGGTGCAGCAGACAGTACTTACCTAGGTTTGAACCGACAAAAAAGAACAGTGACATCATCCGGGCATGGACACCAACGCCGCGGCCCGGAAAATCTTCGAATCCACACCGCAGGCAGGGATGGCGCAGGAAGGAAGAGAGCTCAGGAAGAGAGTATGCTCCATGCTCCATAAAAGGGGAGAAACACCACCTTATGGACAGATCCTATATCTCTATTTACCCTAGCTAAGAGGCACTTGCCACAAGCTGCTTCGGTGTCCAGCGTCTTGTAAACATTAGTTGTGCTTTGTTTGGCTGAAGTGGTCAAGAGCACATATAAATCCTTCTGCGCTGCGATCGAAAAGCAACCCTGCGCACGTGCATCTCAACCAGGCACTTTCCTTTCAACAGGAACAAGGTCAAACTTAAATTTTTGCAAAAATATATAGTCAGAAGTGCTCGGCTATTGTTTAAGGACCACCGACTATTGAATAAACTGGTTGGCGGTACCAGAAATTCGAACGTTTTTAATAAATGCTGATGTTTTTTTCAGCGAAATAGAGTATAGGACAGTGTAGAACTTTGAGGTTTACCTGAACATAAACGACTTCAAGAGTGGTATACTTCTAAGTCTAAGTAAAATTAGGAATACTCACTCTAACATAAAAGGATTTATCCACCCACTGACAATAGGATTTGCCGCAGCGATAGCTACTTTTTCGTTCTGTAAGTGTACTGGTAATAATTGTGACAGCTCTAAGGCACCATTTCGAATTCTCATACGTGATATCGAAGCTGCCAGTCGAATCCTATGTTTCCATAAGCATTCAGATATATCTGCAATAAGGTATAAAATTAATTTGATTTTTGTTTAAATTATAACTAAATTAATAACTCATTTTAGAATAATAATTTGTACATTTGTTGACAGTCAACATTTTTTTTAAAATACTTGCCAAGAACTTCAGCTTCTGTGTACAGCTTATTTTGAAGATCAATTTCCTCCGATTTCCGCCGAAGAAATTGTCTTGTGAATAGTTCGAAGAGCATAAGCCAGACAAGAGTTTGTTGAGTTTTCAGCTAACATAAATTTCATTTTACGTTTATTACGAGAGCTATTAGAAGATTTCAAGTGACTTACCCCCGGATAGTGGGCATAAAAAGAAACATCCGTCAGTGCATTACTCATAACTACCTTATCTGAAAAGGACTCAAATCAATACAGTTGATATCCAATAACTAACCAAAAATAGTCATTCTAGTAGAGCTAAGAAAAGTATTGGAAATGGAAAAGTTATTATATGAAGCGACTTGCATGTTTAGCAAAATTGTTTTCCGTTTACTGGATTTATTGGTAACAACAACGAAACTGATTATTGGTTACAATAACGAAAAGGACACGAAAACTTGGATTGTATTGACTGTGGCTGCATAGCTAGAATCAATAATATTGAACGTAACTTCAGGCAGGATTCAATTGAAACGGATATAGTCAGTTGTAAATTTATGCAATCATCTTTAATCATCACTGTTTGTGGGACAGTGTTGTTGTCGCAACGATAGTAGCGACGATCTGCCCCTTTTGTCATCCCATTTAATCATTGCAATTATGATGACCGTTAAATCTGCCTGTAAGGCTTCGGCCCAATGAATACGAAGTACTCAACTGAGAACACACGTTCCCTAGAAAAATGCATGAAGTACGTCACCTTCCATAAGAATGCATGTATTTCACTGAGACGTCAGTTGTCTACTTCGACGTGACGGACGCCACAGATTCATCAAGTGCTCGAGTCTTGATGTCGAAATTATCTAACTGCATGAGTTAATATCACGAAGGATGGGTCCTTTGCCATAGATTCCACTTACATCGAAAAACGTCATATACAAGCGAGTAAACCTTTCGCATCTCGTGCTCATCTCCAAATTGAACCGGCAATGGTGGCTTCCTTAGAAGCTTGGCTGCTTTAGCTATGTTCTCCAGTGTCCAGCATCCGAGGAGATTAGAGTCAATGAATTCAATTGGCTGATCAGGCGCACAATTTTTTCGCACATCGAATCTTCCATTTGGCGTCGTTGAAGGGCTGAATTTCTCGATGACAAACGATGGATCGAAAATTGGTCTTTCGCTGCGCCTTGTTATTACCTCCATTGTCCTAGATGCCGTGGATATAATGGATTAATAATTTTATGTGTTAGTTTTTCTTTTTAACACTTTTTTAATATACAACTAATTTTTCATTCAAAATTTTCATTTTAATTTCACATTTTTAACTGACAAATGATAACTAGAATAAAAAGCTTACTAACAGTCCACTTTCGAGAGCCTCGTTGACCTTCTTCTGCACATCCAGTAGACGATAGTAGACACGCTCTTGCCATTCCTCGTCACTAGGCAGGTAGATGTGGTCTTTGGCTAATTTACCTTCGGTCTTGCGTTTCGACTCTTCATTAGCGATCAACTCACGGAAAATCTTTGGATAAACTGAAAAAATGTTAGCCAAGCTGAGGAAAAACAAAGAACTCGACATTGTCACAAACAAATAGACACAACAACTTGTCTTGTTAGCAGACTAGTTCCGACTGAATAATGGTTGCTGGTGTGGTCCTTCCTTTGTTTGAATATGAGCTGCACTTGGATCTATTTTTGAATCGAAGCCACGAAAGAAGGAATCGCGTGACAGAGTCCAAAGTTTTGCGATAAACACCCTTCAATGCTTCGAAAGCGGAGTGCTGTTGTGGTGGTGAGTCTAAACTAGGAGCTAGGGCAACATTTTATTTGGTATATTTGTCAACTGTGCTCATTCATTATGGCATCGTTTTGGGAGTTCGTTGGTTTCAGCCAGAAAGTTAACTTTCAGGTAATTTCGTGACTGAGAAATTGATTTAATCTTTCATTGCGAACAGGTGGTTGAGGTAACTTTCTCTGCTATTTCACGGGGGCGATGTCAGACACCTTCCTGAAGTGTAGCATGCATGTAGATATATGCACAGAGTTTATATGTGGCACACATTACAGAACGAAAGGATTGTCGTGCTAAGAAAGTGTGTTATGATACTCGCACTATAAAGCGATTTTTATTATCTGACACACAGTGTGTTATGAGTTATAACTTTATAAGCTGGGATTGTTTATCTTTTATTGAACAAGGTCGAAAGGAATTAGTTGCCAGTAGTATTTTTGTATCTATTGAACAAGGTCGAAAGGAATCAGATGCCCATGCCAGCATTATTTTTGTGTTTAGGGTGGAAACCAACATTGTATACGGGTTTTCAGGGGCTATAGACAAACCATACCAACAATCATCATGGTATAATTTTAACTTTGATTTTACTTTATGCCCTATTATTACTTCTTATACCTACATCATAATTCACACATAAATAGGTAGGTACTTGGTGATGATAATAGAATACGGTATGCCGTCAAAACGATCGAACTGTGTCGTGTTAAACATTGTGCTGTGGCTACAAAATGTTATAATTTTAAGAGTTGGTATATACTTGGGCCGTGGGGTGCCGTGGCGTAGTGGTTAGTGTGTGTGCTTACTACGCCAGAGGTCTGGGTTCGAATCCTGCCATTGCAACCTGAAAAAAAGACTTGTTCTTTTTCATGGTCCCCTCCTCCGCGAGGGTCTGACAAGCCCTCCGAGAGTATCATTTGTCTTGAAAAACTTCTCAAAGTGCCATTCGGATTCGGCAAAAAATTGTAGGTCCCCTTGTATGTGAAGACATTAACACACACAGCATACATTGTTGAGAAGTTGGCCCTGGTTCACCTCGAGCTGTTGCGCCACTCTATTTATTTATTTTTATATACTTGGGCCCTTATAGACAATTAAAAGACATGTTAGGTACCGAACTACCTTATCAAGACCCACTCAACGAAAGTAAACTGACAAACTGAAGATTTTTCTGCTAAACCTCCCACTTTGAACGAGGAACTTTCTGCAAAGTTCCAAAAAGTGCTTTAGTATTAGGCATTAACTCTAATTCCTATATATCAGAATTAGAGTTAATGCCTACTTGGGAGTGAGAAGTTGGATTCTTAGAATTAGAACTCAAAAAAGTTGTGTTTGAGTAAAAAGAATCTTTCGTTGTCAAGTGAGAAAAGTGAAATTGTGTTTTTTTCCACGAAAACCACGCAAAATTTTGAGAATGATATCAGAATGATTTCCTTCGCCCGCAAAGTGCGAAGAAATTCTAGAATGGAAAATTCCAAAAAAAGGTTTTACTATGTCTCCACCGATCATAAAAATAGGATAAGTGGGAGACGGTTGCAAATAGATCCCAAAGTGGCTCCACCGGACATAAGAAAATTATTTGACGTTTGCTCTCTTGCTGTAATTCTCGTTCTCAAAAACAGCGGCGAGATGATGTTTCCCAAAAGCTTAATGGCATTTTTCATTTTCCGTCGAATGGATAGCTGAATATTATATTGAATTATATTGATTATATTGAATTAAATGTTTGGAATCTTTTTAAATAAAAAAATTATTAAAATGAGTGAGTTTGTTTTTAAAATTTATGCGTGGATGAAATTTATTTGATTTTTGGAATGCGAGATTTTAATGCTGAAGTCGTAGTCATGAAATGAAGTCAATTGAATGAATCACAAAATATGAAATACTTTCCAAGAATGCAGGGATTGCAAAACAAAAGATTGCAGTCTTTCCAACTCTGATAATTGAAACGATGACTTTTGAAAATCGAGAGTATTAGTACCTACCTACATTTACACCGCACCTATTTTAGCCGTTAAGCTAAATTTCAACATTTCACGCGAAATGTTCAGCGTTTCGCCATTATATTTTAAAGGATTTATAAATGTTGAATTTTAGAAAAATTTTGAATTTCGGCTGGACGTTTGAGTTTGTCGAATTAAACAAACCTCTTAAACTTCCGAGTTGACAGAAAATACACTTCCATGTTTATTCTTTTTTTTTACAAAAATTCTGTGTACAAAATTGATGACCAGCAGCTTACTATAACGGATGTAAAATCTTCAGATTTATCGAAGTCTTCTTGCTTTTCTTTTGGATTCGAGAAGGGTGAGGATGTCGCCTTCGCGGAACGGGTCCCTTGACGTTGCGGATGATTTGACGGTTTTGTTCGATTCACTCTACGAACACACCTCGCTCGATTCACCCCAACAAACAATTTTGGGTCATGTCTTAAGCAAATAGGGATTGCCCAGCCCATTCCATTCCCTTTCTTGCGATGGTGTGTGTCAAAGGCATTTTGCGAGAGAGACAGAGAGAACATACAAGTAAATGCGAGTGATCGTCATCAGTGTACCTGTGTTTGTGTTAGTGTCCACTGGTCGCGCACAAGCTTTGATGCTCAGAAGGAAGTGGTACAATACAAGAAAGTCCTTAGATCGGAAAAATGCATTTTAAGCGGATTGTTTTATTTCTGCATGTAATATTTATGTAACAAAAGCGAATGCACTTAATCTAGCAGAACTGACAACAAAATACATTTTCTTTTCATTATTTCCTCTTCAACAGAAGCAATTTGGATGAAGCAGCAACTAGATTCTCCTCTAATAGACTCCAAATACATTTCGGTTATAAAAAATGAAAGAACATATTCATTTTAAAAAAGATCAAATAGAACTTGATTAAAATGTTTAATTTTGCACAACCAATGGGCTTTTTCTTTTTTGCGTAGCTCATTCAAGGGAAAGAATATGGAAAGTGGAATGAAAAAGCCGCGAACTCAGTAAGGATTGGGCATGTAAAAGGCACCAACAAATCGTACGCACTCACACACCCACCTTGAAAAAGAGAAAACTGAGCGGAGCAGTGGTATACTATACTAACGCCAGTGCAGCCATTTCCTTGTTAAATAGTCTACAATTCTGCGTACGCCCGACGAATTGGACGGAAAGAGGGCCCCCCTTTCCTTTTTCTTTGTTTGCTGGGACTTAACGAACATATTCAACTGTCATTTCAGTCATCTACAGCAAACTGCCGTTCGTAGTTCGAATTCGATATCGAACTTCCCCGCAATGGAATTCAATGGAAAAGTACCAACGGAAAACTGCCAGCGCCGAACCGCCGAGATCATGGTGGATGTCAGTCTCGGACGACAGTTATACTGGAATCGCAATGTTGCGTTGCTGCGTGCATACGTTAATGGCCTTTGCTATGCGTTGCCAAAACTTTACGATACTTTACGTCAAACTACGCACGCAGCAAAAGTTGCAAAACGAAATGCCGCTTTGCGTTTCAGGGTAGGAAATTGTAAAGTATCACCTCAAACACATTCAATTTCTGTTGAAAGAAATTTGCAAAAGAACGAGCAGAAAAGATGCTTTTTAAAAACGAACCAAGTTACCCAGCAATGAAAATAAAATTTTTTCTCTTTATTCCATCACAAATATATCCAAGGTGGTGCACTCGTGTCTTTGTGCGTGCTAAAAACCAACAACTTGCGAGTTATCGCGACAAACTGAAATAATACCGAAAAACATCACATTCTCTACTCAAACCTCTCTACTATACGCAAACCTGTTTTTTTTTATTCTGAAAAGAAACAGAAACAACCCTTTTTCGTCCCCACAACCTACTGACGACAAGAAAACTATACTCACTCACCACACAATGAATGAGCATGAGGTTGTTCAACGGACGCAAAAGTAGAAAGTAGATCTACTTTTGCGTTGTTAATGCGTCTACGATATTTACGGTCAAACATGGGGTGAAGTTTTGAAGTAACTTTTCGTTTTGCCCCATATGCGCCCGTTGTTTCTACTCTGCTTGTCATCGAACGCACACGCAGCAACGCAACATTGCGTTTTGGACCTTACACCCAAATTCAAAAATATCATAACCCCCAAAAAAGCGACATATCGCCCAAATCTCAAGTACATCTTCGTCACAGATGCGTCACAAAGTCCAAATGAAATGTCGCATCGCCCAAAATGAAAATTGCTTAACAACAACAAATTGTCCAGAAATTTTTTGGGCGTTATGACAATTTAAAATTTGGGCGTCGAGGTTTTGGGCGATAAGACCGTATGCTTAATAAAAAAACCTCAATTATTTTGGTATTAAATTTAAACCTATAACAATTTATCAAAAATTAAATCAATTCTTGGACCGAAAAAAACTCTGCTTGTCATCGAACGCACGCAGCAACGCAACATTGCGTTTTGGACTTTATATTTTAAACGTTGACTTGTGAAAATCGGTAATAAAGTAATAAGTAAGTAAGTTTGAATTCTAATTACTACTTAGGATTTAACACTTTATTTCAATTTAATTGAATAACCGTGTGATTTGAATTTAAATAAGTTTGCTTGACAAATAAAGTGTTTCATTGTGAAATTATAAAAGTGAAATTGACTGAGTTTTATTCGACGAACCCCAAGCGAAAACATTACAATACTACGTCTCCTACGGTCATTAAAAAAAGGATTAAAGGGACTAAAAAGGACTAAAAATAAATCCCAAGCTGGCTCCACCGGACAAATAAAGGATTAATGTGACACGAAAACTCTGTTTCCATCATCTTGGCTCTCAAAAGAGCGTGGCGATGTCATTGCCCAAGAGGAAAAAACTTATATCGCTGTAAAAATCACAATAGAAAATGTTTTTGTGACAGATTGTCGTACAGGGACAGTTTCAGTTTCCTTTTTTGATTCTCAAACTGTTGCAAAGATGCAGAAAATAGGTTTGTGATGTGGTGAATGGAAATTATGAGAGGATTTATTTTTATTTTTAATCGTTTGCCGATTTAAATTTGTATAGCAAATCCTGTGATTTGTTGAGCATTTAATAGAGATTTATATAAATTGCGATTAGTGCCCGGTGGAACATGGTACAAAACAGTTTGCAGAACGCAAAAAAATCAACTTCGTTCTTCAAGTATTAATTTTTGTATCTTCAAGTATTAAGTTCTTTGTAGAATCGGGAGTGTTTAATACAACTGCCAGAGTTTGTGTTTATTCATTGGTACTTTCTATAAACTTAAATTAATTTTCAGATACCTATCTATTAATACCTAACACAGTATCAAAGACAACGCGACGTGCAAGGCAAACGAGAATCCAGATTTGTGAAAAAGCCTTTATATGGTTTTCGGTTTGTTTAATTGAATTGCGTACACACCTTTATTTAATTTTTAGTATTGGATGAAACACATTCCACAATCCATAACAGCTGCATTCGACAGAGCACGCACTGGCTAATGTCAAAAAATATCAACAAAATTGTTTGTTTTTAATTTTTCAAAACTATCTTGCGTACAGTTGAAATAAAATGAATAAAATTAAGCCTAAAAACCATCTTCATTCCCTGATCGCATCAGAAGCCGAAAGAACCGTAGAAGAAATCCAAAATGAAATGGATTTCTCCAAAATATGTCGGACATGTTTACGGGAAACTGAGGACAACGATTTGTCTACCGAAACTATTTGTATAATCAATGCAAATGGTCAACTAGTACGCATTTATGATATGCTAGCAGCAACTACTGGTCTCAAGGTAAATAAATTATCTCAAACGTAAGCTCTCCAAGTTACAATTATTGTCTCCTTCACAGATAGAACCCGATGATGACTTGCCCCATCATCTGTGCACCACTTGCCTGCAGGCTGTCAACAGTTCCTACACGTTCCGCACGCAGAGTCTCCGAGCCAATGAAGTTCTCCAGGGCATAGTTGCTTCGGTTAAAGATGAAGTGAGTGATGCAGCGGTGGAGCGACTGGATGAACAACAGTCAGACGAAGAGGAAGTCCCCGAAGTCACAACTGACTGCACCCGTGAAGATTTCAAAGAAATTGAGCATATATCTGTGGAAGACTATTACGACGATGTTCAGTTCGCAGATGAAATACTGGCGATTGAGCAGCTAGAAGAATTCGCCGATCAGGAAGAGAAATGCCAGGTGCTGCATACAGAACTGCCAGCCAACACGTTGCCGTGTACGCTCTGTTCTGAGGTTGGTAAATCAATACAGAGACGCTTTTGCTACGGAAGTTGTGTTATTTTCAGGTGTTCTTTATGCAGCGGGAAATAATCCAGCATTACAAGGAAAGCCATCCCAAGGAGAAGCCGTTTAAATGTGAAGATTGTCTTAATTCATTTACACACATCCAGTCTTTGCGGCGTCATAAGAAAACGCACATAGCCAGCGCGAAGGCAAAAATGTGCCCACACTGCAGCAGGATGTTTCATAGATCGGACGACCTAAATCGACACATGCGAATACACACCGACGAGCGGCCGTACTCGTGTAACGTTTGTCAGAAGGCATTCAAACAGCACACCGAGCTGAAAGACCACATGCTAAGTCACACCGAACTGAAGATGTACAATTGCGCCATATGCAAAAAGGAGTGGCGTTCTCGCAACGGATGGTACGTCCACATGAAGTCACACCGAACGGGAGCGATAAAACAGCGACGTGCAGGCAGGAGAAGAACAGCCTTAATTTCCACCGATAGTTTAATCAATCCAGCAAACGATATGGCTGTTGATGATGCCCAGGAAGAGTTATAGTAACTTGCTGTGTCTATTGAAAATGTAAAATTATTGATTCAAGTTAAATGTGTTTTATTTCAGATGGAGGAGTAAGATTGGGTGACTTTGCCCTCAAAAAGAGCGCACAAACTTACTGCCCAGTAGCTTACTCGATGCATTTGGTTATTTCTCGGCGCTATAATTCTAGGGAAGTGCACGCAATACTTGGACTAGTTTTAATGTGTTGCTACTTGATGCAATTGCCATCAATATGTGACGCTACAGTTTGAGGACTACTCTGCGGCTTGATTCTCGCACTCTAGGATGATTAAGGTCGCTCTCTACTTGTTTGTGCGTAAGCCCTGAAACGAGTTTGTTCCAAGATTGGAAGAGCTTTGCTTTTCCTTATCAATATGATCTAAAATCCAAAAAGTCCTTATCTCTCAGAGAGCCTTTGTTGTTTGCTCTTTAAGTAAAGTTAGCTAACTTCCTCTTCGCGAAGTGCAAACCCTACAAACGTCTTAAACCTCTTGTCTCAGTTCTAATGTATGATGCCGAGTGTGGAACAATTAGCAGAGGAGACATAATTAAAGAGGTACTAATTGGCTTTTTAATTTTTTTCGGCTTGGCAGCATGTCGATAATACAGTTCAAAAAGAAACCCTGTTTGGCCCCTTCGAAGCGAAGTACCATCTCCACCCCAGGGCCAAGACTAACAGAATTACTAAAATTTCTTTTAGAAGATAAAGCGTTCGAGAATCCAAAATTTTGTGGTCTGAGCAGTTGAGAGCATGGTGCCCAGGGCCGAGGATGAAGAAGGGCTAATGTCTCAGAAAGGGATACTCCTCGGGCCGGAAACCTGCTAAAATAATACAAGCTAACACATTTTTCTACGCGTATGCAATTTGCTTTGCATAATTAAAGGTCAATTCAAAACTATTTGACAGTTATCATGAAATATCCGAAAACAGGACAAATCACTGAATTTGTAATTTGAACCCAAAAGTCAAGAGTTTTTTGATCAAATACATTAGACAACGCGAAAATTTTATCAGATACCTAACCTTTTTTAATTACTCTCTTAGCAACAAAAAAAATTATTATGTTTGCAGGTTTTCCCCTTTTCAAACTTGTAAGTTGTAACAGACAGCATGTTGCCTTCCCCTCGCTAACGAAACAAGAACAGATAGAAATTTGTTTGCCGTGTAAAGGAAATTTTGGCAAATCCATTTTTGCAATAATTGTGAATTGTGTTGTGATCTAGTTCATGTTTAGTGTTCATCGTGTGTGGGATGTGTTTCGTGGTCTTCGATAAGATTGTCCTTTCCGACAAGGAGCGTTTTGTTGCCGTTATTTGTTGTTTTGAAACCGATATAGTGACATTTTTTATTGTGTTAAAAAAAATGTGCTGGAGTTGTTTTTCAATCCCTCTATTGGAGGGACAACAGACTTTTTCGTTGGCCCCAATTCTTTTTTTAGTAAATGTGTTATTTGAATGAAGTGTGTGCTATATAAAGTGGATTAAAGTTTTTGTGCATCAGCTGATTTAAAGGAGGGCTGCCGATCGACAGTGCCGTGCGTAGGTGCCGCTTTGCATCAAGGTGACAGGTGAGTCTCCTCATATTTTTTTCTACTTATTTTGTCCATGTGCTTTTTTGGTGCATTCACAATAATGTGTTTTCAATTATTTTGTTAATTTTTTACAAGGTTCGCAGAACGCATAAAAAATATGATTCGTTATCTCGTGAAAAGTTCAAAAATAATTTAATTTTTGATTCGATAGCGAACTTTATTTTTTGGTTCGTTTAAAAACAAAATTAGTTTTCACGATCCAATCAAATCTGTTGTTATCTGTAAAATATGGTTCGTAGGTAACTATTCCCGAATTCATCACGGTCGAAGTATTGGAGATGACGATCCGTTCGAATAGGGAAAAAAGTCATTATTAGTTCAGTATTATTTAAACATTGGAAAAAAACACAGTACCTACATACCTAGTATGATGTAAAAAATGTTGTGCTTCACCTTTATATAGGATTCCTCCAACTTCTGCCCACTTGCTCTAGAATTCCTTGGATTCATTTGAGTTTCTTGCCTGGTAGAAGCGAAAAATGAGATGCTTCACCTTTATTAAGGATTTCTCCAGCTCCTGCCCACTTTCTCCAAAACTCCTTGGGTTCCCCTACACCTTGGGTAAATTGCTTTTTCAGCACCTAGGTACCTACTAACTATGGAGGTAGGGTAGGTGTACCGGGGTAAATTATAATATTATTGACCAATTGGCATTCAAGAAATAAGAATCTATTGTTTTAAGTTTTTAGAAATTTAGTGGCCGGTTACTGGAACACAATTTTTTTGCGATCACCTATTAACCGGCCAGGGTGGCCGGATACTAGATCTTTAAATCACATTTTTTATTTATTTTCCTCTTTAAAGGCGCAAAATGCATCTGTCCACCACTTCAGTAAAATAAAATGTATTTTTTAGGTGGTATATAAGGTTTCGGCCACTGTTTTCGGTAAGAAGATTGCTATGGCCGGTTTCTAAAACAACAAGCATCAGTATCCGACCACCCAAAAATTGTATGTAAAATGATACTATTTCATAGGCTATGACCCAAAAGACCGAAAAATAAGAAGTTGAGGACTTATCTCAAACTCAAGGAATCAATAAACCGCGAGTGAAGGCAGAAAAAAAAACGAATTAACTAAGTCACAGGAAAGCCGCTTCAAAGTATAACTCGCCAAGAAAGTTCTTTGCAGGACAGTTTATGTGGCGAAGCTGCTGAAACTTGCAAGCCCAAAGGAACTTAATCGACTCAAAATCTTAAACCTCTTAATTGTCAAGGAAAGGCAAATTACAAACGTGTGTGTAAACATGGCACAATGTGGCTATCTACTTAAAAAATAACCTACCTTTGGATATCATCAAAAAATATTACATAGATCGAAGAGTAAGATCAATTCGTCTAAAGATTATCGTGCTGGAAGAATGCTGAAGTTGTTCTTTAAACGTTCTCCGATCTTTCCTTCAATCCGTTCTAGAGCATCAGGGAAGGGAAGTTAGTTAGTGGTTCTTAGTTAGTTGAAGTATGCTGAGCTTCGAAGAGAAACTTGGCCCAGCCGGGGTACCTGCTGAAATTCACCATATTCGCCACCGGTATTGCTGCAAGCTTGTTCAACTTCTTAAAACTAAATTGGTCTAGAAGTCTAAAACATTGCCTCCTTTTATGGTTCTTGCAGGGATGTTGTCGTCTTCCGATCTTCTTCTTAATCATGAAAGCCCTTGGAAATCAAGTTTGTCACAATGATTTTTAATTTTGCTGAGTATTATCCCAACAGGTTGTGGCCTCTTGTCACTTCTTTGGCTATGACCAAAGGAATGGTATTTTCATTGCTATAAGCTTTTTTGACTTGCAACTGTCTATGGATGACCATAACAAATTACAAACGTGTGCGTAAACATGGCACAATGTGGCTATCTACTTAAAAAATAACCTACCTTTGGATATCATCAAAAAATATTACATAGATCGAAGAGTAAGATCAATTCGTCTAAAGATTATCGTGCTGGAAGAATGCTGAAGTTGTTCTTTAAACGTTCTCCGATCTTTCCTTCAATCCGTTCTAGAGCATCAGGGAAGGGAAGTTAGTTAGTGGTTCTTAGTTAGTTGAAGTATGCTGAGCTTCGAAGAGAAACTTGGCCCAGCCGGGGTACCTGCTGAAATTCACCATATTCGCCACCGGTATTGCTGCAAGCTTGTTCAACTTCTTGAAACTAAATTGGTCTAGAAGTCTAAAACATTGCCTCCTTTTATGGTTCTTGCAGGGATGTTGTCGTCTTCCGATCTTCTTCTTAATCATGAAAGCCCTTGGAAATCAAGTTTGTCACAATGATTTTTAATTTTGCAGAGTATTATCCCAACAGGTTGTGGCCTCTTGTCACTTCTTTGGCTATGACCAAAGGAATGGTATTTTCATTGCTATAAGCTTTTTTGACTTGCAACTGTCTATGGATGACCATAACCCCGTAATTCTGCAAATATTACGGGTTATATTGAATGCCTGTATCAAAAGAGCCCGTCGGATAAGCCCCTTTGCCCGCTGTATGCATAGATATGAATATGAGCCATGTTTTGCTAGCTCGTCAGGCCTTTCATTTTCGACGAAGTCACTATGGTCTGGTACCCAAACAATACGGACAGTATTCTGTCCGCTTAGGGCCAAAAGTTCTGGGCGACAGAGTCTTAAGGCGCGCGTCCACTTAAGAGTACAACTACTGAAAGTAGTAGTTGACTCTCTCAGGCCCATCTCGAGAGTCACGAGAGTTTCTTTCAGATAGAGACTTTCAAGGAGTCGGGGAGTTGAGAGAGAGTACAAAATCAATTTTCTGGGAGTACTCTCGGGACTCTCGAGAGTGGCCTGAGAGCTACTCGCAGTAGTTTTACTCTCATGTGGACGCGCACCTTTACTACAGGAGATTTTTCTATTGGTTTTGCCAGGGCCTTAATGGCTGCTTTGCTGTATTCGTTTTAATACATTGGCTTTTTCAGCGGCTATAAGTATTAATAGAATCTCGGCTTAAAAGATATTGAAAGATATTGCAGGAGTTCAGTAGACTTCTGATTGTTAGGATGACGAGTTTTTCTTAGCGTACACCTAATCCAGTAGGGTCGGTCTGTGTAGATTGCTACCTCGGAGTGGATTACAACGTTATCCCGCTATTACAAAGTTAACTGTTTAAGTTAGCCTAAGATTCTTTTAACTACAAAGACGCTTGCATTAAGTAAAAACTCTCTCTACATTTTTCCCTAAGAGATCAAGTATTAAAAAATCAAATAAAAGAAAAGCTATCAAAAGAAGGCACACAAATTTTGTGGCTTTGCTGCTCAACTATTGCTGCTCAATATGAGAACGATACGTCCGCTTACATTTTCAATTCATATTTTTATTACCTTATCAACAAAATAAGGCTATATTTATTTTAAATAAAATTTTTTTACCTAAGACATGTAATTTTTGATTTCTAGCTTAATATAGTAAGTTACTTAATATTTAAATATGATTAAACTTTAAAGTCTAAAAAATTAAAAATCTAAATTTTTTTATTAAAAAATGATAATTTACCGTTTTGCTTCATATTTTCATATGTAAAAATGACCTGGCCGGATACTGAATCCAACTGGCCGGGTACTGAAATTTTGTGGCCGGGTACTGGTGCAAATTCACTTTTATCCAAAAAAAACATTGTTATCAAGTAATAATATCACATAAATTTGGAGTTTACATTTTTTTTTCAATAACTAATATACCACTTGATTGATCTAAAGAAAGAAAATGAAGGTCTAAAGTCATGAAAATTAGATATCTACCTTCAAAATTGAAAAATATGTTAGGTGGCCGGGTACTGGCACGTTTACCTATAAGGTTTTAAAAAATGTAATATGTGTCACTAGGTGGGACTCCTGATTTTGTAAAATGTCCTTCTAAAGCGACGGGAAAAGATAGGTAAAATAGTAAGGTCACTTTTTCATCACTTTTCGTTTGCTATCAGGGTTGGAGGTTCATATTTCAACGAAATGTTTTCCTTTTCTATGTATCAATCTCGCATCTGGTGGAGTTTACGGACAGCGTTGGTCACAAAATTTTAATCAAAGCATTCAATTTCTAATTCTTCTAAAAAAAATAGGTATATTTTTGTACCCTATGTCACTGGAATGGAGTACCTATATTAAGTTTGATACAGGCGAAAATGTAACATGATTAGAGATAAAAGTGGTAGACCCCCAAGAACTTTAAAGCATATGATCGAGACCGAATTCTGAGTCGAATGGGCCAGGTCCGTCCATCCGTATGTCACCAATTTTTAGGCCTTAAAAGCTGAAATTTTGTACGTGATGGCTTCGGATAACGGAGAGCCTCAAAGTGTGTACGTGACTCTTTGTCATTCGAAGCAAACAGTGTTAAAAATCCGCCTGCAGACACGCCCACAATCGGTCTAAATGTGCAACTGTCTTCAGTGCTTTCAAAACTGTAAGACGTCGTGAAAAGCTGACATTTGACATTTGGCATCTCCTAATAAAACATAAATATAAAGTCGGCTGGCAGACCGCCCCTTGTGGGCGTGGCATCGATTGTAAGAGCAATCCTTCAAATTCAATTTATTCAATATTTTTGTTGCAAATCAAAAAAATTGTACTTTATATACATGCAACATAGAAGAAAATTTGGTTCTACATTTGGTTCATACAAAGCTTTTGCCCTCGCCCACTCTTAGAGTCAGAATAAAAAAAACTAATAATTTTCCAGAAAACATGGATTCCAACTGCCTTTTGGCCTTACCAAGAGAAGAATTCTTAGCCTTACCAAGAAAAAGTTTAGCACATAAGGTACACCGGATACTATTCTAGATGTTTTTTTTTTATAATTAACCCGGGATCAAGGGGTTATGACTACCTTTAAGGTGCGTAGCACATCGCGAGCGGAAAGATTTTGAGGAAAGAAAAGAAAAAGGTAGAAGAAAAAAGTAATTCTCCACCCAACTCGCAAATGCTGATGAACCAGTACGGGAGTACGGGACATAAAAACTCTGCACAGAAACACTAAAGCTCACCCCCGCAAGTGTTATGCCTTTACGGCGAAAAGAAATAATATAACTAGAAGAGTATTTCATAAATGCATCTGGCATGCGTCTAATTGTTGTCCAACCTAATTGTATATTGGAAGAGAAAGTGGTGTTTGATATTCGGCCGACCCTAACCTGGATAACAGACGCCGACTAGGAAGCCGCTCATTTTGAGACAGACGCTCCTGTTTTATGCTGGTTTTGGTCCGCCACGGATAATTTCAATACCGGTACCCACCATATCTGGTGAGAATTCCCCTATCCGCCACCTGGGGAGGCGCCCAATCGAGGACCAGCAACCCCAGTAGGTTTACGTTTCGTTCATACAAAGTTTTTGGCCACGCCCATCTTTAGGTGTCGATTTCACATTATGTAATTATTGAATTTGAACCAAAAATTAAATTTGAGCATGCGAACTTTGATATTTCCATGCTAATATTGGTTTATGGTTATAGAAGCTGGACATGCCACGGCCCTTCTAAAAGAAACTAAATTAAAAATCCTTGCACCTGAGGAATAAAATATTTTTCTAAAGGGAATTAAAAAGGGAATTTTAAAAAAAAGCAATATAGTGTAATATTTTCGCCTGGGTTTCGTCGAATAAAATTCAATTTCACTTTTATAATTTCACAATGAACACTTTATTTATTAAACAAACTTATTTAAACTCAAATCACACTGTTATTCAACTTTACTACTTAGAATTCAACACTTTATTTCAATTCAATCACTTTTTACTTTATAACCGATTTTCACAAGTCAACGTTTAAAATTATACTGTTCCGTACGAGTCTGTCACCCGTGTATTTATACAAAATTAAGCATCTTCTAGTACGTTCCATACTTCCCCTTTGGTAATTTTCCATTGGTACTCTTCCGCTGAATTCCAAGGAGGGGAAATCGAACTTCGAATATGACAGCTGCTGTCAGATGACTGGAATGACAGTTGGGTATGTTCGTTTAGTGAATCGAGTGGGTGCGTTTGTAGAGTGAATCGATGGGTGGATTCAGCGTCTCCTACGTATTGTTTTATTTCTTGTCGCCACATAACAATAGTAATAGGAAGGAGAAGGAATGGAAACAAGGAATAGGAATAGGGTATACCGCGTGTTCGATACCGACTTACCGAAGCTATTGAATACGTTATATTCCACTTACTTACTGGTTTTTATAGAATTGATATACCTACGCAGGTCAGTTATTGTTTACCTACACGTCTGTACTTTGAATTTTTATATGCATGCTCCACTTTCGACCTAAGCTTCGCTACAGCACACGAGTGCGTCACAAGTGCGATTCCATTCAAAGAGTGCTACCATGCATCGTTTCGAACTTGAAATTACCTATACCATTTCTGTTGGACTAGAACTAGACTAGGTATAGTTATCTTCAACTTGATGGCCTTTTTGCATTTTAACATTGCTTGAGTCGAATTCTCGACGGTGTCGAAGATGCTCTGTTATCTACAAGTACGTACTGATAAGATAAGTGTTTGAATCTTATCAGGCGGATTTTTTGCTGTCGAAATGAAAACACCAATTCAGATAAATACAACACTTTTACGTGAGGGTAAGCACCCGGTCCATTTTTGCTCATCGAAAACCGGCGCGGCGATTATTTTAATTAGTAGTTGTTAATAAACGCTAGGTACAGGACAGGTTTTTATTATTTAAGTAAGAAATCAAAGTGGCATACTATAACCATTCAGTCGGTATAAGGTGCGCTACACTGTTGGTCTGTGTTCTTAGTCGGTGCTGATATCAATAAAGTCATAAAGCGATGCGCCTGGATGGGAAAATTGTCGTTGTAACCGGAGCAAGTTCCGGCATTGGCGCTGAGACGTGCGTTCATTTCGTGCAGAGTGGAGCACACGTTGTTGCAGTTGGAAGAAACTCTGAAAACCTCAAACTAACAGCAAATGCTTGTCTAAAAGCCAATCCTACCGTCAAGTGTCTATTGATTCAAGCCGACGTCACTAAAGATGCACAGAAGATCATCAATGAAACCATTGAGGAATTTGGAAAGATCGATGTGTTGGTTAATAATGCAGGTATACTAGCCTCAGGCGGTATTCTAGACATCGATGTTGATCAATTAGATACCATTTTGGATACAAATCTACGATCGGTTTTTAAACTTACGAAGCTGGTGTTGCCTTACCTGATCAAAACGAAAGGAAATGTAGTAAACGTGTCGAGTGTTGCGGGAATACGGTCTTTTGTAAATGCTCTAAGCTACTGTGTATCGAAGGCTGCATTGGATCAATTTACGAAATGTGTAGCATTAGAGATGGCACCGAAAAGTGTTCGGGTGAATTCTGTGAATCCAGGTGTTGTTGTAACAGATATACACAAACGTGGTGGCATGGATGACAAGACATACGCTGATTATTTAAAACATTCGAAGACAACACATGCAATGGGGCGTGTAGGCCATGTTTCTGAAGTAGCTGCCGCTATACTGTTTTTGGCTAGTGATTCGGCAAGTTTTATTACAGGAGCTCTCCTACCTATCGATGGTGGCAAAAGTTCTATGTGTCCTCGGTAAATTTTTTGGGTGAAAAAATAAAAAAAAGTCTTTGTCAAACCCAAAAATTCGTGTTTCATTCTCAGATTTTATTAGCATTAATTTGGTAAGAAGACACTGTAGGTTTATAAACACCCTAGTTTTAGGTATAGTCGAAATTTTTTTTGGTTAACCTACATCTACCATCGCAGTGACGTACCTATCGTTAAGTTTTCAGCAATGTGTTCTTCACTGTGATATGTAGCTTCTTATAAAGATATTCACTATTCGCTGGTCTTAACATTACATAAACTTCCTTTAGACCCGATTTTAGTTATCAGAGTTATGCCCAACTAAAACCAAGATCTGTGTGGAGTTAACTCCGTAAATTAAGTTGTCAAAATCCTTGACTCTCGAAATTATTGAACCTCCCAATAGAGCTTTTAACAGTTTGACGTCTACTGGTATTATCGAGTGCGGGATGCCAAACAAAGTTCCTTTTTATATGGAAAACGAACAAAAATTTCACATAAACGTAAATAACTATTTAAAAAATGCAACCCTGTGTTTCGATGAACTGGAAAGTTGTAGACTTGATCAGGCTTCCTAGGTAATGCTAAAAATATTTTCATTATGTAACACGGAAAGGATAAGAAAAGTGTTGTTTGTGCTGTAGAAACAGTGTATACGATCACAAGGGTACACGGATTCAAGGAGATCATATCTTCGAAAAACTTTTTCGATACTTTCCACATATTTTATTAAAATAATTTTTGCCTCAATTTAAAGAACGGAATAAGCCCAATAACTTCTTTCCTTATCGGCACACTCTAGGTTGAGTAGTTTATTAGTAATTCGCACTTCTACAGAAACTATTGAATTTTTTCATATAAAAACGCGATTTGCTTTGCATCCCGCGGTCGATAAATTGAAAGACGTCAGATTTTGACAGCCGTGGTTAAAGGTCTATTATCTGTCTATGAACTGTCACATAGAAGAAGCAGGCAAAGAATTTTAAGTTGTTCGCAGATGTAATCTTTCATGGAAAAATACGCAATGTAAAGACCACACAGATGTGAGAAGTGAGTAAGTGCAAGTGTTCTTCTGTAACGAATTTCTTTATACCCGACCCGACCCTATTTACCGTGAAACACCATATCTAAAAGTTTTTTTTGCATGAATTCATAATACATACTGTGTGTCAATTGTTTGTATTAGCCACGCCCCCAAAAATGGCTGAGCTGAAAAATAAAATCAATTTATTCATGGCTTAATCAATTCACCTGCCGACCTCGTTTATGTCTCTAAAAGGTCTTAGGGGTCTACGGTGATTATTTCACTGTGTTAGAAACTTTGCAATAGATTTAATAACCCTGGGTCGGGTATATACAATCAGACAAAGAAGTTCGGTTTGTTCTCCAGAGTTTGTCTCTAATAATCTCAGAAAAACTAATTTCTGGGATTAGTCCCTGTTTAAATATCTGAAACTCATATGATGTCGTACTAAAAAACTGACCCTTTACTGGTTTGCCTACTTTTAAAATTGTGGTATGATTATCAGAATGTATGTAAGTTATTTTGTTCACTAAGTTTAAACCTCAGGGCGAAAAAATTACAAGCAAAGAGTTATGAGCGCTTAAAAGTGCCCATATAATGCCAATATGTACCCTACGTTGTAAAGGCGAGTTAAATTAACCTCAACTTATTATCTGATAAAACATTTCTAAAAGTTTCTTCTTTCTCAATTCTTACGGCCTTTTCGGTTGGTCGTCCGGGAGCGTCCGGGAGACTTTTGGACTCTCCTAAT
Source organism: Neoascia interrupta (assembly GCA_947623515.1). Classification (NCBI taxonomy): domain Eukaryota; kingdom Metazoa; phylum Arthropoda; class Insecta; order Diptera; family Syrphidae; genus Neoascia; species Neoascia interrupta. The sequence goes on from OX392463.1 coordinate 140,626,550, forward strand.
ACTGTTTTCTTGGACTCGTTTGACAGTTCCTCTTCTGGATAAAAGCTTGCTTCTGGTTTTGAATCCAGAACCAAAACCAGAAGCAATACAATCATACATGTGTCAATGTCAAGTTAGATAAATGTCATTTGTCCCCTGTAGAATAGCTTTTTCTTCAAAATAAAACGTGTTTGGCTGTTCGGAGAGAAGCCCCGACCCGGGAGAAGAACGCCCTGACCCGGGATCGCCAACCCAAAAACCCATTAGTTTTGATTTTGTTGAATTTTTTTTAATATTGCCTGCTTTCACACTTTTGAAGAAAAAATGACACTCAAGAGTGACAACCCTGCTTTAAGATATCCAAGTGTCATCATGCGTCAAAATCTCTGTCTTATCGAACAGGCCTCGTATAGCTAGCTGGCATGTAACAGGTTTATTCGAAAGCCCTAGTGTGCCATATGGCACCCAAAGGCAGTTCAACGTTCGATTAAGCCGAGACAACAACCTAGTAAACCATGCTCTGTATTTCATGACAGCCCTGTGGCACTTTTTGCAGCACTATAGTAGGGCAGAAAGTTCAGTGCTATGAAGTTTTGACGTTTCAGTTTCTTTGCTCAGCCGTGCAGTGGAATTTTAAAGTTTTACAGGGCGGTGCGCACTATCCAATTCGGTGAAAAACAGAATTTTCAGAGCCGCGGTAAGTTCTTGACAATCAGCCGATCGCAGTAGAAAGAAAGGGTTTTTTTAGGTCCCATACTATGTCTGCTTTCAATAAAATGAACTAGATAGTAATGTTTGAATTCTGGCAAAAAAACTTTATGATTTGTTGTCTGAGGATAAATTGGGTAGAATTTATACATAATTTGTTGTCACAGGTCAAATTGCTAATGGGCTAACCTTTCGCTTCATTTCGAAGTGAAGAGTATAGGTACAGAGATTGAAACAAGCTGAAAATTTTTCGCTCGTGTACCTGCACTTGTATAAAGCAAGCAATCATAATGAGTTTTTCGATGAAAACAAACGATTCAAGTAAGCGTTTTTTGGACCGCGTGTAAGCGAGTTGCCTGATTTTCAATTAGCGCAACGCTTTTGCGGTGGAACTGAATACTAGAAATTACTGAATGACTAGATAGTCAACCTCCAACATGTACCTTACGGCTGAAATTCACGAATTTACTCACACATTTGCTGACAAATGTAAATTAATTCGTAAATTCGGTCGTTACAGCTATTACAGCAGACTATAGCGAGAGCGATTGATAGAACTTTTAACACGTATTCGCCGACTCGGAATTCGAAAACTGCATAAAAATGTGAGCAAATGGGTGTTGGCGGACAAGAAGGATACAAGTTAGTACGCAACGCAATGAAAGAAGAAACCGCGACCAAAGTTTTGTTGCAAAGGAAAAGAACATAACGCATCGTAATATTTTTGCCTAATTGCATAACAAAATACTTCATTTCTCAAATACGACTTATATTAGTTTAAATCACAATTATTTCAACTTCACCGCAATTAAAATTCAACACTTTATTTCAACTTAGTCACTTTTAACTTAATCTCTCGATGTTCACAATTCAACGATTCAAAAACAACTGCTACTATAAGAGTCGGCTGTCTCCCTATTTATAAAATAATTAACCAAGTTCTTGAAATGAAGTTTTTTTTTATATCATGTGGACTTCAACCGAATAGTTAAATAAAACATTTCCATTCAGTATAAGCATTTAATAATAAAATTTGTTAACTTAAGCTGGATTTTATTTAAATAAATAAAACAATATGTATCAAAAACATAAAAAAAATTAACATATGTTTAGCAGCACAAATGTTACAGTAAACAACAACATTAAAGACGCTTTTTAACAAAATTAATTACATTAATAAAAAAATCTCTTAAAAAAATATTCATTATTATAGAACACTTATTTATACACTTATTTCAGCATTATATAGTTTTATATAAATTCAGCACCTCATCACCGATTTGATCCAGTCCGACATTTCAATTTTGATAACATTATCCTGATCGTGATCTTTTTTTTGAAAAATTTCTAAAAAAGAAGTCAATAGTTTGACAATGATTTTACAAAAAAAAAATAATAATATTAAAATTTCCAAAAGCCGTAGTCAAGTGCAAAATAGCCGATGTAAAGTCGCTTAGTCGAAGTGTGCCATCTTTTCGAATGTACCGATGCATCAAAACATTCATGATCTCCGTGTTTAATTGAAAGCCAACATCACAGAGAGCGTCTCTTAGGCGTTCTGCACGAAGTACTCCGGCCTTTTCTTTTGTGTAAATTTTGAATACTCCCTGCCAGGATTTAAGATTAACCATAAAAGTTTTAAACTGAATAAAGTTTATTCTTCCAGTTCCAGTTTTCTAGAAAAAAAAAAATTAACAATTATTTTCTTATTAAAAAAAATCTTTCCGGGAAAAATTATATTAGTTTAAATCACAATTATTTCAACTTCTTACTTACTTACTTAAGGTGGCGCTACAGTCCGGGGTGGACCTGGGCCTCAGCCAACAAGCTTCGCCAGCCAGCTCTGTCTCTAGCTAGCCGTCTCCAGTTTCGCACGCGAAGTTGGCTGAGGTCTCCTTCCACTTGCGTGCGCCACCTGAGTCTCGGTGCTCCTCTACCGCGTCGTCCCTGCGGTGTGGATTCGAAGATTTTCCGGGCCGGGGCGTTGGTGTCCATCCGCTCTAGATGACCCAGCCATCGTAGACGTTGTGTTTTGACTCTTTTGGCTAGGTGGGTATCGCTGTACAGCCCGTACAGTTCGATGTTATATCTCCTCCTCCACTCTCCGTCTATGCAGACGGGACCGTAAATCGTCCGAAGAATTTTCCTCTCGAAGCAGCCTAAAGTGTTTTCATCCGCCTTTGACAGGGTCCATGCTTCTGCACCGTACAGCAGGACTGGGATGATGAGGGTCTTATACATGGACACTTTAGTTGCTCGAGAGAGGGCTTTGCTACTCAATTGCCTTCTTAGCCCAAAGAAACAGCGATTGGCAAGAGTTATCCTTCGTTTGATTTCAACTTCACCGCAATTAAAATTCAACACTTTATTTCAACTTAGTCACTTTTAACTTAATCTCTCGATGTTCACAATTCAACGATTCAAAAACAACTGCTTCTATAAGAGTCGGCTGTCTGCCTATTTATAAAAAAATTAACCAAGTTCTTGAAATGAAGTTTTTTTTTATATCATGTGGACTTCAACCGAATAGTTAAATAAAACATTTCCATTCAGTATAAGCATTTAATAATAAAATTTGTTAACTTAAGCTGGATTTTATTTAAATAAATAAAACAATATGTATCAAAAACATAAAAAAAATTAACATATGTTTAGCAGCACAAATGTTACAGTAAACAACAACATTAAAGACGCTTTTTAACAAAATTAATTACATTAATAAAAAAATCTCTTAAAAAAATATTCATTATTATAGAACACTTATTTATACACTTATTTTAGCATTATATAGTTTTATATAAATTCAGCACCTCATCACCGATTTGATCCAGTCCGACATTTCAATTTTGATAACATTATCCTGATCGTGATCTTTTTTTTGAAAAATTTCTAAAAAAGAAGTCGATAGTTTGACAATGATTTTACAAAAAAAAAAAAAATAATAATATTAATATTACCAAAAGCCGTAGTCAAGTGCAAAATTGCCGATGTAAAGTCGCTTAGTCGAAGTGTGCCATCTTTTCGAATGTACCGATGCATCAAAACATTCATGATCTCCGTATTTAATTGAAAGCCAACATCACAGAGAGCGTCTCTTAGGCGTTCTGCACGAAGTACTCCGGCCTTTTCTTTTGTGTAAATTTTGAATACTCCCTGCCAGGATTTAAGATTAACCATAAAAGTTTTAAACTGAATAAAGTTTATTCTTCCAGTTCCAGTTTTCTAAAAAAAAAAAATTAACAATTATTTTCTTATTAAAAAAAAATCTTTCCGGGAAAAATTTTAATAGATCAAAGAAAGTGTGTAGAGAATACGACTTACAAATTGTAAGCCGATTGCTTGAAAGACGAATAAAAATCCTATTGATCATTCAACATCATTTTGGGCAACAATATTTGTGAGGTATACTAAAAAGGTCTTACGGAGCTTAGTTATTATTATCTCTTAAGATGCTTCAAGTGTCATACTTTTAAATAGAAAGTAAAATCATTACACTCGATGAGTGTAATGATCTTACTACAAGGAGCGTGACCAGAGTCATAATTGTTAGATCAACAGCGGGTGAGACCCACGCCTAAGACCTTCTCAGTGACAGCGAGTGCATTGTTAAAAATAAAATAAATAAATAGAGTGGCGCAACAGCTCGAGGTGAACCAGGGCCAACTTCTCAACAATGTATGCTGATGTGTTGATTTCTTTTACATACAAAGGGACCTACAATTTTTTGCCGAATCCGAACGGCAGCTTGAGAAGTTTTTCAAGACAATTGTACTCTCGGAGGGCTTGTCAAACCCTCGCGGATGTGGGGACCGTGAAAAAGAACAAGTCTTTTTTTTCAGGTGACAATGGCAGGATTCGAACCCAGGCCTCCGGCGTAGTAAGCGCACACGCTAACCACTACGCCACGGCACCCCACGAGTGCATTGTTAAATCTGACAAATTTCAAATAAAAATACAGTTTCTTAGAAGGCTCGAAGAAGATTCACATAAGGTCCAATTAAAAGCTTTGCTTTTCAGTTTTATGACATTTTATGTGCCTTCAGCTTTATTGATTCTCTACGTACCTACTGCAATTTAGAGCTAATTTTAATCGCCATTGAAACGTCAACGGGCTAAAACATATTTATAAATCTTTTCTTTTTGGGTTTTTCGGGACTGCCAGGTTCAGAAAAAAATTATTCGTATAAGCGCTTTGTTCAAACAGTCTCTGTTCCTCGTAAAAGAAGGTTGAAAAAACTTTTAAGATCCCAAAGAGTTGACCAAGGGGATGAGCTACCTATGCTATTTGATATGCCTACCTTTTGATTCAACGAAACGAAACAAACCAGAAAGCAATAGAAAAACCAAAGGTCAAATGTGTTTATGAGATTTCTATCCACAGTGCACAGCTCAGTGCATTTAACTTTTTTGACAGGAAGCTCAGTGCATTTAACTTTTTTGACAGCAACTACATCCATATTAACATAAACATCAAGTTTTCTGCGTATCACTTTATGCATTACAACAAACACATCAGCTAATAATACCCATCTATTCATAAAAGGATTGTTTGATTTATTTCGTTAGCACACAAACAGAACACGTAGATTCTGTGCTGTCCGTTTTAATAATTCATCCGTGGCAGAGATATGGTACGAGACTTATTTTTAATCTCTTCATAAGGAGATTTAAGCTCGTATGGTTGGTAAAAGTCGAGATTTAAGGGGGATTTAAAGAAGATTTGTCTTAATCGCGGATTAGTTTCCGGCGGAAACACCCGACAACAAAAGCCGGTAAGGCTTCCCAAGGTCTTAGCTAAGCAAATAAAACCTACCTACTCTATACCTTCTCTCTTTCTATGAATTTTTCCCTTATTCCATTTATTATGTCAGTTTCTATGAGAGGTATTGTTACTCCTTCTCTTGCAACGGTGTCCACAGTCTAAAGCCTGCAACCCGATGAATCCGTTGCATCCGTCACGTTGAAGTACACAACTTACAACTAAGTTCAATACACACCTTTTTATGGGGAGCGGGCCATAGAAGAACTTCGTGACGTACGTCGCTTCCCTTAAGAACGTTTGTAATTCACTGAGTTGTCAGTCGTGCACTTCGACGTAACGGATGCAACGGATTCATTGGGCTGAGGGCACAATTCTGCTCTTCTTATTCTGGCATTGTAGTACCAGCCCAGATAACTAAACCTTTGTAGGCAACTGCTTAAAAGTTTGACTATGAGGGCATTAAGTGGTTATAACTGCCTGGGCTTTCTGACATAAATGCTATGCCGCAATACCTTCCCTTTCTGTTGAGACTGATTTCGTATACTTCAGGCTGGTTGATTCTGGTTTTTTCGTTCTTCGATTTAGAGTCTTTTGGGCCAAGCACTCCTGCATAATTTCCAACTTCAACTTTGACCATGTGTTTTGCATCAGAAAGATCTAGACCTGGTAGGATTAATATTTTTTTTTTTTTTGGTTGAAGTGGCTAATATCCATACAGTACTCAGAATTGGCCCGTTCCGCTGTCCTGCCGTCGGACACATCACTTTAGTAAGCTTAATTTTCGTAACTTTCCATGAAAGATAAGAAGGAGCTATACTGGTGAAGAGCTTCGATACTCGGTACTGACCACGACATCGACCGCTCAAAAATCCTACACTTGTAGAAGTGTAGGTACTTGGTTTTTCTGGATTTGGAAAGACGAGAAGGTTTTTCACTGAGGATCTTTCCTCACGCAATGGCTCAGATCTTCGGCACTCACAACAAAAGCTCTAAATATTTCCACATGTTGCAAGCAAAAGCAGTGCAACTGCCTTTTCACAGGCAGGATAGGTGGGTGATGTCGCTCAAGTCTAACACTTAGGGCTTCGACAAAAGCTTAGTGGCCCTAAAAGACGATTAAGAGAAGTCTGCAGACGAATCACCTAAAAGAAACCAGAAAAAACGCAGATTTTTAGTGCGATCAGACGCAGGTCGCACGGGCAGTTGTCTGCCTCTGGACCTGTCTGCTAGTTGTCAGGGCAAGGTCTCTCTGCACCCTTCGTAGTGGGGTCACTAATGCTAGTATTCATACAACACCCAATTATTAATGGAAGATACGACCACAAATGTAGGAAGAACCAACTCAGGTTCGGGTCCTCAGAAAACTTTTCCTGACAAGCCTAGGAAGCTTATCAGAAGCTTCATTTCCATGTATGCCGGTGTGAACAACAATACGTTAAGTCTTCGTCTCAAGTTTACCGAAGTATACTTTGAGTAGGTACTAGATAAAAGAGGGTTGAATATAGTTCTTTTGGTGCGGCTTGGCTATATATATTGCAATTAGACCTGACATTATGAGTCTTTTGCTAAGATGAAGCCATGAAAAACCCCTTTAGTTTGCCTCTGGGTTCGCTTCGACCCATCCTAGAAGGCAGTCCGCTCCGCACACTACCCGCGACATCAACACATACAAAATCGAATGACAGTCCGGTGTTTTTAAAAAATATAACCTCTTTCCCGATCTATGTACCTACTTTGGTTAGAGACATATGCCTCTTGAATTCTCCTCTTAATTCGCCTTGAATTAGAAGAATACAAGGGTTAAGGGTGAAACGTTTTTCACTCGCCCGCATGTCTGGCAAGTTGAAGAAAAACAAAACGATACTCTTATAAACAGGCTCAAGTCCTGTAAATTAGTGCACTTTGTGCAGTATAAAATTGCAAGCTTTATAGAAAGCTTGCCAATACATACTGCAAATACATGTAAGCTCAATAAAATATAGGTACTGCCGACAAATCTAATGGTCTATTCTATTAAACAAATTGTGTCAATAAAGCCGCTGTGGGTTTTCGTATAAAACTTGTTGTCCACGACGGACTATATTTCTTACTAAAAAACTACTTACGTCTTGTAAAGCGATGACTTGTCGACAAATATCAATGTTAGCACATCCTTTAATGTAGTCATTTGGTAAGCACGCCTCCAACAGCTCCTGTAGCTCGAAGCAATTTATAGATCTAAAATATTAAAAAACCTTTTAAGCAACGAAACTCTCGTTAATCTTAAAACACCGTCTTACTTGTTCTCATCCGCTAGCTGCATAAAAACTGGCTCATACTGGCACTTTTTCACCTTGGCGCTGTCAGGCTCGTTATTTAAGTTCAACGCCGGAAAAGGATCTAGCAGCATCATTGTTTGCGTCTCTAGCTGTGACAGTCGCAACGAATTACCCAATATCCTCACAGTAAAGCACGATTCCTCTCCTGGCTCATAGGTTGTCGCCATAAGCAGGTATTTTCCAACGTCCAGGCTGCACCTATAGCTCACATGTCGAGTATTCCCATAGTCAGAATTAATATAACTAACTTGACTTTTGAAGAATTCCTTTGGTAGGCATTCAGTTAATTTGTTTTTATTGACTAGAAAGAAAGCAACAAGAGTTAGAGCAAGATCGACAATCTCGTACTATGGGCTTTTAGTCCTTACCTGTGTTCAGTTTGTACATAGTAAAACCGATGACTTTTGGCTCAATAGCCGTGTGCTGATTCAACGCTATGACTACTTCTTCTTTCTCCTGTATGCTTAAGAGCAGTTGCGGGTTTATGTGAAAGGACTCATGGTTGCGACATCCGCCAGCTGTAACTCCGCGACGCCACTGGCCTTGGTACATTTTCATCTGCCATCGTTTAAGTCGGTCGGACAGCGACAACTCATCTTTGGCGGTGTCTGTATCCAGATGAACGCTTTCAAGAAACGTAAACGATTGTGTAAAGGCCAGAAACGAGATCCAAAATTCACCAACGTCTAATTGGCCCAAAAGTCGATCTCTCTCTTGTATTGACACTCGGTCCCATGACTGTGACATGGCGGACCATTCGCCGTTAAAACCCGATTTAGTGCCGAAAGTCTCACACGCCATGGGGTCTTTCAGTCGAACCAGTTGAACGGCGTCGCCAAGTAGTGTTTCCACCTGTATAAAATTGGCATTTAAAAACTTGAAATCTTGTATACGGTTAAAGAATTATACCTTGTCCAATGAACACAATCGATAGTTAACGTTGACACAGATTCCATTTGCCAGTCTTTCAGGGATATTTTTGTACTGACCGTTGGGAGTCTTTGTGGCAATGCACGTTACAATACAAGTTGTGTCCAAAAACGAACGTAACTGTACCGGCCTGATTGGATCATTGTTTATTTTGGTGGGAACGCATTCGACGATGCCGCCTAGGAGATCACTTAAACCATCTGATCGTGTGCCATATTTAAGAGCTTCATACGATCCATGCAGCCTTGAAATGCAAAAAAACAAAAACACTATAATCTTAGCTTTGATTGCACATTATCACACTTACTTTGCGACAGCCTTCTCTAGTAATGACGCCCAAAAGCAATTCGACTTTTGGGGCTGCAAAAATGCCAGTTTGCCATTAATTGTGGGTAGTCGATCATCTACAAGCACTTCCACCCATTCACCACACCACCAGAGTCGAAACCGGAACATTCCATGGGAATTGTCCACACTCTGATCGGCTGGCACAACACGATAGAAGAGATTTTTCAAAGAATACAAGACTCCGAGGCAGGACACCAGCCAGCGATCGCCCATCTTTCCAGGAATAATGTCGAAATTTTCGCCTTCGTTCATGAAGCACGCAGTTGGTGCAATTTCTGGTATCCGCTTCCATTGGAACGTAAACGGAGGTGTTTGGTAGTAAAATACAGAAGTTTGAACCGCTGGGAAGTCTGGGTCCTCCCAAAGGACGGCTTTCTTTTTACATTCGGTTTTGATACGTTCGTATTTGGAAGTCATCGTTGGTGGATTTGGTTACTGTTGTTTAAAGGCATATCAGGAGTAGTTTACTCGAACCTATTTGAAGAAAACAAATAAAATAAGTTTCTTATTAATATTTTTTTTTTCTCTGTTACCTATAAGCCAAATGTATAAAAATGATAAGGTATTGTTTTTTTAGCTTTATTTTACATTACATAAGGTGCCCTTGAATGCCCACGAAGCATATAATTTAGTCGGGAAGTGAAAATCGGCAATACTACAAAAACTAACGAATATCAATTATTTTATGTAAAAAATAAGGTAAAATTGTGTTGATGCTTAATTTTTTTTGTGGAATCCTTTAAAAAGGATGAAACAAGACAAACGTCTAAGAATAACTCGGAATACTTAATGGCTTAGCCTCGATTTTTAGTATATAGGTTATTGTTTTATGGATTCTGCTTCAAAATAAATAGCTTTTCTTCGCATAATTTCTGATCAATGTAGAAAGCTTAAGCAACTTGTCGATTTGCAATTATGAATTTAGTATATTAATTTATGCATTTCACCTTTAAAAGCTCAATGTTTGCGCTTTGTGTGGCCTTTGAAAACAAGAGTAGCCTCTATCAGTAGACGTGACAGTTGATCGTGAGTTTGGCGCTGCTTGCCTAAAACATAAACTGCAGCCAAATTCACTCAAAATTAAAAGAAACATTGGGAGAAAGGGCCCTTCGCAAAAAAGGGCCTGGTGCAAAACTCGAGGTCTTTGCTAATGTATGGATGTCAAGCGAACTCCTCACTCGAGATCCTCAATCAAACGACCTACTACTCGAAAAAAGAAAGCAGCAAGCTGAAAAAGCAGAGAGGTATCCTTAGATATGCCATTGTGGGGTGATCAATAAGGAATCACTGCCGCCTCTGGCTAAGACAAAAGGCATGTATAATACGATTTGGCTATGCTCATATCACTCCGAGAGTATGTAAAGACGACGATTAGAAGCTGGCAAATTGAGTGAGGAGGTTTCACCCACACTGAACTCTGATCCCGTAATTCCGAGCTCTATAGTATACATCAGTATCTTTTCCAGATCTGGTAGACGATGCAAAGCGCTTGGGTCGGGAAATCACAGGGTCGGGAAACTCACTTTTGCTCTTAATAAGGCACTTTCTTCCTCCTGCCCTCTCATACTTACGAGAGGCAAAAGGAAACTGCTATGGTGGACCGCGGAAGTAGGTGCCCTTAAGGAGCCAAAATTTGACCCAATCAATAAAATTCTATTAATTCTGCTATTTTAAGCAAACTTTTGACTTTTTTTAAGTAAAGCAAAAGTAAAAAAAAGAAGCAGCCAGGGAGGTTGCAGACTACAGGGCCCGATACATACTTCACTGTGTCGCTTGGTCAAAGTTGCATTTCCAGAATTTATGTAAAACTAAATTTGGTAAAACAAATTGTTGCAAAAGAGAATTTTGACCGGGGATAGTTTTGGCCCCAACCCACCCACGAACAGATACAGATTGTTTATTTTATCTGTCCGTGTAGTCAAACAATAATAAAAAATTATTAATGAAGGAAAAAGCAGATGGCTCCTGGACTATTTGCAGTAAAAAATCGTTAAGTCTGCTACGAGATACCCATTTAACAGGTAGTAAATTGAGTGGGCAAGGTCGACGGCGTGGGCGGTCCGATTTTTGTCCAGTTAAAGGTTTCTACACTAAATTGCTATACACACGAAAATTAGTATTCTTACGTCTTGTACAATTTTATCACAAGCTCCTTTAAAATAAAATGCAATTTGAGATTCTTTTGTATTCAAGCCAAAGGCAATGCTTACACTTTATCTGTGCACCATAAGTACCAAACCGTGTGCTTATTTTCTGCTCTCTACCTCATTTTCAAAGACTTAAAAGCTGCACATAAACAGACGGACATAGCTTAATCATAAACCTGTCGGTCTCGATCATATCTCTTAAGATTCTAAGGGGTCTATGATCATTATTTCACGCCTACAAAATATACATTAAAATTAATATACCCTGGATAGGGTATAAAAATCGTCTCTTTTAGGAACGGTATGGACAAATTTTGTTTTCCATCTTCTCGGAAAGAGTCTTGGGGAGTAGGATCAATGAAAAAGCTTGCGCAGTAACTGTGTCAGAGTTGATGAACACATCTTAAGGACAATCGGGGATATACCAACCGGAAACCAGAGGATTTGTTGATATCCTTGATTTCGACTGCACGGGTGCTAAAACAATATTGTCCCAAAGTAAATTCCACGTGGTCAACTGCAGGTGGGACATTGTGCAATCGTAAAGCTGGCAGCAAAATCCGCTGCAATGCGATAAGCTTTGTCTAGGCTCTATAGGGAACTAGGAAATTTTTTCGAACCAAAAGTTCTTACTACCTTTGTAACAATACAGAATTGCACACAAATCTCACACGACATATATGAACATTGCAAACATTTCTGGCTTGTTTGAACTCATTCCCTTATTTAGTTATTAAGAGGGTTTGGCCTTGTAGGACCGAAAGTAGGACTCCTTCAATTTCATTGCCTCCTTATAGCTTAAGTAATACAACCAATTCTCCTCCGGCTTGATACTCCGACAATATTTCTTCGATTTATCGTGATTTTAGTGAAAAAATCCTTAGCATTCAGAAATTAAGAAATTTTGAGGTTAGGATTTATTTTTTAAGTATTCCTCTCAACCAGTCTTGTAGCCCTTTCAACTCATAGAAAACCCGTTTTTGATTTTTTATCTTACCATATTAGAACCCGCGATATTAATAAAATAGTGTTTCAAGGCTCCGGAAAATTGGTGAAAAGTCACATTATCCCGCTTTTACCGAGCAGCACAGAATTTTGATTTACCGAATTTTCTTTTTTAAGCAACGTCTCATCATACCAAACCCAAAAAAAGTTCATTTTGCACTCTGAGTTACAAACATATTCGCCTTTTTTTGTTTATTTTCACTCCACTAACAGTCGCCGTCCACAGTTGATGGGTCCACAGTTGGGTCTTATGGGAGCGACAGCTGTCACTCGTGTAAGAGCTCTCATAAGACTCAATGTACCCAAAAACTACTTGGTCGCTCGTGTAAAGCCAGGTAAAAACTCTCGCAAAGTTGTTAAGGCCGTCCCAATTTACTTTCTCATATCGTCAAACAGTTTTTTTTTTTGGTGAATAATTTTGTTTCAATATAAATCGATCCACTTCTACACCGATGGATTAAAACTAGTGAAGTTTTTGACAAATATACTCAATCGTGCTCCATTTTTCTGGAAATCAGTTCTTCGAACTTAATATTCTATCCTGCTATGTTAATCCTGCTGTCGTCTGTCGTGCGTAGTTGACGTGTGCACTTTAACGTAGTGGTCAGTTGTTTACTTCAACGTGACGGATTCAAACCCATTACTCCCTTTTTTAAAAATAAAAATAAAATTATTTCTGTTTATTCCATCACAAATATATCCAAGGTGGTGCACTCGTGTCTTTGTGCATGCTAAAAACCAATAACCTGCGAGTTATCGCGACAAACTGAAATAATACCGAAAAACATCACATTCTCTACTCTAAGCAAATATGTTTTTTTTTTTAGAAGAAACAGAAACAGAAACAACCCTTTTTCGTCCCCACAACCTTCTGACGACAAGAGAACTATACTCACTCACCACACAATGAATGAGCATGAGGTTGTTCAACGGACGCAAAAGTAGAAAGTAGATCTACTTTTGCGTTGTAGATGCGTCTACGATATTTACGGTCAAACGTGGGGTGAAGTTTTGAAGTAACATTTCGTTTTGCCCCATATGCGCCCGTTGTTTCTACTCTGCTTGTCATCGAACGCACGCAGCAACGCAACATTGCGTTTTGGACCTTACACCCAAATTCAAAAATATCATAACCCCCAAAAAAGCGACATATCGCCCAAATCTCAAGTACATCTTCGTCACAGATGCGTCACAAAGTCCAAATGAAATGTCGTAGCGCCCAAAATGAAAATTGCTTAACAACAACAAATTGTCCAGAAATTTTTTGGGCGTTATGACAATTTAAAATTTGGGCGTCGAGGTTTTGGGCGATAAGACCGTATGCTTAATAAAAAAACCTCAATTATTTTGGTATTAAATTTAAACCTATAACAATTTATCAAAAATTAAATCAATGCTTGGACCGAAAAACAGTTTCCTATTTTTTATATAAAATAATTGCAGTGGTTCGTCATCAAAATATTTTTTACTTATCCACCGTAGATTCATTGGTGTGATTTCAAAGTTTTTCCACGAGGTTACTAATTGAGCTAGTTTTAACTTCAACTTGGTTTTTTAAATTATGAACTCGGAATGATATTAGGAATTTCACATAATGTCCCACACAAAATTCTACATTCTTTCTATTATACAAGTCAAAGAGAAACATTCCTCAGACACCCATTTATTTAAATGTCATATTTCTTCAACAAACCAAAACCGCACAGCGTAACATTCCTTACTGGTTTCATAAACCACACAGTTTAAGTGACTGTGACAGAAAACAAAAATTCAAAGCTAATTGCGGTTTCAACAAGTATGGAATTTGGGAGCAAATACCTCAACAAATTAATCCAGACCCAGACTTAATCACACAATGCGTTTAATTAACACTTTTCTAACGATCGTGATCGCTATAATCTGCATCTGTATTGTCTTTTTTCTGTATTTTAGTGAAAGTGATCGCCTAGCAGCTGGCTATAACGTAGGCACATGTTTGATTTAACAGTTTCTTTCCTCATTCCCCTTGCGATGCGGTCTCGGTTAATTTATTTTCCACTTTTCTATACACACATCGCTATAGCACTGTCTAAATTAAATTTTTTCAATGAATTCTATATCAGCTTTCTAAGTCAATGATATTCTGTTTCTTAGCTTTAAAATCCTACCAGATTGATTTAGCATAAGTTCATAAAAATATATGTATGCTTAAGATGCATAGAAATAGACACAGCGCTTTGGATGGCCTAAGCAAGTTCTTGATCACACCCATTAGCAGCACTAGTTAGACGTTCGAGAAAACAGGTTCCTAGTCCGAGACACAAGAAGCATCACAACATAAGCGCGGATGTTTCGAATGATAATGAAGTGACTTCATATGCCAAAAGTTATTATACCTACCTGAGAGCAACAAATGTTTTGCATAATATGAACGACACGACAGCCCACATGCTGTAGTTGGCCGATTTCACTTCTTCCACTCCGAGGTTCATTCTGCTCGAGACGGAACTTCTGTTCCTTAATGTTAGTTTGCACTCACCGATGTATATAATTGTTCAGTGATCAATTGACCGCTAGATCACTTTCGATCATTGTACAACACTACAATTGAGTGGTTTTGCGCAATTCTACACATGAACACCAATAATTATAATTTTATGTTAAAATTAAGTTGTAAAGACTGGTTATAAAGACGAAAACGTTAGCGGTGCTCTGATGGTCTCTAACCATGTACATTTCTTAACATTTTGGTTGTCTTTGTTTTTTTATTTTACAGAGTCACTTCAGATGGTACTTTTGCTTTTGAGATAATAGTTATATTTCTTGCAAAAAGTAAACTCCAGTTATGCATTAATAATTTTGCCTTCAGGGTCCTCTCTATCGATGTAAGAAGATAGTCGGCTCTTGAGGTGAAAGTAAGAAATCGAAAGTAAGGAAATAATGTTTCAAGTGTCTGTTTCACGTTCTTCTTAGGTCAAACCATTTTTATATTTAAAAAAAACTATATTAAGCCCTGTCATGGTTTTATTGAACTGTTATACGTTCGTCGCTAAGCATGAATTTGTTGGAAGTATACAAGTTTAGTAATACATATTTATACAGCTGGCTAACAGGTCGGAAACGAAATCTTACAACATGTTTTTATGCGAACTCCATGAAAAAACCAAACTTTAAGCCTTGGCCTTTCAGGGCCGAGGGTCTATATCAAGAAAACAAAATTTTAGAAAAGAAAAATACATAATGAACTTATTATGCCATCATCATCATCATTTTCGGTGACCGCTTATCCTTAGAAGGGTCGCGGACCGCTTATCTTAAGAAGCGCGGCTAAATGGTCTTTCCATCGTTCCCGATCATCGGCCACCCACTCAAGAAACACAGGCACAGTCCCTAAAAGCGTCTCGGAGATGTTCTTTACCTGATCCCACCAGCCACCATCTATTTCATGGCCTACCAGGCGGGCGACGCGCTTGTATCTTGGCTAACGTAAACTGTCTAGGAAGTCTGCCGGGAGGCATGCGAACAACGTGTCCAAACCATCGAAGAATTGATCGCTCCACTCGGAGAAGTAGCTGCATTCAACATTAAAATTCCCACGAATACTGACGTTTCTCACTCTATCCCTAAGGGTAACACCAGTAACGCACATCAAAAATCTTATTTCGGCAGCTTGTACCTCCGATCTAATTCTATCGGTCATAACCCAAATTTTATGGCCATAGATAAGGGTTGGAACGAACACTGAATTAAAAACTGAGATATTTGTTTTCAATCCAAGCTCAGCTTTCCTGATGATCGGCTGGCGCAGTTCCTTTACTATAAGGGTTAAGGGTTGGAACGAACACTGAATTAAAAACTGAGATATTTGTTTTCAATCCAAGCTCAGCTTTCCTGATGATCGGCTGGCGCAGTTCCTTTACTATTGCTCCAGCTTGGCCAATCCTACAGGATAATTCAGTATCACTCCTTCCATCTTTCGTGAAAAAGAGTCCGAGATTAAACTTTTCTACCTGTTTCAATGGGACTCCATTTATGTGCAGGGTACATTGCACAGGAAACAACCATCACTTTGGATTTGCTAACGTTTACCTTCATCCCAGCTTCACCACAAATGGCCGCAAACCCATCCAGTGCTCGCTGAAGTTCCTCCTCGAACGATAGCTAAATCATCTGCGAAAAGCAGATGGCTTATCCTGACTGCGGCTTATCCAGTCCATATATGCTATGGAAAATTATGATGAAAAATGTCTTTTATGAAGAGGCGATAGAACACAGTCCTGGCGAAGTACAACGCACACATCAAAAGGTTGGTATTTGACGCCATTTATCCGATCACAGCTTCTGAAGTTCCCATACAAAGACTGAATGGCTCTCAGAAGAGACCCACTCAGTGCAGTCCTGTAAAACTCTCCAGAGTTTATCCCGAGGAACCCGGTGATAGGCCTTTTCAAAATCTACAAAACAGGCGTAGACCGGTTCGCCATACAACCTTCAGTGTGAAAAGCTGGTCGGCAACAAAGGCTCAATCACAGCTCTGGAACGCGCTTCCAACACCTTTGCAATTACTTTTCTTTTTGATTTAACCCTTTGAACGATATTCAACTTCCTTCCGCTGAGCCGGAGAATAGTCTGCCAAAATGTCTTGTTTGCAAATCTGTAATCGCGCTCCAACCTCTCGCCGAACTTTTTCCATGCCTGTTCTTTGGCTGTTTTGACCGCCATGTTGGAAGTTCTTCGAGCCTCAGTGTACCGTGCTCGAGAAGTAGAGTTCCTACATTGATTCCACACATTATAGGCTCTCTTCTTCTCTCTGATGGCTCTCTGAACTCCAGGAGTCTTTTCTCACCACCAGCCGCCACACTAAGCCGCATCACTCCACAAACATTTTTTGCAGAGGCAATGATTGCCGATGAAAACAGCTGCCGTTCTTCCTCCACATTTAAGAGGTCAGTTGGAATTTGTTCAAGCTTCTCCGAAACGTGCCGTGCAAATCGCTCTTTGTTATCAGATTCAGCATCCTGTAACCTTTCCCATCGCATGCGGCTCACCCGTCTTGGATTCCGCATGGGTGGCAATGGAATACTATCGCTAAAGCGCAAATTGCACAACACTAGGTGGTGATCAGTTGACAGTTTAGCTCCTCTCAAAACGCGAACATCACAAATCATTTTTGAACACACAATGGTACCACAAAGAAATCAATCAAAGATCTGATTTAAACTGTGCCGGTGCCAAGTTTATTTGTGTGTGTTTTGGTGTGGGAATAAGGTGTTCATGATGGACAAGCCATAAGCACAGCAAAAGTCCAACAAGTTGCCTCCTTTCCTGTTTTGATCCGGGTCACCGTGCTTCCCAATCACACTTCTCCAAGTACTGTCGTCCGTACCCACATGAGCATTGGAGTCACCCATCAGGAGGATGAAGTCTATTTCTGCCACTCTATCCAGCGCAGCATCGTCTTCGTTCAAGCAGGCCGGATACTCTTACTCTAGGTTGGGTACACCTGCACTTAAACCAAAGTCGATCGCTCAAGCTTAAGCTTTAATATCGAAACCCTCCCTCCTAATGGAATAAATTCCAATTTTTCCGACAGGGGGTTTGTTAGAATCCTTACACCCGCCTGTGCAGTCATGTCATGTGGGACCCCAGATAAGAAAAGTCTCCACCCATCAGCGAAGGTCTGGTTCCGAAACCTTTCCACTTCGTGGAGGAGATGCCAGTAGCATCGAGCTGATACTTTTTAGCCTCCTCAACCAGTTAAAGTTCCTTCGCCGTTAGCGATGAGACATTCCATGTGCCAATTTTAAGTTGGTGCCGTTGTCATTTTGTAGACTGACCATCTAAGCCCTCGCTTTGGCTTAGCTTTACCCCCCTTCGCCCCCCGTATAATCGTTAGCGTCACCATTGGCAGGCTGCTTGTAGCTTCTTCGGGTTGAACCCGGTCGGATGCCGAGCCGGACATTCCGACCACCAAGCGCTCGCATGCTGACACCCCAAAGGGTGCCCTTTCAGGATCAGCAGATATCCGAGGCTTCTTCTTTCTTCTCTTTATGGTGTGGGGGGGTTGCATTTTATACCTCGCTGCCAGGTTTTATACCAAGAATCCGCTCATCCCGAGACAGACGCTCTTGGAGTTTAACTGTTTAGAGTTCAGCCGCCCCTCTGGTATCAAACGCTGACCATTTTGCCGCACACTATGTATCAGACGCTACTGGGTTTTATTTGGACCTTCAGGTTCATCTCTCAGTTATAACTTTACTGCCAAGGGTGGCCTTACCAGGAGTATATACTCCTGGCAGCATCACTTATAACATGCTGAAGACTACTTCTTGCAGTGGATTTTAGTCGGCTCTTACGATAGGCATACCTTACCTCAAGGCTATTCTAACCCCGACCTTTCAGGGGCATCATTTTTGCGTTTCAGTTGTTTTTCCTTCAGTTTAGTGCTGTTTGCTGCTTTGATATGACTTCGAAGTGCACCCCTGGCCCTACCCAAAAGTGTCTCTTCGAAGTCATATAGTTATAAAGAACAGAGAAGAAAGAAAAAATCAAAGTGAAACAAGGTTTTTGACTTTGATTGACCCAAAAGTGTCTCTTCGAAGTCATATAGTTAAAAAGAACAGAGAAGAAAGAAAAAATCAAAGTGAAAAAAGGTTTTTGAAAGCAGAAAAAGGAAAAAAGCCGACGCGGCAAAACGCCAAAAATAATTCATAGTCCCGCTATTTCGAAAACCTTCACAATTCGTAATAGCAAGCTTTGAAACAAAGATTTCTTAGTTCTTTAGCTCTGCGATCTATCGGGAGTAATTTGAAAAAAATAATTAAGAATCGCTCTAGATGCTAAACTAAAGTCGAAGCCAAAATATTATATAATTATAAATAAAATGTACTCCGTTAATATAAGTTCAGTGTTCATCTTTATATTCATTGCAATACTGAAATAATTTATTATCCGTATCCTACTCTATGCCACACGTCGACAAGATATAATTAATTTTATTTATTTTTTAACGCCGTAAGAGATAGATGAAAATCTAGGAAAAGCTGTCTCCGTCTGGTTTCACCATTCATTTTAAGAATCAAAAGAGATTTAATTCTCCAAGGCATATCAGCTATACAGAATGGTTAGAAGCTTCATTGTTTTAGTGGCGATTTTCGCGAGAAAATTCGGAACGCGAAAAGAAGAGGCAGTAACTTTACAATGACCATGACCGTGGCATAAAAAAAATAACTTGGTCAAAGTGTTCCAGTCAAAGGTATTGCAACAAAATTGAATTAATTGAAAATATCAAGTATTATGCTAAATAAAACACCCTCAAAGCGAAAGGACAGACCGCCTTGTCACTGTGCTCATGTTACCCCCTAACTCAAAGCTAATAGACATTCAAAAATAAAATTACTAAAATTAACCCTACTCTTTTCAAGCAGCTTGAGGGGAACATAGTCAGCTTTTGTCGCCAAGTAATGTCTTTAGTAATGCCTAATCGCAACCGGCTTTGACAGTTAATAATTAGGGTATGTAGTAGAGTGTGTAGGTATTAGCAATAGATTTATATATAACGAGCACATCCAGACCCAAGTCAATAAACTTACAAAACAAAATATTTTCCACATTAAGTCGTAATTTTGACCACTACAAAAATTCAAAATGAATCACGGACATTCATTATTGTACGCATAGGTAAGCTCACATTCATTAAAGTACGAATGTAATCAGTAATCTACCAATATTGGCAGCAAAGTGAACGTGCTTATTCCATCTCTTGCCCTTGGGATTGATGTGAAAATTTTATTTTATTGCGGCTTATCCTCCTATATCGGTCGGCCCAACCGACTTGGCTACTATACTTATTGCTTCAAAATGAGGTGTGCTAAATATTACGAATTATTCGTTAGGAATAACAATGAATCTTTTCTCATTCGTATGGCTACATTCTCTTTTCAAATTGTCGCCGCGCTTCTTTTGTTTGCTGCGTAGGTATTTGTTATTCAATGATGGTCGGCTTAAGTTGTTGCGTACTGTTTGCCTTAATAAGCACTTGAAGTTCTCTGCGTTTGGGACAACGCAAACGAGGTTTGGTCTGTAAATCAATTGATAAGACACTACTTTGTACCTATTTAACCCGGATCTCGGTTTGACAGAAATGAGGTTAACACCTTAATGTAGGTAGATATACACTAACTATACTGTGGACTTAGCAGTCATGTATCCTAATGTGTACGATCTATTCTATGTAATCTGCCTTCCCTTGTCCATCCGCAAAGACATAAACATACCTAATTGCCCAATTTTCTCGTGGTTTTGTATCTTCTGCTTCTTCTTTGGAGCTAATTATCTATTTAAGAGTTTTTTTTTTTAATAGAGTGGTACATAAAGCAGAAATTTGACATTCGTTATAGTTTGGTCATTGACTGCAAGTCGAGCATCGAACTAGGTGCACAAAAAAATATAGACTTGCAAGGAAGAAATCGAGCCTATTTTGAAGTGCTGATTTAGGTTTGGCTTCAACTGTCAGAATATTAGTTGTGCATCTAAATCCATTTATGTATTTTAGTTCATTCCAAACACTATCACCAGGTAAAATATGGTAAGAACCCATAGTAGTCATACTGGCTTTTGAGAATACTTGGGCTTACCCCGTAATAGTCAACGAATCTATAAAATCACCCTCTATCAACGCTATAAGTTAGGGCAGTGAACGACTCAACTCTTCGGGTATACACTGAAGTGTACACCGTTTCCGTTTAAGCCAAACATCGGAGAGTAGATCGTCTTCGGTAATAAACAACTCTTATGGTGCAGCAGCAAGCACCTTGAATTCTAGACCGAAGAGGCACTCTAAACTTTCTAGCAGTGTAGAGAAGAGTTTGAAAAGACATGTGACTTATCCTTTTGAGCTATAGGGCCAAAGTGAGACCACTTCTCCTTAACGAAAACGTTTACTGCCTTTTTTGCTAACATTCACATGTATCTATCCAAGGCTGGACTCTGCTGGATACTTTGATGTCAGATGTCTAATAAACTTCCTCTTCCATTTTACCCGGAAATAGTTTTATATACCCAAACTTGCAACCCCCCAAATAATTTTAATGAACAGGGGCATTGCAGGGGGCAGCACCCCCTAAATTTGTAGTATATAAAAACTTCTTTTCTTATACTTAAAAGCCATTAGAGATTTTGGTTTCGGTGCTTTGGGTGTTTTTTTTTCAGATTTTGTTTTTGAGATAAAAGAGCGGATTAAACGTTATAGGAATTCGTAAACACTTCAGCTCTTCAAAATAAGAGATAAACATCCCAGATACACCCCAATGTTCAGTCTTCTAGGTCGATTTGAAAGAAATTTTAAGGACTTTACACATACGGACAGACGGACGGACAAGGCTTAATCAATTCACCGTGATATTTATTCCAAAATAAAGCAAAATTTAAAACACCCTGGGTAAGATATAAAAATCATAAAAATTAAGTGAATTCTCTAAAGATGTACACACAACAAATAATGTTGCAACGTTGCCATTAACATTGGAGTGGTACTACCTCATTTTTTATAGAGAAGTTTCGATTTTAGAGTGTCTCTACTTAAAAAAATATATCTTAAAAATCTTTTAAACTACTCATTAAATCAAACATGTTACGATGGTTTAAAATTTCGAAAAATGCACTTAGTACCTTCTTCTTCTGCAACTCAAAGATGTGCATTGTAGGCTCATCAACTTAATGAGCCGCAATCTTGAACGCTCGCGGCATTTCGAATATTGCATTTCGGTTTAAAATTTCGAAATATGCACTTAGTACCTTCTATCACCTTCTTCTTCTGCAACTCAAAGGTGTGCATTGTAGGCTCATCAACTTAATGGGCCGCAATCTTGAGCGCTCGCGGCCTTTCGAATATTGCTCATCAATAATTGCTATATAACCACCCGTTTATGCCTACTTAAAGATTAAATCAAGTCTACCGTGGAATGTCCATAAAAAAGTCGCCTTTAATTTTATTATTAAGCATGACAGGTTTATTGCGCGTATGTTAACTAAAGCGGTAAACTTTAAATCAATATAGTCTGCATAAACGCATGGCATAGGTACGCCTATGCACTCAAAAAGACGACGACCGTGAAAGTCTAGATGTTCACGATCAGCTTTAAGGTTCTTCACCATCCACACCTTACTCACCAAAGACTTAAAATTTAATAAAGAAACTCACGAAAAAGTGATCACTCAGCGTACGATCCATTAAATGAGCGCGCCGACCGACCGTGCATCTCGAAGAAATAGGAAAATTAAATTTGCATACTTTCTTCGTCGTTGCGGCGGTCAATCGTGACCGATACCGGTCTCGTAAGTGCTACAAAACCAAGCCTATTCATTACATTGACCGCAATAGGAGCTGCAATGGTCCATTACATCTTTTCATGGCATGTGAGTAGTTTCATATTATTTTTTATTTAAGGCTTAGATAAATACTCATGGGTGTCTGACCAATTTGTCAACATTGTAGTCAACTAGAGAGTGAAAGAGAAAAACATTGTTTGACCATGTCCGCGGGTGTAAAAGCGAAAGCTAAAGCGAAAGTTATTCACTTACAAAATTAATTTATAATTTTTTTTTGTTTTATTATTAATTTTCGCATGTCAATCAAATCACTTTAATAGGAAACATGTATTACTACTATGTCAATAATTACAGTTACGTCAAGTAGCTATAGATGCGACGAACGTAGGCAGGTTCTTTTGCAATTATTATAGATCTGCAGAAAAGGAGTTAATTAATACATTTGAAAAATTTCAGCACTTAAGCAGAGAATAAATCTAATTAAGTTTCTTAAGAAAGACACAGTTTGTCACATATAAGGGTACCCAATGAACGGCGATAATAATTTATTATTTCTATACCTCTGGAGGCAGTGAAGTTGTTAACCTCGTTGTTGTTTATGCTAAATTTGATTTGAGTTTGACGTGTGTCGACTCAAGACCAGAGCTTAGTTTTATTTTAATGTGAATGGGAACAAGATTAAGTTTTAACAGTTGTGTGTATTTACCTTGAAGCCATGTCCAAATTGAATCAACTAAGAATGCATGCCTAGGTATACGAAGTGTAACTTAAAATAGTTAGTCGATTTAATATAAAAGAATTATACTTTTTTTTTAATAAGATACACCTGTCCCCAATCATGTATAGAAATCTTCTTTTTCCAGGGGTTACCGGTCGGTTAGAACTAAAGGCACAAGTGGCAAGTTGGCCGTGGCATTATCCTTTGCTACATCAACTCTAAGGCTACGTACTACGTTAAATGTGTATTGTGCAGTTTTCTAACTAGGTGAGTATCGAACCAACCTAATTTAGTTCATTGCTTTGTCTGTGCATGCAGCTTTTTTTAGCTGTTGCTTATCGGAAGTGTGTTAATCTTCGATTAGCTATTGCCTCATGAAGTATAAACTACAGCGAACCTTGCCAGAAAAAGTGCATAGAGTAGGTATGGTACCGAATAGTTCTGAGGAAAGCCTCTGCAGATTCTGTGACGAGACGGGAGAAACCCCAAAACATCTGTTGGGTTCCTGTGGGGCACTAAACCACAAAAGACATAAATATTTGAGCAAGTACCAATTTTCAGTTGGGGAAATACCCACACTAGATACATCTTTCTTACAAGAATCTGGATTGGAAGGAGCCTCTAAGACAGCTTTCTTCCGCCAAGATAAAGCTGGAGTACACAACCCTTGAATTACTCCGAAAGCAATAATAAATGGTACCGAATACTGGAAATTCAAGCAAATTTGGATTGGCCTAGGTACTCCGGAGAAGCGTCCTCGGTTTGACCGTCTTCTCCTATGGTAGGTGCCGCAATACGGTGAGACTGTCGGCCACGTTCGCGAACCAGACGGCTATCCTGCAACGGATGGCTCTGTAAAATAATCAGGAAGTCACAAACGAGCTCTGACTTAAATTACGTCTGAAATAATGGTTCTTAACGGGACTATACAGCGCACGTCAATTTTCAGTACATGTGTGAAAAATATGTGAAAAATTTGACTGTTCATAAACTAGATAAACTTTACTCAAATACCATAATATCTAGGAATTTTCGAGCAAATGATCTAGGAATGACTCTGGGACTTAACTGAAGTGGAACCTATACTTTAATAAGAAATGTACCTAACTCTACATGAGGCTCAGTCAGGCGCGAACGCAGGGCTGGGGGTTTTGGGGGTTGAAACCCCTCCCGAAATATGTGGAATGAAAAAAAAGAACTGGAAAAATTAAATTCGAAACTAAAATTCTCGGATAAACATAAACAATCAAAATCAGCTGTTCCTTGAAATCGACTTCTGTCAGTGAAATAGTAAAAGCAAGTTTACATAAAAGTTTTAACGAAATTTATTTATTTTTGTTACGGAAAAAATTCTGCAACTCATAAGCTTCATTTTGGTACCAATAAAAGCCAACATTTTTTTCTCAAACGTCTAAAAACATGAAAACAAATTTTTCAATGATGCAATCCAATGATATCTATGATTAGACCCTTAACATGTCCCCCAACACCCCTGGAACTACCTGATCAAAACATGGGGGCTGCTCAAGGGCAATACCCAAAAACGTATTTCAATCATATTTTTTGAAAACCCCTCCCCGAAATTTTTTTCTGCGTGCGCCCCTGGGCTCAGTCAAATGTTTGGACCAGTGCTGGGGGGCATTTTTTAAGGAAATCCCATTTACCAGGCCAAGATTACCCATTTTTTCCGAAATTGCCTTTTTCCCTTTTTATTTCGCACAGAGAAAATAAAAATTTTCCGTTTATTTAGTTTGTAATCGGAATTTTTATATATATATATTTTTTAAGGCGAAACATTAAAAACCAGACAACAAATTTTTTACTTTAATTAAAGAAAGCTTGATAAGGAAATGACTTGAACTCCTCGAAGTCATTCAGAAACTCGAAGTTTCAGAAGTTATTTAACTAACAATTTTTTGCAAATACGAAATCTTTCTTTTTTGAATTTAATAAAAGGAGTTTCGTTAAATTACGTGGAGTTATTTTTTGTCTTTATAGGTATTTCAAATAGTTTTGCCAGTTATGCTATTTTTAAACATATTGTTAATATTTTAGCCTGGTCTTCTCTAGGTTTAATGAATTCCTTAAAACAGAATTTAAAATTTATTTAAGATAGACTTTCAAGAATGAAGCCTTTTCTGAATAATTTTCTGTGATTTGCTTCATCAGCACTTGTTTTCACTACTTAAAAAAATCGTCCAAATGTTCGATTATTTGCGATAAACCTTGTTTCTTGTTCAAATTTAAGGATTGAACTGATATCTCACATATTCAAGCAATTCCCACAAAATCGTATGGTTTTCCCTTCGTCCCTCTTGAGCTCAGAAATCCCACAGAAAGGGATTTATCCCATGATCTCCCAACACAGGTTTGGACTTATCAGAAAGTTTTCAAAACTAAGCATACATGTAACCAACTGTTTTTGTAGGCGCTAAAGCGATCCCATCTAAAGTCGTAATGGTATACAACTCTAGGGTTATACCAAACCAAATGCTACAATACTGCTACTTGCTGTTGCCTGTAAAATATTTTCAGCATTAGAACCGTTTTCGAGCATTTGTGACTAAAAAATTGGAAAGTATGATATTTTACCCCATCAATGTTTTTCGCGGTCATTTTTTCGCGGTCCAGATTGTGTAAAATCTTAAGAGTTCGTTTAGATTTACGTTACTTAGATCTTCGAGCTCGTTGAAGAAGAAACTGCCGAGGGTACTATACCTAATGCTGTTTAGGGCTGGGCATTCGTATAGCAGGTGACGAACAGATTCAATTTCTTCAACGGCCCTGGCAGCTTCTGCATTGATCGTTTTTCGGTATGCCTAACCGCTCATCGTGTAGACCCACAGCACAGTGCCCCATGAGGATTCCCGTGAGCACTTGGATATCCCTGGGGGCTAATCCGATCATAAATAATGATCTCACTTTTCGTACAGCTGGGCTCCAGCTTCCTGTGTGTTTAGACGTTTCTTGTTAGTTCAAGTTAGTTCTAGACGTATCAGGTTAGTTCTACTCAAGGATTCAGTTTCTATCCTGTGTGCTATCGAGCTCAACGGAATTCTTTTAGATTTGATGGCGAGAAATGCATTCACTCCTGACCCTGACAAAAACTTCGAAGATTTGACTCAAAAACAAAAAAAATATTTTTGAAAACTATTTTTTTTAAATTTATAGTGCCTTAACGGTCATGACGATCTTGATTTAATTTGGCTAAGGTATGTAACGTTTAAAAGGCAAGCTAACGGCATTAAACACGTTTCGAAATTGCCTTTTTCAACCTCAAGTAGTCCATTTAAACAAATGAAATAAAAAACAGCATGTTGGTAAAATATTTTCTGAGAAATTCATGTTCGCAGAATTTAAGAATAGCAAATTAAAAAAAGGATAACGGTAATTGAAAAAAATTAAATTGATGTTTTATGGATTTTAAATTTTAAAAATCGAAAAAGGGTCACGAAAACGTAATGCGGCCCTTACACCACGCAATATTATTGCGCAATACTAAATATTACGCAATAATATTGACCGTTTAAGGGCTTTATTGCGCAATAAATTTGGTTTGCGCAATATGTTGTGCGAAGTTTAAAAATTTTAATATTTTTTGGAACTTACTCAATATATTGCGCAGTATACTGCGTCGTGTAAGGCAAAGTCGAATCGTGTAAGGCAAGTCAAATCAAAGGCAAAGCTCCAATATTTACCTCAGAGTTGAATGTTGAATGCATTTGACGAAATATAACCATGTCGGGGCAACGTATGAATAAAAATGATGAAGAAATAGTTTTTCTGTTGAAGTGCATCAAGTAGTATTTGTTATTTCTTATTCGTGTACCTTACTAATTGTTTTTATTTTATGTCGCAGGTAAATCACTCCCAGCTCAGGTCACAAAATCACAAAAACCATCCCTGCATAATTTAGCTTGTTGCGTACAATTCTTATTAACATTACGCAAAGGCTGTAAGTGCACAGTTTTTTGCCTCCAAGGTGCTTCAATTATCGATCATGTCTCTTCATTTTTATAATCTATTGAGCTATTTGGCTTCTTTTGTCCATTCCCGTTTTGACGGTTGGTTTTCGTCGCAAAATAAAACACCAATGCCCATGCACACTAAAAAATCGTTTCCACGCAGCATGACTGCTTTTAACAACGACCGGATACAGAATAAACTGCGGGAAGGCAATAAAATGTTTCAATAATATTGAGTCGTGTAAGCGCGATGCATTTTCACACAATATTTTTGGTCAATATTTTGCGCAATAATATTGCTTGGTGTAAGGCCCTTATAAGTCCTTCCCTCTATTTTCAAAACAGTTAAATGCAACAATTTAAAAAAAAATAACGAGCGTAATTCATCTTTTGAAATTAAAAAATAAATAAATAGAGTGGCGCAACAGCTCGAGGTGAACCAGGGCCAACTTCTCAACAATGTATGCTGGTGTGTTAATTTCTTTACATACAAGGGGACCTACATTTTTTTGTCGAATCCCAATGGCACTTTGAGAAGTTTTTTAAGACAATTAATACTCCCGGAGGGCTTGTCAAACGCTCGCGGAGGTGGGGACCGTGAAAAAGAACAAGTCTTTTTTTCAGGTGACGATGGCAGGATTCGAGCCCAGACCTCCGGCGTAGTAAGCACACACACTAACCACTACGCCACGGCACCCCATCTTTTGAAATTAAAATTTTAAAATTAAAATGGTGCATGAAAACACTTAAGTTGATTTACTAAAATTACACACTGACTGCTAGCAAATGCCTATATATAACACACAGATTCTAAAAGGAAAACAGTAAACAATTTTTTTTAAAGAAAAATATATAAAAAAAAGGGAGCCGGCGTTATTCTGTTTTCCAAAATTCTGGAAATCTCTTAAAAATTTTGTACTGTCAATATTCTGTTTTCTAAAATTCTGTTTTTCTAAAATTCTGTTTTCCAAAATTCTGTTTCCCAAAATTCTGGAAATGCTACTTTCTGTAAAACAATTCTGTAAAACTGTATAACAACAAAAAATAAAAACAATAAAAAAAGTTCGGTGTTTTCTTTTATTTTAACAATATTCAGTATAGTAAGGTAGTCAAAACCATAACACTGTAAATTGTGCAATCAAAAAACTTAAAAAAAAATAACAAAAAAGCAACTTCAACAGAAAAAAAATTGGGACGGTTGTCCAGAGCAAAATAAAATTAAACAACTTCGTTAGTACAAAATTAAGTTCTTAGCTATTCTTTTTAAATAAGCAGTATGACTCAAATCCAAGAGTTTGAGCTCATGTTCAAATTCATACCTATGCTAAGATCTAATAGGTATGTATAATAATCTGTTAAAATAATTGTTTTAATTTTTTTACGCTGCCAAAATGATTTTTGGTGCTAATTTGCAGAATCGGATAATGTAAGATAGTGCGCACACTTTTAATTTATCAAATACTTCTAAATTAAATTCTGGAAGTGCAAAATTCTGTGCATAATTTACAGAATTTGATAATGTAAAAAAGTGCGCACTTTTTTATCCGGTATCCGCTTGAGTTTCGGAATAAGGAAGTTCCATGAAAATTACGACAAAAAACGAAAATTGGGAGAAAGCCAGAAAATCTCCCCACACAAAGTTTTAGCGTTTTTTTTTAGGAAACCCCACCCAAATATTTAAACGTAATTACAGTATATTTTTCCATTTTTTATATTTTGCCATTTTAAACATATGAAAAAGTGCAAAAAAAAATGTTAACAAAAAAAAAAACTGAAATGTTTTGGGCGGGTTAGAAAAAATTTAAAGTACCTAAATTGCATTGATTTCCTTTTCACTGTTTCATATTGTTTTTCTGATACATATACCCACATATTTTTATGGTGATTGCAAAAACTCAACATAAAATAGGATAAGGTTCAACGCACCTTTGCAGTTATTTCTGCAGTGCACTTTTTTTTTAGTTTTTGCTACAAACATTTGAAAAAAGCCATTGAACATATATCTCATCCAATTGGGTGGAATAAAAAAAAAATGAAATGTTGCTGCGTTGGTTACAAATTGAATGCCTTAAAGCTATTTGTGTATAGTTGCTCGAACGAGGCTGAATTATTCATCTGCCTGGTTTTTCTAAGCCGAAAAACTGGCTCTAGTATGAAATAAAAAAGAAACTCGCTGCTACTGTACCACCCTGCATTGAACTACCTACATCAGCGAACGTCTTCTTATTGATCACCGCCGTCTGAGTTTAAGCTTAACTGATACCTAGGCGCACATTCCGCATAACCACTTAAACAAAATCGATCAGCATAGCTTAAAGCGATTAAAATTGTTGACCAGCCACTCTTTCCCTTTTTCTATACCTATATAAATACTGAGTTTATAGCAATGCATACCCTGTACTTTAGTCTTACCGCAGGCAGCGTATTCGAGGACCTCGATTAAAATTTAACAGCCTCATAAACACGAGTTTTAAACAGCACTAATGACATTAGCGCATATATATACGCATTCGCGAAGCCAACCATCATCGACCTCCTTGCATAACCCGTCACAATTAAGATGGCTCAAGCCAAGCAACAAGATCATGGCTTCTGATTGCCTCGTCTGCGCACAAGCATCGAGCTCGAGAACTTGAACGTGTGTCCTCCACCGAATGAAGATCTTAAAATTTGTAGCAATTTCATTGTCAAATGCTCCGAAAAGCGTCGCTCTATACATGACCTAGTCAATTGAGGCACTCTGGTCTTTTTCCCCCTTTCATTGTCGCGGTCATTATTGTACCTACTTTATTTTTAAGGTTTAACCCACAACAATGTTCTATTGTTGTTAAGTTTATTTTTTTCGTGCTCTTTTATTTAATTGTAGGCGACCTTAAAACATTTTCATTTCGACTCTTTCTTTGGGGTTTCTTCAGGCTTCTATTCATTGTAATTACAGGTAAAAAACACATCTTTCAAGATAGTTGGAAGTTGCTGGAATAATAACAATAATGGACCAGATGTGCGGAGCTATGAACTTTTTTCTCTTTGTTGTTTACTTTTGTCCCCTATTTATTTTGATTTTTGCACTGAGGATTGTAAGTGAAGTGGGTAACAGAAGACACAAGTTGTGTGTGAAAAACGATAAATGGTTGGGTTTTGGCCGTAACTTCATCGTGAATAGAGTGCAAGACAAATTGACTGTAGGCCAGATCATAAATGCTGGCAAGATGGCTAATTGAAGAGTTCACTTCACTTCTTTTTTGAACTGCTCGCAGCCACGCGCCAAGTGTGGTTATAGGTAGGTACTACAAAAATATGACAGCAGGTACGAAATTTAAAAATAAGAAACTAAAAACCCTTTGTGACTTGAAATTAGCTGAAGGTTCTAGAAATTATACTTATTTTAATCCCTTCAAATTAGTCTAAAATCGTAAAGAGGAGTTTTGATATTCGCGGACGAAATATAAAGGTTTTTGTTAGACATTTGCAAGGTTGTGTTAGACAAAACAAGGTTTTTGTTTGACACTGAATTGAGGTTGCTGCGACACTTGAATAAAGTTGAATAAAGTCTATGTGCCATTACTAATCAGCTGCAAAGAATAGTAACGAATGCAGCATACGTAAGGCAAAAACTTGTGAGGAGGTGGACGAATATGGACAAAAGATCAATCGTGTTCACCGTAGCTCAACTGGTAGAGCATTACCCGTGACAGGTAAAGGATGCAGTTATCATACCCGGTGAATGCCACACGGCTTTTTCTTTCGACATTTCGTCTACTAAGGCTAGGGACACACGGCGACAAAAAACAGCGCGATTTTCTGCAGCAAGCATACTCAACACACGAACGATAATTTTCCGTGCAGTTCCTGTCAGTTTTGATGAAAAATTTAATTTTCATCGTTAAAAAAAAGAGTTTGCAAGCTTTTCCTAGTAAACTCAGTACACAAACACTTATTTTCGGGGCGATTCCTTATTAGTCGGACGATAATAATTGGTCGCGCGTTTTTCTGACGCCGTGTGTATCTGGCCTAACATTTCAACTTATCTCTACGACTATATGTCAAATTATAGGGAGCCTGTACGGCTTAATTGACATCATAATTTGCTTTAAACAGGAGTTTTGTTTTAACTCTCGAAAGGCTTACCATCTCATCGGTTCAATAAGATATTTGTTAAATTATAGCGTCTGAAACTACATATGTACCTGGATTTTTTAGGTCCCGAAGTAGTAAAAGCGTAAAGTTTAAGAGATCCGCCCACTGACATGCTTCCGTCATTCATAAGGGTGAAATTAAGTCGCCAGAAAATGTGTTGGAAAATAGTCGCAAAAAGTTAAAACTATGTCAATAGCATGCAAAGCCAAAAATATTACATAGAAAAACAAAAAAATAAAACCAAAACGCGCCCCTAGTGGACGTGGCCATAGAAAATCAAAGAATTAATTCATGGGCTCACAAAATTTTAGTCACGTTTTTCAGGTGTGTTTTTTTTTTTTGGTACATGTTCGCAGGAGGCGGCAAAAATGTCATGCCCAGGGCTGCACTATACCTTAATTCGCCCCTGGCAACATTTAAGGTTCGGTCCAGCCGAGACCACGAATAGCAAAACGGGGAAACCTTTGTCGGACTGACTGCTTCAATTCTTTGTGTGCGGGTTTGCTGGTATGAAGGCCAAACTTGACAAGCATATTTGAGAAGAGGTCTAACGAAACTAATATAGAGGGCGCTTTGGTGACATGGATCAGAGAACTCTTGAGACCATCTCTTTACGACAACTAGAGCAGAGTTTGCGCGGCTTATGATGTTGTTAGTGTGAGGACGGGGAAGGTCAGTTCCTTGTCATAAACAACACCTAAATCACGCATTTCGGCTGTTGTTGGAACAGGGTCATCATTGGGTAGGTTTTTATAAGTTGGAGTGAACGTCTACGAGAGTAGGTTATTGCATTTTCTGACGTTGAGGTCTAAATAGTTCTTATTACACCTAACTGCAAATTTGCTTAGATCATTTTGCAAGTCCTGGAAATCAGAAGGCGCAGAAATAATTTTTGAGATTCGCATATCATCTGCGAAGACAGAGGTGTTGTAAGAATCAGGACCATGTTGATGTCGCTAACTGCAAGGATGGAGATGATTGGGCCGAGATGACTGCCTTGGGGGAAACCGGAAGATGTCTTTATTTGATCAGAAACTAAAGATATAAAGGGAACTCTGTACTGTCAATCGTCGAAGTATGATTTAATCTAATTAACGAAACTAGAGGGGAAACCGAGTTCTATAAGCTGAAGGATAATGATTGGGAAGGCTAAGTGATTGGGCTAATGATTGTTAAAGCCTTGCTGAAATCAGTGCCAATTGTGTCAACTTCCTTTCCATCTTACAATGCGCACAGGGTCCTTGAAACAAATTCAGCAAGATTGATAACGGTGGATTTGCCTTTAAGGAAACCGTGCGTTGATCTATGGAAATTATTGACTTGCCGTGACGAAGCATTTCTCGACACACGATATTTTTAAAAAGCTTGTTTTTGTGTGTTTTTTGTGCGTGGGGATTATAAAAGTGTCCTTCCATAGAAATTAGAAAATTGCTGAAGTAATCGACAGGCGAAATAAGGCAGTTAAAGGGGTGCTAAAACGTTCATGCATTTTTTGTGACCATCAGAGCCGGGTGAATAATCATCTTTAAGCCTAATGATTTTATCTGTTCCTGGAGCTGATCATATCCACAGAGATAAGAGTTGCCTTCGCATAGTTAACCATGAAGCTAAAGACAGGGGCTTTAATTGGTTCTAAAAAATGTGTGCAAAAAAGGTTGCATGGCTTGTGGGTCTGCGGGCGAATTATTAAAAAATTTTAAAATTGACGGGTAGCTATCTGATTTTCTTTTGGTATTGATTAATTGGTAGAAATGCTTTGAAACACAAATTATTTTGCATTCCATGCGGTGAAGAAAATTAGGCGCAAAGATTCGCAGATTTCGGAGAAGCGATTATATAAAAGTTGATAATTATGGTTTTCGATTTCGATTTCGGAATGCATTTTTGAAAATGTTTGCAAAACTTGTATCTTCTTCTAAATAGCCTGCCAAGGAGGCATTTGAAGCTAGTGCCATATTTCCGCTACACTTTTGAAAAACTATCACAAAAAATTTTCTGCGACTCTACGCGAATTTGTCTCGCACTCACACAGAATGTATTTTATAGTTGATATGTATTTTATATTATATAACCTGCAGATCACTACGGAATAGGCTTGGGCGTCAAAACCTTTTTTAGATTTTCCTATTTAAATATCACTAAAAGGCTGCGTAAGAAGTAAACTTTGCGTTAAAGTAATAAAAACAAGTGAGTAAGTGAAAAAGTTCGTCTGCGATAAACTTCTATATACCCGACCATAAATACCGTGTAAAAACAAATCTTATAATTTTTTTCCTCAATTCATATATATTTGTATAGGCTATGCCCTCAAAAGTGGGCCTAGGCTAAAAATTAAAATCAATTAATTGTAATTTCGTTAGAATCATGACAAAATGCGCTAAAACCGAAAAAAAAAGAAAACGCCCTATTTCTATATTTTTCCTATTGGAATCATGCTAAGACGCCAGCGTCATGAAGCAAACTATGCGAAAAAATGATTAAAAAATGTATGTAAGATGTAATGTAAGATGTAAGATGTAACGTAAGATTCCGTAAATATAGATATGAAATAATACATGAGTATTCACAACCACGATTTTTTTTTGGTCATCGAGGAACAGTCACTGAAACTTTTTTAATCTCAGGATAACTTATTCTTTTTCGCTATAAGTCAATCCTCTAGGACTTTTTATGATATTTCATTTTGACCGTGCTTGTCATTGTTTTCTTATGGGTTAAAAACTTTGAAACAGAAGTGCTTAATCTATTCATAAACAGAAAATCTAAGCTGATTCGAGAAAGCAAATTATTTTATGGTGTGATTTTCAAATCTAGGAAAGCTATGCAATAAATTGCAAGAAAACTTGAAATTATTCATAACAAAACACTAAGAATGATGCTCAACCTTCCCCGCCAATAGTTTACATAAAATATACGTTTGCAGGCTAATTTTGAACTGGTCTCCCAAAGAATATGAATCAGCCTACTGTTAGATAAAATAAATATTAAATTTATTTAAAAATTTGTTTTAACTGTGTATTAATTAAATTCACAGTTCATATTTTGTATTCAATTAAATGTATAAAAATATAAAAATATTTGTTGAATATATTATACTTATTTGTTTATTTAATCCCATATTTATTTGATCATTTATTTTAACTTATTTTTGCTTTGTATTAATTTTTATTTATTTTTAAAGAATTGTTTTTTTTTTTATTTATATGAGCAAGCTTAACTACATATATGTCATTGTTTTTTTTAATTTTTCCTTAAACCCTTTGTGAAAAAAGTGAACAAGTTAATTTTGCATAGGAATCCGATGAGAAAAAACATTCGGAAAATTGCGTATAGGACTGCAGGAGCATATACAGTGGTGGAAATTCGATTACGAACAACAATAGGTATTTCTTTTTATTTTTAACAAATTAGAAATATTTATTAAAAAATTTGGATAAACATTAAAGCATAATGATAAGCAAAAAAAAAAATAGTACAAAATTTGACTGCTGGAAATAAAATTTCAGGATGTAGAAGCCGAACTTTTTAAAATTATGAAAAATAAGTGGAAGCTCAATTATAAACACATGCAGCTTTTAAGGGTTATTCGTGATTTTGCTGACTTTTGTATTTTTTCAATTTCAGTCTTAATAATGAATGGGCCAAGCTCTTTTCTTTTCTGGTAAACTTACAAGAACATTTGGCATTGATATGGTAAGGCTTTTAAACTTTTAATGGCTAACTGCTGACGAAGCCTCTTTAAGTTCATCAACTTGGTAAAATTGTCTTCCATGTGGGTAAACGTCGCGTGAAAGAATATTTGACGAATTCTCAATGGAGTAAAGGCCTAAACTTCGCGCCAGCACCGTCATTACCAAATTTTCGGGAAGAAAATCTTCCGGCTACCCACTACTTAAAGATATAGCACCGGTATAGAAACAGGAGATAAAATTTAAATGTAAATAGGCGGTTTGGGCTTAAAAAGCTATTCCAGGGGCTTTGTTGCCAATCAGAGAAGCTGAGAATCTTAAAAGCCTTATCATATCCATTCCAAACCACCTTGCAGAACCGTTAGAAAATAGAGGGGTCCCATTCTTTTTTAAGGTTGACATTTTTTTTTAAAAAGAAAACTAAGCATATATTGAAAAACCTTTAAAAGCTGCATTAAAAAAAGTAAAAAAAAATTGCCGAAACAAACCTTAGTGCTTTACGTATCTCCAATCATTCTCATTGGTACTCTCATGTCGTTTATAATAACCGGCTATACCTACTTATACTCTTATGCCTTTACAAAGTAATTCGTTTAATAAACCGCCTTCCCATGACCGACCATAAAACTCATCCGCATTACATCATATCCAAAATATGATAAATGTCTGCTATTAATCAAAGTTGGTGATTGCCCGTTAAACATTCCCCAAGATCTCGTCAGAAAGAGATCAATGATCGATAGAGCTCCTTTCTCCACCCTTCAGCATGCAATATTCTCTGTTATGTTCAGATCTGATGTCATATGCTGAAACAGTAATCCCAAATATTTGGGCATAAACAGGGTTCTACTTACAAGGAAATTCGTCCGATTCGATTTCGTCCACAGATTAAATCCAATTTGTCGTATATCCAAGGTTTAATCCAAATTAAATTTCGGCACGTCCACTAATATTTTGTATCTGCAAGTTTAACAACTTTCCTTGATGTGTTGTGGAAAAAATTTCACTTTAATATCACAGCAGGGGCCACAGTAACGAAAAAGAAAAAAACTTTCATTCATACAATTCCATGCAGCATCTCATTTCATGTTAAATAATCTGCCATCAACACAATCAATTATATTTTCCAGTATTATGGATGTACTTTACACTCATTGCACTCGG
This sequence comes from Neoascia interrupta, assembly GCA_947623515.1. Lineage (NCBI taxonomy): Eukaryota > Metazoa > Arthropoda > Insecta > Diptera > Syrphidae > Neoascia > Neoascia interrupta. The sequence goes on from OX392463.1 coordinate 140,662,728, forward strand.
GTACCCGGGTGGCGGCGGCGCGGCTGCGGTATGTGAGTATCCTTTGTTTTGGCCGTGTGTAAACTAGTACAACGTCTGTACAAAGCGAGGAGTTGTAGCACCAGGTACTCGCGCGCGGACTACACCGTCAACGTAGTCGTCAACATAAACCAGTCCAAAGAGTTCACAGTATAGATATGAAATAAATTAAAAACCAGTACAACTTTCTACCAAGTGAAATGTATTAGCTCGGCTCAATGTTAAAATATCGGAATCGACCGAGACCGACAGCAACGACCGACCGACGACGATGGTGTCGACGCGAAATCGCAAATACGATGGGGCTCTCTCCAGACCGACCAAGCAACAGCGACTTGCTATTGCTACGTTAGCACTAGTTAATAGAAGAATCAGATACACATGGTAAGGCACACGAAATAGCGTACGATAGACACAGATACAAAATAGAGAAACCGCTGAACAAATGTGTAAACCGATATATTGGTAACAACGGTCGGCGATACAGTAATAAATTATCTCCACAAGAAGTAACTATCGTGCATTAGAGTAGGTTGTATATGGCTGCAAGAGATTCGAAAAGCACACGAGGAATAGACCAAGATCGACAAGAGCCACAAGACACCGCGGCGAAGTACTATCTACGACAAGAACCGCTGAGCAACTGAATTCGAATCTCTGGTAAGTGGTGATCTTGAGCCAGAGGCAGTGGCATAGCCAGGCCAGAGCAATGTGATTCAAGCTAAACCTGTCAGCCAGCCAGCTACCTAGTTGAACACGCCTGAGCTTTGCCAAAGAAGAACACAAAAAAAAAAAATCACATCCGAATCTGAATCCAGTGGGCAATGCTAAAAATGCCACCAGCACCAACTATAGGCACACATGGTTCGGTTGGGTAGTAAAGTGTGCTTACCTTGAAGCCGAGGAAATGGCCCGTAACGCATGGTTTTGAGGTAGGCCAGGTGAGAGGCTTGAAACACGGAAAACTAAGAATATCAACCTGATGATAAAGCTGAATGTAGATATTAAAAAAAAAAATTAGATGGATTGTCATTTCTGGTGAAACACATACTGACGCGTTTGTCTAATGACTTTTTTTTATCGATTCATCTATGCATGGTTTCGATATGCGATTTATATTCAGAATTAGTATTCATCGAAAGCCGCAGCTGTCTCGTATTCTTATTTTCGAAACTGAGAATAAATTAAATTTTGTCGAGAGACCCGAATTTTTAATCGCATTCAAACTTTCTTTAGGAAGAATTTACTCGCTGTTGTTGAAATTTGTTAATAGAAACAAAGATGTAAAAGTGTGTAACATTTATGAGACCGAGAAATAAGTGTACTAACACACATTTTCTAAATTCTTAAGAGACGCACAAACAATATAATTTTCCGCATTGAAACTTTCTTCTAGGATCAAAACCGATCAGAAAGTGATTTATCAAAGCACGACGATATGATGAAACAGCAGAAATTCCCATCCCCGTCAGAACTAAGAAACGAACAAACATTTTACCAATTCCCAGAGGCTTATCTTGTTGATCTGCCCACAGCTAATAGAGAGCATTTAACTTTTGCTTTTATATTTTTTTTACTTTATGTGGCGTTGCAGTCTGGGGTGGACCTCGGCCTCAGCCAATAAGCTTCGCCAGCAAGCTCTATCTTAATCAAGTCGTCTCAGTTTTGCACTCGAAGTTGAGTCTCGGTGATTCCCTATTGCCCTGTCCCTGCGGGGTGAACTTAAAAATGCTCAGGGCCAGAGCGTCCGTGTCCATCCGTTCTAGACGACCCAGCCATAGCAGTCGTTGAATTCTGGCTGGGTCAGAGTGTACAGCCAGTACAGTTATATCTCCTCCACTCTTCGTCTATGCAGTTCCGGCCAAAAATTAAACAAACACACCAGGAGGGTATTTTGATTGGACACTTCAGTTGTTCTAATGTGATCTAACTTTAGTTACTTGTATGTGAAGAAATCAACACACACAGCATACATTGTTGAAAAATTGGCCCTGGTTCACCTTGAACTGTTCCGCCACTCTATTTATTTTTTTATTTTTTAAGTTGCTCTATAAAGAGCAATGGAAATCACCATATGTGTTGGCGGTCAAACAGCACTTAAAGCCCCGGACTCCAACCTCGTGTGCGCATCGATGCGCCAAGGACTGCCTAATATTCTGATTAGGCTGCCTCGAAGTCACAATTTTAAGAGTAAGGACCTTGATGAACAACCTGGACTCAAGGGCCTATTACCCAAATTTGTGTGCCATGAAAGCGGACTTAAACGGCTCTACAGATCGGCCAGCAGCGCAGTTAATCTTCAACGTTGCCCGAACAACTGTAGACAAGCGACTGAACTACAACCGAGACAAATCAGTGGGTTGGAATATCTCCAATCTCGTGTTGTACCAATCCTGGAGATGCTGTTAAGCAGCATCATCAAATCTGGTGACTAACCAGAAGGCCTCCATCGTCGCTCGATTCCTTTCGATCCGCGTTAGGATTTTCCAAGTTCGGCAAAGTAGCTCGACGTGAAACTTTGACCGGCTTAAATAGCTCTTTAGCCGCAACCATAATAATTCTATATAAGTTGGATTAATCTACAAGTTTTGCCAAACGCTTACGTTGCCCATAATAGATTTATGTACACGATTCCGAAATCGTATGATGTGTGAAATTAGGCTAGGCATATAAAATGAAATTTGTATGCCTAGCCTAACCTCGACTCGAACCTCTCACTTGAGTGGGACTAGCTTAAGAGAGTAAAAGTTAACGGAGACCTAACGAAATCGAGCAAAAGCCTAATGTGACGTTTATGAAAGCTGACTCAAGCTCAACTAAGTCGATTAGGCCTTTAGGCGTCTAGGTAAAGTTAGTTTTAAGATTTTTATTTATTATAAAGCAAAACAAAAAAAGAACACGAGAATAAACAAAAAAAAACAACAAAAAATATTAAAAAAACCAAAGGGCTAGGTTCCCTTTTTTTATTTATTAGTTGATTTTCTATTTTTTTATTTATTAGCTTAGAGTGAACCTTAAGTTATGTTAAAATAATTTTTATGAGAAATAAAATAGTTTTTATGTGAGCTTGTTTTAGCCTGAATAAAAAGCATAAAAAAACTGAATCTGAAAAAAACTAAAGTGTGTACCTAACGTAGTTCAGTAAATTTAAGACATTTCCCTGGACATTTGGAATAACAAGCTGAAAATCGGTGGAAATGTCGAGGATGATGTCCTTATCAAAATCCCGAAAGTCCCAAAAAATTATTGGGTAAATCCGCCATCTTGAAAAAACATCCGCCATCTTGAATTTTTCCAGTTTTCCGTATAGCACCCAAACGGACATTCCGATTACGTTCATTTTTGCATCTAATAGTGTCCTTATGAATTTAGGACGTACAAAAAAAAAAGTCCGTAGACCTCCCCTAGCGGGCGTCGCATCGATTTCAATAGTCATTTTTCGTTCGAAATCCAAAAAATTTTACTTAATATTTTATGTAGAAAATACTTAGTTCTATATTTTGTTCACAGAAGGTTTTTGGCCACGCCCCTATTTGGAGTCATAATTTAAGAAAAACCTTTTTTTGTCAGAAAAACATAGATTTCGACTGCTCTTACGGTTAAGTTAGAGAAAAAGAAAAACCCGTGCCTCTAGTATAGACTTGTTGCTAAAAATCCTCAAGTTTGCTTGCTTGACCTTTTATAAAATTATTGAAATTTTCCAATGGTTCTCCTGTAGATCAGTGCAGGGGTAAGAGCATACCAGAAAACGCACTTACCCCAGACGCTATTTGTTCACTGTCCCTCATCGTACAGATTCGAGGGAACAAGTGCATAGGTACCATGGCAAAAAACTGTTAATTTGCAAAATCGAATAGGAATCCTTAAAAAACAGTATTTGAATAATGCAAATGGAAGAACAAAATGTGAAGCTCCACCAACTTTTCACACGACCAAAAACGAAGCGGTTTACAAATTGTTAGAATTAGCAACATTTTATCTCTATAAAACCTTAATAAGATGCGTTTTGGTACCATCCTAAAAATATATCTATTTCATTTTTGAAACAACACTTTTTAATGTACCAAACTTTTTCTTTAACCTTTTATATAACTTTATAACTTCTTAATATACTTTTATCGGAGCCATCCTTTAATATTTCAGGCACAAATGTTAAAAAAATCAATAGCTAAATTAAATTAATTAAAAAATTAATAAAAATTAATATATAGCTCATCTCTACAGATACTGTCATATGGGCTTGAAATCGATAAAATGTTGTTGGGCATCGATTTGAAATTCCTGGGCTATGTGAATATTTGATCGATAGTGGACCTTCCTGGCCTAAGTTCAACTGATATGCCGATCGCAGAGTACATGCCGCTGTAGTTGGTAAAATTCAGAGAGCCTACTTTCTCTCTGAATTTTACCAACTACCAACTCTGAGGATCGGACAAATAGTGCTGGTGGAGAGCTGGTCCATGCTCCTAACGCGATCGTCGCCAGCTGATTATCCAGTAAAGATATCTTAACCATTCTTTATTATTTGGCGCTCAAATATAAAATATGTGCTTCATAAAGCCAAGCCTCTTACATTTTCTTTCGTTTCGACATTCACAACAATTTCAACCGTTATTGACAAAGCCAACACATTTAAGACGTCTTTCTCAAGTGGGTGGATGAATGTGCTGTGCATTGCCTAGCTGCACAGGGCACACACTCTGTGAGATCACAAGCACCACAGCACACTTTGGCTGCGCAACTCGGCTATGCAAATTGTTTTAAGAAACATCTTCCTTTCTGCATGACCTTTTTTAAAGAAGCCACTCAAAGCCAGAAGCAAACCTCAAGTGTGCGAACAAATTCATTTAGCTTTTCATCACACAAGAAAGACACTCTGTCAAGACAAAGAACAAGATTGATTGCGATCAGGTCTAGAATTCACACTGCCACAAGTATGAGAAGGAAAGGCACAAACCATCGGCCCTCCTCTGTAATTATGTATTTTTTCCACGACAAGACTATGTCATAGAGATGTTAATGTTCGGAATTAAAAAGCGCTTAACCCAGCACAACCTGTCTGCAACTATCTAATGCAAGCGATAAACGCTTCAGAATGGGAACACTTTGAGGGCCTGGCCAGGTAGGCTGCCTATCGTTAGTAATGGCAATTACCCTGGCGCGAAGAGGAGTCAAAACATGAAACTTGTTCTTCAATAACGTATGAAAATAAAACAATAAACAAGCTGCAATTAATCGATCGGAGAGGCAAACTCTCCAGATGGCATGTGGTGCAGCAAAGAATAGAAGTATTGAGAACCAATTGACGACAAGAATGTGGATTGGGTGAGTGTGTTCCATCTTTTAGATCAAGAGCTTCAAGGCCACCGCTCATGCCAGCTATAAAGCAGAGGCGAACTTGTTATATCACTTAAATGGTTCTATTCGGACGAATTACTACAAAGTCTATCTGCGGCTGAATTAAGTGAACCAATATATCTGATATGTGCTTCTGATTAAAGTGTGTTGTACAAAACAGGATTGAAGTGGAGCCTACTCAGTAACTTGTTCTGTTTCTGGCTGCACATTTGTCTCTGTCAAATACAGGAACTTTTGTATATCTTGATAAATTTTGTTATTTTCTCCCTGTGACACCGTGAAAGAACATTACTTAAATGCTATAAAGTACCTCCCACAAATCATACCAGAATCGCGATCGAAATCTGTTCCGCCTGAACTGAAAATTCCTGAAGCAGTCAAATGGCGGTATCCCTCAATGCATATATTTCTTTCTAGAGCATAAAATGCAATTTAGAGCTATTATAGTTAAATTAATTCAGGCGATTCGTGTTGCATACACAGAGTGGGTTCACGGTACACACAGGTGCATCCATCTTACATAACCAGTATTGGATTGCTTTTCATTCACTTGTTCTTTCCCAGAATGTGGCTCAGAAATGCATCAAACTAGTTTACGCGCTCCAATAGCAATTTCTTCATAATAATTCTTTTAACTCGGTAAATCGTGGTGCGCGAGAAACTTTTGTTACGGTGCTGCACATGCGCTGTGGGCGATTACCTCAACCTGAATTGTTTTTTTTTCCTAGCAGGTATGACGCACTAGACAGCATAGACTTCCAACACATGGGTGTATGGTCAACAATAATTTTATGTATTAATATGTTTTTTTTTATGGCATGCATACATAACAAAATAACTGTTTACTGGCGGGATACGACATAACCGAAGTGTAATTGAACATGCCGATGGACTAGGGTAACGAACTTCACAATGAATTAAAGTTTCGAGCTCTGGAACTCCCATTTTGGCAGTTTTCCAATTTTCTATTATTACTTATCAAGTATTCTACGCTTATGTGGGTTTTCTTTACTTTTTGTGGCGCTGCAGTCCAGTGTAGACCTGGGCGTTTGCAACAAGCTTCGCCAACTAGCTCTGGCCCTAGCTAGCTCGCCTCGGGCTGCTTACTAAAGTATTTCAAAATAGCAAGTAGGTATGCAAGGATTACCGTTTTTAGTTGCCAGAAACAGGCCTGCAATGTCAACTGCGATTCTTTCAAATAGGACCAAATATTTATCCATAGTTTTAACTTTGGTCACTTTATACTGGCTGTGCACGTAATTCACTTCCGACATTATATCCCACTATCCACACGTCCAAATTTGAAATCCCTGTTTAACCTAAATTCGGGATTGTTTTTATTCAGAGCTCCTCTAGGGGATACTCACCAGATATGGTAGGTACCGGTATGTTGCTAAATCAGCAACAATCGAACAATCCAGAAGCGTCTGTGTCAAAACGAGCAGCTTCCTGGTCGGCGACTGTTATCCAGGCTAGTAACGGCTGAATATTTAACTCTGCTTGTAATATCATTAGTTTTCTCCGTAAAGGCATAACACTTGCGAAGATAAGCTTTGGTGTTTCAAGGGCTTTCATGTTTCATACTGGCAATATTTGTGTTGGATGGGTAACTCTTTTCCTCATTTAACCTTAATTCGCTCCGCTTGCTATGTGCTATCCTTGTATATGGAAAAGGATTCCATATAAGGGTATAAGGGTGGTTAAATTTTAAGGGCCGATATTGATTTTTAATAAAACACAAATTATTTAGGAAATTATTGTAATTTCTTTTTATTGTGATAATATTGGTATGGTTCAATTATGTATGGAACAAAATATCGGCCAATGACGCTGGCATAATTGAGGTTCTATGCCGTTAATGTGCTGAATTATCTCATCCTTTTGCTCTTGAATTGTAGCTGGCTTATCGACGTAAACCTTTTCTTTCAAAAAATCCGAAAGAAAAAAGTCCAACGGTGTCAAAACACATGGCGTTGGCGGCCAATTGCTTGCCTCATCACTGAAGACAATTTTCTTCGAAAACTGATCTTCCATTTCTGACCATTGATGACGCGACGCACGCTTTAAATTGTCAAGAAGCTTTAGTTCTTCAGTCACCTTGTAAGTGTGTAAATGCGAGTCTTTGTTCATCAGCGACGAGCGTGAGAGGTGCAATTGTTGGGCACGACGACGAGTTGAGGTGGACGGCTCTTCAGCCACACTATAGCGAACAGCAGCAATATTTTCTGCAGTACGAGCTGTACGAGCATGTACTGGTGTTATCACATCTCCTACAGACCCGTTTTGCTCAAATTTTTGCACGATTTTTCCGATTGTACCCACATTTGAACGATTAAATTGACCAAAAAAATAACGAACTGCACGATATGCATTTTGATTTGAACGCCCATTTTCATAATAAGCCTGAATAACTTTAACACGTTGCTCGATTGTGCATCTTTCCATGGTTCAAATCGAGTAAGTCTGAAATTGAGAAATGTCAAATGAAATGCAGAAAAAATATTGACGTCTAGGTGTGGTTCACATTCAACATCGGCCCTTAAAATTTAACCACCCTTTACCACCCTTTACAAGGGTGCTATGAATTTTATCGGTAGTCATAACTCATTGATCGCGTTTATAATAAAAAGAAAAACTGTCAGTGACTTTGATGCTAGATGGCACTCGGATTGCATAAAGTACGTTTTTCTGATGTCTTCTTCTCATGTGGACTATAAAAAAAGATATATCTATCAAACACTTGACTTCTGACCGTGATTGAAAGAAGTTTGGTGGGTGAGAAACAGTACACTTGCGCAGGCATATGTGCTTATTCCGGCATACTTTTCTTTGTCAATTTGGAAAAGCTGATAATCGATAACCGCGTTTATTATGATCCATCACTTCAGAACAAAACCTCGCGCCTAAAAGAAAAGAAAAAGAAGAAGAAGAAACGAAGAAGCTTTATTATTCACAAATCATTAATAACTTATAGTAACGATAATTTATTCATCGACGGATGATAAAACAATTTTACGTTTGATAGCTTTTCAACTTTAGGCAGATGTTTTGACAGATATAGGTCTTTACATAATTGCGAATTTTGCCGCCAGGTAGGTACCAGCACTCAACTCTAACAAAAAGCATATGAGTTCGAAGTTCGCTGGATGTGAATCAATATTCATTCTTTCATTGGGGTCGTCAGACTTGTTAGGTTCTCTTTTGCTATGGTACAACCTGAATCTGATACAAGCACCCTTGACAGCCGTATGTCTCTAAGTGTGTTACACGGAATACCTAAGTTGAATTAAATTTTATTTTAGTCGTAGAAAATGAAAATCAATTGAAAATGAAACATTATTTCCATATCAAATATCAATAGAAAAATGTATTTAAGTTAGCAAGTCAAGTTGTTGATTATATCTTGTGCACAAACCACATTCTATTCATACATTAACCTTAGCAGAAATTAACCTTAAAATAACATAGAATCATAGAATACACGCCATATGCACACGCTAAATATTATTTTAGGACATGTCCCAATTGGGTCTTGTACTAGCTGAAATTGGTATAATGCTCTCGCTGCAATAAGGCTTGTGACTATGCTGCACCTTAGGTTTGTTAAAAATATTTTAATAAGTAGATAGGTTCCATAAAACAACGGAGACTTTTAAGTCTAAAGACGCGTTGTCACAAGGAACAGGGAGAGAAACAGAAACAAAATTTATACTCTAGCAACGCAAAAAGTATGGGACATACATTTCTGTTCCTGTTTTACGTTGCTTGTGACAGGACAATGCGGCTTAAGCTAAAGTCTTAAAGTAATGTGAATGTGAGCCAATAATGAGAATCGACCGCAAAGTTTCCTTAGAAATGAAAACTTAGTGGAAGACGTGACCCTGTGGTGGCACGTTGGCAGAGTTCTTTTTTGCCAAAGATGAAAACGAATTGATGGGTATTTTCGGTCCGCTGTAATTGTTTACTTAAAACAGCTCTTAAGACGGCTTAAGTGCTTTCAGATGTCGTAAAGCCCCTAATAACACGAAATTTTAATCGTTATATGAGGCAACATGCGTCCCCGACGTTGCATGCAAAAAATGTTGGGATCATATGTGCACACGTAGTAAATTTTGTCCCTTGTGGCTGTGCACGATGTATAAGACCGCATGTGCCGCATTTGAAAAATTCATAAAAATAAAACAAATGGACGAAAAAAGTTTTCAATCCTCTTGAAGAGATAATAATTTACCAATTTACGTACATTAGGCACCTATGTAAATCTCAAGCTTGAAGTTGGCATGCTATAGGTAAGTGGAATCGGTAAGTACATAAGTAAATACAACAAAAGGAAATAAGGCTTCACATTTTAAGGGGGGGCAGAGCCAAAAAAATATACATGATATTATGTAACAGCTTCATTTCCTCTTAAAAAAGCACAAAATCTAACTTAATTTACACTCAATCTAAATTCCTTCGATTGATCTCGAATAGAATAATTAAAGTTTCGTTAACGCCCTCCCCCGACAACTTATTACTTAGCTCCGTAATTTAATAGTAAATTGAACGCCAGCAAGCAGACAGCACTTTATAAATTGTATCTCACGCTTTTAGTGTGCATCGTGTCGTCGAGAGACTTCAAACAATTCCGCTTTTGTATCTTTAACGCTGGGTCCCCCATTAAAGAGGGTGAGCAACAATTAGGAGCGGTTTCAAACATCAAAAAGGCGACAAAAAAAAGGTTTTCCTAATCCTCATGGCACCATTACAAAAAAAAAAAATGACGTTACACAAGTATGCAGGCATTGAAGACAACAAAAACGGGAGCTTCCTCGGACGATTGAAATTTTATTATCTCACATAATTGCTGGAGACTTTGATTCTGTCTCGCGTTGTTGGAAAAACGAGCGCGTCAAGTCGTTAGGGACCATGACCTTTGACATTCGATATGATATTTTGGGTGGCTTATGGATGGTGCTATAGAAAACCTACTTCGGGATAAATCGCCGAGAGCGTGACAGTGTGACTACCTACAATAAAGCCATCAATCACTGACACATAGCTACCTAAGCCCACTTGAGGATTGAGTTCATTCGGTTTTTGTCGAAATCCCCAGTATGAAAGCCAAATATGCGGGAATATTATTGAAAACTGTGCGAGTGTATTTCAGATACACGCGCTATTGATTCGGGATGAGAGTGAATGGCTTGGATGTGGGTCTCGGGTCAAAAGATCAGATTGTCAAAGCAAGACATGATTTCTGGGCTCACAATTAATGGAGAATGTTGAAAATGTACAAATTACTACCATATTTAGGACGCGAATACATTTGCTGTGTGAGAGAATGTCCTTGCGCGCGCCCCTTCCGGGTTCCGGAGCATTGAACAGAGAGTATGAAGCATTTGGCATTCTTCATTATTTCACACACACACACAATCTAGTTAGATTTATTTTGAGTAAATATTCGCACATCCTGCAATAAAGAATATTTTTCATTGGAATTTTGCGAACCAAGCGCTCCGCTCCGACAGCGGATAGGATTGATAAATCAATAAAGGATTGAAAATTTTGTTTATTTTGTTTTTCTGGCCTCAATAGCCTTGGGTGCCATATACTAGGTTACGTAATATTTATTATTGTCTCTATTGTTTTTATGAATCTCACTTTTAAAGATGCCAAGAAATTGATAAAAAAAATAGACGTTGTTCTTATCTCACACCAACCCTTTGTGTTATTGTCCGGAATCGAGCAACTCTTCTGGTGCCAACTAAGAACAGAAGGTCTATTTCATCTGATTATTATACATTGGCAGATGCATTGAACCTTGTTGGGCTAAAAGTTAATTTGTGTAAATGTAATAAATGTTTAACCCAATCAAGGTTGATTCTCTAATAACCTCTTCCACTAGCAACGCAACTATTTTGTCGTCAGGTCTGCTCCGGGTACATTACGTCTTGTTACAGCGTTTACACGAGCTACATTTGTCGCCCAAGATTTATTTGTCACCACTTACCCCTATCACAAGACTGTCTCTAAGAAGTATGAGGGTTTTTTAAATCATGAAATACATTGGAGCTGCTGATTTTCTACCCACAGGAAAATCGGTAAGGACTTCACCATTATAGTTTTTTTTTATTGTTTTGATAGAAGATGTCATCTCACCCTTCGGGCATCTCATTTTGGCTTGGGACCGCTGCTTATCCATAATAAGGATATGGAAAGATCTTTAAGTTCAGTGCTTTACGTCTCTTTTGCCAAAAAACGATTAAATAAAACCCATTAAACCACAATTTATATACTAACGTTCACAAATTTCGCTGAGGACTAAACCTTAGGAAAAGGATCACTATTGCTGATTACTGATATGTTTCAATACTTCTTGCTGGCGTACGTACAAGTTAGAACAAGTGTTAATACCTATTTTATTTGTGGTTATCATTGTGAGTATTTAAAAGGCAGACGAATAGTCCGCCAAGAACATTTCCGTCACTATACGATCCACTAACCTTGCCAACAATAGAACGTCTATATGTGTGGTGCATGCATTATACTTTTCTTCATCATACTTTTAGCGATTGCAATTTATTCAAGAAAGACCCACGATAATAATAATTGATGTTAAACTATAGAGCTCGCCCTCCCTTGTTGGTCTTGAGGAGTTTGTCAAGAGTTTGCCTTTGGTCTTTCTTTTCAGAGCTTCACTTGCAAATTGATCGCAGCATTCTTGTTTTGTGCATGTATGTAGGCACTTCCTTTTGTATGCGACCAGAAGCTAAATATGCTAAAGACGAACATATTAACAAACCCAAAGTGCACTAGAGACCTAATAACGTTGTTGTTGGGATCCACGTTCGACACAGTGTACTAGTGGCACAGGAAGTCGTCGAAGAGAGACTGAATTGACCACCGGATATTCACATTCCATTTAAATCTACCGCCACGCACAGTGACAATGTTCAATGAATGATCTTTTTACTCGTCTTCCTGTTGTGTTGAAGTAGCTCATTGGTTATGGATATGGTTGAAAGAAAATATATTTTTCTTTAATGATTAATTAATCGACTTTTTTCTAACTGTCAGCACGACTATTACCTTATCGGCACAAGAGCGTGGTAAATTGTTATTAATTTTCTACATGAAAATAATTCTACCATAATGTTGGCCTAAAATATTTTTTTTTGGTTCTCTTACTCATATAGTTCCTACAGCTACCACAATTATGTAGCGTAGGAGAACCCGGGGTATAATAAGTCCCTTATTTGGGGGTATGTCGGTAAAGCCATAAGCAAGGGTTATGGCTTTACCGAGAAAAGGCCAACCAGGAAGCCGCTTATTTACAGATGCTCCTTATAACAGATGCTCCTGGGTTTTTCGATGGTTGCTAAATTTAAAATAAATGTAGCACAATGGACACCCATGCTTTCCAAATATGCCTATTAAAATTGCCCTTAAACTATGAGGTAGAAGTAAACTTAAGATATTTTTTTCAAGCAATATTTAGGTACTTAGTTATAATGTTCAACGATAAAAACTAAAAATCTTTCGACATTTCTTCCGCTAGTATTTCAACTCCGCTCTATGACTAAATATCAGAATAGTATTCTAAGAGTTCTCAGTCTAAGAGCTGATGAACACTTTTTTACCGATTTCAAAAGCTTTCTAAACTGCATAAATTTGTTGTCCTAAGTGAGAAGAGCATGAAAAACGTGAGAGTGAAATAACATTCTGCCGTCTGATACCCGGACCCTCTGGGAGATGCACCGACCTAAAGTTGCACAAAAAAGGAAGCAAATTTACCCCTAGTTACATAGCGATTGCAAGGCACACAAAATAAAATCATATGACTAGACCTGTCGTAGTGGGCGTGGGCTTAATTTTGAAAATAATTTTTCAAATGAGTTTACATGGTTTTGGGCCATGCCCACATTTGGAGGCACAATTTAAAGAAAACTTTATTTTTTCGAAAAACGTTAATTTTAAGCCTTATTAAGAAAAAGTCCTCGATTAGTATATTCGTCATTGCCGTCTTGTTGGAAACTTCAGAGCCCCAAGAATATTTTTCATCCTTTGAAATAGCCTTTCAGCTTTTTCCGTTCATTATAACTTTTAAGGCTTTGGCGGTTTTTAGACATAATTTTAAAGGTTTTGGGTTTATTAATTAACGCGGTATATCCCAAAACCTTTAAAATTATTTTCCGTTCATTGTTGTAAAAAATAAATTAACTTGATTTAGCTGAAGGCTATAGCTCCTCCACACCTGATGACAGTTCCAGGTGCCATCAACACTTCCTGGGTGTAAGACGCTAAATTCTCTCTCGTATATTAATGAATGAAAAATCAATAAACAAATACATAATTTAAAAGTCAGAAAATGTAAACATTTTTTTGCCTTTTAAAAAAACGTAAATATTTTATCATATTCTTTTCTTATAAGTCTAATAACAATGCATTCCATATACAGTGTTGGAGAAAACTAAAGAAACTTTATGCCAGATGCAGAGCTGATGGGTCAAAACTGCTTAAAAATAAAAAATATTTTTTTTTTTTCTGAATTAATAAATTTATATTTTTCAAAAACTAAACAAAGAAAACAAAACCATTTCCTTTGAAAATAAAATAAAATCAAAATAAAATAAAAACACATTTATTTACAACACATAAAAATTATAATAAAATAATAACACTCACATGTCGATTTTAAGCTCGCCAATACTAAAGAAACCCCGTGTAAATTAGTATTTTTACATTTTCCGTTGTAAGTCAAATAATTAGTTACAAAATCCCGGTTTTTTATTAGAACCGATCATTTTCTAAGCGTAGGCTCAATTTTTCAAGTCTCATGGACTCACAATGAAAACTCGTCCTTATTTTTGCATTTGACAGACCTTTTTTATCTATAATTTACCGTGGTATTTAAATCGAGGGACTACGTTAACAGTCTCTTCAATCTCTTCAACTTTTTTCCCGACCTTACCCGACCGGGGGTATATTAATTTTAATGCATAGTTTATAACACAGTGAAATAATCATCGTAGACCCTTACGACCTTTTAGAGATAATAATTGAGACCGACAGGTGAATCGATTAAGCCATGTTCATCTGTATGTGTGAAGGTTTTAGGTCTTCAAAATCAAGCTTGAGAGATAAGACTTGATACACGGCTTGGTTCTTCCGTTGCACAGACAAAGTGTGAAAATTGGTTAAATCCGTCAACGGCCACGTCCACTACTGGCTTCAATGCGAGACGACCTCTATTTCTTTGCACATTTTCTTTCAAAATACCCTTTGGTCAAGTTAGGCAAGGCAGAGGAACTTCAATTTTGGCACTGAGAAATATTGGCCCAATATCTTTAACAAGGCAAAAATGGACCGCCCACAATATCGGCAATGTGCCCGCTTTTAACATGTTAGATCTTTAAAAAGCCGATTTCTTAGAAATTTCACTACAAATCGAAAAAAATTATAAAACGATATTACTTTTTGCTAAGTTTGTTACATACAAAGTTGAGCTCCGCCCACTTTTAAGGGGCCTTTTTTAGGAAAAAAACGGGTTCTTCTGAAATAATTTTCGCTTTTACCGTATTTTCTCATGATTCTAGCGAAATCACAATTAATTGATTTTAACTTTTAGCCCAAGCCCACTTTTGAGGTGTTTTTCCAACACGGTATGTCCCGTAAAATTTATGTTTTTCTTTTATAATAAAATAATCTATTTATATGATATAGGTACTAAATATTTCCGGGTGAAAAATGTCTAACAGACGTACATCGTGAAAATCGGTTGTGCAGATTGCCGTACAGAAGAGAGAGAGAGAGCAGGCTGGCTATATGTATGAGTGCAAGTTTTTTTTTTCGTGGGTAGGTAAAAACCTTCATAGGCACTATGAGAATCGAACGCGCGTGCTCATAGTAGTGTGAGATTCTTACTCACTAAAAAACCTCCCAATCTTTGTAAGACTACGACTAAGTTTCCTTAACAAGTAGTTCAAGCTTCTGTATAGTAATCGCGTTTGGCAGGCTACCTTCCAACGAAAGCACCTGCAATACCGTCATTATGTGCGGTTTCCTCTTACGACGCTAGATCCAACGGTCTTGTTCGTTGTAGTCGGCGTGCAAGATTTGTCTGATCCAGAGTTCAAGTTTGCGAGCAAAGTTTCTTACTTCGTCGGTCACGGTTGCGATGCCTAGATCTCGATGTAAATCGCTATTTCTTATATACCATGGAGCATTTACGGTTGCTCTTATTGTCTTATTCTAAAAAGTTTCTAAAATAGATATGTTGCTTGGTTTGGTACAACCCCAAAGTTGTATACCGTACGTCCAAGATGGTTTTAGCACTTGCTTATACAATAGCAGTTTGTTATATACGCTTAGTTTCGAATAACGTCCGACAAGCCAATTCAGTTCTCGTAGCTTGATTTCAAGTTCATCGCGTTTCTTTTTAACGTGTGGCTTCCACTTAAGTTTTGCGTCTAGGGCCATGCCTAAATACTTCGCCTCGTTTGCGTACGGAATTTGTACCGAGTTTATAAATAGAGGTAAGTTGATTACCCTTTTACCCTTCATTTAGTAGGATTCGCCAGGCCTTTGTCCATTCGCATATTTTTTTCAAAGCGCGTTGGAGTTTTCCCGTTGATAGTTCGACTGTCTTATCCGTAGCCGTCATAGCCGTGTCGTCAGCGAACGTGGTTACAGTCGTTGTCTCTACTTGAGGTACATCTCTTGTAAAGAGTAAAAACAGTCTTGGACCGAGGACGCTACCTTGTGGAACGCCGGCTTGTATTTCTTTGAATTCTGAGTATTCGCTCCCGTATCTCACTCGAAATAGTCTGTTGTCAAGATAAGACTCTAAGAGTTTATACATTTTTTCCGGCAAAACTTTCCGTAGCTTATATTTTAGGCCTTCGTGCCAAACTTTATCAAAGGCTTGGGATACGTCAAGAAAAGCGGTAGAACATATCATTTTCGCTTCTAAGGCTTTCTAAAATTTCATTAGTTATGCGATAGACCTGGTCAATTGTTGAATGTTTGACCCTAAAGCCGAATTGGTGATCCGGAATCAATCGTCTTTCTTCAATTATTGGTTGCAGTCGTTTGAGCACAAGTTTCTCTAAGACTTTAGATATAATCGCCAGAAGCGAAATCGGTCTATATGATTTTTTGTCGTTCGGGCATTTCCCTGGTTTCGGAACCATTATTACCTCTGCGACTTTCCATTGCCGTGGAACGTATGAAATTCTCATTGATGCGTTTATGATGTAGAGAAGCTTGACTAACGCTCTTTTCGGCAGCTCCTTCAAAATTTCCACAGTAATTAGGTCGTAGCCTGGAGCTTTGTTATTCTTCAAATTTCGGATTGTTTGACGAAGTTCAGACAGTGTCACGGTTTTCATTCGATAATTGTCTAGTTCCGCATTGCGATACAGATCGTCAACCAACGGCTCCCCGTCAAACGGTTTGAATGTTTCTTCTAGATGTTCTGCAAATACATCTGCTTTCTCTTTGTCGCCTTTTACCCATTCACCGTTATCTTTTCTTATTGGCGCCGAGTGTACTATGGGCTTTTTAATGGACTGCACGGCTTTCCAAAGTGAATAGTTTGACCCTCTATCGGCAGTCAAGTTTTCAAGGTAGTTGGTAGTCTCGCGACTTTTAAAATCTTAAAGTAAGTGCTTTAATTTGTTAGATAGCCCATTCAGAATGGTTTTATCAGGAGGAGCTCAAGACAAATGCCACCTCTTTCGAGCCTTTCTCTTTTCGGGTATGAGCTCTTCAATTTTGCGCGGGTAAATTGATCCGCTTTTCCTTACTCCAGTCTTCCGGAAAGAAGTATTGTTCCAAGCAGCGTCTTGAATAGTTCTAACGAGTTTATCGACTTCGTCTTCTATTTCTAAAGGGGTTGTAAGTGGTACATGTAGAGATACATTTTCTATACAGTATTTCCTAAAGCCATCCCAGTCGGTGTTGTTATTCGTTAGCCTAGGCACTCTCTCATTTTTTGCTAGACCTCCGCCGATTTTCAAAACGACTGCCGAGTGATCCGAACAGAGATCATAGC
Organism: Neoascia interrupta; assembly: GCA_947623515.1. NCBI lineage: Eukaryota > Metazoa > Arthropoda > Insecta > Diptera > Syrphidae > Neoascia > Neoascia interrupta. The sequence goes on from OX392463.1 coordinate 140,680,141, forward strand.
CTTCTTCTACATTTGTGAGGTGGCGGGGAACCCCTTTTGCGATAAAGAAGTCGACAAGGTCAGGTACTTTGTTTCTGTCGGTTGGCCAATACGTTGGCTTTCCCGTCGAAAGGAAAACCACGCCACGTTTCATGCTAGCTTTGAAGAGTACTCTACCTCTTGTTGAATTGCACCGTGATCCCCAAAAGGCGTTTTTCGCATTAAAGTCCCCGCCGATGATAAAATTTGACCCAAGTAAGTCAAAGAGGGGAGTAAGATCGTCGTCCGCTAGCCTATACTGTGGAGGAAAATAACTCGAGGCAATATTATAATCTAGGTGACCTATTTTTACCGATACTGAAGTTATTTGCATAGAGTCAAGCTCAATTTCTTCGTTTTTGTAAAGCTTAATGCAGTCTTTGATGTAGAGAGAGGATCCGCCTCTCGAATTTTCTGATGGATGATGCGCGTGGTAGTCGATGTAACCTCTAATTTTGGGTCCGGATCCCTTCTTAAAGTGTGTTTCCGAAATCAGGCATAGGTCAATATTTTTTTCCCGTAGAAATACTTCTAGTTCGTCGATTTTCTTTAAAAGACCATTTGTATTCCATGTAAGTATGTTAATGAGCTTCATATTCATGATTTGTTATTCGTTTTGCGAGGTTTAAACTCTAGCTCGCTCAGTTTGTCAAATATTACTTGATTAACTTTAGTTTGTTGCTCAAGCTTTTCCAATATCATAAATAATATTTGAGATACCGAATCTGTTGTGGTAGGTTCTGGAGGTTTGCTTTTGTGCGACGCGACTTCAGCGTACGATCTTGGGCCGATGAGTGATGATTTTCCCTTTGTACTTGGACCGGCGACGTTTTCTTGCGGAGTTTGTATTTTTTTCCTTGTCAATTCTGACCGATTTTGGAGTTTTCGGCTTGTCAGCTCTAGAACGTTTTGGGGTTGTGGCCCTATCTACAATATGTTGCTTAACAGTTTCGTGACGTTTTTGTAGCTCTATTGCGATTTCGCAACCTCGGTAGCTCGCCAGGTGACGAGTGATGTATGAGTGCAATAACACTCGCTAGGAAACGTTGTGAAATTTGGGCAATTTTATTGATTGCCGTTCTTAAGGGTCTACAGAGTAAAGCCTTCAGCCCAATGAATCCATTGCATCCGTTATGTCAAAGTACAAAACTGACAACTCAGTGAAATACACTGGTGTACCTCAACGTAACGGACGCAACGGATTCATTGGGTTGAAGGCTTAAGCCCATACTTTTTTTTGACCCATATGTTAATCAAATATAGCTCCTCGCAATTGAATTTATAGCTGAGCTAGTTTCCTTCCTAATCATGGCCAGGATTTTTTCTGAGAAAATTTAAGGGGTGTTCCCTAAATCACCAATAAAGGGATTTGCGGTATGACTCTTTTGTTTGTGGTTTTTCCCCGAATGGATTGTCGTCATTCGTGTTTTTGCCATTTGGGCGTCTTATTACTTAGGCTGTGTCGAGTTATGGTTTCAGATTCAATTTTCGTATTTTGGCCTTTGAGCTTCGTAAGGTACTTTTTTACTTTATATTCTTGATTCTGGAAAATTCTTATATCGGTTCTAGTAGTCACGGGCTAGCACCGATAACGGTTACCCCATTTGGGCCCAATTTTTTTTAGGAAATACTTCAGGAAATACTCCATTCTTAATACTTATAATTTTTCATAAGTCTCTAGCATATAACTAATCTATTTTCGGGACATGGTTATACCAACACCTTTTCGCCCAAATCAGGAAATCGTCATATAGATACAGGCTCCCGGTCTGGTTTTTCGTTCTAACCAAAAAGTGGTAACACATTCGTGGTGGACCTCTTCTGATCTTAAGGCTTATCGCACACATAACACTTAGTCACGCAAAAACTTGTTTGCCTTTTTGAATTTTACAAAACTTTAGAACTTAAAAATTTCATTTATTTTCGAGCTCTGAGGAAGATACAGCCGGATGAAGAAATGTTTGCATCATTATGGATGTTTATGCCAGGACAGCTTTCGAGTTCAACTTTTACTTAACCGAACCTTATAGTTAGTCAAGTGTTGAACTACTGAAGTTAGTCAAGTGTTGAAGTTGCAATTTTTTTATGAAAAAATTCTTTATAAGTCTTTAAAGTAAAATTTTCTTGATAAACATTTTTGCAAAACTTTTCTACTTAACAGCAGGACGTTTAACTCAGTCCAGTTTTCCAAGACCAATTGAAAACTTTTATCTCAAATTAATTGTCGCCTGTTGTGAAGGTTGGTGGACTCCATACCAAGGTTTTTATGTGTTGAATGATATTCTTACGAATGTCCTATATCTTCCTTCATTCATCATAATCACTTAAAATATAATATTTTGATTAATAGGAACTAACGAAGCATTACATTCACGTTCATTTTAAATCCTAAGAATATTATCTTAACTATTTTCATTAATCAAAGGTAACTCATAAATTTTTTAGCTACAAAAATTAACTTTCTGAAATTATTTTTCACCACAAGACTTGTGAATTCCGTCTGTCTGGAAAATTTTAGCGCCTACCTAAATAGACCAATGACTCTCAGAACTTTCATGTGTCTATACCTATGTATACGGAATATCCTTTTATTTGTATCGTCAGGAATGAAACCGGAATACAATATGAACTCACGCACAACTGACGTGAAAGAGGAGAGAAAGTTTTATTGGCGAAACGTGTGCCTGCCTACACCCCGTTAAGCCACGGTCCTGGGAACACTCATAAACAAAAAGAAATATACTATAAGGAAGTCCATGTCCGCAAATTGCTTAACTCCAAGTCAGCCGTTGAAATGCTGTAGCTGTCGGCTGTATAATGATAAAATTCCATTACGCATCTAGGAGAAAGCTTGTGCTCCTGCTTCGCTACTTGTAAGACCCCCGTTCACCGTTGGGTGGGTGTCATTTATGCCTGCCAATGCTAAGAAGCGGATGGGGGAAATGCGGAGAGTAGATATAGTTCGCCCCAGACATAGCAACAAGTAATACAGGGATGACTAAGAAAGAAAGGATATGTATAGAGTATTTTTTCCCTTTTGTCCGTGGCAAGCAATCTAGAATGGGGACCCTCTTCCTGATTAATGCGGTGTATACTGTTGTAGAGGAGCCGGCTGAAATAAGGATATTTATTTGCAGATTTCCCTGGCTATATTGCTGGTCGCGAAACCCATCGGGGATTGCGGCTATCAGTTCCACTATGAGTTGTTGGTCCTTTAAGGATAAAGATGAGTCAATTGGTGTGTGAGTCATAGCAATTTTGATAATTGAAGGGTGGTGAGTGATGAATAAGGAACGGTGGACTTTGTATAAAGGATGTTTTCTTTTGCTTTTTGGGATAGGTTATTAAATTTTGTGAAGTGGAAATCTTTTGAGTCATCATTGAGGGATTAAATAGGTACGCGATGATTTATAACATGTATCAACAAAGCTTTAACCGCAGGTAGCTATTTAACCTGAAAACAAATTGTTAGGTGCTGATTTTTGGTGAAACGATTTTTGTGAGTGTGCTTTACGAAATTGGTCGTAAGTGTGCATTAGGCAGAGGTCATAGCAAGTAGGTAATTAGGTACCACGAGTTCCACCTAAATCTATTTACTCACCATAGGTATTTGAGAAATTTGAAGAAGAACTTACAATAATTGAACATAGTGTTCGAAGTAGAATTCATAATTTGTTGGTTACCCAAAGAGAAAACGCCTGATGTAGATGTCAGCCATACGGCATTCCTTACGCAAATATTTTTTTCGGCATTTAATGTTAAGCTGAGCGTCGAACATTCTATTTCGCTTACATAGGTCTTAAATTTATTTTAGTTACTTTTAAAAAGCAGGTCCTCCTTTATTTTTTTTTTATTCTTGCCGTTGCCTGCATTTGTTTTATCAGTTGCCGCTCTTCTCTACCAGTGTTACCCTAAAACCGCACTCACCACTCTTGGTGCAACAGAATTTACCAAGATTTAAATCAGTGAGCCAGTGGGGTGCCGTGGCGTAGTGGTTACTACTGGGGCACCGGTCGGTCACCAGGAAAGCTGAGCTTGGAGTGAAAACAAAGATCTCAGTTCTTAATTCAGTGTTCGTTCCGACCCTCATCTATGGTCATGAAATTTGGGTAATGACCGAAAGAATTAGATCGCGGGTACAAGCTGCCGAAATGAGATTCCTGAGGTGCGTTGCTGGTGTTACTCTGGTGTTACTCTTTCGCATGCCACCTGACAGACTTCCTAGACAGGTCATGCTAGCCGAGATGCTAGCGCGTCGCCCCCCTGGCAGGCCAAGAAACAGGTGGTGAAATCAGGTAAAGAACTTCTCTGAGTCCCTCCTGGGGATTGCGCCGGAGTCTCTTGAGTTGGTGGCGGAGGATCGAGAACTATGGAAAGCCCATTTAGCCACCCTCGCTCCGCGACCCTTTTAAAGGATAAGCGGCATTCGAAAATGATGATGATGAGCCTTCTTCTTTTTTATTGGAGTGGCGCCTATCGGCTTCCAACCCCGGTTTCTGTTACTCCTTCGTTTCGGAGGACCGAATATGACCGGAGCAGTGGTTACTTGCAAATTTTCGGTTCTTCCTACCTGTTATACTCATCTGTTTCAAGGGAATGGCATTGAGCAAAGGAATGGCAATCGTACTCACAGAGTTTCAATTCGGGTTTAAGGGAACGATTTAATTTAACGATTTATTTAATTTTGCAGACATAGATTTATATGAAAACGGGTATAGTTAAAATGTTCTTAAGAAATTTTCGTTAGAAACTGCATATTAATAATTTTTAACGCAGTTAGCTTGCATAGAAACGCGGTTTGAGTCGAAACTAGTGTGAGTCGACTCACACACGCTTTGCGAGCTGAGTCGGGTCAAAATTATGCATGGAAATGCGAGTTGAGGAGTCGAATTGACAGCAACTAGTGTTGGTCGATAGTCTATCGATAGTAAAAAAAAATATCGCAAACATCGATTGATTTAAAAACCTATTAAAGAAAAAAAGAAATGTCGATAACATTTTCGATAATTAGTTTGGGATTTATTGCGGACCTGATTTTGTTATAATAAAAATAATTTTTAATATTATGAGGCTGATTTTCTTTGATTGAACATTACAAATGGCTTTATACTATGTTTCCAACGGCAATAATACGGAATTAGCGGAAGACGATTAAAAATAAATCTCAAAGCGGTTCCACCAGACAAATTCAGAATTAATTTGATATGACCACTCTTTTTCTGTAATTTTGGTTCTCAAAAAAGAATAGAGATGTCATTTTCCTCTGGCGAAAAAAGATTTCCATTGCAAACATCCTAATAAAAATCGTAGTTTTGACAGATCTTTCATACGTGGACAGTTTTAGTGTCCTTTTTCGATTCTGAAACTGTAAAAAAGGTGTTTGAAAAAGGTTGAAAGTGGTTCATGAAAAGGGTAAATGAGATTAGTGGGGGGATTAATTTTTACCGTAGAACCACAGTGATGTAGCTGTGGCGGTAGTAGTAGCGGTAGTAAGCGCTGTCAAAAGTTAAAACACATGTATTCAGTGTATTGCGCACACAATGTGTGTCTGTGGCGGTAGCGCGTAGCTGTGGCGGTAGTAAGAGTTGGCCAACTTTTAACTTTCGTAGCGCTACACGGTTGACAGCGCTACACGGTGGACAGTTCAATACAAGTTAAGTAAACAATGGAGGAAAAGGACGTCGAAAAGTTTATTGAGATGGTTAAATCTAAAGAAATTTTATGGAATTTGTGTCATCCGTTGTACAAAAATATTAAATCTAGTTCAAATTAACTCAGAGCATCGGCCATTGTTTATAAACGGGGTTTTTGTTCGACATAGCCGCGCCACACCATTGTGTTTAATTTTTTTCCGTACTACGCCACATGGCTCCGCGGCTGTAATACGTACTACTGCTACATACCACCGCTACGGGCATTGTGGTCCCACGGTTAATCGCTTGCCAAGAAGATTTAAATTTGTATGCTAAATCGCGTATTTTGTAAAGAATTTAATGAAGATTTATATTAATCGCAGATTAGTGCCCGGTAGAAATATGGTATTATCTTATATAGTAATAGCTTTTTTATTGATAATTGTGTCTTAGTAGGTGTTATTTCTAACATACACTTTAGAATATCGTTCGGGTAAATGTATATATATTATGTCAACTACAGTAAAAAAATCTGGGTGAATCCATTTTTTATTGATTGTTTTTGTTTGCGTTTCGAGTGTTTTTTGCACCCTATTTCCTAGAATGAGTATGTTGTGTTTGATTTGCAACATGAAAAAATAATATAATACAGATAGGTAAAAGAAGGTAAATTAACGATTAATATAAATCTTTATTAAATCCTCTACAAATCACGTCATTTACCATAAACATTTAAGTCCTCTCGGCAAGTATTAAAAAATAAATTCCCTCCTAGTGCTCATTCACCGTTTGCGCAAAGTTTTATCTTTTGTGCCATTTTTAACTCTTTTCTCACACCTTTATAACAGTTAGCGTCTTGAAAATGGAAACGGTTACTGTCACTGTATTACAGAACTTTCAACAACACGTTTTCTATTGAGATTTTTTACAACGGAAATCTTTTTTCGCTATTGGGAAATGGCATGTTCACACTTTTTTGAGACCCAAAATGGCTGAAAAATCATGTTAGTGTCAAATTAATCTTATGTTTGTCTGGCATCTATAGACGCCTCCCGCTAATCGAGGCGATTAGCAGTTTTATGGCTGGTGGAGACATAGTATTAGGATCGAATCATCAAATTTTTATTATTCATAAGGTTTTGTACCTAAAAGTATCAATAGTAACCATATTTTTCCCCAACACTATCGATAGGGGTATAGGTAATAGAAAAGGGGGGGGCGTAATAGAAAAGATTTTTTAAGCTTTTTAAAAATTTAGTAAAAGTATCGATAGTAACCATATTTTTCCCCAACACTATCGATAGGTACTATCGGAAATATAAAATATCGATTTCCAACCAGCACTAGAACCGTCTATGCAAGCATAACAACACAACAGTCGGTTGAACTATAGGGTCGCCAAATAACTTTTTTTTTGAAAATGCTATAAAAAAACTACTGAATATTTTCTCAAATTTATTTTTTTATTTGAAAGTACAATCCTTCCGGTTAATAATGGAAAATAATTTCATTTAATGGCTGCCTAGGCTGGCCAAGCAGTAGCCTACACGATCGGATCAATTTTTAAGCACATTATCGATTGTGTGCAGCTGTATTTCACCAATGGCTTCACGAATATTGTCCTTTAAAGCATCAATTGTCTCTGGCTTGTCGGCGTAACACTTATCTTTTACTTATCTTATTAGCTTAACGGTGTCAAATCGCAGCTCCGAGGGGCCCAAACGACATCAGCTCTGGGGCTGATAATGCGATCTTCAAAAACAGGGCGCAAAACATCGAGTGGAAAATCCTTATGAGTCAAATCTTAGAATTTTTTGTCTATTCAAAGTTTGCTATAGTTTTCGAAACACGTGTTTTTACACATTTCTGCTATTTTTTTTTTCGCAAATGTGTCATCGACAGTATTAAAACTATTTCAATAAAAAAAAGTTATAAAAACGGCATCTATTTTTAATTCTTTATTTTAGTATTTTCAAAAAACTAAATAAATATAGATAACAAGGTATAAGTATGAAAGTTTTTTGAAAATAAGTTTTTGAAAACATGATTTTTTGGCAGGCAGTAAAGGCCATTCAAAAACTTTTAACCTTTTCCTTGAACGCGGTCAAATTTTGACAGCTTGTTTTTCAGTACCTGATAACTGAAGGTACTGAAAAACAAGCTGTTATAGCTCCAGTTTTAACAGAAAAACAAGCTTCAGTTATAGCTCCAAGGCTGTTGGGGCTTGTATCCAAATTCAAAGCACACTCACAGAAAAAACAATGTAAAACTGATGCCAAGACATGAAAACTATGAGGGTAATGAAAAGGCCGACATGCAAGCTAAAAGGGGAGCTCAGATTCCCATCATAGGTCCTCTTCCCCTCTTTGGTTTCACTATGACAGATATTTATCATCAAATAAAAAGCTCGACTACCAGTATCTCTTGACAAAAATTGAATAACGTGGAACAAGCACTCAAAAAACTTCCTCAGGTACAACCCTAAAAGAGTCAAAGGAGCCCTAGATTTCAACAGATCAGATCTAAGACTGCTATGTGGTGGAGCTCTCACTGGATATGCACCTCACTGGACATACACCTATTCAAACTAGGCCACAGCAGCACTGAAGCCTGTCGATACTGCGTAGAAACAAAAGAGACTATGGAACACCCCCAAGACCACATAATTGAGACCGAGTTCTAAGTCGAATGAGCCATTTTTGTTCGTTCGTCTGTCACCAATTTTTGGCCATTAATTTTGAGCTAGAAAACTGAAGATTTGTAGGTAACTAATTTCTTTGTCATCAGAAACAATCAAAGTGTTAAATTTTTTCAAATCCGCCCTCAGATAGGTACGCCCACAATACGTCTAAACGTGCAACAACCTCCAGTACGTTCAAAACTGTAAGACGTCAAGACGTCAAGCTGAAATTTAACATTTAGCATCTCCTAATGATTTTAAGACATAAAAAATGGCATCGATTTAACCTGGAACTTCAACATTTTCAACAAATCCGTCAGATTGAAGCACCCCCGCTCCACCTACTTTTTATCCTACAAAGTCGTGCGATATCTATCAGGTACCTTATTTCTTCATCTACTACCATTTGTTTCAACACCGTACCAACTCCAACTTGCTCCAAGGCGTTGCAACAAATAGCCCAAGCAAGGCGTTAAAAAAACTCACCGCCTCTCGGTCGGACGACACGGACTGGACAATCACAAATCATAGATACACACAACATTTTTAATGTTCTGTCTTTACTCCTAACGTACCTACCCAGCTACCCAACAATCTTTAAAGTACATCCTAAACCCAATCATTTATATAGTTTAATTTGGAAGAAATTCCTCTGGGAACCATTTGATTTCGCGCAGCCCTCGCCTAAAACACATCATTGCCTTTTCTGGATACAGCATGATACAAAATACAATACACCATGCTGAATGTCTTCGCCCCAAAAAGGAATCCCCTTCAAAGCGAACGCAAACTCTGTTAAAACCCACCACAGATGGACCTTTTGCTTCGCATGTACTTTTGTAAGCGAAAGACACTCGGAGAAGCAGTAGACCGAGCGAATTCAACTCATCTCTCTGAGCTTTCTCTCGCTCCAGATTTGGATCAGCTCAGCTCCCGAAGCCCGAACCCCAAATGAGAGTGCAAATTTGTATTGTAGCTCCCACTCCCGTTGCATCTGCCAGGTCCAGTGAACAGATTGGAATTGGAGCAGACTTACAATTAATAAAGTCGATGGAAAAAATCAGACACAAAACCACTAAAAACGTTCCGAAAAATGCCCAAACACATTCTGAAGATTTCGGAGTGTTAAGTCTTGCTTCAACCTTGCGTACAGGTAAATTTGCATCATATGAATGGTGGGCTCAAATCCCAGTCCTGGAGGAGCCAAGTTCAGTGGGAAAGGACCGACCGCACCCTGGTTGCTAGGCGACAGTCTTTCTCTCTTTCATCTCAGCTAAACCACGGCCCCAACTAGGCGCTGGTGTGTGTGTGTGCTTTATGTATATGTGACGACTTCCTCTTTTGTTCTTCTTTAGTATTTGCATTTTTCTTTTAACACACACATGCAGGCTCGGCTAACTGTGGTATTTTTAGTACATTTCGACGAGATATTTGCAAAAATAAAAAACAAAAAACTAAACTCACCACAATTTGTTGGTGTTCTTCTTTTGTGGTTGGCCCCTTTTTGCCTCATTTTTTTTCCTGTTCAAGGAACAATGTGAATTAATTTCGTTTGAATGCAAATGATACGAGCGGAGAACGGCTGGTAAGAAAGGGGTTCACGAGGCGAACAGAAGTGTGTGTTGAACGCCACTTGAATCGTTGATACTCCCCTCACCGCTGGGTCATGTATGTCGACAGTCGTGTCCTATGATAAGTGATTATCTGTGTGCTTCCTCGTCCTTCTTCCCCCACCCCGCCACATATTTGACCAAATTGCTCGACATGGCTTAATTGCTGTTGAACGAATTTCTGTCGAGCTGAGCCGACCCAACCGGTTGTATGGGTGTGTGCCAAATTCACTCGACCATGGCTTTGTTTTATGGAAATGTCCTTTCTGCCATTTCCTCCTTCTTTGGGCGAAAGAAGGAATTTTCGCCAAGCAAATAGAAAGAAAAACATTTTGTTCCACTATGCTCAAATTAAAGTAGAAAAGTTTGGCGTAAGTCTCCTGTTCTAGTCGACTAGGTAGGTACAGGAATCGAAATCGACCCCAGGAGGATAGAAAAACATGTTCGCTTAGCATTGTTGTCGCCGATTTTGGTTGTCCTTTCTCTTTTTCTCTCATTGCCTGTGTGTTTTCCTTACTCCTTCGGTCCTCTGCTGTGACTCTGGGATTCACCATCATCGCCCTGAAAAGTTGACTTTTTTGCGTGGGCCGTTGGTCGCAAGGAAAAAAAAATGAGTTTCGTTTTCCCGACTAAAATAGGGCGTGTCGTTGTACTGACTACCATCACCATATGGCAGCGGCAGGCTTTAAATATTTATAGAGTGAACATTGAATGGATTTTGTGATTTACTTTAGATTAGGTCATGTTTATACGTCTTTATAGCGCCAGAGGCTGAAGCGAAAAGGGAATGTCTTTAATAAGGATTTATGTAGGTGGGTTTGGAGGCGGCAAGCACGTATACCTACCTACCGACTATGTTATGTCCTAACCAACAAGCAGACAAATGAGAAACTTTAAAATTGAAATCCCTTGTGGGTGTTTGGAATCTGTCAGTTTTGTTGTTTTTTTTATATTTTTCCTTATCGGTCTTTTCTCTGTTTAACCATGGAAGTATCCAAGTTGAATTTGATAATGGTTATTTGGGATTCATTTGAATCTTGTAGGTTCGGATATTTGTGCAACACGATTGTTAGTTTATGATAAAAGTTGAAAACACGTGTCCTTGATGCTTATTTAAAGGATGAGCTTAGGTATATTTACAGCAGGCTGGGCGTTTTCTAAAAAAAAGACACATTTGTTGTAAAATTTATAGGTAGGTATAATTTAGAAGGATCAACCAACCTACCTTGATTTTTATTGACTAATGAAATTCGGTCAATGGAAATTTTGAATGAAGCACACTATCGTTCATGTGACCACTACCAGCTTCGGTTGGAATCGGCATCAAGCATTTGAGAAGCAAATGGGTCAAATGGATTTGGGTAAATGGCCGCAATTTTAGCGTGAATTATTTGTTACCTATGTACGATTACGTAAGCATAGGTACCTACCTACTTAGCCCACTTGAAGCGGGATTCACAAACAAGCTTTGGCTCCACATCGGTCTTGACGTTACAAGGTCAGCCGTACGATTTCAAGGTTTCCTAGCACAATGAAGCTTCGGCTTCAACTTTTCGTTTGCCAAACGTAAAGTAAAAACGCAATGCTACGTAATGTGACTCCAAGGGAAAGCTCTAGTTCAAATAGCTAAGGTCTGATAGGTCAACAGCCGAGAAAAAAATCGAAATCTAATTTTTTTTAAATTCATTTGTCTGCCATTTTCATTTTGTTTCTTACATGTTTTTCTACCTTTTCCACCTATTTAAAAATAGGTGTTCTATGACGTATTTTCCAGTGCTATGGGAGCTCAGACTAGAAGCTTCGGCTTCAACATTTTGATTGGCAAAAGTAAAGTACAAACGTAATGCTACGTAATGTGAATCCAAAGCGAAGCTATAGTGCAATACTGAACATTTACTAAGGTCTGATAGGTCAACAGCATAGAAAAGACCGTCAAGTATGAAGACATACCCGGAGTGGTCCGTCGGCTTTTGTTGTAGGTGAAGCTAACCTTAATTTTGCAGTTTGTGTAAAATTCTATTTGGTTATTATTATTTCTGGGAATATTTTACATTCTGTTGTTTACTTTTTCGTATTTGAGTCTACTGTTCTTATTTTGGGTAATTTTTTAGTTTTTTAATTTTAATTTCAGAAGAAGAATTTAAAAAGAAGAAAAGGACTACGTTCAGTATTTCTTTAAAATTTTTGCCTCTTATCGTTTCGAAAATAGAGGGAAAGACATATATTTTCTTGGCCTCTTTTACCTCTTTTAATCTTAAAAATCCATAAAGCAGCATTTTTCTTAAATTCTACGAACATGGATTTCTGATAAAACGGTAAAACCTGTTGTTTTCTATTTCATTTGTTTGAATAGACACAAAAAACTTAAGGTTGGAAACGGCAATATTGAAACTTTTTAAATGCAGCAAACTTGCGTTGTAAACGCTTCATAGATAAATTAAAATTGGATCGTCATTACCGTTGACAGACTAGCAACTTTTCAAAAATCGTTTTCGAAAATGTTTTAACGTTTTTGAGTCAAATCTTTCTTTGAAAATTTTTTCGAGTTAAATCTCAGAAGGTTTTGAAACTTACAAATTCGCTATGTTTTTCCTTAAAATTTTGGATAATTTCTGATGCGTGTAATTTTTTTCATATGATTTGTCCAAACAAAACCGGAGATAAGGTGGGGTGGGGTACTCGTTTTTTCGTGAATTTTAGCCATATTTTTTCGAAAATGCGTAAAAACGGCAGAGTTAAAACTTTTTCTGAAAAAAAAAACTAAAGAATTTGGTTTATTATGTGTTGCTGTATACGTTCAATTAGCTATTCATAAGTTATAGCCTCAAGCACTTTGAAAAACGTCACCCATTTTCAACCTCTTATTTCTCAAAAACTTTTCAATATTTTCTAAAAATTTAGTTTTTCAATTTCAGTTTGGTATTTTCTTAGCTAAAATTTCGCTTTTCTTGTTCTTGCTTGCTTATCTTTTAAAAAATAGTGTTTAAAAACCTTTAATCCATTTTCCCATGAAATTTCAAACTGTAATTAAACCGTTATTTTTGCTTAAAAAAAATTGCCCTCGTTGGATTCTCTGACTACTTCCGGAGTTGAAAAGCACACCTAATTTTGTCTTTCAATACGACTTACCGTTCAGAAGTTATAACACGATTGGACGGACGGACGGACGGATAACGTAGCGATACCATAAGAGGTCCTTTTTTCATTTTTGGACGGACCGCTAAAAAGGGGTTTGAAAAGGGGCAGTACCTACCCAAAAACGTATTAGTTATAAAAAGTACTGCATTAATATTTTTTGAGAACCCCTCCGAATTTGTTTTCTGTGTTCACCCCTGGGCCTTAAGTCACTTTGTTAAAGTGCCATAAGACAAAATTGTATCATTTGGCATTATGAAATTTTTTTATTTGACTTATAATAATTAGTGTGCCCTAATAACTAATGTGCCATAAGACCGATCTCATGCATGCAAAAGTAAAATATGTATGGGAGAGCAACCCCGCTGCTAGATATTTCTTTAAACTTTGCTCGGGTCCTATATCCTAAGCGACATTGGACCAAATGTTAAAATGCAGCCTAGTATCGCTTTTAAAGCGTCATTATGCCAAATTTGATATTATATTATTAATTATTTGTCTATTAATTTTAACTCTTATAATTATTCTAAAAATATCAGGCTTATTTAGTTTACTGATCGAAGAGAAAATAAGGTGTAACATAACAAACTTGCAGCAACGGGTTTTACTCATTAAAATTTCTTACAGAACAGGAGCGGCTTAAGCTTGATCATAGTCGGCGTATTAAGAAAATAAAACAAAAGAAGTTGATAAAAAGCAAACAGAGCCCATCCAAATATCGACAAAATAACAGTGACAGTATTTGATTTTATTGGTCAATTGAAGACAAAATCGTGGAAGCCATAAGCCTCGAATGCCCAGCATTTGTGGAGAAGTTAATCAGAAGGACACGCGCTCTCATTTATTTAGAGCAAGTGCACAGCACTAGAACTCTGTCTACCGAATTTGAGTGTCCTTCGATAATTATGTTTTTTAAGCTATAGTTAACTGCCCGATACACAGTTGGGTAGATGTAAGCGATAATAAAATACATCAATCCTAGAGGATGTCAACAAAAAAATGACGATACGTGTCGGCAAAAAGTATGGAACCAGTTTTGTATTTTTCAATTCAGATGGAGGAATAGGTGCGGTGCCGTAGCGTAGTGGTTAGTGTGTGTGCTTACTACGTCCGAGGTCTGGGCTCTTTTTTTTTAAACAGTCCCCACCTCCGCGAGGGTCTGACAAGCCTTTCGAGAGTGTAATTTGCCTTGAAAGAACTACTCAAAGTGCATGTCAGATTTAGCAAAAAACTGTAGGTACATTGTTGAGAAGTTATCCCTGGATCACCTCGAGTTGTTGCGCCACTCTATTTATCTATTTATTTGTGTAGGAAAAGGATTGAATAAAAAAGTACAGAAGTACTCTAAAAAAGAATAATAAACTCAACTTTGATAAAGGATTCGTATCTAAGTAAAGTTCACCTCCGGGAGGGTCTGACAAACCCTACGAGAATAGCATTTGTCTCAAAAAACTTCTCAATAGCCCCTTCGGATTCGACAAAAAACGGTAGGTCTCCTTGTAGATGAGAAATTAACTACAACACCCATAGCATACATGGTTTATAGGTTGGCCCTGGTTCATCTCAAGCTGTTGCGCCACAATATTTATATCTAAGTAAAGTTCGACTTCACATCCCTATCACACAAATTGACCATTCTAGTAGATGTGTCCGACTCCCCACAACCTTTTGTAATGACATCATCTTCATTCCGTTACAAACAATACATTTTGTTTTTAGCTCCACTTCACCCACCCATGATTTATCTTATGCCTTGAATTTTTTTAATAGAAACATTAAAAAAAAAATTAAATGATTGCATTATGGTGTGGAATTATTTATCTTGGTGATATTACAGAGCTGCCAGACCGGCTGGTCACTGCATTCCATAGATGCATGCAGCTACCACTTGTGCGGTTCAACACTATATATATCATATACTAAGTATGTAAAGATATCATCTGTTCTCTCGTATCTACGATCTCAATGAAGGCAAGGCATTATACTGGTAGCTGCAGAGTTAAAATGCCTATCAGCCACTGTTCTAATAGGGTGTGTCATTATTTGTTCGTTAAGATTAAGATTTCCCTCTAGCACCCCCGGGCGAAGACCATTCCATTCAGCTGGCAGTGTCAATCGAAAGCGCGAAGCCACTTCCATTGACTAATGAAATCCGAATACCCAGGCATTGCCCCAGTCAAATGCTGGCACTTAACTGAAAGAAATGCTTTCATTTGGGTGTTGGTTTTTTTTTTTTGCAGGCCCTTGGAGCTCGAATATCTATGGGTTCTTGGTGCACGATGGCATAGTAAAACACTCCATCATCGACATTATCATTCCAAACGCATTTTCGGAATCAGTAACACAGTATCTTCTCTTATTATCGTAGAGTTGCCTGTATTCATATGCGTGCCCTGTGCGTATGACAACAAGGGCAGCGTTGATTCGTTTCAAGTGAAATTATACCTTCAGGGGCTTTGTAGGGCTTTTCTGCATCGCTCCGTGCGTCTTCGCTTCCTCTTCGTCGATTATTTCCGGCATTTGGTCAGATAAGTAATTTGTCTCATTTGTATGGGTGTATGGTCCCATGGTGGCTGAAGTATAGGATTTTCTTCTGTTGACCAAGTGATTTATTTTTTGCTACGCGAATAAACACAAAAGTTCGTATATAGGCTCAGGGCAACTGTTGATTTTTTCGTCAACAATGTTTTTCCTTTTAATCCAATGATGCTGTTGTTTCATTAAAAAAACACCGAATAAGAGAACATTTTTGAGGGGGTAGTTGAAATAGTGTTACCTTTGCTAAGATGAATATAATACAAATGCATGGGTTGTCTGAGTTCAAATCATACCTCTGTCATTTAAAAAAAAAAACTTCTTTTCGAGGAATTCTTTTCGAGGGCACGACCTTCCGTGTGGGACTGCGAAATTCTCTGAGAGTTACATCGGTCCCGAAAAATTTCTTAAAGAGCTGGTCGGGCTCGACAAAAAATTGGAGGTCTCCATTGCATATGAAGAATACAACACACACAGCATAGATGGTTGAAAAGTCGACCCTGGTTCACCTTGAGCTGTTGTGCCTCTCGTTTGTATGCCATGAACCCACGTTCGTCAAAAAACCAAACTAAGAATGATAAGTATCTAAAATCTGGTTTGAACAGTCTAAGGCAGGTGGCGCTGAAAGAGTCTTTTTCACTTTTCGGGACTCGAACTATCAAAAACCTCCCGCACAATAAACGTTATCTCGTTAAATTCAAGACCGCAACACAACTGTTCTTCAATCTCCGTGAAAGGCTCTATCACGGTAAGCTTGGAGTGTATTTGTTGGGATCTATTTTAAATATAGCACATCTACCCTCTGCACTATCATCTCCAGAACTAGATTGAGGAATACATATGACAATCGCATCTCCTCGCCGAAATCCTGCGAGTGTTCGGAACAGCTCTGAGGAGCTCTTCCCGAACTGCACGTTGCATCGCGTATTTGCTTATGTTACAAGGAACAAATTGATTTGTTTTGCCGGGATCTTGAACTCTTGAATCGTATTACGGTGGTTTGTTTCGATTAGTCTGTCGCAGAACGACGAAGAGCGTCTCTTCTATGCAACATTTTACAGGAATATGGCTTGATAGTTCTTTCAGACATAGGATTGATTTTCTTGAGGCATATGGAGCTTGGTTTAGTTTTGGTGCATGCACCCCACCAAAAACGTCACCTACTTATTTATAAATCTCCGCTCGTAAGCCATCGGAGCCGGCGCGCGGTCTTGTTGCTCTGAAAAATTTTTATAGCTAAGCTATAGAACTTCTACAATACTAGGGTGACTTTCTCGTGGTCGTCTGGACTTTCATCTTCTTCTTGTAACGTCTCTATTATCTCTTGTACTTCTTCCTCTCCCTCAACCTGATATTTATTTAGCAACTGCTTGAAATGCCGCTTAAGCACTTTAAAAATTCCCTGTGCTTCGTTTCTATCCTGTTCTTCGTTGATTCATATGATATCGCGGTACTGGCTCCACTGGTTGTTGACATCTGGGGAGAGTGAATGCGAAGAGTCTCACTTAAGGCCTCTGGCTACTCCAGGTGTACTGAGGCATCCAAAAATGAGTCTTTTTGTCATTTCGTATTTCTTTCCCTTTAAAAGAC
This sequence comes from Neoascia interrupta, assembly GCA_947623515.1. Taxonomy (NCBI): domain Eukaryota; kingdom Metazoa; phylum Arthropoda; class Insecta; order Diptera; family Syrphidae; genus Neoascia; species Neoascia interrupta. The sequence continues at coordinate 140,697,342 of OX392463.1, forward strand.
GTGCTCAGAATTTTGACACGGCAAGAAAATGGTCAGAGTCGGCATTTTCCATCGGAAAGTGTGCACATTATTCAAGATGTTAGAAATACCTTACTTCGATATCCTAGCAGAGGCTGACTAAGCTTACTTACTAGGGGGTCAAACAATTCCTCCTTGTCCAATGTTCCGGTATCTAGCGTCTTCGGTAGGGTCGTGGAAAAATATTAGGCTTTTGATTTTATTTAGAAAGTGCGGAGGTTAACCTTAGTCGATTACCTATGACGTTTCCGCATCCGCACAAATGCAGGCTTTTATGGAAGCTGTAACAAATGTATAGATCTTTTCATTTCTACATACCTGATTCTATCCAATGTGTCACCTGGATTGCAATAATATCCATTTTTCACCGCAGAAGAACAGACTACAGGTTTTTGGGTAGCCTCTGGTGTATAGATTATTGTACGCTCCAAGAACAGACTCTGAAATAATGGTCAACTGAAATTAATTTCGCAACCTAATTTACTCACCTTCTTGATTCTATTCAAAAGAGAGCAATCCGTTTAATTGGTGTCCCTGAATTAACAATAAATCTCCAATCTTTAACGCACCATTGTCGACTTATACCTTTACCGTCGATTTATGCCTTTATTACAGATACTATAATACAGTAGTATCTGTACATACTTTATTACAGATACTGGCAAATGTTCAGAAGAAATTCAAGATTTGATTCCAGGAAATTCAACGCTCATCGGTTCCATGTCAACCTTGAAACACAACCCACTTTACTATTTCAAACCTTTTCTTCTACAGTACAAGTATTCTTCTCAAAAATATTTTCAGCCCAATTATTTAAAAATAGGATAAATAAACATCTATTAACGTCTCGGGGCACTGGTTCAGTGTTATAGGTTCCCCTTTCCTAAGAGATGTATTTGGAAAAAAAAACTGCTCCTTTGAAAATTCTGAATTTGAGAATTTAAGTCCCCACACTGAATCTATAAGTAGGTTCTCTAACTCTGATGTCTTTTCAAGCTGCAGATGCTTTGACAACACAGTTCTTGTATCTCCAATTACCGCCACACCATGCCGCTTCGCTGCACAAAAATTTTCTGCAAAAGCAATGTCTCATTTGAAAAAAATACCATTCCTCTTCTAAATTTATTGGAGCACTTGGAATTTGTTTTAACTTTTCAAAAATTCACTGAACTTCTTTCACTATGGAAAACAACAAAACCTTGAAACGAGTACCCACATCCAAGTAGGGTTTAATTGTGTAAAACTACAGCTTTACATTGTATTAATTTAGCGCAATGATTTCAAAACTTAAACAAAATATAGCCCTCACGTACCTACCTATTGTTGGTCTATACCATCCAAATGTTGTGTAGTGTATCTACGTCAATGAATGGAATGTCGACTGCAACCGTTTTTGGAATGAATGTAAATGAATTTTTTAGGGAGAAGAAAGAAAAATAGAAAACCACTAACCTCAACTCAATTCCGAATCAAATTTTTCAACAATGGAAATCAAGTCGATTCAGTTCAAATATAAGTGATTTTTCAATATTTTTGTCTTGAGAGTTTTGTATGCTGATAGCGTTCAATGATTGATATTGCTTCCGTATGGACTATATAAAAGAAAGATATGTGCTGTGAACTGTGCGTTTGCAGCTGACCAGTACCAGCAGAGACGCTTTCATGTGATTTATGTCGCAATTCAAAGTTTTTCTTTCTACCTGTTGCATATGAGAAACATAGTATACTCCTTATAAAGCGGAAAACCTCGTCAAAAGACCTCAGGGGTTTATTTTTTTCCTTTCATTATGGTCGAAAGAGATATTGATTTTTCAATGTTCAACATACGCTGCAACTTCTGCTAATGCCTTTTGTCTGTCCTAGTGGATATGACGTTAATTTAGAAACATCCACTGCTTGAGGTATTTTTTTCACGGACTTGTGAACAGAAACGTATTAGAAGCAAAAGTTCTAAAAAAAACTAAAAAAAAGAGAAAGTTTTAACTAAACAAAACACAAGGCGCTTCGAAATTTAAATTTCAAAATCTTGAACCACAAAATTTCAAACCTTTTTGAATCTTGCTTGTGGAAGCCATTACGATTTTACAAGAGTTTCCTTCTGCAAACTGCCTTGAATGCCTCTTGGCAAATGTACGTTAACGGACTTCGGGAATAATTTGAAGCACTCCTGCTAATTGAGTAGATTTTTACAGGAAACTCTGACATAATAAGTCTAATATGATCAAATGAAGATTGATTTAGGGCAAAATCATAAGAAAAAGAAAGAAAACTTTGAGGCATTGTCTCATAAATCGAGACCGAATTAGAATCAAATGAGTCATGTCTGTTTGTCCATATGTCACCAATAATACGACCCTATACTTTGAGCAAAAAAACTGCAATATTACTGTAATTGTTGTAATTTTTCCAGCCATTTTTATTTTAGCTAAATTTAAAACGAGTGCTTGGTGGTCGAAATGCCCGCTTGCATTTATCCGGGCTTAACGGAAAAAAATTACAAACAACTGCTTACCATGTCCTACTACGAGGGCGGAGGGGCTCTTTTGTTTCAGCCGAAGTTAGCTGAGGGTACCTTCCACTAGCATGCGCCACCCGAGTCTCGGTGCTCTTCCAATGCGCAGTCCCTCCGTAGGATTAAGAAATTTTCCTGCCCAGCCATCGCAGTCGTTTTATTAAGAGTTGTATACTAGAAGAGTAGGAGTACAATCCTGTTTGGAGTAGTCGGCTTAAGGCGTTCACAAATTATGGCGTAAAAGATAATCGCGGGCGGTCCGACATTTCACACTGCATAGGTTGGCCTCATTCCTTAATTGTGGTTCAAAGTGTTTAAACACAAGTAACAGGGAAAATCTATTGCACAGTTAAACGGCTTAATAAAGTATAAGTAAAAACTATACAAGCAAACAAAAATCAAAAAAAATTGATAATCGTGTACCAAGAAGACTAATGACTCTGTAGTTGCCGCGATTCAAAGGATCTCCTTTCTTGAGGTTGGGGGTAAACAGGGCTAAGGCTTCCATTCAACGTTTTGTTGGTACATGCTCTTGACCCAATTATAGCCAGCCACTTTGAAAAGTTTGACGGCTAGGTCGTCTGTTCCGGCAGCTTTGTTACCCATAAGCATGGATTCAGCTATTCAATTAGCGGAATTCGGTTCGTCTTCGGTCGTCTTTGGTTCTTTTAACAGTCTTTGGACCATGGACAGGTTTTCAGTGCAAGATCATCCGAGTTTCGGAGTTAAACTGAGATTTACCACAGAAATAAGTTTTTCAGTGAATCTAGATCTGGGGTTTATCCTGGCTTAGCTCGCCAAATTTGGTGAGTTTATCCCGGATAAACTCTGGAGAACAATATGAACTTCTTTGAATGTTTTTTGTGTGTAGAATGGCAGTTGATTTCCGTGTTTCGATGAAAAATTACATCTGAGTACAATCTGAATTTCTTTTCTTGTGTTTTTCTATGTGAGGTGGCAGTTAGGTGAGTCAATAATTTCGAAAGTCGAAGATTTTGACAACTTTGCTGAAGGAGTTAACTCAGCCCTGAAAAACTGCTCGCTGGGTAAACTTCAGATTCGTTTTGTTACGGGATAAACAGATCTTGGTTTAAGCTGGGCACTAAACTTAACGGATCTGGGGTTGCTGGTCCCCAGTTGGGTGACTCCCCAGGTGGCGGATATGTGGGTACCGGTATGGAAAATATTCGGGCGGACCAAAACCAGCAACAAACGAAATATTCAAGAGCGCCCGTCTCAAAATGAAAGGCTTTATGGTCGGCGACTGTTATCTAGGTTAGGGTCAGCCGAATATTAAACACTTCTTTCTCTTCCAATATGCAAAGAGAATGGACAATTAGATGCATATGTCAGATGCATTTATGAAATACTCTGCTAATTATATTATTGCTTTTCTCCGTAAAGGCATTACAATTGCGGGGTTAAGCTTTGGTGTTTCTGTGCAGAGTTTTAATGTTCCGTCCTGGCTCATCAGCATTTGCGTTTTAGATGGAGAATAACTTTTCTCTTCTATCTTTTCTATCCTCAAATTCTTTCCGCTCGCGACGTACTACGCATTTTACGGGTAGTCATAACCCCTTGATCGCGAGCTAAAAAAAAACTCAGCACTGAAAAACCGAGCCTAAGAGGTTCTCTTAACCCTAGTAGAATTTTCGAGCCTCATTCTTGTTGAAGCCTCCTTCTATATGTTCTGTTGCACGCTTCCCGTACTTTCTTTTTTCTTATATGCTTTCTGTTGCACTAACCGGCATTCATCGCCAAACCATCAGGAGGTTCATTGTAGTGGCCGTGTTAAACCCAGCACATTAGCGGCGATATATCGAATGGCATTTTCACAATATTGCCAATGGCTCTTAACACTTGATGCTTGTGGAAGTGGGACTTTTCAGGTGCTTTCGAGAGAATTGATTGACGAAGGACATGGCGTAATCTTGCGATCACACCCTCTTGGCGTTGGTCGCCATACCCACAGCCGTAAATCTTGGCTACAATGAGATTAGGATCCGCATTACTGTCCTCCGTTATACTGGATGAGTGTCTTGATGCATCGATCACAAATCAGTAAATCCGCCCGATTTCGATTCTTTTTGCTCAATCGCCGCTTGTATTTTCTTTGCGTGGTCGGTTGGGCGGTAAGTTATAACGACGCGACGGTACGACCATCAACGGGAGAATCATTTTATATTTGAGTCTGTAGACTGTGAGTCTTACAAACTGTTCTCTAGGTCTGAGATCCGAATACTTCCCATTCGAATATCAGTCGAGTTCTCTAGTAGGTCATACAAAGTGTTCACAGAGTTGCTCAACCTACCTTCAAACGGACACCACTGTTGATAACATCTGGTGAATTCCTCCACTGCCGGGTGCGAAGCGGAACTGTCTAAGTTAAAACACATTTCCCCCAATCTCTTCTTCTTTCCCTAATAACCTTTTCGGACCCAACAGTTGATTCACCTACTATAGGCACCGCATATTCTCCACGGGGAGGTGAGAGTAGAAATTGAGTTTGGAAAACCTGTGGAAGCTTGAATCGCCTTAAGTGCATACGTCTATCCTTTAGTCACCTTAATTCAACTTACTTTAGTCCGTCTGAGGTTTTAAGCCGGTTTGGAGTCCAAATTGCTCAAAATCCTGGTTTCAAAATTCTGTTTTGGAAAATTCTTAATATGTAACTTTTATGCTTCTTCCCTGTCCGTCTTTTTTTTACCTTAATTGGGAAAGTGAAAAGTTGGCTTAAAGAGCTCCATTGTAGCTGTGCGAATTTCGAAAAAAGAGAATTTTTTGCGAGAAGCCACAGTTTTAATAACAATTAGAAATAACGACTCTCTCTCCCTAAACCCTAACCTTCTTTATACCTATCGCAGCATTCTGCGTACAACTGCATTAGTTTATTGTTGACTTTTGCTGAGGTCAGATAAAAAGTTAAAAGTCGTCATCAATACAAACACACCAATAATTTCATTTAAAATCTTCCCAACTCACGTCATTTATTTTCCCCCCCTTTTGTTTTGAAAGCGTGTAAAAGTGCTTTAAATTAATAATCCAAACGACGAAATTTCTAAATTGACCCTACAAAGTCAAAAGCTCATGGCGATAGCCATCTCTGGCGAATGGCAGAAATTCAAGGACATACAATATTAATCCTTAGTCATAAATTCCAATCCATTAAGGACACATTCATTCTCCATTAAACAGCACATCTTCGGGACGGGAGTTTATAGAATGTGCTCTGAATCAAGTAAAAAGATTTAGTTCTAGAACATGATGTGCATCTCTTAGGATTGTTGTATCCATCTGTTGGATGAAGGTGCCGTACGCAGAATGAGGACATCAAGGAGGCTGGAAAATAAGAAAAAGGAACTCTCCTATGCAATTTGGTTTTGGAGCAGAGGGAATGCGGAAAAAAGACAAAGACGTGGAACGAGAGGAGAGTTATGTACAGCGCTGTTACTAACTACTCAAGAAGTCTTCTAAGAAAGAGCATTGACGTTTTCCTCCGTAGACAGGGTGGTGCTGGCACGTGAAATATTTTACCCTTATGTATATCTCCTTTTTTCTGCTTTAATCGTAGTAAGGTGCTTGTGTTGTTGTTATCCTTCGTCTATCTGATTCAGTCCTTGTCTACATTATTAAATGTGCAAATGCGGCTGCAAAGAGAGAAACATGAGAAATTATAACGAAGCAAAACCGTGAGAGAAATGATTTTCTAGTTAATAATAAAATAATTAAGTTAATTACAAAAGAATATTATTATGATGGTGCCTTCGTGCGTTCGCCGTCGCGTCCGTTGTCGTGACAGTAGTTATACCTAGAATGTGACTGTATCTCATTTAGAGGAGTCGAAGGCTAAGATATATGGCAATGTTACATTATGAGGGTACAGGAGCGCACTATACACACGATTGTTGTGAAAAATTAGGGTCGGTTAATTGCTTGTCTCTCAATAAATAAAATCACAAAGTCATTATAAGGGCCCAGTTGTAGATTGATTATAATTGGACGCACGTATGCGACGTTGAATCGTAGTTTGCTTTCAGCAACAATGAATACAGGATCATAATATAGAACAATTAAGCATTTCTCAATTTAAAGTTGCTGGAATATATGTGAATATCAATCTATTAAATCGTGGTTTGAAGTTATGTAGGAGGCGGATAACTTGAGTCCTAAAGGAAGTATTAGGGCTCATACTGTCTAAGAAGTTTTCTTTTTACTCGACTAGGAGTTAGGGCAGTAAGTAAGAGCTACAAATTAAGTGAGTCTTCTGCTCGAGCAACGTTACGTGCACTTCACTCTTCGCCGTAAGCGTCCTTCCGAGAGAAATATTCGCAACGGTTTAGTGAACAATCAGCCCACACATAAAGGAAACACAATAATCTGAAACTACGCCACACTGTACCGGAGAGTGTGCACGAGAATGCGGATCATTCAATAATACGCCGCTCACAAGAGCTCGTCCTTTATCAGATCCTTGGCGAATTTTGCGTCATGATTTGGGCCTACATCCTCAAATCAAAAAAGTATTTAGACAAGGTGACACGCAGTCGTGTCACTTCTTTAACAACATACTTGACAGAATTGTGCAGAATTTTCACGCCAACACCAGAGGCACAATCTTTTAAAGGTCAGACGACATTGACATATTCAGACGACATTGAAATAATAGGAAGAACACAGCTTGATGTCAGTGAACTTGAAGCCTTCGTGATTTAATTTTGGGACAGAAGCTCTGAACACGAATACTGCCTTAGATAACTACACAGGTTAAATTTTCCTGGCAATTTTCAGTTTCAATACATTTTATAAACTAGCTTTGCACACCTATTTTGTTAGCAAACCTTAGAAGTCTGTTTTGCTTGCAGTTTGTTTAAGAATTTTATTAGATATTTTTTTAAACAAGTTTAAAAAATCTTTCACAACGAAACATAAAACAAAAGCACACACGAGTGCGGTTTTTATTTTATGCAGCGGATTTTGCTTCCACGCTGCGATGCAGAATTTAATTATTATGCGAAATGCACAATTGTGTCAAGAGTAAGGAAGCGTGCATACACATGAATTAGTTAGACTTACGCTTGAGGATTTGGGGTTGAGTTAATCAGTGCACACATAAAATTCAGAGACTTTATCAAATGAAAAAAATAATTAAGTAGTAGTTCTGCTTGTTCTTCTATGAGAGGTTAAAAATTTTGTTTGTTAATAAAGGATTAAAACAACGCAGCGGTACATCGCGAAGAGAGGTTTTGAATAAAGCTGGCACCCAAACAAAAAAGGGGTTACGTAAGGGTTTTGTTGCATTAACCTACATTTTACATATATTAAATATATGTTAAGTGTCTTATTTAAAAAACTAGCTGATAGGTAATTAGAGCTTAGGAGAACCCGTCCAAACCATGCATGTTCTAAGGAAGAAAAGAGGCATGGAGAAACTATTATTGCCCAAGTCTGGATTAAAATTCGGGTCCTTTAGCTTAGCAGACCGACACAGTATCCCCTGCATTTTATGACAGCCAGCCAGTCTGGTCAGTGAATTCTAGTACTTTTTTGACCGGTGTCTCAATGAGGTCACTTAGATAAATGTAGATGTAGAAGTAGGACTTAGGAGCCTATTATGGATTTGCTAGACGATGCGAGTTCCGGGCAGCTACAGTGAAGGTGTTGTACACTTTCCTCATCTAGGCAGCTTCTACAGAAGTCGTTTTAGAAAGCACCTATAGTCTTTTTGCGTGAAGACCTATTAAGTGTCCGGTGATCATTCCCACTGCAGTGCTAATAGAATATGGTGGCGCAACAGCTCGAGGTGAACCAGGGCCAACTTCTTAATGATGTATGCTGTGTGTGTTAATTTCTTCACATACAAAGGGACCTACAATTTTTTGCCGAATCCGAACGGCACTTTGAGAAATTTTTCAAGACAAATGATACTCTCGGAGGGGTTGTCAGACCCTCGCGGAGGTGGGAACCGTGAAAAGAACGAGTCTTTTTTTGACGATGGTAGGATTTGAAACTGCAGTGCTAATCCGATTATTTAATATTGATTTATATTAACTTAAATTTTATCTAATATTTATCAGTTGAAAATCACCGTAAGTAAAAAAAGGGTGTGGCATGAACACCTTTTCAATAGCATTGTATTCTGACCAGGGGAGCTACTTCGAGTCGAAGATATTCCCGAAAGTGTGCGCAGCAATCGGACTACAGAAGACATGGACAACACCCCTTCACCCACAATCAGATGGTATGGGGGTACGCTTCAACAAGACACTAAAGGAAAATCTTTCTAAAGTAGTGGACGAGAATCAACGGGATTGGGATCGCCGAATACCTTTATTCCTCATGGCGTACCGAGCCGCTTATCGTACAACTCGATACACTCCATCTGAAGTTTTATTTGGCCGGACTGCCAGGCTACCCAGTGAGCTAAAATTCGGATTTCCCATTGAAGACCCAACATTCGAAGAGGACTACGTGGTGGAGCTTAGAGAAAGGATTAATGACTTTCACCAAAGGACTAGAAGCAATATAAAAGTTGCAAGCGACCGCGGTACGATTCGCGAGCAACAGTACCCGAGTTCAACGAGGGAGATCTGGTATGGCTCTACAACTGGCTTTGGGAAGATCGCCAAAGCTGCAGCACGATCGGGAAGGGCCCTACAAAGTGGTAACGCGAATTAATTATGTCGTTTTCCGAATCCAACGAGGACCAAGAGCGAAGATGAAAGTTGTCCATATTGATCGCCTACATCGCTACCACGGAAGCAATGACGACTTGCTTGTTCGGGACGAACAAAGCTAAGAGAGGGGCAATGTAATGTGGCGACAAGAAATAAAATGATATGCAGGAATCGCTGAATGCACCCATCGATTCACTCTACGAACACACCCTCTCAATTCACTTTAAGAACGCACCCAACTGTCATTCCAGCCAGCTGACAGGAAACTGATATTCGAAGTTCCAATTTCGATACCGAAAATTTCCCCTCCATGGAATTCAGCTGAATATTACCAATGGAAAACTACCAAAGGCGAAGTATGGAACGTACTAGAAGGTACCGAGCCTGTCATCCGGTGCTTTATTTGTATAAATAATATTTGTATAAATAAAGCACCGGATGACAGGCTCGTACGGGACAGTTATATTTTAAACGTTTGACTTGTGAAAATCGATAGTTAAGTGAAAAGTGATTGAATTGAAACAAAGTGTTGAATTCTAAGTAGCGAAGTTGAATTAAATGTGATTTGAATTCAAAGAAGTTTTGTTTGATAAATAAAGTGTTGCATTGTGTGATTATGTGGGGTGCTGTGGCGTAGTGGTTAGTGTGTGTGCTTACTTAAAAATTGTAGGTCCCGTTGTATGTGAAGAACACAGCATACATTGTTTAGAAGTTGGCCCTTGTACACCTCGAGCTTTTGCGCCGCTCTATTTATTTATTTTTATTGTGTGATAATAAAAGTGAAATTGAGTTTTATTCGACGAACCCAAGGCAAAGATATTAGGTACAATATTCTAAATTTCGAAAATTTTCCTATAAGCCAATACATTGTTGTGAGCCTGATTTTGAGCTCGCCAGGCTTTTTCTTAACGTAGCGTCTAAGTTTGGGCTAAGCGCCTAAGTTTAGCGTCTAGGGTGGCTATTTCGCCTAGCTTGTACAAGGTATCTGTACAGAGTTTATGAACGTAAAATTGACATGTGTTGACTTGTTCTCATTAATTACGCTTCGCCAAAACTTCGCCCAGATAAAAATTCTGTCCAGTATTTGTTGGAGGCTTCTCGTTGATGACTAGACTGATGCACCTGTTGCCAGGATGGCCGTTACGTCAAGAGACCTTAAGATATGTCTTTTGTGTAGAGCAGAAACAGGGTCCGGCAGAGGACACTTCCCTGGTATACGCCACCTCGAATTTGCTTGAAATTCTAGTATTCGGTACCACACCTAACACAAAAGAGTCTGATTTCGAGATAATGCTTCAATATTCTAACCATGACTTCCGGCAAGTTTTGCGTAGCTTATATTTCAAACCCTCGTGCCATACCTTATCGAAGGCTTGCGATACGTCTTTTTCCCTTCTTGAAACTTGATCTATTGTGAAATGGTTAGGTCATGCAATTATAAGATGTAATCGCTTCAGCAAAAGTTTCTCAAAAACCTTCTATATTATCGGCAGCAGCGATATGGGCCGATTTGTTGTCATTTGGACATTTCCCCAATTTCGAAACCGTAATTCAGCACATTTCCATTGTCTTGGAACGTATAAGAGTCTTAGAGAAGCATTTACAATATAAAGTAGCTTGGCTAGAAACCTAACACGAAAGAGTCTGCTTTCAAGACAGTTTTTCAATATTCTACACATATTTTCTGGCAAGGTTTGCTGTAGCTCATACTTCAAGCCTGCGTGCCATACCTTGTCGAAGGCTTGTGATATGTCGAGGAAAGCAGTAGAAAATACCTTTTTCCCTTCTAAGGCTATTTCAATTTCATTTTTAACCCGTGCTTAGTTATAAGGACGTGGCATATACAAATAATATATGAATTCGGGCCAACAAAAAATTAAAGATTTGGTGTTACACGGTATATAGGGTGGAGTGGAGTTTGTCACAGACGAACTCTTGTTTTTAAGTTTGCTTATTATCTGTCGAAGTTCAACTAACAACACTTTTTCCATTCTTAAGCTATCAGGTCACAGTCACAGCTCATGTTAGCACGCTTTCCATTTTCGCCAGACTTCCGCCCATTTCTAAGATTACTCCTGAGTGGTCTGAGCAAAGGTCATATCATAACATTCTTCGACTTGTGTAAGGTATTTCGAGTACCCTTGAGCGATGAAGAAGTCGACAAGGTCAGTGTTTTTTTTCCTGTCGGCTGGCCAAAACGTGGGCTTTCCCGTGGAGAAAAAGTCCACACCACGTTTCATACTGTTTGTGTGTTCATAACTACAAAATTGATTTTTTTTTTTAATTTTAATATTGTTTGGTTAATTATTACTTAAATTGATGTACATACTTTCTCAGATCTTGTCAGAGTCGAATCAAATATGTAGTTTTTTAGGTTTTTTCATTCCATATAAATTTATAACAAGTATTTTTAAATCTTAAGAACGGCAACACTTTGTTCGGGCAACTCAAACTTGATTTGAAGCAAATCGAAGCAACTCCAGCCAGTGCACTTGTGCAGTCTCCCAGTTCCAACCAACTCCAGAAAAATGAAGTTTTACTCAATTCTTTTTTCACCTCGCTGCATAAAATATTCCCCAAAGAACGTTATACAGACGCAATCACACTCACGACGACTAAGCAAAACACTCAGCCAGCGCAGCGATTCAGCCAGACTCCACAGCTCGACACGAAAACGAGTCAACATCGGGTCTCCGTTCCATTGCCACTTCGTTTCAATTCATGCAAAAGGAGTTTAAACACAAACGATACCTCATCATGAATTCGCCTTATCCCCTTTTGAATTTCATACAGTCATTTCACATTTACCACTACCATTGCAGCAGACTTCATCATTCGCCATCGCTCGCCGCCGCTCCAGCTCCGCTGTGTTCTTCACATATTTTCCCAAGTGTGAGTGGTAATGGTGAATTGAAGAAAAATCAAAAGGGAATACGTTACGGTTTTCCAGCGGAGCTACATTTTGTTCAGTATAGTGTGAGCATTCCTAGCTGTCAGTTCTCAGTTGTTGGAGCATAGCTGTTTATTGTAGTGCAAGTGCAAGTCTGTGTTCCCTGTGTTCTTTCTGTTATACAGATTTACACTATATATACATACATCTCTATAATATATACAATCGGATTTTTATATACATATTTGTATGTGCATCAACTTCACAGATTTTCGGTCCTATTTTAAGTATCCCTGTGTCTTGAAAATTATAAAAAGAAATATTTTTTTTTATTACAATCTAACGGGAAGTGCATAAAAAGAAAGTACCTAAACCAAACCGTTGTTCTTTGTGCAATTCGAAAGGCGAAAAAAAAAGATCTAGTGCTCAAGAGAATTTTATATATTTTACATTCAATTCAATATTTTTTCAACAACTGTTTGAAACTTTGTATACGTCAAAAAATCAGAATTAAAAAATAAAAAGAAAAAATGGCAGCTGAAGTAGCAACAAATCAACAACAAAACGTCGCCTCTGATGAGAAAGCCGCTGCACCAACAGCCGCTGAAAATAAAACAGAAGAAACTGCCGCCAATAACGCCGGCGAAGCAGCAGCGGGCGATAAAACAGCTAGTGGAGATGCCACTGCAAACGCTGGGGGCGATGATAAGACCGCTGCAGCAGGCGAAGGTGGCGATGCTGGCGCTGATGCCGCAACAACCCCAGCAGCCGATGGCGATGCCAAGAAAGAGGGTGGCGAAAACCACGAAAACGCAGCCAACAATACCAGCGTGACGAAAACCGAAGCGCCACCAAAGTACAACGTCCATAAGGCGAACTTCGAAAAGGATGTCATCTACTTGTACCAGTTTTCGCGTACACCATTGCTGCCATCTTTGTCACCATATTGTCTGAAGGTGGAAACTTGGTTGCGCTTGGCCGGATTAAAATATGAGGTAAGTTAGACTAATTAAAAGTTTTGCAATATTAAACAAAAAAAAAAATGCTGGAAAAGAAAAAAACTCCCTTCAGACAGTTGAAAAATATCTGCTCGTCTTATTTGAAAAAAAAGTGGAAAAAATGTCGGTGTGTATGTTGCATAGAGAACAGTTGTAGTTGAATTTGTTGTATACACACGGGCTAACTGGTTTTTCCCTCGGTACCTACACATTTGCATTGGAATATCCTTAACATGTATGTACATAGCGGGGGAAGCGCTTAACTCCGCAGTCAGACAAAGACAGAATGTCGGGATTAAAACACTGGAATGGGAATTGGAAAGTGGGAAGACCGAGACCGTGTCGAGGGTTTTCTTTATACTTTTGCTTCTGTGTGGGAAGAAATCCTTTTTTTTAAATTTTCGTGCTCTTTGGTTGAGTTCAAGCAATTTTATTTTTAATTTTATTATTTATTTTTCTTTAATCAGTTCATGCATACACCAATACTTAGTAGCTGGGTTCAAAAGGGATGTTAGTTTAGTTAATTCGATGGCTTTTTGTTAACATATGGATTCAATATGTTTCGTTTTCTTAAAATTCCATTTTGTGATGCTCCTTCGAATGGATTTGTGACTTTTCTCGTGGGGAAGATCAAGTGGCAAGTAGAGAGAGGTAGACCATTGAAGTAGAGAAAAGAGATTTAGTAAAAATGGAGTTGTGTGTTCTGTTATTCGAGCATATGGATGCACTTTGGCTGCATGTCAACATGTGGATGTATGTGGGGAGTTGCCAAATTTCAGCAAATTTAATCAAGATTTACCGGCGCGATCTTTAATTAGTTAAACTTTAAACAAGTTCAATTATAGATATTTATCAGGTTTACTTTTGTACCTAGAATTATTTAAATATTGAATGTTTGGTTTATCTACCACAGTTTTTTTCAAAATTTTGGAATACCTTCACAATTTGCTCAACATTGAGAAAATGTTCGCAACCCCTAAACTAAAAAAACACAAGTTAGCCACAAAATCAACTTAAAAAATATATTTTCATCTAAACACTTCGAACCACGCCCACTTTTAGAAGGTGGGTACCTACATCAAATTTACCAAAAGGAAATGCATATTTAATAAAATAGCAAAATTCATACAAATTGGTTGAGATATTTTTTTTTTTGAGTTGTCAAATGCGGCAAACGTGAAATTATTTTTCACGTTTGACGCATTTGCTTTTTTGATAATTTCCTTTGGGCACAACAAAAAAAACACTAGACATATTTTAAAGCCGTTTTTGGAACTCCAGAAAAAAAAATAAAACTAGTGAGCGGTGATGGCCAATACATAACTTAGACCACTTGTTTTCATTTTTTTACAAACACAAAGATTTTATGCATCTAGGTATGTACCTAACTTCGTCGTGGGTTGGACGGATTTCAGGCCCGTCTACCGAAAATTGTCGAGCTGCGAGAAAGTAAAAAAATCAAAAAAAAAATTTCCTTAATATTAGGTGGTACCACCTTTGTACCTACCTACTTAAATAAAAAAAATTAAAATAATAACAAAAAATGTCTTGCCACAGGAAGGGCTAACAGTTGGCTCGGTCGACTGATTTTGCCGTGTAGCTTCTTTCATAATCCGCTGTTTACGGCTCTTAAGGAGAATCCAATCGAATAGGGTAGAATCGCCTAAATTCGAACGCTCCCAGTAATCGAACACTGTTTTGAAAAAAAAAAAAAAAAAAAACGTTAAAACTGTGTTATTTCTCAGTTTTTCAAATTCTTCAAACGCAAAATTTGAAAAGGGTGTTCCCCTAAGCCTTGAGAAACTCAGGGGGAATTGAGGTAGGTATATACAATAAATTTCGAAGGCAAAAAAAGGCAAGTCTATCTTAATACTTCAGAGAGTGCGTTCATTAAAGGGTTTGACAGAAAAACGAAACTGTTGAGAGTGTTGTGCGAAACTGTGTGTTTTTGTCAACACGGATATATCTATTTATCGTTTGCTAAAGCTAAGTTTTTATCCTTAGTCATTAATTTTAAGAAATTTTCACTGCTTGGACAAAGGAAACCAAGGTTCTTACGAGCTTCCTATTCGAACACTAGTATTCGAATAAAGTCAACATCGCTCGAAATTGGGTAAATGTTACGTTTCTCTGTCAATGGAGATAACAAAATCTTTTTCTTTTGTGTTTGAATCGGCTTGCATTGACATACAAGCCGGAGCTATAACCCATTGGAGGCATTAGTCAAACTCAAGCCGTTGCACATATTGCACTGCAGCTGAAAGGCAACTAAAATGCCTGCACGTTCCAAGGAGTCCGGGCTGTGGTCTTGCAGTTAGATCTTATGGTTATGCTTCCTTGGGCTCAGTGATATTTCAACGTAGTTACACCTGCAATAATTAGGGACTACCTACTTCTACATTGGCCTTTAGCAAGAATTGGTTGGAATTAATTGAAGTCGTGACTGATAGCTCTAAAATGGATGTCGGAAGAGGCGAAAACATCTTCTGTGAAGCCCTGGTACTAGGCAAATCTTTTTGGAAGAACGGCTGCAGCCACTTTCAGAAGGAGGTACTGAAATAATAATACTGAAATAATAGCACTAATCCATCTACTACGGAATTGAAAGGGAAGGCTCAACAACAAGACCATCACCATTTACTCCGACAGCCAATCGGCCGTTTTAGTACGATTGATAGAGACAAGGGTGGACTGATCTTAAGCCCGATATCTATTTAGCTTGTTGGCCCTGTTTCACCTCGAGCTATTGTCCTTCCGTTTTTTTTTATATTAAGCCACTTTTTGGCTCAAGTGCTTTTTCCATAATATTATGCTTTTGCGATCAATTTTGTAGGTATCGTTTCGTAAATAATTGCTTTTAATGTTTATCTTGGGCGGATGGACCCAATGTGGTAGATATACTTTTATATATTTTTTTTTTACTTTTCTATAACAAAAATCGTGTGTTCGAAATAAGGAATAGGATAATGTGGTAAAGATATCTAGCTAGACTTTTATGGTTTCTGTGGCATAAAGGTACATAATGGGGAGCTGGATTTTTAAATACATTCTTAAAACTTTGTTCTAGTCCAACGAAATCAATCTACAAAAATTAAGACTGCCTTTTTACACGACGGAACTTAAATTTCTTTTATGAAAAATAGAATAGAGTTTGCTAGAATAGAGGAACAAACCGAAGACAAGTTTTGACAGCACAACTTGTTCAAGCACTTGTTCATCCCAGACAAGTTTGTTGTAGTATTGCAACCCTAAGAGCTAGCGGCCTGGGAACCACTAATCTGGTGCTCAGGTAGCTTTGACCTAAAACCTGCTCAAAGATTTCAAATTCGACAACCTCCGGTACATGAACAAGTTTAGAACGAGCGACTTTATACATACTTAGAACTTTGTTCTAGTCCAACGAAATCAAACTACAAAAATTAAGAGTGCCTTTTTACATGACGGAACTTACATTTCCTTTATGAAAAATAGAAGTTTTTGTAAAACCATTGCACAAAGGTTGGGTTTGCTAGAATAGAGGAACAATCCGAAGACAAGTTTCACTTAACTGATAAATTAGATATTTTTAAATATTGGGAAAAAAAACTAGGAAAAATCGGCTTATGTGTTATACAAAACAGAGTTGCAACACTTTTACCGACTTTTTTGGCTATATTGGTATCAAAAGCCGGGATTAACGTTTAAAAAATAACAAAAATATCACATATCACCATAGGTACATTCGTACCAAATTACCCACTTTGTTTCCAAATAAATTTCAACAGCAATTTTAGGAGTTCTTAGGAGTGCGAATGCATCTTGATATGATTCGTAAATAATACTTAACGAACGATTGCAGTTTGTTTGTTTACCCAAAAAAATATTTAGGTGCACAACAAACCACATTACCCGAACTTACCCTATAAGCGGTAAATTTTTTCTTTAATGCTAGGATTTCCAGAAAAAATAGCACCATCTTTACACCTGTTTGTTTTCAAACAATATAATAATAATTTTGGTGAGGGCAGACAACATCAGGTTGCATTATATGCATAAACATAAATACCTGATCTATACATAAAAATACTTGCGCAAAAGCATCTATTATGTTCACATACCTACCTAACAAAAAATCCATGAATCCCATGATTCTGCATCACGGTGCACACGAATGAATTAAACCCCTCTTTTAACACAAAAAAAGTTCTTCCACAAAGGGAAGAGAGCCCCCGAATTTTCTTTGTTGTCAAAAAATTTTGAAATGTCACACGTACATATACTTACATAGGCGCAAAACACATAAAACTACAGAGCGTGCAAATTTCAGTCATAAAACGACTTTCTTCCCTCCATTGTATTTCATTATGTATGATGATGGATACGGATTGGTAATACGGTACTGTACAGTGTTATGCGGTTTTGTTCAGAATCATCCTCTTGTGATTGTTGTATTTTTTTGAACTGTCATATACTGCAATAAGGGTGTGTTTCTTTATTTTACAATTAGGGAAAATTCTACACCACGATATGTAGGGTAAAATTATGCGAGATAGTTAAAAAATATGCTTGTCACTTCCTCTAAGCATCAGTTTTTCAGTGCTGAGTTAAACTTAAACCATGATCTGTTAATCCCGGAACAAATTAAACTGGGTAACCCAGCGAGCAGTCCCAGCCCTTAGTAAAATTGCCAAATCTTAGACTCTCGAAATTGTTAACTCTCCAACTTTTACTTCACATAGAAAAACACATGAAAAGAAGTTCGAGTTGTTCTCAGATTTAATTTTTCACGAAACACGCAAAGCAACCATTCCACACAGAAGAAACGATCAAAGAATTTTATACTATGTTCTCCAGAGCTAAAATCCGGGAGAAACTCGCCAAATTTGCGCTAAGCCGAGATAAACACCGGATCTAAATTCACTGTAAAACTCGTTTCTGGGGTTAATCTTAGTTTGACTCCGAAAGTCGTATGATCTCGCACTGAAAAACTGGCCCTAAATCAACTAATTGATTCGATAATAGGTAAAACTTTTTTTCAAAAATGTACAGACGAAGTTAGTTAGATGTGTAAAAACTGAAAAGGCAACGAAAACCTATCTTACCTGCGGACAGTGCTATCCGTAGCAACCCCGTCCCGATATGTGTACACATATTAAGCACCGATCTTACCTTGGCGATAAAAAAAAATCTACATGGAACGTTCTTGGTTTTACCTTCTTGGATGTATATTCTCCTTTATACCAGTTTATTTTTGCACACACACATCCATGCAATACAAGGCTAAAAAACTCGTTTCCACCTATAAACTTCTCCTGCGGGATGATGTTTTGGTTTTTGTTAATTTTTATTGGTGCGTTTTCAGTCGGTCAGTAAACTTTCCCTTTGTTTTATTGGAGCGAAGCAGCGCGGGTTCCTTTTCTTCCTTGCGTTGCATGTTTGGGTTTATTACTCTCTTCCTTGTCGTATCTTTCGTTGGCCTTTGTAACAGCCATAGCCAGGCTATCTTCCCTGCTTTTTTTTTGTAGGTAGACACAGATAGCTATAAATTTAGAATGGAAAGGTAGAGAATATTCTTTAAACTGGCCGCAATCATTTATCATAGAACGAGAGGATTAAGTAGTTGATTGGTTGTATATAGCCCTCGTACCTTGTCATGCATTCAGCGAGGAGATTAAAGGTCAATCTGGGGTTTCTCAGGCTTTTGTCGTAAATTAGATGCTCAGCCATTAGAAATTCGTTAAATTCCTTTGTGCATGATGGGACAGTAAAGTGATCGATCGAAAGAGGGACATCAATAAATTTGTGTCTGAGAACCACTCCCTAAAACTGACCGCTCCAATGGGTAAATGGTACTTGAGGATGCTTTTATGAAACTTGATATCTAAGGTACCTACCCATTTTTGTTTTTGCCAAACTTTGAAGCATAGAACCAAGGGAGACATATAAATTCATACTTGAAATTTGAGTAAGTTAACATAAGTGCTTACTCCGGCGTATTGCGTGTTAAGCATTGACAACACAACCTGTCCAAGCACTTTTTTCATCCCAGAAAAGTCTCTGGTAGTATTGCAATTTGCAACCCTAAGAGCTAGTTACTTGGGAACCAATAATCTGGTACTCAGGAAGGTGTGACTTTTAACCTGCTCAAAGATTTCAATTTCGACAACCTCCGGTACATGAACTAGCTTAGAACGAGCGACTTTATAATGAAACTTTGTGCCCGCCATCATTCCCGCCTCAGTTCTGATAAGTCTCTGATTCTTCGGTGGAAGTACTCCAGTTAATTTGCGGCTTTGGTTGTATACCCTCCAGCCACCACCAGTTTTGCACAACTATAGTTGAAACTATAGTCGAAACTCGTGAGCAAATCTGACGATGGCCGGAAGGTGACCGGTGATCGATGCACCTTCCCAGACATGAGAGTTGAATTCTAGTTTTTCGTATGTCAACTTTTGCATAAACTTGGGTGAGTGCCCTCCCGATCGGATCAAAACCCTTCAGCCTGTTTAAAGTTGAACGCCTTCCCGTATAAGATTGCTTGAGCAGCATCTGCTTCTTAAGCAGAGTGCATCCATGAGGTCAATTCTGCGTGAATAAGGACATTATAGGCATCGCTTTCTTCAACACTGATGAGCATGTTGTTGCATGCATCCTTCTTCAAAGCCATTGCGACACGAGTAGTAATTCATAAAGGTTTCGTCAATTAATGCTGCTTAAAACTTGTCCGCAAAAGGGTGTTTCTCATTTTTCGTTAAGTCATGTGTGAAGACTCTGTTAACTGTAACGTTTAACTTAAAACCATAAACTCGAAAATTGTTTTTTATACATACGCAGTGGAAAAGAACTAGAATTCGAACGGGCGACACACAACTTCTAGATTTTTCTAATGCAAAAGATGAAAATATACGAGTGAGGGCACAACAGTGGTGAAACTGAAACCATAAAGGTCAGGCTAAGTTAGAAAAGACTTGTTGATAACCAAAGTTTCAAACTCGCATGTGACTGTGAAAAACCCAAGTATTTGTCTTAAGAGACAAACAGCATAGCTGGATATAGGAAAAGGATTACGGAAAAGCAAATCCAGAAGTCGGAGCGGTAAAAAACATATCACGTCTTTTTCAGGTTTTGAGCTATCAGCCTCCTGCACAGTTTCACTTTATAAAACACCACATTGTGCAGAAAAAAATACAAGTGCTACGAGATTTTGAAGTCCAAAAATGCAAACAGATTTTTTTTACTCTTTCGATTAGTCCTTTAAATATTTATTGCCAGCTTTGGTTGGTTCATTCGAATTAACTCCAATTAATTAATCATTTCTGATCAGCACATCCGGCATTTGAGTTAAATTCCACATAAAATAAATAACAGGAAGACTTGGCATTTTGATAACATGCACCTCAATCGATTTCAGGGAACTTTGCATGACTTGACTGTGTTTTGACACCAAAGTGTATGTTCACACGAGCCCCAACATTACTGACTCATGTGGTAAACAAAAAATAAACAAACGAAGTTGCACATGTTACTCACAACTCACACCACTGAGAAAATAAAAAATGGCAAAAACAAAAGACGAAAAAACATGAATTACGACTAAAAATATTTACCATACCCTATACTTATACCTGTATACAATTATGTGCTGTGCAATGCCTATCGGAAGCACTGTCATTATTATAAATAATGGCCAAGCTTATCATTTTTCACTTTAATCAGGGCGACATGTACTGAATTAGTAATGCACGATGTACTCTTGTTGATTGAAAGTCATAAACTCTCTTTCTTGTTGATACCTGGCTCAAGGACACGGTCATACGACATCATATGTACACCCTGTATCTGTATCCCAGGCAAGAGTTAATTGACATGCCTTCAAGAATTGGAGAGATATACGCACCCAAATGGTCCTTATGTTTGGGTTTTATAGCCTTAAATGTGCATTTAATGATAGGCTCTGAAGAATTTTTGATGGGAATCTTACTGCTTTTAGCAGTCAAATTGTCTTTAAATTTTTTTTTTTACTTCTTATCGGGTGATCTACTGTAAACGATGTGAATTTTATGGCGAATGAGTGAAGGAAATGCCCAAAGTTGATAGAATGTCGTTAGTCGCTTGGTTTTGAAATATGCTCCAAGTAATAGCTGTGTGATACTTTAATGACTTTGCTGGTCGGATATGTTTACAATAAATAAATAAAAGGACAAACGCCATTGTTAAAATGCAATAATAATTTATTGTTTGAACGAGCGCTTGTTGGGTGTCTATTTGGTTATAGAAAGAGGCTTGAGTTACAGGTCAGCGAATAGAATCGGATTTCAGATTTTTTTTTTTGAGCATGAAAAACAATGTTTATGAATAATTTTGTTATAAGTTTGCTTTTAAGGTTATCAGTCCTTAAAGAAATTTCAAATTTAGTAGTAAAAAATCAGCTACCTACTTAGTTTGGTTTTGTGGGCGGACTAAGGTTCTACGTATACCTAAACTATTGATTTAAAATAAAGTTTAATTTGAAGCTATTTATCCATGCTTATTTCACTTTGGACATTTAAGATCCATAGACAATTGTGGGCCCCGAAATAACTCCATCGGTCCATGCAAGTCCTCAACGATTTTTGAGGATATTGTAAAAATAAAGTTAGAAAAATCAGCTTTTTGTGGTCAGCTTATTTCCACGTCACATTTAGAAATTCAGCCAAATAAGACGATAAACTTTTTCTTAAGTAACCACCATTTTACTTTTCGCTTATTTCTTTTCAAAACTGTAACGTAATTTTCCTAGTTCCGGCGAATTTCTCTTTTTGATTTTTCCTGTTTTTTTTCTTCAAAACTTTAAGCCAACGTTATTTTGGCTTCTTTTTATACCCCATCCCATAGGAAAGGAGGTACATTTAGTTTGTCACATAGTTTATAACACGGTGAAATAATAAATATAGACCCCCAAGACCTTAAGGCATACGACCGAGACCGAATTCTGAATCGATTAGCCATGTCCGTCCGTCTGTATGTCATAAATTTTTAGGCCTTAAATTTTGTGCTATGGTGCTGAAATTTCGTACGTGAGGTCCACGTCATGCGAAGCAGTACAAGTGTAAAAAATTCCGCCCAAAGGCACGCCCACAATCGGTCTAAATGTGCAACTACCTCCAGAGCTTTCAAAACTGTAAGACGTTCTTAAAGGCTGAAATTTGACATTTAGCATCTCCTAATAAATGTCAGACACAAAAAAGAAAAATTAATTGGTAAACCTGCTCCATTGGGCGTGGGATCTAGTTGAAGAGTAAATTTTCAAATGCAGTTTACTCAATATTTTTGCTCCAAATTGAAAAAAATGTGCTTAATTTTTTATGTAGAAATGCTCTACATGTTGTCAATACAAAACTTTGAACAAAAATTGAAGAAAAACCTAAAATTTTCCATAAAAACGTATTTTCGACTGACCTTAAGCCTAATTTAGGAAAGAGTGAACCAAAGAAAATAGCAGGTTAGGTAAACGAGACTTCGTTCCAAATTTCGTTCATACAAAGTTTTTAGTCACACCCCCCCTTTTTAGGGGTCGATTTTTCAAAAATATTGAATTTTAAGAGTAACTTGGAAATAGCTGTGTTATAATTGATAGTTTGTAATAGGGGATGGTTGGACCACGCCCCTTTTCGAAGTTTGCACTACTTATAAAATGTCAAACAATAACATCAGCATTTTACAATGTGGGACAGGATGGGGTATTCAACGGTTCGTTTTACGGACTGTAACTTTTGCGTACACACTGTAGCACTTAGTCACTGGTTCATAACACTTTTTGGTGTAATCTCGGGGATCCCTCCGGCCTCCAATATCCGGTGTTTTGGATGTCAGAACTATTCAACGGTTCGTTTTACGGACTGTAACTTTTGCGTTCTTTTAAACCTGTCACACCAAATTTAATGTTTAACCTGAATTCATATTATGTACTTTATGTCAATTATTTGCATTGGCCACACCCCCAAAAATGTCAGCTGATGGCGTCAGCTAAAAATAAAATGAAATAATTCTAATTTCGTTAGAATCATGAGGAAAGTCGTAAAAAAAGCGAAAATTAATGTTTAAAAAACAGATTTTTCCTAAAAACTGTTTTTTTCTTTCCCCTAAAAGTGGGCGGAGCTCAATGCTTTGTATGTAACAAACTTAGTAAATGGCAATAAATCTAATTTTTGTCATATAATTTAATTTTTTGATTTTGAGTGATTTTTTAGCAAAATCCGGTTTTTAAAGGTCTGGTATGTTTAAAGTGGGCATGGTCCAATTTTTGTTTTTTTTTTAAAGGCTTCTACCACTGTTGCTCGGCATCAAAATTCGAGTTCCTACGCCTAGCCTAACTTGTACAAAAAACATGTTGAAACAAAATGTAAGTTTAAGGCTGTCTGACATTCAAGTAAATTGTGTGTGTAGCTGTGGGCGGATCTTACCAATTTTCATACTTTGCCTGTGCAAAATGGGAACCAAGCTACACTCTAAGTTTCAACTTTGTAGCTAAATTTCACCAAGTCAAAGTGGTGTAAAATTTAGTAGCAGCTTTTGAACCGAAAAAAAAAAACGTTTTCGATTTTTCATATTGGATTCTGCTATGTGCTTCCTGCTTGGCTGAGTCGTCTTTTTCTTAAAAAAAAAATTCTTTGTCCGATGCCCGAAACATTTGCAAAAACAAAAGAAAGTTTTGTAGTTGGCGTATTTTATTTAGTTATTGGTGGGTGCTCCTCTTTGTTCAAATTTTAAGCGATGCTTTTCTGTGTAGATTCCCATAATTCTGTGTACCCGCATGTGCGAACAAATGACACAAACGTGTAAAAAAACCACAAAAAATCTTCCTCCATCAGCCCTGCTCATGACTTTTGTTTATTTACTTTAAAGAAAAGGGGAAAGAATTAAAAAAAATAACTTTAGTTACACAAAGGAGGCAGCTCACGATGAGATACAACAGACTCACCGCCATTCCTGGATGGAACAACGTTAGAAAGCACACGTCGCGTCGGTCGGCCGAGAAGACTGTGAAAATATGTCCTTGGATTATGTTAAGTGTACGTGATGGAATGAAAAGGGTCGTGATCATGTTGGAACAGATAGATACAACATAACCACCACTCGAAAAAGGGTAGCCCATCAATTGTTCGGCATTCTGTTCGTCTTCATGTAGTAAACTCTTTCCGCTCAATAAAACACTGATTTATACATTTCGAGTTCAATGAAACGAAAAGGAGATTTTCTTCGCTGCCACTCCCCTATCTGTGAAACACACTAAGGCGTAGCAAAGTGCCTCAAAGTGTATCTCCCGGGGGAAGATAACTCACAAGGGCGTGGGTGTGAAATTAATATTATCTATGCCCAGGCATGGTGCAAAAAATGAAAGCTGTTGAAACTCGAATATCGCGACCAAGACTGCAATTAAATGCGTTTAAATATTTGCATCCACTTTCACGTCAAATAGCGTCTATCTATAACCGGTAGCCAGATAAACCAATCTTACATAATATTTATGAATTGGTTGAAATGCTAATTATTTTTTTTTGATGTTTTTCAGGTATGTAATGTGTTATTTTATGTGGCATTATAAGAAATCAGGTATGTATGCTTTCCCAGCGTAACGGTTCAATTTAATGGTTTAAAATGGGACAAGTCAGGATTTTTATCGATCGGCCATAAAGTGAGGAGACACAAATCATCAGTTAAGATTGTGAATCTCTATTAATCCACAGCTTTCGTTCAGAGAAATTTTTAATGCTTTTCAACAAATCTTTAAGGTCCTGAGGAATTTTCTGATGTTGATGTGGGCTATAAAAAATTGTAGATATTCCGTCAGTATTTGTTGTGATATTTTGCAAGATTCTTATTATCCTTTCTTACTTTCCATAGACAATTTAATAATTGGAAGTATTTGCTTTTAATACGGGGTTTTATGCATTTTTACGAAGATTAGTTATTTTGAAACTTAGTTTAGCGTCTCCATCGTTATAGTCATGTACTTCAAGACTATGCAGGTAAACTGAGGCAGGATGATGATTTACAAATGACAGCCACGCAAGGTTTAACTAAAAACACACTAACGGCGTGTTCTTTTAAATTCCGAATAATGAAACTGGTTAGCATAAAAAAAGTTGTATCTTTTCTCGTACACCCAAAAGCAACCACGGTGTCAGCACCAAAGTCGAATGTCTACACTATTTGTAAGTTATTTTTAACACCGAGCCTGTTCTACACGAGCGAGTGTTACACCAGCCTTTAAACTAAAACTTTCGAAATAAATTGTTGCACGAAGTTTTAAAATAAATCCTTTTGTAACGAAGCTTTTGGAAAACTCCACAACGCCGAAAACCGAGTTTTATCTAAACAAAGTGTGGCAAAACTTTTAGTTTAAAAGGCTGATTCAACGCACAAAAGTTTCTACACACAAAAGAATGATTTGTTAGGCTTTACACCACGTCAGTTTTGCTGTTTGGAGTTAAAAGAGCATTGAAGTTTAACAGGCTAATTCCTTGGAGGCTGTGGCTGTACCACAAATGAATGCTTATTTAACTCTATACTATACCAGTTTTGAGGTGCAGTGCTGGAAAGAATAAAGCACAACTTATGAAGCATGACGGTGTAGACTGGGTGGAACATTAATTTTGTATGTGAGAGAGCATTTTTTGACATGGTGGCCACCGGACCTGGGTTCTTTTGACCATAAGTTAAAATGGTCGAGTCCATCTTTTTTTTTTTTGTAAACGAATTGGAAATAGATTATTGCAGAAAAGTTTTAATTCTGACTTTGTAAAGATTCTTTTTGTCGCAAATCACCATCTAAAAATGAATAAGAAAGCCAATTTAGCATTGTCCTTGAAAACAGCTAAAAAGTTTAAAAAACACAATATCACTTTGAATTGCGAAAAAGGTTCATTCAATGAAACTAGCCCCCATGTGCCCTGAAACTCGGTTTTTTGTACGATCAGCTGATTGTCAAAAATTCAGTTCAACTCTGAAAATTTAATTATTATTCGAAAGGGTGCACCGGACTGTGAAATCTTACTGCACAACTGACAAGAATCTGATCCGTCAAATTTGGCACTGAACTTTCTGCCCCCAACAAAACCTTCGGGGACTTAAGTACGGAACTACGATCTAGCAAGACTCGACTTAAAGAGGAAAATGGGCTTCATCTCTGGGTAAAATTGGTGGCTAAACGCCTAAAGATGAATCATACAACCCGTCCCTTATGCCACCCAGGGAATCAATCGTAGAGCACCTACAGTAAGCACGAAAGACCCCATCATACCCCCAGCACACCCCAAGACGTCTTCCCTGCAGGACTGGTCTTGTACGGGCTCGTTTCGTTTCGGTTGCCCTCATCTCTCCTCCGTTCTGGCTATATCGGTATATATTCCCCCTGGTACAGGTCCATACTGCTTCGGTTATCCCTACCTCTACCATTTCCCCGCTAATTCTGGCTTAAGCCGCCTGAAGTACGAGCCAACACCGAAAATGGTTGCCCTGCATTGTCTTGTCTAAGAATTCTCCTCCGGCAAGCGTTCACAACGTAACCGGTTACCTCTGCACTCTCCCATTTATGAAGCTTATTCTCACTTGAGGGGCAATAGGTGGAACATCTATAAGATCCAGCAAGACTCTACTTAAAAAAGCATAAATATTGAACTAGACATATAACCGGGAACTGAATAGTAGGAACACGTATATTAAACGCTAACTCCCCCATTATTCCCCTCCCCACAACAGCCCAAAGTCAGCCCTTAAAGGAATGGTCTTGTACGGGTTCATAAAGCTTCGGATGCCCTCACCTCTTCGCCCTTATAGAAACTCCGGTGTATTCCTTTTGGTACCGGTTTATACCACTTCGGTTACCCCTTCCCCTCCTATTAACTCCAGGGTTAATTCTGACGAATCGCCTAAAGTACAGGTTTACACCGGAAATGCTTAAGGCCCAAACATAATAGACCTGAGCGGGACTAATCTTATGTCGAAATACAACGAAAATTCCACTCAAGTTCTGCCAAAAGTTGTTGCCCACAAAAGACCTAAGCAAACGATTTGAAAATCTCATGGGACTTCACTGTGATCGTCTCGAGTATTACATTGCCTTGAAAATTTAAAATCAAATTTGAAAATTATGTCACTTTTTTTTCAACTTTGGATGTTAATATCTCCGAAACCGATTGTCAGATCTAAAATACGTTTAAACTTTTGAGGTCAGCGTACAATTCTTGGTATATTCCCTTCTTTCACGGTATTTTTGAAGCACGTTTAAAAATAAATATGGGCTTAATATGACAATGAGTGAACTAATGACAAGCAAAAACAAAGCTCCAAGCCAACACAAGTTAACGAAAACCTTACGAAACCCAGAATAAGGCTATTATGTTCGTGGCATACGAATCGCGTGTAATGAGAAAATTCGGAAAGCCGACTTAAGCTCATGAAAGTCTATTATGGTTGGGCCTTTATCCAGCACCAATTTCTTGCGTACGAATTTTCCCCGTCAAGGTTTCATACCGAATTTGGCTAGTTAGCAAACAGTTACTGGTTGCCTCGACCTTTCTTACCTACATTGGATTAGTCATCATTTAAGTCATTGGGCTGGTGTTACTCCGGTCTTACAAAAAGCGGTATCGCAATGGACCTCCATTGGTGTTAGTGTGTCCCTGCAGAGTGGGAACAGCCCACAAACTTAACCCAATCTTATAGCGGGACTAGTGCGCCATTATGCTATTTCTCAAAAATACAGTGCAGTCCAGAGTATGCCGGGTTCTTGTCTTCGCTTTAGCGACCGCAGAACTGTGAAAAGGGTGCGCTCTGTGGATGGATTACTATGGATGGCTTTCAATAAATCCAATCAAATCGGGTGTAGATAAAGTGCTAAAATGCCCCCCCAGCTGAGCTTGGTATAGACATAGAGGTTTAGCTTAAGCCATAAAACTTATGGCTTTGGAACCTCTAGGGTGCTTTAATTTTTTCCATCCTTATGAGCTGGTTGAAATAAAGGAACAACTCATGCTACTTAATTTACAAAAATAAAAACAAAACAGGATGGACAGCTTTTTTGAACCATACAAATCGACTCGATAAGAATCTCCAAGCTAAAACCCCCGTCCATTCTGTCTTAAACACTTGACATGTTATTTACACACGAAGCTAAATGTTACGTAGCCGTAGTTAAATTGTTACACGGAGAATTCTATACTTGGATTAAGAAAAACCATTTTGTTTCAAAGACATAAAAAAATGCCCTTCTTTGATTTAAAGACTGTTTTCCTTGTTTCAAAAACGGTTTTTTTTTTTAAATTGAAAGTAAAATTTTCAGGATTCAGAGGCATGTTTTCTTAAATCAAGGAAACACTTCTATGATATTATGGAAGATTCACGGGTCCAAACCCGTTCTGGGTCCAAATATATGTTCAAAGCGGTGTTTCCTTGTTTCGAGGAAACGTTTTTATTGTCTTGTGAAATTACTCGTCATGCGAGTGTCGTCACTACAGGCGCGCTGGAATCAACTCCAACCACGGAACTAGACCACATCCTATTCCTTACTACAATAATTGATCATTGTATCCCGCGAAACAGCGCAAAACAGCGCGAAACTGCTTCGACAAACACGACTATCAGGTCATAATTCAATCACGCTATGATGCTTCATTTCATTCATTCACTACATTTCATCGAGATAAGGTGAAACCTCAAGCGAGACTACTCCATTCGCATTTCAACCAGAGGCGATGGAGTCTTGAAAACCTTACAACCAACTCTGAGGGAACAATATTTACAAATAGATCTAAATCGAGCTAGTGTAGTACTAAAGCACGTGTGAGCTGTAAGGAACTCGGTATTCTCACAAAGTGCTGAACTCTTGAAATATTTTTCTGGTTGAAATTTAGCAATTCTCATAGCCACCCAAAAGGCAATGGCAAAAGAGCCAAATCAAATAACCCAATGGTGTTACTTTCCCGACAGGATACTTACCAAATCATGACGTGGGTAGTTAAAAACTGTCTCAAAAGCAATAACATCCTACAACAGTCTCTATTGCCAATACAACATGTCCATTCGTCGTGCCCTACGCTTGCTCCTACGTTCTTTGTTTTGCTGTGTATGAGTAGACTCATTGATTTATGAGAACCTTTCGAATCGAGACATTTCAATCAGTTGCGCTATGCATACCTACTCTTCTTCCAAGAACACTAGAAATCTTCTAAGTGAGTTGTTGCATTCGGAATATTTATTATCGCACAGATGTCAAACAATTACCGAGAAAAGCCGTCAACAGCTTATGATTTAATATCTCGCTTATTCAACAATTGTCCCATGTAATGGACTCCTAGGTGCACACATTCAACTGCACACTATGCGCACTCCATCCACTCAATTGTACATCCAATCTATTCGAAAGTAACATGTTCCTTTGAATGCCTGGGGGGAGGGACAGGGAGTAAGCGTCGACCCAGAGTCTATTGACCTGTGTTAGTTGGTTGGTCGTATCTTTTCCCGACTAAACCAAGCAAGAGAATGGTGTACAACCTTTGTACGACCAAGAGAGTGTATTATGTGTAGCGTATTATTGTGTTCTTTGGCTTAATCTGACATAAAACATAAATCATGCAAAAAATATATTAAAAAAAAAACTAAAACAAACACTGGTGCTTAATCAGGTTGTTGTTTTGTTCTTCTTAAAGAATTTCAATTGAACTGTGGATAGAGAGCCAGGAGGTCGGTGGCGATTGTCGTCTTTGTTTTCTGTGGAAATCTTGTAACATGTGTCATGCACATGTTTCTGCACACATGGAATGCCTCTCACTCTTAACTCCATGTGCATGTAAGCACGTCAAGAGAGAGGTTTCGAGCTCATTTATTTTTATTGCACAAAAAAAAAAAAGAAAAAAAAAAACTACTGGTATTAAAACTAACCCAGATCTACTACTAAACTGGTCAGCTGCAATGGAAGTTTAATAGAAACAGTTTCTGATCCAAGTTGATTGAAGCAAAATAAATCTTATAATAGTTCGTAGGTAAATATATCCGAAGTAGTTACATGGAAAGCCTGCACAAAAGATCCAGTTTTAGCTTTAATTCGATGGCGAGCTAAATGGCTTCAAGACCTGGGGTTATAGGTATACCTACTCTGAAATTACATTTGATGTTGAGTTTGATTATTTCTTTTAGAGGCGTTCAAGCTTGTTAATCCGCTGAAGGAAGGGACTCGTAGGGAAATGCAAATGAGGATTATTTTATGATGTCTGTGAGTTTGTGAGGTTACTTTTTCTGTGTAATTGAATTGTTCCTATGAAATGAAATATGTACATGAAAGTGAATTAGTATGTTGACCAAACATTGTAAAAATAATACGTTATCAATTTTGCAGCAAAATTCTAAGAGTTTATCTAGAAAATAAATTATCTTATTATTTTAATAGGTTGTTATGGTTTTACAGACAACCAAGGAGTAATAGGTCCAGAGGCAAACAATCAGCATATTCTTTAGCGAGATGGTACATTCCATAATTTTTTGATCTAACAAATGCCACACAAGATTGAGTCGAATCTTATGTACAAGATTCAATTTCAATGATGTCGTTGTTTGCTTCAAAATTTATTTAGAAGTCACATATACAGTTGAAAACTATGTTAAGAAGACAAAAAAGTTTATGTTATAGCTTAGATACGGCCAATCCTGTTTAACAGAAGCTGACCACCAAGTCACAGTTGGAGACGGACGAGTCTGCATAAACGTCATTTGAAGTCCAACCGCACCTCGTTGAACAGACGCTCACAATCCAGGATGTTGCTAGAACCAAGGTTAAAGATCAATGTTTAAGGTATAACTTTACTACCAAGAGTGGCCCACTATAATTCTTGCTCCTGACAGTATTGCTTGGACCTTAGGCTTTTCGCACACTACCAATTTTTCAAAGCATCAATAGTTTCCTCACAATCACCGAAAGCACCGCTCATACGAGCAACTTCTATAAATTGCAAAGGTACTGACATACAAACCCACAATGAATTAAATGACTGTTTGTCCTCTAAAATGTAAAAGAAATTTAAGAGTTTAATAGCGGCACGTTCAAAAATTAAGTTGCATGTGCTTAAAATAAAAAAGTCATTTATGCGGCGAACAACTAAAAAGTCTGTAGCAAAACACAGATTTAAAAGTTGCCGCAAACTGGTTTCATGTTGATTGCGCATGTGTGCGCGTTCCCATAGAAGCTCATCGGGCAAACAGGCAATCAACCTCTTTCGTGACTAAGAGTGTCATGTGTGCGATAAGCCTTAGAGTATCAGGAAGTCAGCCCAACCTTGCAGTAGAGTTCAAAATTCTGGAAATGTCACTTTTATAAAGCGCCACAATAAAATATATATGGGGTTATGGTAACTCCTGTCCTACAACTGGTATCACAATGGACCTCCCCTGATCTAAGTGTGTCCCTGTCTAGAGGGGACAGCCACCTTATCTAACCTTGCTTAAAAAGCAGAATAGGCATAATTTTATTGCTTCGGTTGGAACTTTGAAAAAGCAGAATACTAAAAAAAGCTTAGATATATTTCTTTTTTGCAAAACTATTATATTGACCCGTTCCCGGTCCGGTTCTTTTATCTTTCTCGACCCACCGCCACCAAATCGAGAACTGGATCGTAAAATGGTTGGTAAAAAATCTCGAATGCACAAATCCCGCAAATGGGACGAAATCTAGAAACACAAAAATCCGACGCACATATTTAGAACACACAATTTTTTTCGGGATTATTAAAATTATTATCAAAAAATGACTAAGAAACAGTTTTATGTACTCAAATAAATTTCACCTACCCCAAATCTTATCGTGTGCCGAAGGAGGTGGTTGCAGTTAGAGCAAAATATAGCTTTTTGACAGAATCAGGATGAAGTTATTTGAGAATTTTTTTCAAATTTTGGTTTTCTAGGTGTCGGGATAACCCATCGTAAACTTCAGACGACGCGCAGGCAACACTACAAAGACCACATACTATTCCTTACTACAATAATTGATCATTGTATCCCGCGAAACAGCGCGAAACTGCTTCGACAAACACGACTATCAGGTCATAATTCAATCACGCTATGATGCTTTGTAGAAATAATGGATTACATTTCATCGAGATAAGGTGAAACCTCAAGCGAGACTACTCCATTCGCATTTCAACCAGAGGCGACTGGAGTCTTGACAACCTTACAACCAACTCTGAGGAAACAATATTTACAAATAGATCTAAATCGAATGAGCGTAGTACTAAGCACGTGTGAGCTGTAAGGAACTCGGTATCCTCACAAAGTGCTGAACTCTTGGGATATTTTTCTGGTTGAAATTTAGCAATTCTCATAGCCACCCAAAAGGCAATGGCACAAAGCCGAGTGACTTTTGAAGGCAATTCAATTTAATTTAAGAAATTCAAACTTTGCTTCTTTTCTTTTTGTTTAACATTTTTGGGAAGTAGGTACTCAATGTTTTTCTCATTTAATTAATTCGCTTGGGAGATTGAATCCTTCCTACAACCGCAGGCTTTTTTACGTTGGCGATTAGATTGCAATGTGATTACTTTCTAAATTTATCGCTTTAACCATCTTTTCGCCGAAGAAGCAATCATTATGGTCTTACAAAGTGCCAAATCAAATAAGAAATGGTGTTATTTTCCCGACAGAATACCTACCAAATCATGACGTGGGTAGTTAAAAACTGTCTCAAAAGTAATAACATCCTACAACAGTCTCTATTGCCAATACAACACGTCCATTCGTCGTGCCCTACGCTTGCTCCTACGTTTTTTGTTATGCTGTGTATGAGTAGACTCATTGATTTATGAGAACCTTTCCAATCGAGACATTTCAATCAATTGCGC
This sequence comes from Neoascia interrupta, assembly GCA_947623515.1. Lineage (NCBI taxonomy): Eukaryota > Metazoa > Arthropoda > Insecta > Diptera > Syrphidae > Neoascia > Neoascia interrupta. The sequence goes on from OX392463.1 coordinate 140,730,278, forward strand.
TATGCATACCTACTCCTCTTCCAAGAACACTAGAAATCTTCTAAGTGTGTTGTTGCATTCGGAATATTTATTATCGCACAGATGTCAAACAATTACCGACACTACAAAATTCAACAACAAAACACAACAACTTACAAAATTCTGCTTTCACGTTTGAAAAAGTGGAAGATTCGCATTTAATTTAGTCTGAATTTTGCATTTTTTTTTTTTTACAAAAAAGCAGAATTTCTCTAGGGGGCTTCCTCGACTCTGAATAAAGTACCATCATTCTTTTCCAACTACAGAGGCGGTCTGATTGCCGCATGCAGTTGTATCTCTGCTAGCCTGCCTTGTATGGGAAAAGTTTTCAAAACGTAAAAAGGCTTATTTTATCTTTGTAAAAGACCCTGATAAAAAGAAAGGTTTGAAAACTTGTGTTGCTTATGGTTTTTAAATGATGGTAAGACCCGTAAGGCCGCACATTGCTGAGCAGTTGACAGTGGGCGCTGTGGTGCAATGGTTAGTGTAAGTTCTATAAATATTGTTTGTCCTTGTCGTTTAAAAAATAGGGTAATATATAAACTTTTAATGATTCTGCCAAAAATTACCAATAATGTAATTTCATCCCTGAATTTGCGGCTGGCTCTTCAGCGGACTACACATTGTTCCTATGGAATGTTAGCTGGTGGCTGCCTATCGAGGTCTGATGATCTTGCCGCACTGAAAATTTTAAGACAAGAACACTTAAGACCAATTAAAAAGGCAGTAAATCCAGTAGGTGGAGCCTGGGTAGTAAAGCCGTACAAAGACCGAAAAAGCAGTACAAATACTTGCAGCAAAATGGCAGCCCTGCGCCGGGCGTGCGTTGTTTTGTCTGTCACAGATATGGCAGTTTAATATTAACATCAGGTGTGGCATAGATAATCGCTAAACATAGTCGAAAGTTTCCTATTTAAGAAGGTATACGTAAATCGGGTTCCCATTCTCTATCCTCGAACTAAGATTGAAATTTAAAAAAGCCTAAGGTAGACTAGTATGAAATAAGGTACCTAACGACTGATATAAGCCTTAAATCTCACATGTTTTAAGCATGAAATCTCTAAATAGAGTGCGTACTAGCGCTGTGATACTCGAATAAACTCTCAAACTACAGAAAATTTATGTTACCCTCGATTCAGTTAAGTTTGAGAGAACAATTATTGTGGCAGGACATTTTTCTTTACTGGATTGTAGAAAAAAAGCCAAAAACATTCTACTTTTAATGCACTCGTCAAATATTTGGCGACTTTCGTAATGAGCAGGACTCAACGAATACCGTGAACCAGTATCGACTTGCGAAGCTTGTCTGGATAAAACTAAAATTATTTTGAGTGCAAAATTTAAATTCAGTTTAAGGAGTTTATTAGAGTACCTAATCACAATGATATTTCTGTTGCGATGCTTTTGATTTTATTTTTATTTTATTTAGTCATTTAATTAAAAAAAAAAAGAAAACGGTTTGTTTGAGTAATGTTAAAAAATCTTACAATTTATTAAGCCATTTATGTGACTGTGTATACACATTTCATACCACAATTAAGGAGCGTTGCCAACCTGTTCAGTGTGAAATTTGCACCGTCCTAAAAATCTTACAATTGAGACGATCCCCTGAAAAAGTTTGACGACAAAAATTGACGAAACGTTTGTCGAAAGTCGACAGAGCGTGTCATCGTATGGCAAATGATATGCCATCAAGCTTACAAATTTGGCATCAATATTTTATTTTCAATTCAACATATCTTCCGAAGCTTTTAACTTGCATTTTTTACCCGAAACTATCAAATCTTCACACCTAAAATTTAAAATCACATTGATGGTATGTGTGCGTGCGGTTTTAAAAATATTCATTGCTGAAGTAACAGAAAAAGCAAGTTTTATGGCGCCACGCAACTATGCTATAGAATAACTTTTACTATTTTGTTCCAATATATAGTAAAACAAAGCTTTGCGAAAACGTAAAAGCCTCTTAAAGCATCAAACTCAAGACTTTAAACTAATATACAAAAAAAAATTCAGCGCATGTGCATGTGGCATGCTCGTAAAATGCATCCTTTAATTCTCAACATCATGGCAGTGAGATTCACCGGAACTCTCATCTTTTCACACACAGAAGTATACGGGCTTCGAAAACGTTTATACAGGCGTGTGTAAGCATGTCCTTAGTACGCTATGGAAAATTTTCCATCCACCCAAGATCCCTGTGTGAACTGATATGCCGGCAAATGTTTTCCCAAATAGGCAACAGACTCTTCGTTCCACACCCAAAACACAAAAAAAACACCGAATACAGCAATTTATTTGTAGATATCTTTCACATTTGTATCTGTCGTCATCGTCATGAACGGGTGCTGCTGCTGCTGCTAGAAGTAGCATGGCTCTTGCTCTAGGGTGCAAATAGTTTCCCCGCATGTATCCGCTTGCTAAGTCCCAAGTGTCAGTGCTATGCTATTGCACATGCAACCCGGGAACGAAATGAAACACAACCAGGTCTGGGTCGATGAGACACTCAAAAGTGCCTACGAAGAGCATCGAACAGAACGTTCCGTCTCTCAATTCGTTGCATTCGACAGCACCACTAGTCGATATAGCACACGCTACAGTACTATCGACGACGGGGGTGGGTTTTGGTGGTGGTACTTTGAAAAGTCAATGCACTTGGAAAAATGAAAAGTGTGCTTCTCTGTGTGTAGTGTGTTTCTGTGTGAGTAAGTCTGCATGAACTTTGTGTACACGTCTTGTCCTCTTTTTTTTTTACAACTCGAACAAGGGTGGGGTTCTTCCTGAGCAGCAGTTGACGACAAAGGGGAAGTTCTGGCGCGGCTCCGCACTCCCCCCCCCCGCTAAAAATAAAGGGAAACGCTGAGGGCGGCTCACAAAGACGATGACTATCGTTTGCTTACTTACATATAATTACATTTTGTGAAATTTAAACTGAACATCAACCCATCTCTGAATGTCTCCACCACACCAAACTCTCATGCTGCAAAATGACACAATGGAAAAACCCATTTGGCAGACGGGTTCTCCTTTCGTATTCATGCATGCTCTTAGAGCGCGCAGGACACTGCCGGGAAAGGAGGGCACACAGACACAAGGGGAGTGCTATAAAGTACTTTGGCCCCTTAATTTATTAGAAGTGCACAAGACGAATACATTAAATTGAACCGGCAACTATAATGGGTTCTGCTTATCAAAATATTTTATTAATAAAAATTGTGTAAAAGAAAAATGCCGGTGGTGGTGGTGATTTTGTTTGTCCATATGCCCGACGACCCGCACCCATGTAGAATCTTTGAGTCATCATTAGGCTGCCGCATTCGATTGATAGACCTTGACAATTGGCGCGGTATGCGGGACGCGTATAGTAAGAGGGTTTCTATTGTTGTCGGAGGACACACCTATAGGACCAGATGACGGTACACAACTATGCGAGAGGATTAAAATACTTAGCTCGACTTCAATGCAAAATGACATGCGCACACATATTGTTTTTTTTTATTCCCTCCCTGACGACGTAGTAGTCATTTTGTTGCTCTGGGTTAATTGATTGCTGAGAGGGTACAGGGGCTTTTTGTTCGGGAACGCTGTGTGGAGATTAAAAAAAAATTACGATCTATTCTGTCAATGACTGTTAATTGGATTAAAACTTTGGCTAAAAGCCGATTTTCCCTGTAAATGACTCTTGCATCGCGTATTCCCCTTGTAGTTGGACTTCTATTGTCATGTCTTGCAGAAGTGAAGTTGGACTCGAGTCCGTTTGTATATGCCATAAACTTTGCTAGTAAAATGTGGAAATCTACCCTGATGTGGAGGATTGTTAGCCGGGCTTTTGACTTTTAATCTGTGTTTTTGCGATTGGAATACTTTGCATGATGACTACATGAACACGAATGACTTAGAGGTCTTATCTTGTTGCACACGTTTCTTTGTTTTGCAGGGATTTTGTTAAGCTGGAAAAAGAACAACGTTTATAAGTATTTCTTGTAGCATTTTATAAAGCCTCATATTGTTTTGTAATCCCTATTTTTAGGGACTTCTTGGAGAATGGTTTAAATAATACTCGCACAGAGTGAATTGCAAAAATGTAAAAACTGAATGAATTGTAGGAAATAAACGTTCCTGAGGAAGTCAGAAAGTACCGCCAAAACGTTGGGAAAAGACGGAATAATTGTTATTTTAATATTTTTTCGATTTGTTTTAGTCTAATAAATTTATTGAGTTAAATTACATTAATTTAATAAACTTATTTGACCCGAAAAAGCCAAACACGAGCAACTTTTAGTTAAAAGAATAAAAGTGGTCAATCATCACAATTTTAGAAACAGCGTTAGCTTCTTACGTCAGGATTTAAAATCAGTGAATAATTTTGGCTTGAATAACGTGGCCTAAATAATCTTGCTCGGTTTCACACAGACTTTTAGCCTCGCCTTTTTGTTCCATCACCTTAAGTGGTGGAATTTGCTGGATTATTATTTACAATGGTCCTTTAACATTTTTCCTACTTTAGGGCCGATTTTTCAGCTATAAACCAATATCTATTAATACGGGAACAAAATCTAGAGTTAACCCAGCGAACAGTTTTTCATTAAAGTTGTTAAAATCTAGAAATTATCGATTCTCCCAGCTCTGTTATTTTTCACAGAATACCCAAAACCACTGCCATTTCAGACAGAAAAAACACTCAAAGAAGTTCGAAGTTCTAAGAAGTCCGAAGACTGTTCACCAGAGTTCTTCCAAAATTAGAACTAGGCCGAGATTAATTCCGAATCAACATTCACTGAAAATTTTTCTGTTTATCTCGGATGATCTCTGAGTTAAGCCCAGCTTGAACCAATATCTCTTAATAACGAAACAAAACGAAACTGCGAACAGTTTTTCAGTTCAGAGTTAACTGTTGCCAGTAAAGTTGTCAAAATCTTCGACTCTCCCAAATCTCACTTTACATAGTTAAACACAGGAAAAGAAGTTTGAGTTGTTCTCATTTGTCATTTTTCACAGCAACACCCAAAACAACTAACATTCCGCACAGAAAAAAACTTTCAAAGAAGTTCACACGGTTCTGCAGAGTTGATCCGGGATTAACGTGCCAAACTTGACGAGTTAAGCCGAGATTAACCCCAGATCTAAATTTACTGAAATACTAATTTCTGGGGTTAATCTTAGTTTAACTCTGAAACTCGGATGATCTCACTGGTAAAAACTCTTATTTAGAGGATCAGTGTTTAATATTAATCGTTAGGGCGACTTAACAGCGTTCAGTATCTTGTTAGCATTGTATCTATGCCAGATGGAAGAATAGAATACAACATTGCCACCCAAATTGAAATTGAAAAAATTGAAATTCTATTGCTTCCTTTAAAATATTCATATAAAGTATTTTATGGTCAAATGGTGTTAAAGGAAGATTTGATCTGTAAATGAACAATCATCCAACGACAAAAGCGATTTATAAGTTGACAAATCCTCTGATTGTAACATTACTCACAAGATATATTTTAATATGTACCTAAATCCCTTCCGAATAACGAATGTTCTTTTCTTGAGATTTTAGTTGCTTTCTTCGCGTTGTTTTACTAAAATGGATCTTTTTTTATTTTCAAATTCTCTCGCGTTCATGGACTAGACCAACATGATAATCTGAAAAAATACTGGGCGGAAAGCACAAGTGATAAGGGAAGGGATGAGAGCTATAATATGCACTTCGGTCTCAAACAATTGCGACTTAAGTGGGGAGGAAAGGTCTCGTTCTTGTATGTTTTTGTTCGCAATTCTCACGTTTTTGCGTTTTTTAAGTCGCCTCAGAGCCTGAAAGCTTGATTTTGAACTCCATCAGGTAGAGATGTAAGGTGCCCTTTGTTGCACCTGCCCAGCCATGGGAAAATTACTCAATTTTGGGGCGTATTAATGTCTAGGCTCGATATTTAACAAGATCAAATGTGTTGATCTGAAGATATAAAGGAATTTTGTATCGCTTTAGGGATCTTAAACCTTTTGCAGAATTTTTAGCGACATCAAATAATACCGACGTAGGTTGTCATCCATACAGATTCCAAGAGCAACATTTTTTCCAACTCTCTTTTGAAGAAGCAGCTTTTTGTTTTAGCAGTAGTAAGCAGTAGTAAGCAGTAGTAAGCAGCTTTTAGTTTTGGGCGGATTTAGTTCCACTCTTTTGTTCACCGCAATGACATTGCATATTAAGTCTGAGATTGCTGAGCTTAAAATACGCCATCTTTTCCCTTTCAGGATCCATAGCACTTGGACGTTTTTCTGGAAATGAGTGGGAAAACTAGTCGCGTATTCTTTTCAACACCGAATCGTGAAACTGGTGTGGAATACACAAAAAATGACAGGTCGATGTGGCAGTTCCATTTTCAAAAGAATACGCCATAAGAGTACTGTCAGCGACAAAAGAATGTGTTGGATAAGAAGTGGCGAACAAAGGCTGATTTTTAATAAAAAATTTAAAACAGTGCTGGGGATTATACAGTCCCCTGAGGCACACTAATATTTATATGATTAGATTAAGAGCCGTCTAGGACCACTTAAATAGAGAGTCCGAAAAGAAAATTACTGACCCATTGAATAAAACTTCGAAAATGTCAAGAAAAGACACAGTTCCACTTTTCCTTGAAATAAGCTCTCAAACCACCAGTGGACCTTCTGCTGTGGAAAGAAGTAAGAAGCTTATTTTACCCGTGATATTTCATAAGATGACTGTGTTTCAATGTATCCATGACCTGGATTAGCCCGGGGGTGGTCGGTAATTAAATAGGGAAAAAGAACCGCCTTTTTCCCGCTGGGCATAATGCTGTTTTCTTCCGATTTGGGAAAATACCAGAAAAGTAGATAGGTAAAACATTTACACACTTTGGGCCGGTCTTTCAGTGCAGAGTTAACTCCGATAACAAAGATGTCGCAAACGCTCCCAAGGGTCTTAATTATCACTTCACAAAGAAGTTTGAGTTGTTCTCAAATGCCATTTTTCATAGGAACACTCAAAGCAACAACAATATCATATAGAAAAACAAGTGAGTAAGTGTAAGAGTTCTGTAAAGAGTCTGTCCCGAACTTCTAAATACCCGGCCATAATTACGCTGTAACTGAAATCGCAACGAAAAATAAGTCTTTAATACTTGTTTAACACTTTAAAAGTGGGCATGATCGATGGTGTGGGCGGTCCGATTTTTGCGTAATTCCAATATTGCTCTGTACCTAAATTTGAGTTCCTACGCCTTGGCATTTTGAAATAAAATGTAAATTTGAGGTTGTCTGACATCCAAATTAATTGTGACCGTGGCTGTGATCTTATCGCTTTTTTTTTAATGCCAATCACAAACACTTACGCAAGGATACCGCATACCAAATTTCAGCGTCCTTCAACAATTTTTATTTTTTATGCTAAGAAAAAATTGTAGGCGTGTCAGTGGGCGAATATAAAACTTGTTTGCACTTATGCTGCTTCGGACGCAAAAAGCTCAGATATGAGGTTTCAAGTTCCTAAAGCTTAAAATTTAACGCCTATAAACTACCGACAGACGGACGGACGTCTCATTCGACTCACAAATCGGTCTCCATCATATGTCTTTAAGGTCTTGGAGTTCTACGAAGATGATTTCTCTATGCTACAAATTATGAATCAAACTTAATCTACCTCGTATCCTATGGATAATGAATATAAAACCAAAGTCCATCTTAGTCTGAATCGTTGGAAAAATTTTTCGATTGCCAATTCCTCGATTGTCCACTCATAATTTCGTTGGTTTTGCACATTTCGAAGAACCTCTTATCAGGTTCTGTGTTATTATTTTCTCTATAAATAGCTATATAAATTCTAAAATAAGAATGACTACCACCAACTACTAACCCACCTTAATTTGCGACCTTATCTCACACTTCGTGACTTCACGCAATAAAGCCAGCCACACGGTCAGTGAAATGGTTACAACAAAGCAATTGTCGAAAGCGTCTGTTGACAATAATTTATACTTTTGAATTGTCTTTAATAGAAAGAAGTCAGCGCAATCCACACACTAAGAGCTCAACAAATGAATCCAAAATCAGACATGTAATTGCAGGTGTCGTGCTCCCGACACGACACGAACGTTGATGGCTGGAATAATTTGGCAACTAGCAAAGGTTGATACCGGGAATAAATGCCATTTAGATAATTGGATATGGGAGCTTGACAGAGATATGATTACTCCCAGCAGTGTAATCAGCTTCGTTTGTCATTTGTGTCATTAGTGCCTTTTCCTATTTCTTAGAAAAAAGACTTCAAACCACATGTAGTCCGAGAGCAAGCAAGAAAATCCAATTTAAAGTATCTGTCAAAATAGTTTGCTTTATTTATTTACTTGGCGTTGTTTATGCGCAGTGTCAAATGAAGAGTGGCAAAAATCTTCTACTTAAATTGCACAAATAAACAACATATGGAAACCTAATCTCAGAGTGTAGGGTGTACCCAATTTAGCAATAATTCAATTTTAATCTGTCAATGTAAAACAAAATGCATAGACAGAACGAACAAACGGACGTCGTAAACCATGTGACGGAAAAAGCTAAATGTCGATCTGGATGTTAAAGCCTCCATCATTGCATTGACTGTCCCAGCCCAATACCGATTTCACTACATCTTTTATGCATCGATATTTTTGCAATAGAATCAAACAATTTTTTAAAATCGAATTGCTCTGTTAAGTGAAAGTGAAAAACAGTGAAAACGTCCTACCTACCTTGTTTGCAAAAAAAATAAATACAAACAAATTTCCCTTTCAAATAATTTTATGAGCCAAGTATTAGTGTATCGCAAGTTTCAAGTACTCGATTCAAGTTCAGAATAATAATTGCTTACATAACAAATTCGTAAGCAAACAATACGCAGCAATACCAGCAGATACACGGGATACGTCCACTTAAATATTTACTCACTTCAATTGCTCAGTGCGTTTTGTGGGATGGCCCTGTGCCCCAGTCTGTTTGAAAGTGGTTTCCCAAATAAAAAAAAACCTAAATGAATCAACAAAGATATCCATCGAAGAAAAGAGATATTTAGTAAGATGTTTGCTTTAATTGCTTGTCAGACACAAGTAGATGTTTTGTTTGGAAATTCCTTAGTTGGGTGGTGGCGGTATCCGGATTGACGAAGATCATCATCGTTCTGTCGAGATGTGTGGGGGATTATCTGATGCTGCTTTTTGTGAACGATTTTCCCAACAGCAGCAAAAGCAATTGAGAAATTAAATTAGGTTTCGTCACCCAATTACTCACATTTGAACCCCAAAAAAAAAAACATAATTACATTTATCGCACGTTTCTCCCATGCGAGCGGGGGAACCTCAACAAAAAGATACCCCAAACTCAAAAGAGCTGGAGCATGCACTAAAGTTTATTTGTTTGTTGAATGACCGACCGCTTGGTTAGCTGCTAAGAGAGATAAACCGGCGCGCATGGGGTTAATTTTAAACGATAAATTTATATTTGTCTTTGTAATTGAATACATAGGCTGACTGGACAGTTTTAATAACTTACTGTGTGCGCACTGAGCTGCGATATGATTAATGGTTTCA